>CAWUFW010004435.1:0-1200000 GCA_963921515.1 Calotriton arnoldi
TTATCAAGATCTGGAACATACATTTGGACCCCAAAAAGGACCTCATAAGGGGTCCGACCACCCAATGATCTTCTAGGCAGATTATTTAAAGCTCTCGGTACTCCACACAGGTGATGGATCCAACTATGGCCTGACCCTAATACTCTAGCTGTCAAAGACTGCTTTTAGTCACACTTCTTCCTCTCCAATATAAAATTTCCCTCAGGATGATAGGGAGAGGGATAATGCACAGCAACACCCATGGTACCCATCGTATTCCAGCAAACCTTCGAGGCAACTGCCGGTCCCTGGTCCGAGTGGAATGCTGCTACTGCATCTGTACCAATAAAGACCTGCAAATCTTTAATAACAGTTTGAGCGTTAGCCGATCACTGTGGCCACACCCATAGAAATTGAGAACATGAATCAACAGCCAATAAAATAATTGAAATGCTTTATCCGAATGAAGTGGTCAGCAATGATCCAAATAGACACATTGAAATCATTTATTAGAAAATAGAAGGGAGGTCTGCGGTGGGCGAGCAACGGTGGAACTTTTATTCTGTTGACAAATGTCACAACTAAGGATGTATTTTTTAGTCAGTTTATAAAGACCTTGCCACCAGTAGCATTTATGTAACAAAGAAACTGTAGCTGCCACAACAGCATGGGCAGACGCTAATCCTTCATGTGCAGCACATATTAGCTATAAGCTCCGTTCCTGGTTGGGCATCACTCAATCACCCAACCTGAGAATGCGGGCAAAGGGAATGTTTTGGCCACTCAACAGACAGGAGTATTTAGCTGGACAGTTTTTAGTAGGGGTGGGCGGAATTTGCGTAGTCGCGCTACGCAAAGCTCCGCGAAACGGTAAAAAATCACCGCGAGCACGCAAAAGTTCTGTGAACACGCGGAATTGCTTGTTCCGCCCGTTCGCGATGCTTTTTTCCTGTTCGCGAACGCTGTTTGCGTGCTCGGGGAGAAATATCTCGCGAACATGCATTTTGAAAGCGCAAACAAGCAAAAAATTCCGCAAAGCCGCGGATCGCGGAATTTTTGGCAATTTTGCGTTCTCCGCGGAACGCGAAATTACCCAAATTCCGCAAATTCAGCGAGCGGAACAGAATTTACCACCAAGTCCTAGTTTTTAGGTAGGGGCGCGCTACTAGCACAAGCAATTACCTCAGCTATAATGTCATCATCTCTTCTCGTATGTGAACAAGTAATCAGAGCTACTAAAACAGTCTGAACTGATGATCTGGCAGCTTCATCAGCCAATGTTTTCCCTGCAACATGTACTCCAACATGATGATGACTCAATGTGTGAATGACATGAGCCCGTGGCAAAGCATCTTTAAGAGCTGGCATCTTTCCCCGAAGCAACTTATGCTTGATAGCATTAACTTTAGAATTTATGTATCAATTCAAGCGCCAATAATGTAAATTATCATTAAAGGACTGGATGCAGCAATAGGTATCACACAAAATAAGTGTCAGGAATTCTGGATCTGTATTCTACAGTGCCAGAACCAAAGCTTTCAATTCAGCCAGCTGAGTGATAAAGTCACCCAAAGTTTCTGTATATGATTTTGTGCCTGAGATACACCATCTTTCATGACACCCTTCACCGCAGCACATGCTGCTGAGTACTTATGCCTAGTACCAACCACGGGCTGTATCATATTATGAAATCATACTAATCTAGAGGCAAAATGTCACTTGACATGGGGTATTCTTGTTTATATTGGAGAAATTCCTGTGTTCTTAATGTAGAGACAAAAACATAACCTATATCAGTAGCTCTCAAGGAGGTGGCCCACTGGATTTATCATGGATGTAAGGCTTTCGCGTTAGGAATGCTTGCTTTGGTGGCAGCCTCTAATGCTTGAATGGGAGATACCACAATTATGTGTTTCCCCTGAGCCAATGGACATTCCTTGAGATCAGCTGTTTGAACTGCAGTCAGACTTTTGATGTTGATGCAAAATGCATTTCTGAATTGTGATATAAATGTGATTTATAACCAATTTGTACTGTTTCACCTTCATTAAAGGTGATCTATGTGTAACCGGCAGATACTGCAATTATATGGATCACCAAATTAGTAGTGTTAACACGAGTATGTAAGTGTTTGGATGCAAGCATGTCTTATTGTAATGTTTTGAGAACAATAGTATGTTCTGTAGTCCAATGGTTGTCTTAAAAATCAGGACAAATTAAATTGCACAATGGTTTAGCCCATTGCGCATAATCTGGTATATATGATCTACCAAGGATTAGAAAGCCTAAAAGTGATTGTAGCATTTTTAAACGTGTTTGGTGGTTGCAGGAGGCCACACTTCTCTAAAAAGTATGGTGCAAGGCTTCTGGCTTCATATGATAAACTGTATGCTAAAAATAGGACACTAAGAAAAGCAATTCTAGATTTTGGAAAATTAAATGTGTTGCCATGATCAGCGAATCCCAAAATTATGCAATCCACTCTGGCCAAATGCGTGTTCAAATCATCATATGTGAGATAATGCATTAGAGTTAATTTCTTGAAGAATTGACGGGCAGCACAAAGACCTGGACTGTTCAGGAATTAATGAATTGTACACTTGTAAAGCACACTGCCACTCACTGGGAGCATCCTGGTGCTGACAGTTTTGAGCTGATAACCCCGAAGTGCTAACTAGATAAGGGACTGGCAATGGTCATCAGGGGCCAGAAAAAGCCAGGTCTTTAATTGCTTGTTTAAGAGGGCTTCGGATTCTATAAACTGAAGTGGAGTGGAGAGCTGATTCCATGCATTGGACACAGCACTGAAAAGGATTTGCCACCTCAGGTTTTAAGTCTGAATAATGGGGGCTTGAGAAGGTTCATGCACGAGGATCTGAGGGTTCTCAGGGTTATGTGATGTAAGAATCTGGCTGTCAATTATTTGGGACCGGTGGCTTTGAATTCTCTGAAGACCAGTACGAGGATCTTAAAGAGAATTATTTTGTGTACTGGAAGCCAATGTAGAGTTTTCAGAGCTGTGGAAGCCGAACTATGACTGGGGAGTTTTAGCACGAGTCTGGTCACCGCATTTTGCACCATCTGAAGTTTGTTGAGTATGTATTTTGAGGATTCTCCATGAAGACTATTGCAGTAATTCAATCTGGAGGTAATGAGGGGAAAGGCAACCATTTTCCTGGAGGCTAATAGAAGGAAGTTAAAAAACTTCCTTAAAGATTTGATTAAATTGAAACAAGTCCTGGCCACAGTGAGAGCTTGCGGGTAGAAGGAGAGTGAGGTGTCACATTTTACTCACAGATTTCTTGCTACTTCAACTGTGGTGGGGGGTACTGAGTTTGGCCACCACTGCGATCGTGAAAAGCAGTTGAACTTGCCAAATAGCAGGATCTCCATTTTGTCTGTGTTGCATGTTAGAATGCTCCGTTGCATCCACAAAACACTTCGGTCAAACTGTTTCCAAAGTTTAGATCTTATCCACAAGACCCTTTGTCCAATGACCCTTATACTCCTGAGGGACCCTACAACATTTTCTCTGGGTCCCTAAAGTGGTAAAAACTGACAAATCTTGGCTTTCAGGTGCTACATTTTGCCATAAAAAGTCATTGGAAATGTCCAATGTAGTTTTGTATTTTTTACGAACAATGTTGTTCATCAAAGCTGTGACATTGTGAATTTTGTGTAGCAAAGATGCGTGTATGACTGTTTAAATGTCTATAGTATAAGACTATGTGATAGGAATGATCTGGCTTAGCTCCAGAAAAGAAAGGATTATTCATAGGAGAGATGCAGGTCTCAATTACGCCTTGATAATCTAATTGTGATAGAATTCCCCTAACAGGGCATTTAGCTTCATGTTTAATAGGTTATTGTGGTTGCACTTGGGGCTGGGCCTTATTGGTATAATATGATACAGTAAGTCCTTATCCCAGTCTGTTTGATTGCGGTATAATGCTGGGACTTGAGCAAAGGCCTATTCTGCGGCATACACTTCTTTTACTTCCTTAAGAACAAGACTAGAAAACGATGGCAATATTACATCCTCCCCCTGTGTGACTTTTGTAACAAACTCAGATGGTAAATCTACCTCAGCCAAGGGAATGTCATATGCATTTGTCAAATTTTACCAGAATATTACTTTAATAGTATGTGGTATGTCATCCTCAATTTGGATTTCCAAATCAAAAAGTCTATCAGGAGGCCTCAGCCCCTGATTTGGAGTTTCAACTTGAAAATATTCATTAGTTGATCTCGCCACCAGAATGTCTTGAAGAGTCTGGCGAACTATCGTGACCTCTGCTGCACTGTCAAGAAATGTTTTTGCCCACGTCTTATTCAGAAGAAGCGTCCTAAGCATTTGTGGCATATTTAGCAGAAATTCCTGCCACTTTCTTCTTTTTAAAGCGTGGTTTTTGTTGTGGAAGTCTCTTTTCCTTTTTTATGATGAGATCAGAAGAGCGCTGTGAGTCTGTTTTCGGTTTCACATACTCCTCCTGTCTGCGGTCACCTCGCTCCCCCTCTCTCTAACTTTATGTCTTAAGAGTTCTAAAAGGAACAAGAGGGACGTATATCAGAATACTGATAGCTATCGGGCTGTTTAATTGTGTCACGGTTACATAAATTATACCGTTTTTCAGTGGACTCCTGTTGGGGAGATCCACTCCTTGTTTTCTGTTTTTCTTTTTTATTCTTTTTATCCCAGTATTTTTTAGAAGACCCAGGTGTCTGCTTGGTAGAATCTGTATCAAATTTTGTTGTAAGTTGTGGCTTACCAGGCCTGGTTCCCAAATTATTACAACCTATGGAAGCATAGGTCTCAGAATTCATTTTAGCCTTAGGTAGCTTGCGTTCCTGATCTACAGCGGGAACTGACGTGAGACGTTGACGTATCGCCAAAGATGCTGCCTCGCCTTTAAGTTACTTAAAATCATTGAGGATACAGTGGCAAAATTGCCAATTAATTTCATCTCCAGATCCAGGGCAGGGGCTGCCCCTATACATTCTGAATTTGCTTAAGCACTTCAGGCAAAACAGCAATTGATGGGGTGCCATGTGTTGTGATATATATGGCAGGAAAGACAGTAACCCATGTGGCACAATTTTCAACTGGGGGAACCATACCAAGTGGAAGACATATAGTAATAGTTCTAAATTCATCTTGGGGTTCCATATTGGAAAATACTGCTTCAAGCTGATCTGTTTTGTGCAACCCAAACGGAATTTCCTCCTGCTTGGTGGGTATTTTACTCATAATGGCATTAATAGTCACTGGACTGATGGCAGACACAGGTAACTGTGGCTACCCAGCTTCAACGGCCCTTGCCAGGGCAGTAGTTATTGTACGTATAACAAACTTCATTAGACGTCTATATAGTTTAACTAAATGAACATAGAGACCAAGCACATCACGATTATTCAATGCACCTGGATATGGTGTGTAGCCAGCAAAGTCTGACCAGGTTACCTTGTCATTGCTGAGAGGACCCAGTCTTACATGTTGTAGTGTGTGTGGGATGGCACTTTGGAACACATTCTGATGTTCCTGGTATTTCTAAGTATTGATAAGGTCTATATGCAGCTGGAAATGCTGCCTCAGTGTATGTATGAAATGTTTGTGTATTGGCATCTACTGCAGGAAAATGAACCCAGTAATAAAAAGCTTTGCGTGTATAGGCTTCGTGTGCTTCAACCACGAAGGTAACATGTCCACTGCCATCGACGAGCCCATGTATATGTATATATGTAGTAACAGCCTGTCTAAAATTAACAGGAATATTAACTGGTACAGCCATATTTAATGAATGGAATCCAGAGAAAGGAAACACTATAGTGGGGTAATCCTATTATAAGTTCAAGCTTGAAAAACCTACAGGCATAAATAGGTGCTTCCTATTAAGCCGAGAACGATGAATCCTTTTTACCACGGATGTCTCCATGTAGGGGTGAAAAAAAGCCATGGGCACACGCAAGAAAACAATTCAGGACAACTGTTAAATAAATACCTGACCTAGAACATTGGTGGCACCATGTTATATGGTTCCTACAAATCTAGAAGGACTGTGTATTAGAGCAACATGAACTTCACAAAATAGAGACTTAATCCACGTATACCATCAGTAAGTATTGGTGTGTTTCAGCTAGCTCACAGTACCACATCTAACCCCTAAACTGATCAGGGTAACAAATGTTATTGGCAACCTCAAACATGACACTCTGATTCCCAAGGAATCCGTGAAAACAGATCTAACCCTTTCGTTTGGTCACTCTTGCATGCCCCGGGTAAACACAAGAAAGATATGACAATGCGTTTTCAAATATTTATTGAAATGATCATATTCTTGCAAAGAAAGCATGAGCTGCAATTATTAGTAAGATGAGACTGTTACTGTTACTGTAATCATCATTATTTGAATGGTGAACAATATGAACAATTTAATCATTTTAATTGTTACTAATGTTACCTTACTCCTATCTGTATCTAATAATGTACTAAAGAGAGCATAGTGGGAGTACCATTCTCCCAGATCAATTGGGATAGTCTAACTCCCAAACCTTAGAGGTCGAGAAGCTGGTCTAAGGGCCATGTTGCAAATTTTGCAGTCCGTGAACTGCCATACCCGTGGCCCAACTGCTGCGAGCTTGGCAGTCGAACCGCTGTTTTACGAGATGGGCGGATTGCTATTGCAAAGACAGTGGCTCAACCACCTACACCACCAGCACACCGCAGACCACCAGGGTTGCAGTCAGGGAAAATCAGCTGCCATAGGGTGGTACAGAGGAGTTTCACTGCCGTCCGTATTACGCGTTGGCTTTTTTAACAAGCCGACCGCAGTGGTGGGACCGCTAGCTTCAAGTCAGCTGAACTGATGGATTTGGGGTGTGTACTCACCCCTTTCCTGATATTTCAGTTAAAGTTCGACATGGCTCCCTTTCTTCAGGTCCCCTCTTCGCAGCAGCATCTTCACCCCAAATAATACAACCCTGTTTGCGGCGATCTTCAGGTGAGTCCTTTTTGTACCATATACCCATTGCTGGACTGACCACATATGGGCCGGACTCCGGCAATGGGTAGGTGGTATTTTTCCCCATATATCATGCATATGTGTACATTCAACACATTTGCAGTCGAAATGTACACACATGCATGGATACACATGGTAAACCATTGTCCGCCTCTGAAAGTCTGCCGCAGCCATACCGCGGGCTCCGCGGTCAACATGTAATACGGCGGTCTAAAGACCACCAGCACTGTGGGCTACTGGTGGGCGCAGACGTGGTTTTCGGACGGTCGTACCGCCAAACTCGTAATAAGGCCCTAAGTGTACAGGCTATCTTCCTATGCAGGATGAAGGTCAGGGTCAGCTGGGCTGCATCTCAGTCACAGTTCACAGTGGTTCCATGATAATCCCAGCATGAAAGTGCTCCTCTCACCAAGCTTTAGAATGGAAGCTGTTTATATAATAAAGTCCTATCTTATCGCACTGTGGCAGAGGAGCACAGCAGCTCCTTTCGTTTCGTCTAGCTAAAATGTGGTGTCTTCTAACAAGCACAGAAAGAAAGAAAAACAATGGCATCACGTTCTAAATGTACAACACACTTCACCTATAAGCAGGAAAGTGTGTAAAAAGTCACCACAAGAAAGAGATGTCAACCTAAAAAGGGGGATCTAAAATGGAGATTAAACGTCGACCATGCTACACCATTAAACCATCTATCCCTCCAACTCATTTAGAGACAGGCGGACCTTAAGCTTTTGCTGATGGAGCCCCCATTGACGCTATCAATGGAAAGCTTCTTTCAATGACCAGACAAAGCAGGGACTATCAAAGAAAAGACATTATTCCAAAAGCCCTATTTAGGGCAGATAGTGTTATGTCCTTTTTTTCTGTCTCTCACCACCAGGTAAAAGCTGATGGTGAAGGACAGAAAAAAATAATGACCCCCAAACCTTGGGAAAAATCTCCTAGGGCATGGGGTCATTAATTATTTTTGTTTTTCAGAAACAAACTTCAGCTTTATGAGTTTATTTTTTAAAACAAAAAACTTCAGAACTGTTTGGTGAGTGGGTGTCAGAACTGATGCTGGCTGTCCACCAAAGCTTTTGTATCTTGTAAGAAACCACCGTGATGGTAGGTCCTTTTAATGTACAGGGATGACTGATGGGCTGGCGGTCATCTCTAAATTTGGCATATGGGAGTAAGTTATGGTGCTGGAGGTTATGCTCACCACAACCTTGACAGACTGTACACTCTGCCAAACTTTAAATCTGTTCTTAAATGATAAAGGTTAATGTCTCCTAAGTGTCCCTGGTTTGGGGTGTTACTGAAAGGGATCTTAGATTATGTATAGTGAAGACAGGGAAAAGGTGTTCTGCCCCAATATGTAAGTTTTATTTTTGCACTACACCTCTACCGACTCCACAATATTGATTAGCAACATATCCTCAAGGTGAGTAGATTTGGAGTTAGGAATGGTCTATAACTGATTATGTATGTTTAACATGAGGATATGTTTGTAGTTGATATTCTGGAGCTGTTATATTGGCAGCTCTATAGCATTGACCTTGATACTGGGACATAAAACACATTGAGATGGATACTGTTAGTTTACAGTAATTCAAGAGTTATTCGCAAGTGTGATGGGCCTATAGGCTTCACAAACAGCGGGTAAAATTCAAACGCCAAGGTGGAAACACAAACCTCTAACAAGGCGGGAACATCCCAAAGTTAATTTTCTGGGATTAGTAGGATATGAAGCTGCTATTGGGGTAGTTGAGAGCTGGGTTCCTAGCACACAACAATATTGAATCACGTCTATCCCTTAGCCTCAGCTCAAACTCTTTCCCATGGCTCCCCCTCCCAGTTCCCATTCAGTGACTATGTGATCCTTGAACCCCACGTTGTCCACTCACACTCTTTGGTTTTAGCATAAATACATGCATCCTTACATCCAATGCCTGAAGTGAGTTACGGATCTTATGTTGCACACTACCACAGACCTAACAGGCTTTTCAGTATAGAACTGTCAAATGGTTATACAATCAACATATTCTTCAAATGCACGTTTAACTTGGTAGTCCTATGACTCTAGGAAGACATTTCGAATGAAGTGACAAATTGTAGAGCTAGATCCATCAATCTCAATAGCCTAATGACGAATCATTTCATTATTATGCTCTTTAGGCAAAGAGAGGAGGTGCCAAAAACTCCTTCATGTGCTCAATCAACATAGTTTCAATGTAATCCATTCCACGATTGGAAGCCAGTACAAGGCTTTTTAGAGATAAAATACATGACCACGCCTACACAGCCCTTATCCTTCACTAACTCCAGTGTTCTACGATGAAATCATGTTGGATAAAACACATTGGAAACCCAGAACACAGACATATGCCTTGCCCTATAAAGAGTCCCACATGGCATGGATAACTAGCAATGTATCTTCTTTTGGAATTCTGGATAGTGATTTTCTAAGGTACAGGCTGGAAGACTCCATTTAGGGGGTTTCCTGTTACGTTACATGAAAGATAATTTTGTGTACTATACTGTCAATATTTTGAACTTTATCTACAAAGTTATAATTTTACTAAAAATGAAGGGGGTGAATTCTCCTATATACTTAGGGGCATTTTGAACCTAAAAAAAAAAATCTACATTTTCAAGGTCTTTCACTTAAGCCATGCAAGGCACATCTACTGCTTTACCCTGTGCAGGCATTCCACTCCACATTGATTATTGTTCCCATAATCTGTGAGGAAGATCTGAGGGTAAAAGTGGGAACCAGGCGTAATTGAGTTTATTAGTACTGGTAAGAGAAGATAGGCAGAAGAGAATGTCATTGGCTTCCTTACACTTCCCACCTCAGTATCTGCATCATCTACAAGACAGTCAACTAAAACACTCCAATGTAACAACATAGGGGCCGATTCTGATGCGGGTTGGAAAAGCTTCCCGACCGAATCGGTTGGGAAATGGTGTCCGACCCACTCGGATCGGGAAAGTCCGACCGGCGGAGTAGAATGCATCCGGATGCTTCCAGATACGATTTGGTTGAACTCCCATTGACTTCAATGGGAACATTTGTTCCTAACCGCATCAGAATTGGGCCCTCGGTCGGGAAGACACGTTCCCGATCCGAATTGGAAGGAGCAAATGCCGTTAGGAGGCCTTCCTAACCGCATCAGAATCAGGCCCTCGGTCGGGAAGCTTTTCCAACCCGCATCAGAATCGGGCCCTAAGTATAAGATCTCTGCTGGGTGCCGAAACTCCCACAGAAGCAACATCCCTTGGTTTGGCACCAACGAGTGGAGAAAGAAAAAGAAGGGCTCACATCAAGCCTCTCATGCAGTGCACCAAGGCCCATTGAAATCCATATCCAAAAGACGAAATACCTGCGCCACTTCTGAAAGGAGCTGTAGACCCATCTCTTCAAAGAACACCTTGTTGCATGCTGATTAGCAACAGCTGCTCAGAACGATGCCCTCAGTACTATTCTTTGCTTTTTTAAACTCTAAGCTACCACTGCTACCTTCCTGTTCCCTGTTACTGCCTTAAATATCACTGTCAACCTTGTTTCTGCCGGCTCCCGCAAATCCACCCATGGCCTCTTCTCTTTCAACCCTCCCTCCTATTTATGTTGCGACATTTCCTCCTGCTCGACTATCTGTTACTTTTTAGCTACATGTGCACTGCAAAAATATATGTATATATGTAAAGAAAGGAGTTTTTCAAACCATTTAAAGGTTTGTGGGAACTTAAGAGACTTTGCTCGTATCACTGACCATTGCACACTGTCTTGCACATGGTGCATAACACCAGCCTTTTGTCTATTGTAGGATTAAGGGACAGAAAAGGAGAGTAGATGAACAGGGAAGAAAGAAGAGAAGAATGATGGGAGAAAAGGGGATATGATAGGAGAAAAGAGGAGGGAAAGAGAATGGAACATGGGAGAGAAGGATAGAAACAATTATATCGAGAAAGAAGAAGAGAAGATTGATGAGGTCAAATCGGATTTCAATTGGGAACAAATAAAATAGATGGATCAGATAAAATAGACATAAAATAGGGCCCAAGGAAGTAAAGGTCAGAAAAAGAACCATTGCTTTGTTTGTAATTTGTAGATTCAGAGCTGGCATTTGCTGCCATCAAATGTAGTGGAGATTCCTATGAAATTATGGGGGATATGTACAATGAAGTGGCGGAGCGTATCGTTAGTCTCCTGGGCTTAACGACATGCTCTGCCACTTCGGAAACGCAGGGCTGCACCATATTTACAAGAATGGGGTGCAGCCTTGCGTTTCCCCCTGAGATGGCGCTAAGTTTAACAACTTAGCGCCAACGCAGGCACCCTTGCACCAGAGTGCAAGGGTGTCTGCTTGCAGGGGAGGATTGGTTATGTGTAGGAAGGTGTCCCTTCCTGCACATAAACACCCTAAAATGCTATTTGGTAACTTTCATGTGTGCTGCTTCATGCAGCACACATGAAAGTTACAAAATGGCATTTTTTAAAAGGTTTGTTTATGTACAGGAAGGGACACCTTCCTGTACATAAACAAACAATGGCATTTTTCTTTTTCCATGTGTGCTGCACAAGGCTGCACACATGGAAAAAGCAAAAACGAGGAGAAATAATGCATTTCTCCTCGTTTCGCCAACTTAAGACCAGGATTTTCCTGGCCTTAATTTTGGCGCTGCCTCCTATGTACCCCACCCTTGTACATAGGGGGCAGCGTCAAATACAATGGGTGCTGCAGTGGAATGCCCACCGCAACACCCACTGCACGCCCATTTCACGCTAAACATATCGTGAAAGGGTGCCTTATGTACAAGGCAGCGTTAAGCCACGCTTAACGCTGCCTTGTACAGAAGGCAAGGCCCCTATCGCCACGGGAATGTCACAAAAAGTGACGTTCCCGTGGCGATAGGGGCTTGTACTTATGCCCCTATGTGTTTGCCTAGTCTTCGCCCTTTAGCTGTATGGAAAACTAAGCTGCATTAATTTCTTCCATTTGGATATCTGTCATTGCCAAACTCAAATTTGGTTATCCCTCAAGTGGACGATACACCAAATCCACCACATTTGTGACAGTTTTGTGTTCCTGTTCCAGTCCTCCTCATAAATGATGACCCTACTCGCTACTTGTTAATATTGTAATTCGAAATCCCATCATCTTTCTAAATATTTTTCTGCTTACTTCCACCCAAAAACATATGAAATGTTTGTGTTAAAACTATTGATGTTGTGTTGTGCAATTTGTGTGTGAAAATTCACGAAAACTACAATATATTACGTGTATGCATCAAAACGTGGTGTGCTGGTACTGCATGTGAATATTTCACATAGAGTCATACCACTCGAAGCAAATCAGGGCATACACAGCCAGAAGAATATTTTGGGCTGAGAACATCTCACCACTGGTCTCCTGTGGGAGAAAAGTATGCAAAACTGTGTAATTTGAAATGTCAGTAATTTTTGTGAGTTGTGTATAACCCAAATTGGCAATTTTCATTAGTATAAAAAAATAGGGGTAATTGCTCACCCAACCCAATGTCGCACACAGCTGTCAAAGAATTTGTGTGCGAATGCTTGGGAATCTATGCAGGAAAACAAATATGTCTGTATATTAATGTTCTTGTCTTTGGCAAGGGTCTGGTTGTGCATTATTGAAGTTAAAGTTAAATTTGGTCCATATATGGAAGGACCATTCAAATATGCCTTCTGTGAGCAAGATGCTTCCAAATAGGCAGAGTTTACACTGGCGGTTTAATTAATAGTCACATTCATAAACCTAATACACACGGAGAAGAAAGGGAAATTAGCGCACTGTATATTGTTTGATCTCAAAAAGCGATAAAGTGCACTTAATCTTTGATGTAAGAAATCCACTAAGTCAGCTATAAACAATAAAAAGCAACGTGGATCACAACAAATGGAGTCTGGACGAGTCTTTTATTTATCATTTCACAGCCTCTGCAAAGACTTTCCAGAGGGAATTACTATTTAACACCGTTTGATTGAGCTGATGAACTTACAGCAACACACTGAAGTAATTCCGTGTTTCTTCGAGATGAGAGAATGGAAATAAACTTGGCTGTGACTCTGTTGCGAGAGGCCAGGGAAGCTGCAGCAGGGACTCCCAGAGATAAAGGGATTTCAGGGTGCTTGAATTGCATTACTGGCGCTACTAATGCATATATTTTCCTTTTAAAACGTAAGCACAGAGAACTCTAATTTGAAAGAAAGTCATGCTGCCTTATTTGACACAGCCATGAGATGTTTTAATGTGCACAAAGCAGTCACTCTGCTGCCAAGACGTGGACAGGGTATGGCTGGCTCCTCTTGAGAAACAGACAGGTGAAAACTTTCAGAGTTCCTTTCCATAAGCAAACAGAAAAGGCGACCCTCCCGATGTTATAAAATGTAGTTTTTGTCTATTATGGCCACACTCGTGTTAGTCCCTGAAATGTAAACACGTCCCTCTCAGCGTGCTGGTTATCTTTCTTTAATTTGAAAGCATGACACCAATGTCTGACTTTTCTCACCAGGATAGTATTGCACCGCCGCCGCCGCCAAATGCTATGGTTGCAGAAAGCATTAGCCGGTCAGGCCAGGAGGCACATACGCTGTGGTTTAATATGACATGTTACATTGGACTTACATTTAGATCCATCATTGCAATTGAATGGCATAGTTTATTTTTCACAGCGGCTGAAAATGGTTTGCTTTTAAAGAAAAAACAGAAGTGTCTCGTAGAAAGGAACATACCTCATTAGAACCCGTCAATCAACTGCGGGCTTCTTCATAGAACGCTGTTATTGGCAGCCATTTTTAAATCTAAACAGTCGAATATCAAATGAAATGAAGTAACCTACTTGTCTTGGCAGGATGACCGCTGAAAACTAATATTTGCAAAAGGTCCTTTTAATTAAGCATTCATCTTTTTTGAACTGCGGAGATGTGATACCTCTTGTGGAAAGGATTTTACGGTGTATTCTCTTAGTTGCAGGTTATATTTAAAAACCATATATATTGTCGACACTGGCCACCTGGTGCAAGTCTGCATTGAAAGCCAAATCCACCACTCACCAGTAGCCGGCCCTAACTGGACACACAGACCAGAATGATTAGGATATTCGTCATTTCTTCTTATCACAGACTCGATTCATTGTTCCTAAAGGGTTGTTTCCACCACAGACATGTTATTCGATTTAAATATCCATCTGTAGACAATGGGTTTTTGTAGCAACTCATACTATTTGCATTGAAGAAGAAAGAATAAATCAATTTGTTTCAGAATTTTGCAAAGTTGGACCCAATAAGGTCTTTGACAAATTCCAGAGCCCCACCGGGCCAGTCTTTCTATGTCATCCCAATGTGATTGGCAAAGACGTTCACTGCTGGCCATCATATGACTTCCATTGATCTTTCTGATACCACTATGTTAACTAAAATGCCAAATATGTGTGATGGCGTTTGTTAGCAATGGGTAATATTTTAATACTGAAGGGAAATTTTTCCTTATAAGGATTGATGTTGATCGCTTCATGTTAGACCTGGCATCCTTGGTGTAGTATTCCCCCAAACATTTGACATGTCCTGTTTTGCTGAATTCGTGTTTGTTGGCATTAGTACTCTGCACTTTACCACTGCTAACCAGTGCTAATGTGATTGTGCTCTCTCCTTCAAGCACGGTAAAATTAGATTACATCTAATAGGTACATTTAATTTACTTGTAAGACCCTAGTAAATAGTACTACATGTACCAAGGGCCTATAAATGAAAAGCTACTAGTGGGTGTGCAGTACTCATTGTGCCACTAACTGAAGTAGCCTTTTAAAACACGTCTGAGGCTTGCCATTGCAGCCTGTAGTGCAGTTTTAAACTGCAATTTAGACCTAAACCCTCCTTTTTAATACACATAAGTGACCACCCAAGGTAAACCCTAAAGGCTTATAGGGTAAGGTGCATTGTATTCAAGAAGCAGGACATGTGTACTTTATTTTATGGTGCTTGGACAAAATATTGGGTAAAGAATATTGAGATACAAAAATATTGTGTCAATAATATCAGGATGTCAAAAGTATCATCAACAGAAACATCGTTTCAAGTGTTGTTTTTAACATCGTTGTAAAAATATTGATTTAGAAAATATTGTATGTAATATCGCTTGTAAATGTTACTTTGTATGCCATTTTTTGCAGAGTGTTTGATAATATATGTTTAATAATATTTTGTTTTTGTTTTAGGGAGATAATTTATTAACTATGATTTTGTTTTTAAACTATTTGTATTAATCAGGTAGAAAAAGTTCATATAAATATACAAATATTCATCTTGATTTAAGAGTTCAGTCAAAAATTGGAACAACAACATACATCCAACACAGTACATAAGAAAAAGAATATAACATCCCATTGAGTGTAAATGCTACAAAATCGCAAACATGATATAAAACACTGACACAGTTAAAATAACAGGTGAAACTTAAAAGCACGATAAAATGATTCAGTCCAACCCATCATGCCATATCTCCCCAAATTTTTCAAAGCACCTACTCATTGTGCATAGGGCGCTTCAAGGCGTTTCACATGCTTCATTTTCCCCAGCCTCTGGTTAAAGGTAGGAACCTCAAAAGATCTCCTCTTTTGCGAGATTAAAGATTTAGCTATCAGCGTAGCAATGAAAAGGAATTGCCTAGGTAACTGATGGGATGAGTACTAGAATAGTAAGGTCTCATCGTTTCGGGTAGAACCGCAGGGGTACTGTTCAAGAGGAGGACTTCAGATTTGGCATGATTGATTTTATATCCCCCCATATCTGAGAACGCCTGAATTTTGGCATATACGTTCAGAATATTTTGCTCCTCAATGGCCAGATATAAAATCATATCATTGTCCAAGAGTTTTCAATTGTTTGTGCCCTAAATGGGAGCCCTAATCTTGAATCTTGCCTTAATGCAGGGGCCAGAGGCTCAATAAACAAGTCAAACAGTAAGGGTGACATAGGGCACCTTTATGTTGTGCCTCTCAATGGTGACACATCCCACCATTTGAGAATAGATTATAATTTTGGGCTGAGCCTTCTTATATAGGTTTTCTAATAGGCATACCATTTTCTGTGAAAAACCAAAATTCAGTACAATGGCTAACAGGACCTCCCATTGGACTAGATCAAAGGCCTTTACGGCATCAAGCATGATAATGGCGGCATTTATGGTATTATTGGAGTAGTAATCAGTCGCCCATACCAAAAAGTTAGTGTTGGATGAGATCAGTCTAGCAGGCAAAAAAACACTTTGGTCTAGATCAGTGAAAGTATGGCCCGGGGGCCACTTGCGGCCCTCCTGACCTTTACATGGGGCCCCGTGGTTAAAAGCAGCACTGGGCTGGTATTTACTTTATGGAGCACTAACATTTAGAATGATTTTGAGTAAACTGGCAAGCACTTTTTTTTACATGTTACCAGCAGTTGAAGAAAGGCGAGTAACTAAGGTTTCCAGAACCGTTTAACTTTAGGAACTCCTTCATTTTTAAAGACATCTTAGAACAAACATTTAAAAAATAAGATAAAGTCTCTTCAAAATGTAAAAAAGTGTATTTCATTAACATGTAGAAGCTTTTACCTTAGTAAATCATATCAAATTGCTGCTTTGAGAGTGTTTTTTTTTTTAATGATAACTATACAATACTATACAAACAAATCCATCTGATAAAACAAATATATCAGCACCTCTTTTCACTACTCCTCAAAAACAAAACATATCATGCACATCAGCACAACAAAATCTTGCAAACACAACACCTCATAATACTTACAGTCAAAAAATACAATCATACACCCACCTTTCAAACTCCAATGCCAAGCTTTCTCTCTTCCACCACACCTAACACACATACAACAACACAGAAACTCTCTTCCAACCGCCTCTCATCCATTGGACAATTTAGAACCTTACTACATGACCCACATGCTGAACCACCACCACTGACTCATACACCTTCCGCCCTAAACATACGCAAACAATACAAACAACGTGCCACACATCACAACTTTGCTTCTCCATGTCTACTGCAAAACAAGGTTACACCACAAAAACAACACAGCACACCAACTCCCTCTCAAACACCGTCCCCCCCACCTATGCACGCAGACCCATCAAAATGCCTTCTTAGCCTGCTGAATGAGGAACACATTACAGAACAGCTACACGATTGCTATCCTCACACAGTTAATACCAGCACTAAAATCCCACCTGCTACTAACCCATACAATACTGATCACTCTTCTACAAAACAAAGTCTCACTGTCAGCAAAACACATTCTCTAAACTGTCTACGAATAAATGCTCGATCGCTCTCTAAAAACAAATATCACATCTACGACCTTCTCACCGATGCAAAACCAGACATACAATTCATAAATGAATCATGGTTAGGAGATGATATGTCTCCAGTCCTGCATGAAGCTATTCCTCTAGGTAATCAAACGATCACCCAAAATCGTAAAGGCAAAAAAGGAGGTGGTCTAGCTGTTGTGTTCAAGCAAACATTACGGTAAAGAGTCAGAATATCGTGTTGGAAATGTCGACTTGCACTAATATCGACTTTGAAATATCGAGACAGAAATATCGACAGCAAGAATATCGTGGTCAAGACTATCGAGTTTAAGGTAAGAAATATCGTTTTTTAAATATCGAAGTCATTAATATAGTTTGCAAAAATATAGTTGTTAAAAATATCGTTTTAATTAGTGTTATGTATTTTAGTATGTATTTTAAATGTATGTGCTCTATTTTTTTGTCTAAGTATTGCTTTTGTTTTTTAATACTTGTGTTATTTTTTAGTAGTTATTAATTTTATTTTAAATTAATTTTGCGTTTTAGTTCCGTAGCGGGTTGTGGGTTTATAGGG
Organism: Calotriton arnoldi; assembly: GCA_963921515.1. Lineage (NCBI taxonomy): Eukaryota > Metazoa > Chordata > Amphibia > Caudata > Salamandridae > Calotriton > Calotriton arnoldi. The sequence goes on from CAWUFW010004435.1 coordinate 17,886, forward strand.
GAATAGGGTGGGAAGTAATTTAATTATAATAAATTCAATATTCATTTTTATTTATTAGTATTTATTTAATTTAGATTTTATAGTGTTAATTGTGGGAATTAATTTATTATTAATGAATTAATAATTGGCTGTTAATTTTTATTAATTAATTAATTGGTAAATATGTTAATTGTGTCATTTTTTTAGGAGCGGGTTGTGGGTGTATTGGGGAATAGGGTGGGAAGTAATTTAATTATAATTAAATTATTATTATTTTTATTAATTAATATTTATTTATTTAATATTTTATAGTGTTAATTGTGGGAATTAATTTATTATTAATTATTTATTAATTGGTTGTTAATTATTATTAATTAATTGTTAGTTATGTTAATTGTGTCATTTGTTTAGGAGCGGGTTGTGGGTTGATAGGGGAGTAGGGTGGGAAGTAATTTAATTTTAATATATTTATTAATATTTTTTATATAATATTTATTTAATTTTACTTTATAGTGTTAATTGTGGGAATTAATTTATTAATAATTATTTATAATTTGCTTGTTAATTGTTAATAATTAATAAATTGTTTGTTAATTAATTATGTTAATTGTGTCATGTTTTTAGAAATGGGTGGTGGGGTTTATAGGGGAATAGGGTGGGAGGTAATTTATTTTTAAATAATTAATTATTTGTTAATTAATGCTAATTAATTAATTAAAATTTAGATATGGCAATTGTGTAATTAATTTGATGTGTGAGTTGTGGGGTTTATAGTGGTAAATGGTGGGAAGTAAATTTTTGTAAATTAATTCATGATTTGTGGTTAATTGATATTAATTTTTATTATAAAATATTCATTTGTTTGTAAATTATTTTTAAATTTTTAGAAAATAATCTTTGTATGTAATTTTTAGTTTTTTTTTACATTATATTTTGTTTCTATGTTTTAGTAATTTTTTATATATGTTTTGTTTTTGGAATTGTTATTATCTTTTATATTGTAGTTGATATTTTGTTTGTTTTTACATTAACATTTTCTTCAGTGGGAATAGTCATTTTTACCCCTCCGCTATCCAACACTTTCCCTACTGTTGCACTTGCTGGAGTGGGAATAGTCATTTTTACCCCTCCGCTATCCAACACTTTCCCTACTGTTGCACTCATTGGAGTGGGAATAGTAAATTATTCCCCTCCGCTATCCAACACTTTCCCTACTGTTGTATTCACTGGAGCGGGAATACTAATTTTTACCTCTCCGCTAACACAACCCTTTCCCTACTGTTGCACTTGCTGGAGTTGGAATAGAAAATGTTTTTCCTTCGCTATCCAACAGTTTCCCTACTGTTGCACTCGCTGGAGTGGGACTAGTAATTTTTACCTATCCGCTATCCAACACTTTCCCTACTGTTGCATTTTCTGGAGTGGGAATAGTATTTTTTACCTATTTGCTATCCAACACTTTCCCTACTGTTGCATTCGCTGGAGTGGAAATAGTGATTTTTACCTCTCCGCTAACCAACACTTTCCCTACTGTTGCACTCGGAGTGGGAATAGTAATTTTTACCCCTCCGCTATCCAACACTTTCCCTACTGTTGCACTCGTTGGAGTGGAAATAGTAATTTTAACCCCTCCGCTATCCAACACTTTTCCTACTGTTGCACTCATTGGAGTGGGAATAGTAAATTATTCTCCTCTGCTATCCAACACTTTCCCTACTGTTGTATTCACTGGAGTGGGAATACTTATTTTTACCTCTCCGCTATCCAACACTTTACTTACTGTTGCACTCGCTGGAGTGGGAATAGTAATTTTTACCTATCCGCTATCCAACACTTTCCCTACTGTGGCATTTCCTGGAGTGGGAATAGTATTTTTTACCTATTCACTATCCAACACTTTCCCTACTGTTGCATTCGCTGGAGTGGGAATAGTAATTTTTACCTCTGCGCTATCCAACACTTTGCATACTGTTGCACTCGCTGGAGTGGGAATAGTAATTTTTACCCCTCCGCTACCCAACACTTTCTCTACTGTTGCCATCAAAGTAGTGCAAAATGTAGGTTTAAAAAATATTAAATATTTTAATATTTTAATTTATAATATAATTTGTTTAATTAATTTTTATATTACAGGTGTATGTATATATATTTATTTATTAATTTTAATATATTTATAACATTTTATAAATTTTTTAAAGTTTAATTTACTATTTAATTTGTTTTACATTATTTTTTATACATATAAAAAACCGGTATTTTATACATCAATATTTTTTACAACGATATTTTTTTCCGATATTTTTGTACTCACCATTATGAAGATAGGAGGTCGATATTTTTGACAATATTTTTGTCACGATAATTCTGTAGGTCGATGTTGTTGTTGTCGATATTCTGTCAGTGATCCAAACATTACATATCACTTAAGTTGACGACATCTCCATAAAGAACTGTGAGGCTCTTCTAACAAGATGCAATCCTACACCATCTTCCTCCTGTATCTTCCTGCTCCATTACAGACCTCCACCTAGCAAGGCGACATTCCCAGACGCACTTCTAGACACAGTTTCAAACCTGATAACAATACACTCCAACTTATGCGTTCTGGGTGACCTCAACATTTGGTTTGACAAACCCAATATGACCCATCCAAAAACAATAATCACTGGCCTAGACACACTGAACCTGCATCGGATTGTCCACAAACCCACACACATCGCTGGACATATCCTAGATGTCATTTTTGCTAATAACGAACTAGTTACCTTTCAAACTATAACTCCAGTCATATGATCAGATCACCATTTGCTTGCTTTCAAACATAAAACAACACTAAGCGACTCACCTAAAACCACCTTACGTGCATCCACCTATCGACCTTGGAACAAACTCAATTTGGAACACTTAGAAACAGAACTAACGTACAGTACAGATTTGGAAACATTAAATTCTGTTAAAAAACTATATGAGTGGCTACAGGAAGCTTTTGATATCCTGATACCACTCAAAACCACACAACAGAACAAAAGAAAACAAGTACCTTGGAGAAATACAGAGATAAAAGACATAAAACTACAAATTAGAAAGCTGCAACGTGCCTGGCTCAAAACAAAAAACAAACAAGACAAACTTCACCTACAGAAAATTAACAGATTATACAAGTCAGCTATCAAAAAAGCAAAGAAAAAGTACTATTCAGACAGAATTCAAAATGTAAATGTGCAAATAAAGAATTCTATAAAATACTCAATGAATTTCGTAAACCAAATTGCCTAGAAGGAACTCATCCCGTTGCTCAAGATTTCACTGACAAACTGGCAAATCATTACACGGACAAAGCAGACACGTTGGACTCGTACTTAAAACAGAGACAAAGCACAAGCACTAACCGTTTTACAAAACAACAATCCAAGAATACTCTAACTCAGCCTCCCCGTTCCTTCCAACACATTTCACACAATGAATTTATAGACCTGGTCAAAGCAAGCAGGCCTGCCGGCAGTCCTTCTGACCCATGTCCACCACAAACCTTCAAGAGTATTCTTCTAACAACCTCTGCTGCCACTCCAGTAAGAAAAATCATCAACGATTCCTTAACTACCGGAATATTTCCAGAAGAACTCAAAAAGTCATACATACGCCCTTTACTGAAGAAAACAAACTTGGACCCGCTGAACCCTGACAACTACAGACCCATTACTAATAGACCTTTCCTGGGCAAACTGATAGAAAGAGCAGCGTTCGCCCAGATGTCACAATTCATTGAAGAGAATGCCATACTTTCAGACTTCCAAACAGCATTTCGTCTGGGAAGAGGCACAGAATCTGCCCTCCTTGCCATCTGGGATGACCTGAAGAACACAGTTGACCGCAACAGGGTTGCTGCGCTACTCCTCTTGGACCTCTCAGCTGCCTTTGACACGGTTGACCATGACACTCTAATACAAAGACTCTACGAAGACGGCATAGAGGGGACTGCTTTAGACTGGATCATGTCCTACCTTCGAAACAGAAGTAATGTCATCCATACCCTACCTTTCTCGTCCAAACCGTACTCCACAAAAGCTGGGGTCCCTCAAGGCTCTATCATCTCGCCCATGCTTTTCAACTTCTACATGAAGTCATTACCGGTACTGATCAATCAATTTCAACTCACGTGCTATAACTATGCAGATGACACGCAAATATCCTGCAACTGGAATGTTCAAAGACATTGGAAACTCGCCAATTTTCAGTTGTCTCAGAGCCGTGGATCAATGGATGACTTGGAGCCATCTCAAATTGAATGCTTTCAAAACAGAAATACTCACGTGTGGTGATTGGAAACATTATGACCCGCTTGCCGACTGGCCTGATGAACTGGGATCACCGCCTAAAGTATCAAAGGAAGTAAGAAACCTGGGAATGACCATGGACTGCAAGCTATCGATGAATGCCCAAGTGGACAAACTAGCAAGATCAAGCTTTGTTGCTATAAAAACTCTGCGACGAATCTTTCCCCATTTGGGATTCCCCACAAGGTCCAAACTACCATCTCCCTTGTTCTGTCCAAACTCGATTACGCCAATAGCCTCTACCACGGATCACCTTTAACGGATATGAAAAGAATACAACGGATTCAGAACTCGGCTGCCAGACTACTCTTGCATATCAAACCACAATACCACATCTCCTTTCCTTGAAAGCCCTCCATTGGTTACCAGTTGCCAGAAGATCCACGTTTAAGCTGCTTTGTATCACCCACAAAGCCATACATGGAATGGGACCGCTCTGCATCAGGAATAAAATCACCAAACACATTGATCATAGGAACCTCCGCTCTAGAGTGGCACCTCGCCTCAAAATCCCAAGATTCAAGAAAAAAACCATGGGTGGCACATCCTTCTCTGTTCAAGCAGCTAAAATATGGAGCTCTTTACCCCCCAACATAAGATCCACCGACAACCAGAAAACTACTCAAGAATTGGCTCTTCCCCACATAAGCACCATATGCAAACAGAAATATACAGCATATCCCTCTGTATATAAGCATTTATTTGTACTATAGATATGTACCTATATATGTGTATTGCTTTGTATTAACATGTAGAATAATTATGTTTTTGTTAAAAAACATATATATATATATATAAAAATTAATAAATAAATACTTTTTAAGTACAGCACTTCAAAACCAGAGTTTATTGAATGCATCTTTAATCTACTTATACTTACTTCCTTTATGCTTCTATATACCTTCCATGTACTTGGATCTATATATTTATTACTTTCCTCCCCCCACAAAAAAAATATTATATGCACTACCCTATTTCTCACCCTATACCTCTACCAATATCTTTAATCTACATATACTTACTTCCTTTATGCATCTATAAACTTTCCATGTACTTATGGATCTATATATTTATTACTTTCTTCTAATTCAGCATATCCAATGCACTACCCTATTTTCACCCTATACCTCTCTCAAAATATCTTCTACCTCAACTCTCTGACTCATCACAAACCTCTTTCTGCTACTCTTTCCAATGCACTAGCCTATTTCTCACCCTATACCTCTATCAATTTATATACTACCTCCACTCTCTCACTCATCCCAAACCCCATATCACTACTATGATCCCCAAAATAGCCCTTTCTAGACTCTCCTCTACTCTACCCCACCTTGCACCACCTGACACCTCTTTTTCTATACTGATCCCCCAAAACAAGCCTTTCTAAACTCTTCCCTCTGACTCTTCCCCTCCACATCCCTTTTTACTCATCCAACACTCCCACTACTGCTATGACCTCAAAAAAAAAAAAGTCTAAAGCCTTCACTCTTCTATCCCTCCACTATCCTTTTCAATCAAAATAACAGACTAACATGTCCACTTCTCAAATTTCATATTTCACTATACTAATTCACCACTAATCCTTTATGGGTTCTGGAGTAGCGTGCTACTCGCCGAAAAAGCGCTTCAACACCCGATCAGGGGTAACAAGCACTATATAAATGAAAACCTTTTCCCTCTTCTATCCCTCCGCTATCCTTCTCAATCCAAATAACTGATTAATATCCACCACTCAAATTACTTTCATATTTCACTATACTATTTCACCACTAATCCTTATGGGTTCCGGAGTAGCGTGCTACTCGCCAAGAAAGTGCTTCAACACCCCATTAGGGGTAACAAGCACTACATAAATGCAAACCTTTTTTCCCTCTTCTATCCCTCTGCTATCCTTCTCAATCCAAATGACTGACTAATATCCACCACTCAAATTACTTTCATATTTCCCTACACTAATTCACCACTAATCCTTATGGGTTCCGGAGTAGCGTGCTACTTGCCAAGATAGTGCTTCAACACCCCATTAGGGGTAACAAGCGCTATATAAATGCTAACCTTTTTTCCCTCTTCTATCCCTCCGCTATCCTTCTCAATCCAAATAACTGACTAATATCCACCACTCAAACTAATTTCATATTTCACTATACTAATTCACCACTAATCCTTTATGGGTTCCGGAGTAGCGTGCTACTCACCGAAAAAAGCGCTTTAACACCCCATCAGGGGTAACAAGCGCTATATAAATGCAAACCTTTTTCCCTCTTCTATCCCTCCGCTATCCTTCTGAATCCAAATAACTGACTAACCTATCCACCACTCAAATTACTTTCATATTTCACTATACTAACTCAACACTAATCCTTTATGGGTTCCGGAGTAACATGCTATTCAACGAAAAAGCGCTTCGACGCCTCATCAAGGGTAGTAAGCGCTATATAAATGCAATTACAATACAATACAATGCAAGTTTTCAAACATGTATATAGAAACATTCTTGCTTCCACCCACCCAGACCACAATACCAAAGGGATATAAGAGGCAAGTCAGTTGCCATGTGCACCCTGTGGGTGGCCTTGAGTGCTATTAAACATGGACAGCATTATAAAGTAATAAATCTTAAGAGAAGGATTTGTATTGCACACGTCCTGAACTCATGTATTTTGAGGTTCTCTTAAATGTGATAATGAAGAAAAAGGAGGCAAAGTGGAAAATATAATTGCCAAGGATCACTCAAATTGGTCAAGTGGGGAAGCCGGGATTGATCGAATACCTTATAGGCATCAGCCAGTAGGCCATCACATACACAGGCTTTAGCATTGGGGGAAGATTTTATTGCATCTTGTACTTCAGCAAAAGGAATAGATGCTGTGGCAGTAGCCTTTAGCTTGCTGGATACAGCCGGTAGCCGAATGGAATGCGAAATATTCCTCAATGTGGTCAGGAGAGGAACTGTTATTTACAGCGTATAACCTTGTATAGTGGTCAAGGAAACCTTTCCTATCAAATCTGGTTGAGATACCACTCGGCTCTCCGCTTCATCAAAGATTGCCTTGATAACCTTATTATTCGGTTTCAATTCTTGAGGCAGAGTTATAACGTTTCGAGAAACACGTATACTCTCTCCCTTGAGTCTAATCGACCCACCAAGGGTCCAATAAAGCGGAATCGCTGCATAATGTAATCAACAAACGCAATGACCTTGGCATAATTTTCTGCTTTTTAGTATGTGAGCAATCCAGTTTGATATCCTGGATAATGTTGAAACCTGACCCGAATTCTATGAGTCCCCTGAGTGATCGCATAAGATTGTAGACTTCGCTAAGAGAAAAATCATCATCTTCAATAGGTCCATAATAACTAATAAGGTCAATAAGCTGGTCGCAGAGCCTGAGGCTCACAAAATGCACCTTGCCCTAGCATCTCTTAGCACCTGTTGCACCTCACAAGAAAGATCTTGTGAAAGCAGGACCACCACCCCCTTTACTGGAGCACTGGCAGATGCATAGCAAGTATGTGAAATAAATCCAGGGACACTTGGTTGTTTAGCCAAGGCTTTAAGATAAGTCCTTTGAAAAAGAATGGTCTGCGCTTTTGATTATTCGAGCCACACCAAAATGGACCTAAATTTGGTATGAATATTTGTGCTATTAGCGTTACAGGATACAGTCCTCAAGCACCTAGAATCTGTGGTTTCAGAACTCATCGGAAGTTTGATCTACCTTCCCCAAGACCTCCTATGGCCCCACATGGCGAAGAGCTTGCTACATCAATGCATCAATGGCAACTTCGAGGAAAAAAAACATATGGACTTTTCTATCTGCATTTTTCTGATCTGCAGTGACCCTAGCCCTCCCACAAGTCCCTTCTATCCCAGGAGCCAAACGCCACGGGCTTCCCATGAAGAAGTTCCCCACGACCCATGAGTGCCCAGCTTCCCATCCCTTGAACACCCTTCCCATAGATGAGTGCCGTGACATGGCGCCCAGGTGACTGCTACTGTGTATTGTCAGGGGCAGTCCCGCTTACTGAATCGCCCTACCATCATGCCAAGGTGCCTTGCAAAACAAAGAGCTGCACCTGGACTAACACAAATGTGTAAATCTGAAGACATATTGTAAAAACAGAGGTATTTTTACACAACTGGCCAGGTCACCTATGCCCAACCCACCCCCTTCCACATCAGACTTTTGGATAGATTGCAGGAATAGCTTGGCCTGTTCCACAGTGTGAGAGATCTGAGATTGGCCCTTGTAGAGGACCTCCAAGTTTGACTGCGGGACAATCCCTTCTGGCACCCCTTGACTCTTGAAGCTATCTATCATTAATTTAAACTCTTTGTGGTGCTGTGCTGCGTATAAGGACATATCAGAAAAGATTCTGAATGAGTAATTGTCTTGCATACGGTAAGCTTTGTCCCTTATTGCATTGGTCAGAATCTGTTCTTTCACACGAAAATCACCAAGATGCACTAATATAGTTCATGGATACTTAGAGTTGGGGAATGGAATGCCGGAACATGGTGAGCCCTTGAAATAGTAAGGTTTATGTCCTCGGCTGCTATCTTGGGACTCACATGCTTGACAATTAGATCTGAGATTAATTTGGTAACAGTCTGGATATTTTCTTGGCCCTCAGTGATTCCAACAAATTGTCGTGTAGCTCCTATAGTACCCCTGCAGGACATGCGCGTTTGGATAACATATACTGCGGGGTTGGTGGCAGACTGACTCTGTGCACCCCCACCGTATATGTTAGCCTAGTTTTGCATTAGCTAGCTCGCAGTGCCACTAGTGTCTCCTCTTATCGGGGAGAGATTAGTTTCTGGCAACCTTAGATCATGACAACCCTGATTCCCTCAGAATCGTGGAAACAATGTACTACCTTTCGCTCAGTCACTCGTGCTCACTTATTCGGTTTGTCTCAGAGAGTTACACAGAATAAACAGTCGGGCGTTTCAATAAGTATTTATTGAACAGTTGTTATTCTAGTGTAAAATATATGTGCTGCGGTAACCAGCAGACAATAGCAGAGATATATTATCAGCAGTACGATAAAAGCAAAGGGATAGAACAGTTCTACCATATTGCGATAATCATGAGTACATACATGAATATAAAAGCATTATGCAAGTGCGCGTACTCCTACGATGCCTAACTAGATGTACCTGAGTGTACCTAGCATATGTGTGTAGGTCTTAGAAGCTAAGAGCCAAGAATCCTCCTAGGATTTAGTCGAACCCCCATACCTGAATAGAGAGAGTGTGGGACCCCGTCCTGGTCTCGAGTTGGACACCCCGTCCGGGTTGTGTCAGACCACTGTCAGCTTGAGCGACTGCATGCAGGAGCCTCAGCGTCTCTGGTCAGTGTGTCAGCATGGAAGTCTCGGTTCCCTCTATCTTACCGGGGCAAGATGTGGTGTATTTATACCCTAAAGAGTCTCGGTCCTCAGTATGGTTTGTATTGGACATGAGGAAGACGTCAGGGGTGAACTTTGTACATACATATTATGCCAGTGGTGTATTCTTAGAGAGCCATGCATAATTAATGAGTACAGTGTGGGCCTGTGTTTGGAAAAACCCTGCTGTATTCAAAACCACAGGATAGATAACGTTCAGCCCTCAGAGCTCGTTGTGTACTAGCTGGGACCAATGTAGGTGAAAGATCATGCCTATATAAGGAATCATGACTATAATAGGACATGTACAGTTGTGACCATAATTGGGCATATGCGGCCATGACCATAATAGGGCAAGTACGAATATGACCATATTAGGGTAAATATGAATACGTCCATTTTAGGGCATGTACGAACGGGTCTACATTAGGGCCTCTATGCGGGATATAACACCCACTCCTCTTCCGAACTGGATAAAAATGACCATACTTAAAATCTGGACAATTTAAAAACATTTTTAAAAGCAAGTAAAAACATGGTTCTAAAAAATCGTTAAAAAATTTAGGTGCTTAAAAAAAATTTAAATTCAGCTTTTTCTAGTTGCCACTTAAAAGTCAATATCGTCTCTCTATAGAAGTTGTATTACCATAAGCAGGAGAAGGCCATGCTTTTCTCAAGCGAAAGTGTCAATGTAAGAAAATGTTCCAAATTTAGATCGTTTATTTTGAAACGAGTGAAGAAGCCGAATTCTTTCCCAGGACACGATGAGCCAATTCAAGATTACGCGTCCTGGCTGGGAAGCTCAATATTATCGGTGTCAGCTGCTGTAGATGACAAATCCAACGCCTCACAGAGAACGTCAATCGCACATAGATGGAATGTAGTACTGCCAACAGTCGGTGCTGCGGCAGCTTGTGCGGCAGTTGTAACCTGGGTGCCTGTGGAAGAGTCACCTAACCCAGCAGGAGCGAACGGCACCTGTGGATTCTCCAGGAATGCATTACATCAGAATCGGAAGCCGCTGAGGACAACGCAGAGCGTGGGCCTTTATGGGGTCCAGCATTGCATCCGTGTCCGGAGGCGCATCTGATGGAAATGTTAGACAAAGATCCAACGTGCATTCTTCTCCGCAGAACAGGCATCGAAGAACAGGTAAGATGCAGTCTACCCAGACTGGTCTAAATGATAGAAACCAGGAGGCATTGAGTTCTCGCAGGCAAGAAATGCCCAGAAGTTGTACCATGCGTTCACGGTATTTCCGCTCCAGGAGCGTGTTCACCATTCCCTCGGGAAGTGGGCCGTCCATTGCGTAGCAGCAATATTACAATCAGGATTCCTGCGATTAGGAACAGGATGAGCGGGAATCCTCCAAATACGCTTCCCAATACGGAGTGTATAAAATTTGGGATTACTCCGAGGACTGTCTGAAAGGTGCTTAACAGTCCGGACCCTATGGTCTTAAATAGGTGTACAATTCCGCTCGTATCAGACATATTGAAGATACGTCCCACCATTTCTGCGAAATGAATGGGGCAGTTTGTACGTATGAGCGCCTGTATCTCGGTCGAGGTCCTTGCAACTTGAAGTTCATAGGTTTCTCGAGCGGAGGTTAAGGGCACGGGTTGCTGTAAAAGCATGGCTTTCAATCTGCTCAGAGTATCAAACTGTATAAAAGAAACATTCAGCGAAGGCCATAGCGGCGCCTCCCTGACTGTGTTCAGTGGCGGAAACAATACTTGCATACAGCAAGTAACCCTGGAGTTAACAGTTACTAGATATGCGACGCCCGGAAGCATCCCACAACAACCTTGATCATTTAGCATTAAGTAACTCCCATTCGAGAGCAGCTGGAAAACCGGCGTGATCATGGCCGCTGGGGTCCCTGACATGTGACAAGATAAGTTCGCCACTGAACCACTGCAGGCTCCGTGTAGAGAAATATCCTGACACATGAGAGAACCGCTCAAAGCGTTCTTGCAGTTTGTACCACTCAGATACACTTCTCGATCCCCATTCCGGCATCGGTATCTATATGGTAACTTCCAAGTTTCCTTGATGTATCCCTTACCCATTTTCTCATATTTGCCTGCCTGCCTCTGCTCAAGGCAATATTGAAACTGAAACGTAGTGACCGGCAGAGTGATTTGGCCATGAATTAGCCATTCTGTTGATGGTGATTCGGCTACAGTGAAAGGTAGCCTTTCCAGTTTCTCAATACGCAACATTGTATATTTGGCTCCCCTTTGTGCCATTTCTGTCTGTTTATCAGTTAGATTGTATTCTGAAAACAGAGACGTGGTGTTTATAAAACGCCAGGGCACATAGCCTGCACGCAAAGATTGCAGTGTCCAGCTTAACATCATAATAGAACGTAGCTGAGATTGCCCGTGTTGTAACAAGGCCAGATCTTGTTCTAATATGTCGATCGCCGAAGACACAATGTTGCCCAAGGAGTAAATCCTGGAGGTCAAAGTTGTTAACCCATTATCCACCACAGCTAATGCCTTTTCTAAGTTAATAGGGTCTATTTCCTGTATTCTTTCTGCGGCCTCTTGTTGGGATATTTTCCAGTTTTCATTATAGTAGACATAAAGGCCTGCATATATGAAACGTTTCTGACGTTGTTTCCTGGGACCTAGTAGAAAATCTCTAAGATCCATGTCAGGTGTGAGTAAGGTCAAGTGGTGCTTTACTTCTGTCAGTGTTGAGGTCTCTAGCCAATCAAGGCACAACTTCCCAACACTATACGATGTCACTACCCCTGGGTGTTGTCTTTGTACATAGCGTGGATCTGGCCTATGGATACTAAACCCTTCGGTTGTATTCATAAATCTCTGTTGACATTTGTTTGTGTCAATGGGCCAAACCAGCCATTCTGTCCAATCAGGATCTGATCTGTTGTACTGGAAAATGTCATCTAATCCTACCCCTTGTGTAGTTGAGTTCTGCCCCCCACCCATCTGCGATGGTGTTGGAAACCCCGGTGTGTTCATTTCCTTGCCTTTGGCTAATCCAAGACAGGTTGTTTGTTGCACAGTTTCATTCAGAAATAATATCTGCTGCGGAATGATGCATGCTCTAAAAAGTGCTTCTATTCCCTGGACTTGCCAGTCCCTAGAACCCCAGATCGATTTGGAATCTATTGTGTCTTTCCATAGATCGAAACCCTGTTTAGACAACTGGTTCAGAAAGGATGCAGAGTAAATATGTTTGGTGTTTGTTAACATAATTTTCTGAGCTGAAATTTTCGCCACTTTATAATAAAATGACTTCGGGTCGGATGTGTTAAACCCTGAGAAGTATGTGAATTTCTGTGCAAATGCTTGTGAACTACCTTTCGGTGGTGTTGGGCAGTGTTCCCACTGGTGGTACTCCAATACATTTCTAGGTGTTATAGATTTGTGTAAGAAATGATGACCATATTGCTGGTAACAGTACAATGTATCATAGTCTGAAGTACCTTCTAACATTTAATTGTTCGGAAATGCAGCAGTTTTTTCTAAATCAGACATCATAGCATTTACAGTTTCAGTGTCCCAATCATCAGAAAATGTACTGGAGGTAATGATATCACTTAAAGAAATTTTAAATACATGTTTTAGCTTTAAAAGTTCAGTCGGACCGAATACATCATAATCAATCTTGTCCCATACTATACCGTCCGGTATAGGAACTGCTGTGATGTTCACTGAAGACAAGTCTCTTGGTTCACGATGTGAAGACTGGTGTGGTTTTAAAATCAAATTGACTCTTTGGGCTGTAGAGCTTTGCTGGAGGTATCGTCCATTAATAAGCATACTAAAAGTTATTATTAAACCTAGCCAGAAAATGAAAAATAAAATCCCAGTGATATACCATAGTTCTATCCAAGGTGACACCAGGTAAGTCTTTCTAAAAAAGTTCAAAAAGTCATTGAGTTTCTGTGTGAGTGATTTTTTGGCTGGCGTCGTTTCCGGCTCGCTTGGATCCAGTGAAAACGTATCAAAGTTCATGAAATAGCCAGAAGCAGTTCGATCAATTGTTGGAATTGCATCGGGATTTGTTGAAATTGGATTTTGCTCTTGACGAGGCATGTTGACGTAGATGTCTGTATTAGGTCTGATTGCAACTTGGTTGTTAAGTTGATTTTCTTTCTTGTCGAAGTAGAACGAGTTCCATAGCATTGTTGCTTAGTCCTTCATTCCGTACAGGTGGCTCTTCAAACGTGATGAGTCTTTCTGTTTGGACTTCTTGGATTGTAGCGAGAGGAGGGCGTCTGCTACTGTGGAGTCCACGAGGCATACTGTTTAGTATCGGCCACATAGTGTGGTTTGATTAAGTCAATTGAGACGAATCTTTTCTCCTTTTTTCCGGCAAGAGGTGGCAGAAGTACAGTTCTTGTGCCGTGGATTGCAAGGACCGGTACAGGCTTTCTGTAGGATGGCCCAAATTCTTTTTTGTCAGCAATCTTCTCTCTGACTAGATCCCCGATTTTTGGGATCCAGATAGGTCTTGCCGTTACTGCCTTGACTTCCTCAGTGGCGGCCTGTTTCTGGAGCACGTTACTTTGTTGTGTCCTGGATTCATTTAGATCCTGTAAAACAGCCAAACGATCATGGATATCAAATGGTTTTTCATCCGCCACTGTGCCTTCACAATCAAGATCAGGTACCCACATTCTTGTCCCAAATAGGACCTCGTAAGGAGTGACACCTCCTAGAGAGCTTCTTGGCTGGTTATTGAGCGCGCGCTGTACCCCATAAAGGTGATCGACCCATCTACCGCCCTTGCCTAATACCCTAGCTGTTAAAGATTGCTTTAAGTCTCGGTTTTTCCTCTCCACAACAGAATTTCCCTCAGGATGGTACGGAGAGGAGTACCGCAATGCTACGCCCATTCCTTCCATGGCCTCTTTGTAAGCCCGAGAGCTAAACGCCGGACCACGGTCAGAATGTAACGTGCCAACTGCGTATGTGCCGATAAAGACTCGCAAATCTCTTATAACAGTTTGAGCGTCAGCCGAGCGCTGAGGCCAAACCCATAGGAATCTTGAGCAGGACTCCACTGTAACCATGATATATTTCTTGGACCCAACAGATTGTAGGGGTCCGCAGTGGTCCAAATACACACATGCAAGAGGTTTGTCTGATTTCAGTAATGGTGTCTGCGCTGGGCGTGTTACGGTGGAGCCTTTTATCTGCTGACAGATGTCGCATTTCAAGACATAGGGGCCGATTCCGATCTCGGCCGGTAGGGCTCCGAATCGGATTCGGCTTTACCGGATCCGATTCGGAGCCCTATTCCCGACCGAATCGTACGTGCGTCCGGCGCAAGCCAGTACGATGCGAGCGCGTCGCGAAATCTCCGACCGACTCGTACGCCGGACCCGACCGCTCCGACCGACTCGCACGGGGACGACATCGCACCGTGCAATGGAGACGTTCCCCGGCCGGGCAAGTACGATGCGCACCGCGACCAGCTCCGACCGACTCGCGCCAGTCCGGCTCCGAAGGAGCTGTCGGAGCCGCACTTTGGGGGTCCGTGTCGGACCCCCTGTACGCGTAGGCCGCGCGAGTCGCACACAGGGGGGACCCATGGGTCCCCCTACACTGTGCATGTACGGCGCGACTCGCTTCGCCGCGAACACGCTGTAGGGGCGCCCTTGTTCGCCGTCGCACCCATTGAGTCAATGGGAGCCCGCGTACGCGTCGTACGACTGGCTCCCATTGACTTCAATGGGCGTCCGACCGACTCGAGTCCGATGGCATACGTGCGCATCGTACTGCGTTCGGTCGGACTGCTAGAGTCCGATTCGGTCGGAAATCTCTCCGGGTCCGGCTCGGTCGGAGAGATTTCCGGCCCGAATTGGAATCGGCCCCATAGTCTTTAGTCTGCTTTGTTAACCCTGGCCACCAGTAGCGCTGTTTCAGTAAAGAAATAGTCGCTGTGACGCCTGTATGCGCAGAACCCAAACCCTCGTGTGCCGCTAATCAAGTCTAGCCTACGATCCATATTTGGTATTACTCTATCCCCCACTCCAGGAATCTGAGCATATGGAATGTTTTGTGCATCTAACTTGTAGGAGTACTTGAGTGGAAATTGTCTTAGGTACTGCTGTGCTGCCTTTGCGTGAAGCATTGACAGCTACCATTATCTCGCCGTCTACCCTCGTCTTTGAACGAGTAACTGCAGCTACGGCGGCTGTGCGAACAGCCCCCTTTGCGGCTTCATCAGCCAATGAATTCCCTTCAACGTGAACGCCATCACGCTGATGACTCAGTGTATGTATCACGTGAGCCCTTGGTAGTTCGTTTCTCAACTCCACTACCTGTTCCCATAGCATTTTATGCTTAATTGTGCCACCTTTTGCATCTTTGAACCCGTTTTGTTCCCAATGATGTAGATATTCATTGTACGACTGTACACAGTAAAAGGAATCACACACAATCAGTGTGGGGAATTCGTGATCCGTATTTATAAGTGCCAGTACAAGTGCTTTGAGTTCTGCCAACTGAGCCGTGCAGTCTCCTAGAGATTGCGTTTTAGTGCAACTCGGATGGAACTTGCCACCATCGTGCATGCGACCTTTAACAATCGCACATGCTGTGCTGTAAGCTTGCTTACTCCCTATGGCTGGTTGAGCAGATCCGTCAGTGTAAATAATGTATTCATACTGATCTAGAGGCAAAATTTCATTTGGTAGAGGGTATTCTTGTTCGTATTGCAGGAATGCCTGTGTTTTTAAACTTGGATCAAATCTGTATTCAACATCCGTTGCAGTAAGAGAATTAGCCCATTGTATCCATCTTGAATGTAAGGCTTTAGCATTTGGAATGCTAGCTTTTGTAACAGCTTCTAAAGCTGGTACTGGGGTCACGACAATTATGCGTTTACCCTGAGCCAGAGCTCTTTCTCTTGCTACAGCGGTCTGCACTGCTGTCAGGATTTTCTCTGTTGAAGTGAAACGCATTTCTGCGTTTGTGTACAGGTGTGATTTGTATGCGATTGGTACTGTTTCACCTTCATTAAAAGTTAAATAAGTGTACCCGCTTTGACCCGCTATTACTCGGATCACTAAGTTCTGTGCGTTTACGCGTGTCTGTAAATGTTTAGAAGCTATCATGTCTTCCTGTAGGGACCGCAGGATATTTGTGTGTTCCTGTGTCCATTGTCTAACTGAAAAGTCAGGTTTTATTAAGTCGTAGAAAGGTTTTACTCTTTCTGCGTAATCCAAAATGTATGTTCGACCAAAATTTAGGAATCCCAGAATTGATTGTAAATTCTTTAATGATTTTGGAGGTTGGAGCAGCGCACACTTTTCTAAAAAGTTAGCTGCTAGGCTTTTTCCCTCACTTGACAGCTCGTATCCTAAAAACAGGACATTGAGGTGGGCAATCTTTGATTTTTGAAAGTTAAATTTATAGCCCTCAGAGGCGAATCCCATAATAATGGTGCTCACCCTGGTCAAGTGCCTCTTTAAGTCATCGTCCGTCAGATAAATATCATCCACATAGGACAATGCTTCTTCATCCAAATTTTGGAGTAACTCTGTTACCCTTGCTGAAAACAACCCCGGGCTATTCTTATACCCTTGGGGAGTCGACAAAATTGCCGTTGGGACCCTAACGCACTGAATGCGGTCAGATACCTGCTTTCAGGCGCTATATTTTGGCAGAAAAATCCATTTGAGATATCAAGTGTTGTTTTGTATTTTTCCGCACAATGTTATTCATTAATGCGGCACTGTGTGCATTTTGAACTGCAAATGTCTTTGTGCAAGTGTTTAAATGTCTGTAATCTAAAACTAGACGATATGTGTTGTCAGGTTTGGCTACGGGGAACAAAGGATTATTCATAGGTGAAGTGCAATTTTCTATCACCCCCTGGTATTCTAGTTGATCTAGAATCTCCCTGACTTGTTTTTTAGCTTCCTGCTTTATAGGGTATTGGCTTTGAGCATTTGGGGAAACTTTTAACGGGATCACGTGGTGGGTTGAATCCTCATCCCAACCAGCATGATTTTTATACAATGCTGGAGCTAGGGCAACCGCCCACTCCTACGCATATGCATGTTTTAGGTGAATGGGAACGAGGTCGGAAAAGGCTGGAAAAATTATCAGTTTCTCCCCTAGGGCACTCCATGACGAATGCTGGCGGCCAGTCTTGTTCTGCTAATAGAATGTCATAACCAGATGACAGATTTTTCCAAAAGAGACCTTTAACTTTTCTGGGCTTGTCCCCCTCCATCCGGAGTGTTATCTCATGTAACTTATGTGGGACACTTACCCGAGTATCACGTGTTTCCACCGTGATATACTCACTCAACTCCGCTGTCACCAGAAATTCCTTCAGGTTCTGGCGAGCTATCGACACTTCTGCCGCGCTGTCTAGCATCGTCAGAACCCATTCCCCGTTCAGAAGCTGTGTCCTCAGAATTCTGGGCATGTCTGATCTTGAGACCTGCTACCTTCTTCTTTTTGAACTGAGGTTTTGATTTTTGTTTATCCTATTTTTTAGGTGCGTAGTCCGCAGCACGTTGCGTGTCTCTGGACTTTGTATGCTCCTTTTGTCTGTGTCCTTCCCTCTCTGAGTTTCTTGATGAACCCTGAAAGGAACGAGAGGAACGAGTATCAGTATCCTGATACCTGTCAGGTTTTTTAATATTATCCCTATTCCTGAGGTTATACCTCCTTTCAGAGCGCTCCTGTTGAGGAGACCTACCTCTGGACTGAGATCTGGTCTCTTTAGACTTTTGTTGTTTTTTATTTTCCCACTTCTTTTTAGAAGAAGTAGGTGTCTGCTTTGTAGTGTCCTTTTCAGGACTGCCCACCAGTTGTGGTTTTAATGCTTTCCCACCTAGACTGTCTCTGCCTAATTCTGCATATGCAGTTTCAATTATTTTGGGTAGTTCGTGTTGTTGATCTACTGGACTGAACTCCCTTAGGCGTTGGCGGATCGCCACTGAAGCTGCTTCCCCCTTAATGTTAGCTAGTATTATGGCTGATACCTGGTCAAAGTTATTTAGTAACTTCATCCCTAAGTTAAGGGCAGGCTCTGCTCCGTACTCATTTTGTATCTGTTTTAATACTTCAGGTACTACTGCTATTGACGGGATACCATGTGTTCTGGTATATATGGCAGCAAAGACTGAACCCCAAGAGGTGCAGTCCTCTACTTGTGGTGTGAGACCCATGGGCAAGCAGATTGTTAGAATTCTGTGTTTATCACTGGTTGTAGTATTCGGGAATACTGCTTCAAGCTGAGTTATTTTCTGAGCTATCCAGAATGGGATTTGTTCGCGTTTTGCTGGCATTTTGCCCATTATCGCGTGTAATGTTTGTGGAGTTATGTTTATTAACTGTACCTTGGACTGGAGTGTCTTGTGCTGCAGCTGGTGCAGGCTGAACTGTTAAAGTCCTCATCACAAATTGTGTGAGGTTTCTGTAGATTTTAATGTAAATCTCTGTGTTGTACGAGTAAGTCTGGCTGTGGCATTGTGTCAATGTCAGGATGCGGTGTGTATGTCGCTAATATGGGCCATGTGGCTCCTGCTCCTCCGAGCGGGCCTAATCTTGCTCTTCCATGTACGTGGGGTAGGGCGCCTTTAAACCAGTAATTATGCTCCTGGTAAGTGAGCGGAACCTCTACTTCCTCAAAAGGAGTATAGTCCGCTGGTGTTTCACCTTCTAGGTAGTAGTGAAATACATTTGTAATTGCATTCACTGCTGGGAATGTAACCCATGAATAGAACACCTCTGTTTTATTGGATTCGTGTGCCTCAATCACGAAAATTACTGTACCACCCCTGGCATTTAAGCCATGTTCTAGAAGTTTTATGGTGACTGCCCTTCTGAAATTTGGTGCAATTTGTATTGCATCTTCAGGGTCTTCTTCTAAACCGAAGAGGTTTGTTGTAACTCTCCTTGTTTCGTCTGTTTCTTCCACCATTTTTAATTGGAAGAAGGGAGGTTAAAGAATTTTTAAGATAAGGTGTAAATGCACAATTGTAGGAACTATATGTCCTTCAAGCTTGAATAACCAACAGCCAATAAATAGTATTCTCGTACTACTCAGCTGCGGCGGATTTAGTGCCCACCCACTCCAGACGTCTCTGGGGTTTTGTGAGTAGGTTCTCTGAGAATAGCACGACTGAACTACTCAGATTCTACTGTTAAATAAGTACCAAACCAACGTTGGCGGCGCCATGTCGTGTAGCTCCTAAAGTACCCCTGTAGGACCTGCGCGTTTGGATAACATATACTGCGGGCTTGGTGGCAGACTGGCTCCGTGCACCCCCACCGTATATGTTAGCCTAGTTTTGCATTAGCTAGCTCGCAGTGCCACTAGTGTCTCCTCTTATCGGGGAGAGATTAGTTTCTGGCAACCTTAGATCATGACAACCCTGATCCCTCAGAATCGTGGAAACAATGTACTACCTTTCGCTCAGTCACTCGTGCTCACTTATTCGGTTTGTCTCAGAGAGTTACACAGAATAAACAGTCGGGCGTTTCAATAAGTATTTATTGAACAGTTGTTATTCTAGTGTAAAATATATGTGCTGCGGTAACCAGCAGACAATAGCAGAGATATATTATCAGCAGTACGATAAAAGCAAAGGGATAGAACAGTTCTACCATATTGCGATAATCATGAGTACATACATGAATATAAAAGCATTATGCAAGTGCGCGTACTCCTACGATGCCTACCTAGATGTACCTGAGTGTACCTAGCATATGTGTGTATGTCTTAGAAGCTAAGAGCCAAGAATCCTCCTAGGATTTAGTCGAACCCCCATACCTGAATAGAGAGAGTGTGGGACCCCGTCCTGGTCTCGAGTTGGACACCCCGTCCGGGTTGTGTCAGACCACTGTCAGCTTGAGGGACTGCATGCAGGAGCCTCAGTATCTCTGGTCAGTGTGTCAGCATGGAAGTCTCGGTTCCCTCTGTCTTACCGGGGCAAGATGTGGTGTATTTATACCCTAAAGAGTCTCAGTCCTCAGTATGGTTTGTATTGGACATGAGGAAGACGTCAGGGGTGAACTTTGTACATACATATTATGCCAGTGGTGTATTCTTAGAGAGCCATGCACAATTAATGAGTACAGTGTGGGCTTGTGTTTGGAAAAACCCTGCTGCATTCAAAACCACAGGATAGATAACGTTCAGCCCTCAGAGCTCGTTGTGTACTAGCTGGGACCAATGTAGGTGAAAGATCATGCCTATATAAGGAATCATACTATAATAGGACATGTACAGTTGTGACCATAATTGGGCATATGCGGCCATGACCATAATAGGGCAAGTACGAATATGACCATATTAGGGTAAATATGAATACGTCCATTTTAGGGCATGTACGAACGGGTCTACATTAGGGCCTCTATGCGGGATATATCAAAATCGCAGGTTGGAACGGCAAGACCTGTTTTTGACATCTTTGAGTTTCAACTGTAATTTGGTGGGTTCCGATTGAAGCTTTAGGGTTGAAGGGTCTAGGTTGTTCTTAAAATCTTCGAGATCGGATACTCTTTGCTCAAGTTACATGACTCAGGAGGCAAGTAGCTGGACTTTAGTGTTGATCTGCCCCAGCTGGCCTCTTCTGTGAGATATTCATCTCCCTGGTTTCGCCCAATATTTTCTGTAGAATTGCTTCAATTGGCAGGGATTGGGCCATATTAGGAAACAGCATTAGGTCCATGGCAGAAAGCTGGGCTTGTAGAAGATAAGGGTCCAAGACTGACTTGTTTACTTTCCCACAGAGAATTTTCGCTGCCTTGAGGGATGCTGTATTCACCATGCAGTTAACAAGACTTGCTGAGGTCGGTCCTGGGCATGAGTCAATTGGGTTCCCTGCAGCCTCACTAGTATCGCCATTATAGTCCAATCAGCCACTAGGTCGACCGCCTCCCTAAGTGATCCCTTAGAGTCAGGGACAGTAAACAGCTTTTTGAGCATAGTAGCACCGCCAAATGAGGGTGTGCGAGGAACGCTGGTGAGGTCAAAAGGTCCAGATTTGGGGGGTGGCTGAAGGACAAGATTTAATGAGGGTGATGCAGAGACCCTCGCTGAATGCGCAGCAAGCTTATTAGATAAGTCCTTTGCTTGTCTATCCCTATCAATGTCAAGAATATCTGGAGTCAAATCTGATGTTGATTGACTACTAAGGCTGGATACGTTGCATTCAACATCAAAGGCCGCCAGATACTCTTGGGCCGCCAGCTCTTTAGCATTAGTTTCCTGTGGCAGTTTTTTCAAGCCATTAGCCTGGCATTCGTCTTCAGAACTTTTGGGTCCCAACCTCAAAATAGAAGTTCTGCGGGTGCGGTGCTTAGCTCTCCTTGTGGCTTTGCCCGGTGCATGAGCTTAAACAACAGTATCCCTTGAGAGTTGCTTCATTGGCGCCAAGAACGTAAGTTGTACCCTTTGCTTACAGAGTTGCAAAGTTTAAGAAAATAATTACAGGTGACTTCCATCATCGTACAGATTGCAGGTTGATACTTTTGGGTTGTTTCAGTGCGTGACTGGAGTGGTCAGGTATGCAAGGGTACCCAGGGAGGTCACAAGCCGCATCTGCTGCTACGCTGACCGCCTCCGTAACACAAACACATACATGGTTCCCCAGGCTTAAAAGGGGCTCTTAATGAGCCCTAACAGGTCACTCCTTGAATTCAAGTCACCTTGGTGTCTTGGTGCATTGATGCCTAGAAAGCCTTGGACATCTTATGAGCCTTCACTGCCTTTCCCACACTCGATGCTGCGTCTGCTTAGCAAAACGGATGCCATGGATTATATAACCCCCAGTCCATCAGCTATACTGAAAAACGCTATGGCTGTCCCCCTTACTTTAGCTGCTGTATCACGCACCACAATACACGTGGCTGCTCTTGAGGTCCAGTGGGCATGAAGTGTGCACTCTTTGATCGTCTTTAGACTCCTGTGTAGCGACATTCGGGATGGGAGGAGAGGGTTTGGCAGAAGCCAAAATGCAGAATGCGCTCTATGCTGTCGGAAAGCTGGAAGGAGTCATGCTTCTTCTGGAAGTATGCTCGGCGTGGATTTAGCACGGAGAACCAGGCAGCCTAGGCACCGGTCCCAAGGATTTGCTTGTGACTGTTAATACGGGTAATACCTTGGGTCTCTGCAACATTGCAATGCAGTAGAATCAGGGGAGCAGCAATGCAGCAAAAAGTAGTGTGGTGGGCTTCACGCACGCGCTATCTAGCCCCCTTTACCCAGAAGCAGTCTTAACCACAGAGCATAGAGGAAGCTGTTCGTTGCCGTCCTCATGAACTTGTTAAATTTAGTATTTGTAATTGTTTTTATGTTTAAAAATAGTGGTTTTATGTATGTATTTTCCAGCCTCGGGATATTGGTTTTTTAGGGGATAAGGGTAGGGAGTCTATTAAAAAGTGGGCAATTTAATTTAAATGAAATGTTTATTTTAATGATATGCAAATTAGCACAGTAAATGTTTTTTTATACATTATTATTTCAATAAATAATAGTTTATAATAATTATGAATATACATTTATTATATTACATTAAAAATCATATTTATTTGTACATTTTAAAATAAATAATAAAATTATAACACATTTATGAAATTATAAAAACATTATTTTGAAAACTATAATGTAAATGCAAAAACTTTTGGGAAAATGTTTTAATTTTATATTTACATTTATTTCAAACATTTTTAAATGTTGTTTGATTATAATATGAATATTATTTGCATATTTATATGGTATTGGTTTATTTATGAAAAATTGTGAAAAAGGAAACAATTATCAGATTTGTATAATGTTTAATATTTGAATAAGTGCTGTTGTAAAGAATATATTTTTTGTAAATTTCTTTAAATCAAAATATTACAAATTTTTCTTCATTTTTATGATTGTTGTTTTTGGAGTATGATATTATTTTCTTATTACCTTAAAATATAAGAAATGGTAGTACACCAAATCAAATCAAATTCATTATTTTATTTAATTCAGACCTCCAGTGAGGTCAACAAATACATAATATGAAGCAGTTATATTTAAACTTTTAGGGCTGCTTTAAAACTCATTATAGGCATAGTAGATTAAAGTTGACGAAAATACATGAGTTTATGATTGCTAGATATATGCACGTTTAAAACAATTTAAAAAAACTCTTTAAAAACTTACAAGTTATAGCAAACAAATTCATTTGAGGGGGACTTGCACAACGTAATTAAATCTTGAGTTAAAATAGCGTTGTATCTAAAGCGGATGGGTTTTATAAAACGTTGTCGAGCCTCTACCAAAGTCTGATTTGGACAAATTAAAAGTACGTGGAAAAGGTCTTGTACTCCACCGTTACACAAGTCACAGATACCTGAAGAATGTTCAAGGGAATTCCATCTAGAGGAGTAAACTTTTAAAGGGAGGATTCCTAATCGCAGAAGAAGAATACAGCGCCTTACTCTATGCTCTAGCTGAAACTGTAAATAATGCTCAGGAGTTTTATATACTATATTTTGCGCAAATGTTTTGTAATACTTTAATTGAGTACAGTGCTCCTTATCTAAGGCAAAGCTTATTCTCTGCATCATATGTTTTAAAAAGAGCTTCAAATGCTCTGGAGACCAAGCCTGCAAAAGTGCTACAGTGCACTGTGATGCCTCAAGGGCTATTCTAAGGTTCTTATTAAAAGTGTGCAGTGTTGATTCTTCTCTAGAAGTCTCTAGTTTTAATATACGTCTTAAGGAGACAGGGGCTGCATGTAAAAGATTAAAAGCCCACGGTATAATATTAGAAATGACTCGAGCATATGTGCTCGTTAAAGAAAGCTCGAGGCGTAAGGCTTGTGCGGGGACTGATTGGGTGACTTTCAGCAGTTTCCGTAGGATAATCCCTTCTTTCACTTTTATTGGTCGCCAGGTTTTAATCTGTATATATTCCAAGGCATAAGATAAAATGGGTGGAATTTTCATACTGTAGACCTCCAGCAGGGATTTAAAATGTCTTTTCCCAGTTGAGGAGTAGAATCTCTGTAATGCCCCAACATGGGTGTCTGCCTTTTGTCAGAGGTGCTAAAAATGGGAAGCGCTTTGAAGGTTATACGAAAATATTCGGCCCAAATAAACATATTCTTTCAATTTCTCAATCGATTGACCTCCCAGTGACCAGGTAGAAGGCGGAAATTTCCTTCTTCCTCTGAAAGGTAAAATTTTAGTTTTAGAGATGTTAGGGACCAGAAAGTTTTCTTTTGCGTATCTATTTAAGTCGATTACATTTCTTTGTATACCAATTGGGGTAAGATCGAATATAACAATGTCATCTGCATACATTAGGCTATGAATATTACTTTGCGCTAATTTTTTGGGGAAATTATTAGTTTGGGAGAAGTACCCCGGTAGGTCGCTTATATAGATGGAGAATAACAAGGGGGCGAGGAGGTATCCTTGTTTCAGACCATTCATCGTGGGGATTGGACTAGTTAGGCCCCTTTCGCCCCCCATTTTAACTCTACACCATGTTGCTGTATGCAAGGATATGATTATTGTAAGGAGATCATGGGGGATCCCTAAACTCTCTAACTTTTTCCATAGCCTTAGCCTATCCACGCTGTCAAAAGCGGTTGAAAAATCAATAAAAGCGCAGTAAACTATTTGGGATTTTTCCACTACGTACCTATCAAGTCTGAAGGATAACAAAATTGTCCGTGACTGAGTGTTGTGGGCGGAAGCCAGCCTGTGTCGCAGGAATCACATCGTTCGAGAATGCCCAGTCTTTTAGGTGGTCCAATACACATGCTGCGAAGATCTTTCCAGTGGCGTCTAGAAGAGGAATTTGTCTGTAGGTAATTGGATTCGATCTAGAGCCTTTATTCAAAAGGGGGACCACAATGCTCCCTCGCCAGGATTTTGGTATATTCCCGGTGTCAAAACAGCATTGAAAAAGAGGAGTTAAAAGTTTGCTCCAGTCTTCAGGGTTTGATTGAAGAACTTTGATTAGGATGTTATCTGGACCCATTGCTGCGGATGGTCTGGCAGACTTAATAAAAGCAGCGATCTGTGTAGATGAAATAGCTAGCATGTCCTGATCTGATTGGCCCTTTCGTCCGGGGCACTGGCTGGGTGAGGCTTGGATTTGGCTGTTAGATTTATATAATTTTAGGATAAGTTTTTCCCATTCGGATGATGGAACTGGCGACACTTGGATTGACTTTCTTATCCCCATTTGTGTAGCTGCTATATTCCAGAATGCCTTGTTATTTCCGCTTTTTACTGCGGTATAAATGTCGACCCAGTTTTTATCCTTTTGGGGTTGCTTTTCTTTTTCTTTGTTTCATTGACGGAGTTTTTTCAGCTTTCTTGTTCCCCTTTGTCTTGTGGCACAGAAGGATAGGTTATTTAAGTGAACTGACAAATTATCTGTTTGCTTTCTGTAGTGGTCGGTTTTGCCTTTATCCTTGCTGATTATGTTTGCCTGAAGGGTGGCCACAGCTGATTGAACTGTGCCTTCATATCTGGTTATGGGGTCATTTTCACTTTTAAGGTTTGGTGGAAAGGAAGAAATTACGGTGTTCATTTTGTTGATTGCTTTCGAATTCCAGTGGATCCCACCTGATTTTTGATTTATATTTGCCAGACCCTTTAAAGAGCTTAGGGACCATGGGGAGGAAGAATGCATTAAAATTTCAATTTCCAAAGTCAAATATGCATGATCACTTTCGTACGTATGCTGAATGTTTAATGACCGAACTTTCATGAAAATATCTATGTTGCAGATTACATAATCTAAAATAGAAGAACTACCATTGCCTATTCTAGTAAATGTCTCCTTCTACTCAGTCATAAACTTTATTCGGCTTTTCAAAAAAAAAACATAAAAGTCACAAATAAAACAGTACAGACAAAAAAAAGGAACAAAATGCCCCCAACCAATTAATATAAGCAGACAACAGATAACATACAAATATCTCACACATATTATAAGTTAAAAGAAGATCTAGCAGCCTGATAAACATAGAGTTCTAGTCACAGCTCGATCTGAGCCTAACTGCCGCTTTTAAAAAGCTAAGGACGTACCATAACGTGGGCCCTGAAAGGAGAGCTAAAAATGTAAAAGCGGGACGTACTTGATTAAAATGTAGGGATTTTAAAAGTGGAATTATATAAATCTTCCTCGGTACCTCGTAAAAACTGCAAAACATTGCAAAATGGATCATGTCCTGCGGAGACCTATTGTCGCAAACGCATAAGGGCAAGGAGAAGATAAAATAGATCAAAACGGAACCGTGTCAGTAGAAAACGATTATACATGTTTGGGAGCCCTAGGAGACACTGTTCCGTAGATTGTACTGTTTTTAGGATAATGTATCTCCGTACGCTGGGTTTCATTAGTTCGGACTCCTCCCTTTCTACTGCCTGAAGACTGAAGAAATGCCCCTTGGCCCAGGCCAAATCTTTCCTGGTGATTGATTCAGGGTCACTAAAGAGTTCCACCCTCCCAAGAGTCCTGAACCCATCCCCAATATATTTTAACCAGGGGATAATCAAGAGCCATACAGTCCCTTATGATGTCTCTGTGTAAGGAGGTCCCCTTGTTCCCCCACACTTTAAGCCAGTAGAGTAAAGGGCGAGACGACAATAGGTCTGACAAGTAGGGCATACCCAATTCTTCGTGTACCATAAAGGTAGGGGTTCCCTGAGGTACACATAGGAGTCGTCTTAAAAATCAATTTTCAGTTCTTTGTAACTCATCAGCCCTGGAGTAACCCCAGATTTTGCTACCATATGATACCTGCGCTAGGCACTCAGCTCTATATATCTCTAATATTGCACCTATTGGTTTTCTGCCCAACCGAGAGGCAAAATAAAAAATTGCCGCATTGGCTCTTAAAAAATCCCCTTCTTCTTTCTTCTTAGAGGGCCCCAATTTAGTTTTGCATCCAACAAAACCCCCAAGTAGGGAAAAGCCCCAGTTTTGGGGACCAATGTGGACTTCCCTGTACCAGGTCCCGCCTCCATCACATAGGATTTGGAGTTGTTGACTAGCAGGTCCCGGTCCTCCATAAATTTCACAATGGAATTGAGGAGGGTTTGCAGTCCTCTCGCTGCCCTAGACATGAGGACAGCGTCGTCTGCGTACAATAGTACCGGCAGACCATGCCGTCCCACCTGTGGGGCATCTACTTGAGTAACAGTCAGGGCCTTCTCCAAATCATTAATATAAAGGTTAAATAAAAAAGGGGCCAGGATACAACCCTGGTGCACCCCTCTCTGGATAGGGAATTGCCGAGTAACCTGACCCTCTTTCGTGAACCGTACCACAGCTTTAGTGTCTCTGTGTAGCTCTCGGAGGAAAATGACGATCTCTTTGTCCACACCCATGCCCAGTAAACATTCCCATAACTTATTTCGGTTAACACAATCGAATGCGGACGACAAGTCCATAAAAGCAAGATATATACTGCCTGAACGAGCAACGGTGTATTTATTGACGATCATATACAAGTTCAGGCATTGATCGATTGTGGACCTCCCTGGGCGAAAGCCATATTGTATATCTGTCAGGATATTGTTAGCATCAGCCCATGTGGACAACCTTTCCAACAGGACCTGTCCCAACACCTTGACCGATGAATCCAATAAGGATATAGGCCTATAACATCGGGTGCTATCTCTGTTTCCTTTCTTGAATACCGGTTCTATGATCGATAGGGACCAAGTACTAGGCAATTCCTTGCCGATAGCAGCATATATAACCATAGTGAGGATTGGCACCCATAGTTGGGGTTTAGATAGAAAAAGGTCAGGAGGGATGCCATCAGGACCAGGTGCTTTATTCTTAGACAGCCCAGCTATACCTTTACTGACTTCCTCGGCTGTAATGAGAAGGGACGACTTCCCTCCCACTCCAACTTGGTGTATGTCTGCTTGCTGGCAGAACATTTCCTGAAAATGACAGACCCAATCCTCTTCTGTAATATGTGCATCTAAGGGCTCAGAGTTTTCCCCTGACAAAAAGGGGCAATTAATAATGCTCCAAAACTGGGTACTATTTTTCTGGCGACAGGCCTCATTGAGTTTACTCCAAGCCTCCTCTTTTAGCTCAGTCTTCCGCCTTGCTATTTCAGCTTTGTATCGCGGCAGGATTCCTTGGAAGGGTACTCAAGGCCGCCCTCAGATTCCTGGCTGCACTAGAACAGCCATGATCAAACCAACTGATGGCACGTCCCTTCCGAGACTTGGGTGGGGCCTCAAGAAGGAGTCCAATTGTACGTGAAATGGCCGAAAATGCCTCCAACGCGGCATCTGCCTCCCCACGTCCAGTTGTACAGATGTCGATTTCCCTCCTGCATTTTACCATAAGGGTCTCACAAAAAGAGTCCGGGGATATCTGCTCCCACCTAGGCCTTCTGCTCTGATCTGCTACCCTTAAAGCTCCGCTAGGGACAACGCTGGGGGATTTCCCTACCTTGGGCCAAGTGGTTGAGATGCACAGGGTTGTGGTCGCTATAAATGCTGTCCTCAACCGAGAAGTCCAAAAGAAGTTGGAAAAAGGGGCTAGAAACAAAGATATAATCTATTAGCGTTGAGCACCCCCTTCCAGTAAAAGTCGGGAGTAAATATTTCCTACTATGAGCCACCCTGGTCCTTGACATAGTTAAATCAAACTCATCAGCTAGAGCATTAAGACTATCTCCCTGGCTGGTGTGTCCAACATGCAAACCCGCAGACCGGGGGCATCCCATTCTGGGTTTGGAGCCTACGTCTGGGTCCCCACAAAGTTGGATGTTAAAATTTCCTGCGATCACAAGGTGACCTATCAGGGAACCCTTTGTGTCCAAATTCCTTAAGAAAGTACCCATTCTAGTGATATTACAAAGAGATGGATGCCCAACATTAGCGTTGTAAAATTTAACAGCAACATATTTGTCGACCCTTGAGAAAGTGAAATGGCCAGCAAGCAAACATTTTTGGTGGGTAATTCCTTCAATCGGCATGGAATGTCCAGAGAAACGTATATTAACAGACCCCCTTCGGTCTACCTGACCGTGAAGCAGTAGCTTGTACAAAAAGGGTCTTGAAACCCTCGAGGAAGAAAATGTTAGAGGTAGCCCACATCTCCTGGAGGCAAATAATACTAAATCCTTTAATAAAGGTGATCCATCCGGGGTCAATTATCTTATTTGCAAGCCCTGCAATGTTCCAAGAAATAAATTTGCAGGTTTTAGCATGATCCGCCCCTATTGGGGGAGGCCCCGTGATGACTCCATGTAGGGGTACTGACTCTGCTGACTCGCCGACCGTGAGTCAATCACAAGCATCCAATGATTCTAAAGGAGCAAAGGGATTAAAGATAGGAATGTCTTGGGTTACCAGCTGTCGAACCTGTTCTGGACGTCCTGGATGAGTAGGAAATTTCCAGGTGCCCACCCAGTTGGACCTTGGGGTATCGGGGGAGAGTCTGTAGAAGTAACCTAGGTGGAAGGGCGTTATGGTCAAAGCTGGGCACCCCCGATTGTTCTGAGACACCAAGTGTAAGATTCTCTCTACTCGGTGGGGTCTGTTGAAATTGACAATTACACAGTCTCCTGCCCAGGTTTTAGTTGACCTACCCACCCAGGAAACTCTAGATGATGTGTTTCTCCACCCTTAGTCCAAGAGTTGTGTTCCGATCCAGCCAATGTAAAACCTTATTCTTGAGTTGGTCAAATTCCTCAACAGCACCCAGGGGGAGTGCTGGGACATTGCCAAGTACCACCACATAAGGAAGACATTCCAGGGGGAGATGTATCGTTGGAAACAACAGCCGTGGGTTCACCCCCATAGGGTTGGGTACAATAGAATCTGGGTGAACGTCCCCTCCTCTTGCGGCAACTCCGGCTGGAGGATTAACTGGACCGGAACAGGCTATGGGGCACTGTGTCTTTGGCACCCCTGCTCCATCCTTTGGGATCACGGTAGGCTGTGTAGAGAAAATACTACTATTGCACTCAGGTGTAGCCAAAGACCGGTGCCCACTTGGGCCAGATGTCCCCCGCTCTTCAGATAAGTTGGCAACTGCGACAGGACCAGAGGGGGCCCCCCCTCGAAGATCCAGACCCCCTGCTAGCCTCCATCGGTTGATCTATGTTAACTCCTGCTCAATTGTGGCTAAACGTATCCTGATGGGGTCTAATTTGCACTCAATTTTAGTCATTAATGAGCCCATCCAAATGTCCATCAAGGCTTCCATGTCCGCCTTGGTTAGTGAAGTGGGTTTGCTCACACAATGTCCATTCCCTTCTTCCCTTGGGCATTTGGCTTTTGCACCTGTAACTGGACCTTTCCTTTTTACCCCCGTTTTTCTCCCCCCCACTTTTAACATCCATGGGTTAACCATGTTACCCTCACCATTTGCCGTGGTTGGTACTATAGGGACAGGACTATTAAGGCTGGTTCTATCTGCCTCTGGCCCGTGAGATCCCACTCGCTGGTCTCCCTCGATCACAACCCCCGGAGCCGGTGAACTAATTTGACCAGATGAGGTCCCAGATGCAAAATTGCTTCCTTGGGCGCAGTGCAAGGTGCTACCCCCCACTGCATCTGGTGGACTTGAGGCAAGGCAAGGTACAGGCGAGCGGGAGAGCCGACGGGACACCATCTCGATTTCTTGGTCAATAATCCCTGCTGCCCGCATTAAAAAGGCGTCCATCGTGGTGGATGGAGGACCTGAAGGTGCTAATGCCGCACCTTTACGTCTTCCCATAGTTGGGAAGGGTTCTACCCAACTTGAAAACCAATTTGCAGTACCACAGAGGATAAGAATAAGGATCGGCAGCTGGATATTCAGTCAATAACGTGCTACTCCTGCTTCAAGGGAACAGTACACAAAAAGATCTCCTACCTCACAGGTTTCATAGCTGGGAGCAGTCAAGAATATCCTTGGAGGCCCTTTCACAATCCATGTAGACCAGGCCTGCTCACAGTCCAATCCCCCGCTGAACGCCAAGCCAAGAGAGGGGGCCCAGCCCAGCCTCTTCTGGGCTGTGACGGGCTAGGACGGGCCCGCCCGCATCCCGCCCTACGGGGGTTGAGGCAGTGCTATGTGCGCCGGTGGTGACGCCTCCCCCTAGCTAGCAGCTGCAGGCAATGGCACGCGTTGCACCCTGGGGCTTGAAGTCCTCCCCAGGGTGTGCAGATTAACTGGACGGGCTGCGGTGGTGATTACCAGCAACTCTGGGTGGCAGTCCCACAGAAGCGTGCCTGTCTGATGACGCTCTTTCCCTTCTCCATTCTCAGAGCGCGTTCCGCGACGCGGGGGTTGAGGCAGCACTATATGCGCCGGTGGTGACGCCTCCCCCTAGCTGGCAGCTGCAGACAATGGCACGCGTTGCACCCTGGGGCTTGAAGTCCTCCCCAGGGTGCGCAGATTAACTGGACGGACTGCAGCGGTGATTACCAGCAACTCTGGGCAGCAGTCCCACAAAAGCGTGCCTGTCCGATGACGCTCTTTCCCTTCTCCGTTCTCAGAGCGCGTCCCGCGCCGCGGGGGTTGAGGCAGCGCTATATGCGCCGGTGGTGATGCCTCCCCCTAGCTGGCAGCTGCAGGCAATGGCACGCGTTGCACCCTGGGGCTTGAAGTCCTCCCCAGGGTGTGCAGATTAACTGGACGGGCTGCAGCGGTGATTACCAGCAACTCTGGGCGGCAGTCCCACAAAAGCGTGCCTGTCCAATGACGCTCTTTCCCTTCTCCGTTCGCAGAGCGCGTCCCCTTCTACTTTTCCATTGAGGACAACGCTGTTTATTGCCGTGATGTGGGATAGAAGCAGTTTCCCTCATTTATCTGCTCTTCTCTTGGCTGGAAATATGGGGATTGGAATTGGACATACTTCCTCTTGTGCTGGCAACCCCCTGTTGTTCAATAATGCATTCAAGATTTTCCATTAAAGTCCCCAGCGATGATCGTAGGTGGGAACCCCCTGGACTCCAGAGTTTGGTTGACTTTCGCGAAGGATTTTTCTAGAAGGGAATCGTTTGAAGAGCCTGGCGGAATGTATATATTAAAGAGTAGTAAATCTAGGGCAGGCTCCTTACTTTCGGTACTTGATGTTAACGCATTGCACATTTGGCAGAGAGAGCTCTATTTCCTCAGGGTCCCAGTCAAATTCTTCTTTTAGCAGGATCGTGAGGCCTCCTCTTGCATGACCCCTTCTTGTGGCCTCTGCTGCGTTGACAGGCACAAAGTAGTCTTTTTGAAAGAATGGGGCCAGGGACCATGTTTCTTGCAGCAACACTATGGGTGGGGTACTTTCCAGTATAAAAGATAAGTTTTCTGAGGTTTTCCCGGCTATGTTCCATGATACTATTTTTAAGTTGCTGCTAAAAGGGGAGTTTTAGGTCTTTGCCTGGTTTATTGCTGTTTAAGGTGCCCGCAATCCACGCCCAGGTGTTTTCATCAGGTTGAGACGTCTTTTTTGTGTTGGAACAGTTCCAGGTTCGACGCGCTCCATATTTAAGTGAGATCATTAGGGGGCCGTCCGTTGTATTCCTAGGTGTTTCATTGCCCTTGGATTGCTGGTTATAGTTATATGGGAGAGCCTCATCCCCTACGGTCCCTTTTGGATAATTGTTGAGATCATCGATTTCTTTAACTTCAGAAATGTCTAAGCCGTTTTTGTAAAGAGTGTCGCTTTCTTTTATTATTATAGAAGGAATTACGTTAGACCAGAACTCTACAATTGCTACCGAAGAGAGAAGTTTATTTCGGAAAGAGACAAATTTTATTTCTGCGGTGGTAAGTGATTGAAGAGAATGAATTTTATGTAGTAAGTCGACTATTCTCCCGCGATTTAGTGGAACATTGTCACTGGGAAATAAACTGATTGTTCCTCGCTGTCCTGTGATTTTTGATTGACTAAGTGCTTTACAGTGTCCGGGTAAAAGTGCTTTATGAATTTTGTTGTAAAACTTGGTGCGAGAGGATTTAAAGCTTTGTGGTCTTCTTGAGTTTCAAATAGAGCAGGCCGCTGAGCTATGGATTGAGTTGCATTTGTGGCTTTCAAGTTGCAGCTGTTGTCTTCTTCTGCCTGCTCTGCATAGCATGATTGGGGAAACATTACTTTTCATTACTTTTCTTGAGGATCTTCTCTATATTCTTCGCTTGACTCTTTTCTTCTTTTTGTTATTTTTCTTAACTTTTGCTTGCATTTATTTCCCTTTTTAGTTTGCGGTGTTATAGACTCTATTTGATTTGTTTGATTTGAGTTAGATGTTCCCTCTGGGGTCTTATAATTTTTTTGGAGGTGGGAGGATGGGGCCTCCTTTTTGGACCTTTGGTGCGAAAATTGGGAACATCGGGGTACTAGTATGAGGAGTACTCTCCTGAGTGTTCTCTAGCAGGGGTTCCTCGAATAATTTATGGAGAGAATACATTTTTTCGCCACTGAAATTATTAGTTTTCCATTTGATAGGAAAACCCTCCGTCTGAGTCCCTCTCTGCTTTTTTTGAGTAAGAGAAGTACTAGGCACAGGGGGAATATAGAGACACTTATCTTCTCTGCCCTTATCGATTTCAGAGTTTGCAGGTAAGATTTGGGCGTTGTGAAGAGTTTATATTTTCCTTTTGTTATCCACAAGGTGCTGTAATATTCCAGTTTGGGTTTCCAGTATCTGGTCCGTATTTTCCATGTTCTTTTCTAAGAGTAGTACTATAGATTCAATGATTCTCTGCAGAGACAGGATGATACTTGAAATAGGCTCTTGCCTATTTGGTGATTGTCGCATAATGAATGACGGAAATTCGGAAGATTGTAAGAGATTTTGCGCTGCGTCAATGAGGTTACTTGGTGTACTAGAGAGCAAGTCAATGGATTTTTTAAAGATTCTCCAGAATGGGAGTGGTGAGGCGGCAAATGATCAATGTCCGGAAGAGTGAAGTCGGTGGCTAAAGTTTATGGGGCCAAGATTTGTGAAGGTTCCTCCAGTTGTTCTATTGCAATGGTCTGTGGGGTGTACTCTCGGATCACTGTAGAATCCATGGCCTCTGTTTGAGCCATAAGTTCTATGCCATTTCTGTATTCTGGAATCTGCTTTCTTTCATGAGCTACTTCCTTATCTGGGTCGATGTGAGCCTTCGAGATCTCGATGCTGATGACTGATTTGTCTGTAGCTTTAATTAGCTCTCAGTGTCCTCCCTGCACAATTGTGACAGATGAACCCCCTGTTTTCAATGTTATTGTGAAGAAGCTTGTAATCAAGGGTTCCCGTACTGTAGCTCCTGTAAGTGCTGCCTTGCAAATGCTTTTTATTGATACTTGTGTTGTGCCCAATTTTTTCATGTGTACTGTTCGGGACCGTAACTTTTTATAAGCCATACCGTGGCTTTCCTTTAGTGTCTCTCCTTCAGTAGCTTAGTGCAAGGTTTTATGTCATGTGACCGTAAGACCGCTTATGTAGCAGCATGTAGGGGTTGTTAAGGAGAAGATGTAATATTGCTTAGTTTGCCACAGCACTGATTGCCTTACGCTTTTAACAAGTAAAAAGGAGAGAATGGTTCTGATCCTACCGTGGTAGATGACAAGGAGGCAATGAGGAGTGATTAATGGTAGTACATATTTTATATATATATTAATTAAAAATAGTGATAAGAATAATCTATTATCTGTAAATTTTTAATTATGAATATGTAGTTGTGGTTTTTCGGTTAGTGATTTTTTTAAAGTCATTTTTGTTTTATTTCATAGTTAAAACATTATGTGTGAGCATGGATTATTAATTGTGTATATTACATTTTTAGTGTGTAGTGCCTTGCACAAAATCTTTTAAAATGTAGTGCAAATGATAAATGTTACCCTTTTAGTGTCCAACACTTTCTTCAAAATAGTTTATTTGGAGTGGGAATAGTAAATGCCACCCCTTTAGTGTCCCACATATTCTCCAAATTGGTGTTAATTGGAATGGGAATAGTAAATGTCACCCCTTTAGTGTCCATCAGCTTCACCAAATTGGTGTAGATTGGAGTGGAAATAGTTAATGTTACCTCTTTTGTGTCCAATACCTTCTCCAAATTGGTCTAGATTTTAGTGGGAACAGTCAATGTCACCCCTTTAGTGTCCAACACCTTCCCCATATTGGTTTAGATAGAAGTGGGAATAGTAAATGTAACCCCTTTAGTGTTCAACACCTTCTCCAAATTGGTATTGATTGGAGTGGGAAAAGTTAATGTCACCCCTCTCGTGTCCAACACCATCCCCAAATTGGTTTAGAGTGGAGTGTGAATAGTAAATGTCACTGCTTTTGTGTCCAACATTTTCCTCAAATTGGTATACATTGGAGTGGGAATAGTAAATGGCACCCCTTTCATGTCTAACACCTTCCTAAAATTGGTTTAGATTGGAATGGGAAAAGCAAATGTCACCACTTTAGTGTCCAGCCCCTTCCTCAAATTGGTATACATTGGAGTGGAAGAATAGTAAATGTCACCCCTTTAGTGTCCAACACCTTCTGCAAATTGGTTTAGATTGGAGCAGTAATAGTAAATTTCATCCTTGTTGTGTCCAACACATTCCACAAACTGGTGTATATTGAAGTGGGAATAGTAAATGCCATCCCTTTAGTGTCCAACACCTTTCCCAAATTGGTTTACATTGGAGTGGGAATAATAAATGTCACCACTTTAGTGTCCAAAATTTTCTTTAAAAAGGTTTATGTTGGAGTGTGATTATCTAGTATTATTATTTTAGTGTGAATCCCTTTGTTTTAATTGTATTTGTATGTATAATATATTATTTATGTTAGTTAATTGCTATTGTTGGTGTTTAGAAATGTAGTAAAACATAGCGTGTTGTATGTTTGTAATAAATAATCTCATTCATTGCATATTTTATAGAGTAAAAACACGTAACAGTTCTTACATTTTATTTATGTTTTTAAAGTTTATTTAATGTATAATTTAAAAATTATAAACATATATTTCAACTTAAAAAGAAACCTTTATATATAGATAAAAAATTTATAAATTTTTATTATTACATAAATAATGAAAATCAAATTTAAATAGTATTACATGTTGTACATGTTCCACTTTTTTCCATTGTTTAACATTTGTTTTAACATTTCTTACATTGTTTGATATACATATTTTCAACATCACTTTAACATGTTTTTCAATATATATTAAATAATTGTATATATTTTATACTATTAGTTAATATATACTTTACAATTTATACTTCACAATTTCTCTACTTTTTCAGCATTTTCTGACATATTTTACATGTTTAATTATTTAAAAAATATTTAATACATTAATTCAAAATGTTTAAATAATTTCCTATTCATTTCTATGGGGAGATAGAGTTGTTTTTAGTTTCATGTAGTGGGCATTTTGTTTTACTGCTACCTTCTATTTTGTAGTTTATTTGTGTCAATTTTAGTCTTTATTCTGGGAACCAGGTTGCGGTAAGTTGCTTCTGTTTGTTGGAACCGGTTAGAAGTTATTAAAGGTGTTTTAAGGGTTTTGAGGGTTGGGGGATGTAGAGGGAGGTCTAGAGGTTAGTTGTAATGTAGTTTGTAGGGTTTTATTCGTACATTTAGTTGTATTAATAGTAGTGTTTTTCACTGGAGTGTAGTTCTGTGTTTTTGTACACTGTTTGGCAATGTATCATTATGCTATTTTATATTGTGCTATGTTGCTTATTTTTTTATGATAATTTGTAATGCGTATGTAGTTTTGAGAATGTAATGTGTTTTGTATGTGGGTTTTCTTTACAGGTTTGTGTCTACGAGCATCTCCTATGGGCATTGGGAGTTACTTTTGGCTTATACTAAACCAATATTTTTAATTTCCTTTTTTCCAGGTTTCCCGAAAATTTTTGTTTTTTAAAACATTTTGTTTGCTCTCTGCGTTGCTCACAAGTTCCTAGAAGGAAACGGGCCACCCATCATCAAGGACCAGGTCAGACCCTACAAGGCCACCAGAAGACTCCGCTCCGATGAGCTCCACCTGGCAGAAGTGCCCAGAACTAAGAGGGCCAGAGCGGGTGGCCGTCTCTTTTCATACAACGCTGCTAAGCTCTGGAACTCCCTTCCGCTCTCCCTTCATATGGAATCTAACCACCTTGCATTTCGGAAACAGCTAAAGACCTGGCTCTTCCCATAAGAGTCTCCCCCCCCTTGGCCTCGCTGCAGCGCTGGGATGCCTCCGGGTAGCCATGCGCTATATAAAAGCCTTTTTCATTTCATTTCATTTAATTTAATTTCATTTCATTATGTGCCCGGGTTAGGCCCATGTAGCAACACTGCACATTTTCTCTTTGTGCACAATAACATTTTACTGTTACCTTTTGCACATATATGCATGTGTGACAATATTGGATTAGTTTCTCTGAAACTGCTTTGCTTACACATCTGGCCTCACTCAACATTATCATGATGCCTCAAACACTGAGTACAAGGCCTTTCACACACACTGTGCAAATGTCATTTTAGCTTCATCCACGGGACGACTTAGCTATCTGAATACCCATAATAATGCTAATCTGCATATACAACGCAAGGATTCTTTTTACTATAAATAAATAAGCATTTACAGGGGTTACACAGAGGACACACTTCTGCTGACATCGAGAAGTCTCTGCATGCTGAGGCTTCACAAAGCAGCTGCCTAACATATCCGTGAGGGGTGTCCAGTTCATGACCAGGACAAGGTCCTACATTCTGTCCTGCCAGGTAATGAAGTTGGGTCATTCTATGGGGGGATTCTTGGCTCTAGATATGCACACATACTCATACTCTAGATGCATATAGAGTAGAGATTGCATAGTAGGAGTACGCCTGATTACCACCTCATTTTATATGCCTGCTTATATAAACTGTTCTTAGCACCATGGTGGAACTATACCTGTCCTTTACTATTTTGGTGCTTTTAATCACTTTCATATGCCTTTGTCTACGGATTATTGCAGCATATGTATTCTATACAAGAATAATGTTGGTTCAGTACATATATTGACGAACGTCCCATTGTGTATTCTTTGCATATTTCTCTGAGAACAAGAGTGCACGAGTGACTGAGAAAATGGGTTCTAGATCTGTTACCAAGATCCCTGATGGGTCAGGGTTGTCATGTTCAGTGGCTGCTAGAAACCATTTGCTTCCTGTTTGGGGTAGGAGGGCTTATGTTGGCACTGTGAGCTAGATGGTCTCTAGGCCAACATATACTACGGTGGTGCATGGAATCAGTCTAAGAACCTCACCCAAAGTTTATGTTGCGGTTAACGTGCAGATCCTATGCATTAGTGGGGACTACACAACAATTGTTCAGTGTTTTTATGGTTCCCAGATACTTTGGATTGCTTTGAGGGATCTCATTTGGATTTGTTTTATTTCTGCATTTATTTGAGGCTTTTTGGAAAATAATGTCACCTTTGTGGTGGATTAATATTTTTGAGTGAGTGGATAGAGAGGAAGATCCGCAGCTACAGAACAATAAGTCACATTTATTTTATTTGTTTTGGGTGGGTGTTTGCATAAATATTATGTGATTGTTATTTGAAAATGTGTGGTTTATGTGTTGTATTTATCTTATGTGATGGATTGAGTTTGTTCTTTGAGTTTATTGTGTGGTGAGGTTTAGATTTTTTTTTAAATAATGTATTTATTATTTTATTATCTCAGTTTTATTTAACACTGTAAATATATTTAATGTTTAGACTAATGTAATAAAAAGTTATGTCTAATATTTATAGAAACAATTATATGTTATTTGGTTAAGATCATGATATAATTTTTGGGGAGTTTTGTAGATTCGTATTTATTTTATAATTTGCTTTTGGCTATTATTTCTAAGTTATCTACACCTTTGTTGTTTTTGAAGAGTTTTACTTTAAATTGTAAAGTCGCAATTTTTTTTGATTTGTTTGCTAACTTTAGGTGCAATTTGGGTTACAGATTGCACCATTCGTTGAAGTTGGTAGCTTTGCTCTTTTTGTAATGCTTCTATAAATTTATAGAGAGTAGGTTGAGTTCTGCCTAGTGTGGACTGGAGAGCATTGTGCCATCCTTCCACTGCGTTATTTGTTTTGGCTTCCTGTGCCAAGTTGCTGCTATAGACATTCTACCATATTATTTAGAATTCAGGTTGGCGTCTGTGTCCTGAGAGATGCAGTCTGCCAACCTAAGTATCTGTGAAATAATCCATTAGGGGCTTAGTTTGTCTTCGTTTTGTTAGTAGAAAGGGCTTTCTATTAGTAAATTGCAGTGGCTAGCAAACTCTGTGACAGGGACGTAGGCTAGTGCTATAATTTTTTGTTTCAAAAGCAAATTGGTTGGTACCATATTGTACACTTATGGCCTCAATACGAGTTTGGGGGTCCGATCGCCCGATCGTATCAGTCATGGCCCCTAGAAGCCCACTGCGCCGGTGGTCATCTGCCTGCTGTATTACGAGTCATGCAGCCTGAAACACCGACCGTGTCGACGGCGTGGTTCCCGCTTTGGCTTCGGCGGTCTGCAATGTTGGCGATTCGTATTCCGATGCCGTCAGGACTGCAGTTTCCCGCCGAGCCTATTACGAACACACAGTTGTACTGGCGGTCCCCTAGCAGTGGTTCTTCAATGGCGGTAGACTGCTATGGTACTCTTGCAGCAAAGCACCACAACAGTACCCATTGGATGGATTAAAAAAACTACATGGCTGATGTCCTCTGGCCAAGTGGACATGCCTGCAAATCACACTATAAAACACACCAAATCTCAGACCATGATCCTTTGCCTCTCCACTGTAGCACAGCAAGTCAGAGAGCACTTTTTTTTGTTGGGATAAGGCAGCCCTTTTTTCCCTATCCCATTTAACAGGGTTGTGCACTCCTATATACAAAGTAACTGATACATTTTACTACAGTAGTTTGAATCTCAGACATCCTCATCTTTTCTTTTACTTAGTTCAGTAGTTTCAGACGTTATACACTTGAGATGGTTGCTGTAGTGGTCACTTCGATCATTTAGGAGTTATTTTTGGGAGTGTTTACTTTACCAACAGCAAAAATGTAGGTGTTGATTCAGTATATGTGTTTATTAGCATTGTGGTTTTCCGTTCAGCATAATAAAAGAATTAGAGAATTATGAGTTTAAAATGACGTGTCCTGGTTATTCGAGTTAGGACCTTTTGTTTAGTCCTTTATTTATTTTTACCTATGGAGACATTGCATTTATACAGTGACTACTTCCCCAGGGTGCACCATGCCTGCATGGGTATGTGTACTACAGTAAGGAGTTGGGTTACTCTTGAGAGACAGGGTTAGGGCATCGACTTACAGAAATGTTTTTTTGGTTTAAGTTTCCTTTATTCGTTGGTTTTTTGGGCAGCTCTGGCTATCTTTTGGAGACCAGAGTTTTCCTTCACACACGGTTTGCACATGTGTATGGTTACGCTTTAATAGGTAACGCCTAGACAGTCTTGCATTTTTTCACATATTACTATGTTCCTGGATACAAGCATTTTTCCTTATTCTTATTTTTTAACTCTGGGTAGTTGGAGAGGAGGAAAGCATCTTTCTCACACATCGACACTGGTCTGAGTGAGTGTCCATGCTTTTATGCTTGGCACGTTAGGAAAAGGGTAGATCAGTTGTAGTTGCATGGTATCACACTAGTGGTCAGTTGGTGCTTCACCACTCTATTTGAGAGTTCTTGGTTCTTTGATCTTTATTTGCGCACATTTTTCTTTTTCAGTTTATTTCATTTGCGCAGATCTACGTGAAGAATGCTCTGTATCACACTGTGGAAGGTGTTTGTATATGCATGTTCACAGTTATCATTGTGTTGGTATCACAATATATTTATACACATGACTCCACAAACGTTTGAATTGTGATTATACCTTACCTGTACTATTGTTTCTACTTTTCTAGATTATCCCCTCAAGAAGGGATGTTGTCCTGAAATGCATTGTATATTAACACCTTAATTGAGATTTATGTTCATTCTTATCCTCAATTTCATATTTTTTTTAATTTATGTATTGTTGTTTTAGCAACTAGGAGTGACGAATGTATTAGCAGCAGGC
Organism: Calotriton arnoldi; assembly: GCA_963921515.1. Classification (NCBI taxonomy): domain Eukaryota; kingdom Metazoa; phylum Chordata; class Amphibia; order Caudata; family Salamandridae; genus Calotriton; species Calotriton arnoldi. The sequence continues at coordinate 59,600 of CAWUFW010004435.1, forward strand.
ATATATTTGGAAATGATTTGAATAAATAACAAATGAGATTAATGTAGAAGTAGTAATAGCCTGACAAAGATGTTACATTGTCTTTGATATATTCACATGCTGTGCACACTGAGTCCAAGTTACCAGGGGGACTTGGCTTCATTCCATCATTAGAGCCACACATTTTTCAAGCCCAAGTTCTACATACTCCTCTCAGTAGGAAAACGGAATTGTGGAACAGGATAGTCAACAGAGTGAATTCTGTTGGTACCACCCTGTGCACACAGCAGGAAATTAGGAGGAGGTGGCACGACCTGAGGTTGAAGGTGCATACCCTGAGGCCCTGTGACTGAAACTGTAACCAAGATGAAATAGTCCTTTTGCCCCTGCTCACTGGTCTACCATGTTGCAGTTGATGTTCACTTATCATGGACTGTGCAATGTACATACAATGCTCTACTCAGACATGTCTGACCACTTTTATTGATTGTTTCATGGCCTCCTCAACTGAAACTATTGATGTCATGAGTGAAACCATACCAGGTGTGTACCCCAAATATATGTGCGCCATGAAGGTAACTCAGCTGATTAGAAGTGGCAGGTGACCCATTGACTCTGCACTGCTCACATGAACATATTTCTACATATACAACCAAGTTGTGTGTTCCCCTGTAATCTACACAACTTGACCTTGGAATGGTCAATGGTCGAATACGCATGTCACTTTTACATTATGTTGGCTGAAATGTTTTGGAGATGTCATGTTTATCCCTAAATACAAAATGAGACATATTAGCACATCTAATGAGCTTTGCAATTCTACTACATGTATCATATGTCTCCAAATCTCTTGTAACCAACTTCAATGCCACGCATATAGATCACAATAGTAACCTATACCTATCTTGTGTCATCCTAAGTCTCTACTTATTTTGACACAAATGATGTGGATGTAGATGCCGCACTTCCACCAATAACAATGTTCTCTATTTATCAACTGGTGGATCTGGCAGGGTAGCTGGGCAGAGCTTGCCCACCAAACAGAATCCTACGCCACCTGAGGATCAAGCCCTCAGTGATGGCAACACTCCTGGAGATGTGGACGTAGATAACTTTCCTGGCCCATCTGATCAGCCTGGGCTTATGGCAACAGCGGGCCTTATGGTGCCCACAACAACACTTCCTACCAGAGCTGCAACAACACAGACAACCCCTGCCCCCCAGAGTAACTAACATCTTGTGCCCCCAGTCCTGGTTTCTGAGGTGGCAAACACCAACCCAGTCACTGAGGGACCAGGACCCAGTGGGAGGATGCAGTCTGGGCCAAGGGCAGAGGCCCGAGAGGGTAGGATTTGTGGGATGGTAACTGTGGGCCCGCTGAGTGAGCCCACTGAGGCCACTGACACCCAGGCCACCATCACTCAAGTCTTGAGAGTCTATCAGGACTCCCAAGGTGTGAGTGACCAGGAACTTATGAAAATCCGGGAGATGAAGCAGCTGCAGAGGGACACATACCAGGAGGTGGCCAGCATCCACACCGAGGTGACCGGCATCAACACCAACATGGCCTTCCTGGTTGGGGTGCTGCAGGACATCAACACTACCCTCTGCAGGACTTTTTCACCTGCATCTACCCCTTACTGTGGTCCAAGTACATCCAGGCTATCAACAGCTGCGGCAGCCACAGGAAGGGAAGCCCTGTCAGAGGAAGACATGCCTGCAGCCACGCCTGTCTCAGCAGCAGCGAATCCCCACTCCCCAAAACGAAGGGATGTCCACCCAAAGATCCAGGAGGTTGGGATGGCAAGACTCCCACCACCTCCAGTAAGAAATCTCGCACCTAATTTCCTCCAGTGTGTGCAACACACTCCCTTTGTGGACTATTTCTGGACACTATTCCATTTCAGATGAGAGTAGTGTGTTGGACTTTGGACTTTGGACATTTTGGCATCTATACCTATGGTTTCTTCACTTTTGATTTTCCTTGTTTGGTTTTGCATATTGTTTATTTTCTTCTTTGTCACTACAATAAATGCAGTAATCACAAACACAGTGCCTCCTGTAGTATCTCTCACATCTAGTTATGTATGTATACTCACATGTCAAGTTGACAATGCAAAAACAAGCTACATGTGTAAGCATGGATATGTAGAATGTACACAATGTATAGATCAGGATCTCAACCATGCCACAGCAACACATACATACAAGTGTCTGCTATTAGAACATCTTTATTTCATTGTTCCAATCATAGGCTGACATTATGTCAGAAACATAGCAAATCATACATGACTGACATAATCTGTGTCAGTGATCAGACTTATAGGTGCAGACCTTCACAACATGGAATGAGGGGACACAATAGACAATTTAATTTAGAATTGGCAACATTAAAATAGATATATGTCATCAGTTGGGGCCATATTGTCTACCTCACAAAAGGAATCCCACATCATTTGAAACAATAAACAGACACATGGCAGTACAACACTTTCTGATCAAAGGCTCATTCCAATCCGGTGTTGCTGCATCTAGTGGAATGTCACAAAAAAATATCAGTGATGTGCCACAAGCACTGTGGCCTTCAATGAGGAGACACATTAACAGCTACATACAGTTCATGTACAATGAGGATTTAGCCAATGTGAAGGCAGAATAGCATGATTTGGGCCCAATACAACTTTGTGTTAGAGCACATGATGGTACACATATTGCATTAGGACAGCCACACCACAAGGAACATGTCCAATGGAAACCTCTTAACTTCCATCCTATCGCTGTGCAAGCTGTCTTGTTACAGGTTTTGTACACCCAAAGTCTGTAACAGACATTCCCAGGAACAATCCATGTCCACTTCATATGTCTGAACAGCATCATATACCTGTTAATGTCACAACTCTGACATGCCCAAATTAAGATGCGATGGTGAAGGCATCTAAAACAGACCAAAACAAAGAGATTAGCTATGAAACCATACATATGGCACAATTCACATAGACAACGTCTAGAGAACACAGTCCAAGACAAAATTCAAAGCTAAAGAGAGCTACACTAACAAAACAAACACCTTTCACCAGATTTTGCCATAGCTGCATATTTCTTGTATATTTCTTGAAGATCCTCCTCTCATCATCCCAACAAGAGTTGCTATGATATTCAAAGTCATGCCATCCGTCACCATGCTTACACTCATGAGAAGAAGTTTGAATTGAGATCTTGATGCAAGTCAGCTCCTTCCTCTTCCTCTTCATCACTATCATCATCATTTGGCATTTCAGGTTCCTCACCCGGTGGTTCTTGATGGTCCTCATCCTCTGCAATATAAAGGATGTTCCATCGCATTGCAATGTTGTGGAGCATGCAGCAGACCATGGTGATCTTACACACCTTCCCGGGTGAGTAAAGGAGGGCTCCCCCAGTCTTGTGCAGAGATCTGAATCTGGCTTTCAGGAGCCCAAAAGTCCACTCCACTCATTGAAGCGGACTTCCCTGGCATAGTAGGATTCCTCAGCGGTGCCAACAACCATGGCCAGTTGGGATACGCTGAGTTTCCTAGAAGGAAGACAGAAGTGCAACAATGAGTTACACACTTTCAGATCATACTACCTGAAATTACCCACACAAAGGTAGGACAGATGAAACTTACCTACAAGCCAGACCCTCTCCGGTATTAACTGTGACATCAGCTGGGGTATGGTGCTGTTCCACAGTATGAAGGAATCATGTGCAGATCTTGGATATCGGGCACAGACATTTGAGATGTACAAATCTGGTAAGCCGAAAATTTGCATGTTGATAGAATAGAAGTGCTTCCTGTTACAGTACACTTGTTCCCTGGTTTGCGGTGAGACTAAGGCAATATAGGTGCCATCAATTGATCAAACAACATATGAGATGCAGCCACATCTATAGAAATCACCTTTCACAGTGCTAAATCCTCACGTCTGGCAAACTCTATGTAGCTGTCCAGGTGTTTCATCACTGCTGAAAGCACCTCTTGGAGTACATGATTGACCATTAGTCGTGACATACCACCAGAATTAGCCACAGTGAATTGAAAGGAACCTGTGGCCAGAAAATTCAATACTGACATGAGTTTCACAATTGGTGTGATAGATGTAGGATAAGCAATGTGAGGAAGGAGGTCAGGCTCCAACTGATGACATAAATCCAGTATTGTCCGGCGATTCAAACAATATTTCTGGATACATGTCTTTTTTCCATGGTCTGCAGATCTGGAAATGGGCAGTACAATGGAGGCTGCTGTCTCCTCTCTCTTCCAGGGCACCAATGTGAGTAGTGAAAATAAATTTGTAAAATGGATCACAATGTACAGAGTAACAAATATGAAGAGTAAGCCAAAAGTCATGTGACAAAACATAACTGCTTCATGAAGCATTACACATATTGCACATCATCATTGTCTACTGTCAAACATCCACTAATAATCCCCAAGGTGGCCTTCGTATGTCTGCAATCGAACTTTGCACATCATCAATTCAGAATATAAATTTGCACTATATAAAGGTTTTCATGACATTTCATGTCAAATACCGCCAACCGCAGTGTACAGTGCAACTCGTACATTATGCCTATATGCACAGTTACACACTACACAGATGATGTTTTGTGCTAGACATGACATGTGAACGTTTTATTTCTAATATAAACATGTTAGGCCTCATTTGTAGTGATGCTGATGCACATAACAGTCACATTTACTGTATTTCCAAACGCTAAATTGGCAGATGCTTGATCTTGCATATAGGACATTTGGGACGACCACCGCCGGCAGAAGTCAACCGTGCGGTTGCCACCACGGTGGACACAGCCATAGGATAACGTTGGTGATAGTCGCTGTCTAATCAGCTGCGTTTACTCTGATGACAGCGTACGTAGCGTACATGTATGCCGTGGTTTGAAAAATACTCACTTGCCTCCTGACACTGCTGCTCTCAACACCTTCTCCACTTTCGCCACTTTTTGCCACCTCTGGAAGCAATCATGCTCTGCTAAGCAGGTGAGATGGCCCAATCCTTCTCTCCAAAGGAGCTGGACACCCTGGTTGAAGAGGTCCTTCCCCTGTATGGCCAGCTCTATAGCTCATCAGCGGAACATGTAACTATCTCAAATACAGTTTTCTACTCTGTTCAACATCTTCCTTTCAATTCCCATAGGTTACAGTGTGCCTTTGAGTCCCAGAGTTTAACCATATTGTGTTGTTTGATGAAATGGAGATGAAATGGAGTGGTCCCTACATAGAACAACAGTCATGTAATGGGTTATGAGGCATTGTACTTTGTAGAATGGACATCAGCATTGTAATGTGTGATAATCTCTATAGTCTACTTATGCTACATGCATTGATATATGCATGTCTACATTTCATTGTACCTATAATGATTTCCCCCATCACATTAGGGTATATGTGCAAAGATATGGCTTTACATACACCATGAGCTTTGTCTGTATACTGTTAGGAGCATTTGAGAATGATGTTAGCCATGTGAGCAGTCTCACAGATCACTCAACTCACACCAGGCATAGCAAAACTGTTTGTCAGGGGGGTAGCTATAAGCCACAGACCCACACAACCTTATGATCACATACTAGATTGGCAAAAGATTCACTTTTATGTATTAAATTGCTGGAAATGTGTGGGTCATGTGGGATCAGTATGCTCACCCTGCTGAGAGCAAGGCCTGACAATGAGTTGTGGGCAGTCTTGGCCATGGCCCAGGCTGGGGCAGAGATACTGTGGCAAGACAACTGATGCACAGAGTAATGTTCCTGTAGAGCTTTGGGTCCATAGATGTTCCCAATATGAGTTTTCTTTGCAACTAGTACCCCTTATAGCTGTTACATGGGCTATATTTGGTCCTGACCAGGTTTGAGGCGAGTCAGCAGATGTCCAAAAGAGTGTGTATTCATGCTTTAGTAGTTCTTAACATGTGACATTTACACATAGGTGTCAACAAAATGTGTATCAACCATACAGATATCCTAAAACGTCTAGTTACAATCTGTTTCTACATCTATTGCATCCATACAGGTCAATGCCCATCAGAAGAAAGCCATTTGGAGAGTCATCGCCCAGAAAGTGTGGACCGGGGGGTCTACTACTGGCATAGTGCCCACTGCAGGAAGAGGTGGGAAGACCTAAGGAGCTGGACCCGGAAGATTGTGGAGGTCCAGCTGGGGAAGTCGTCCTAATGTGGAAGGGGCGCCCGCCGGACCATGACCCCCACAGTGGCCCGCATGCTTGCGGTGGCCTACTCAGAGCTTAATGGGCAGTTGAGTGCCCAACAGCAGCTACAAGGAGGTGAGTCCTAGCCAGAGTCATACATGTTACTTTGCCAACTTTGTGTGTTACAGACAGACATTTCCCAAACAATATTGGTGGTAGTCCATGTGCCACACACAAGATGAGTCATTGTTTGTGTAGGTCTGGTAGTAGGTGCCTGCTGCTGTGCGTATTGTCTTTCTGATCAAGAACACAGCAGAGTCCTGTCCACGTACTATTTTCTTTTTTGAGCAGACATCTGGCTGAGTGTAGTGAGCAATCATCTTATGTTGTTAGTTGTTCTGGGTGACAACTGTACTACACATGCCAATCGTTTTCCTTGTGTGAGTAATGATGTTTCCTCCCTATTGTCTCTCATGTGATGGTTGCCCTATTACATGTGAGATGACGGAGTGCACAGTTCATGCAGTGACTGTACAATGCTTCCCATTGGTACGTACTGATAATACAGTGAAATGAGTGTGCAAACATCACTGGTGCCATCTGCATTAGTGCCTATATGTTGGCCAATATACATTTGCCAGTTGATGGTTCATCTGCAATAGTATTTCAAAACAATCATTCACTGACTGGTGATATGCATAAGGGAGTAAGATGTAGAACTGTAGAGATCATATGTGAGTGTCTACACTCATCTGTACAAGGCAATCTGAGTTTGCAATACCAAAGAGTGCTGTGATGTGCCATCCCATTGGGACTCTAGTGATCCCACAGCATCATGTCATAGATTTTCAGGGCACCCAAAAACCTTCAAAGGTGTATTGGCTTGTAGGTATACATTCTATGAATGGCGTTATGACCTGTACCAAGCAGGATTGGGGATGTTCATATGAAGTCTTGTGCTGTGTGAATTCTGTGTGTCATTCTCTCACATGTTTGGACCTCAATGTTTTAAGGCAGCTTTATATGCTGCATGTGATACGTAGCTAAACTACTTCTGTACATCTGTCATTAGACTTTTCAGGTAATGGACATATGATGTAATTTGGAGGCCAAAGTCTCTTCAGTGTGCAATGAGCATTTGTATGTGACATGATGCCTGCCACAACACTAATTGATGGTACATTAGTGTTTAACTTGATCTTCATGACATCGTTATGTATTATGAGGAATAGGTAGATCTGTTGAACTCTGGGCCTTGTGTGAGCATTGTGTAAATCTCTAAATTGCATCCATCCTATTTGGTATAATTTTACAATGGTATACTACAAGTGCCAAAGTATGGAAGGTGATCAACTATCCTATTTTTGACATAAAGATAGAGTTTAGACAACTGGAACATAGAACCAGCTGTTTGCTTGTTATGTAGCATGCATACATGTGCTCATGCTAAATTTGAAGCCTATAGAGAGAACCATGAAGCTGGTGTGATAAATGCACTTTATCAATGTTTTCTGTTGATTTGTGATGGTCAGGGGTGGAAACGCAGTTGCACTAAACCCATGTTACATTTCATTTCAGACACATCCAGGGCAAGCGAAGGAGAAGGGGCCAACGTCATTGAGGAACAGCTGCTCACGGTGGTTCTCGGCGTGATACATCAGACACCGAGGGACCCAATGACCAGGACGATGTGGGGAGTGCCACGGTGGACAGTAAGTCAAATTCATCATCATCAGAGTTATCCTCCGGTGGACACTCCTGAAGGGTGGTGGATGCCACAGGATCAGTACCACCTTCATCCTTGTCCACCATCACTAGTTCCATTGCCACCTTCTCTGTTGCACCTCCAAGTTGTCCAGGCCCGCTCCTCTAAGAGGGGAGCAATCTCCTTCGCTTCAAGCACTTCAGTCTCTGCCCCTGTTACCTCCGCTGCCCTGAGTGAGAAGGCTATTGACCTTCTGAGGACAATCTCTGTGGGTCAGAATGCAGTCCTGAATGCCATCCAGGCAACCAGATGCCACAGATGGGGGCTTACCTCGAAGGCATTCACAATATAATGTCTTGCCAGAGAGGTATTTTAAGGCTCTGGCCTCCCCCATCATGGCAGCCTTCCACCCATCCCAACCTTCCATCCCACCTCCTGCCCCTTCCCCATCCAAATTCCCTATTCTCATTCCTGACCCAAGCACATGCACACCTAAGCAAGCACACACTTCATCAGACACAAGCACCACACAAAAACACAAAACATATAAAAAACACAAACATGCACTCACTCACACCCTCACCATACCTATCACACCAGCATACCCCCAGGCACCACACCAACAGGCATAGATCCCTCCACACCCACATGCAGATTCTCAGGCAACACACCAACAGGCTCAGATCCCACCACACCCACATGTAGACACACAGACACCACACCAACAGGCACAGATTCCTCTACACCCACATGCATACTTCTAGACACCAAACCAACATGCACAGATCCCTCCACAACCACATGCATACCCTCAGATACCACACCAACAGGCACAGACACCTCCACCTCCACACCTACAACCATACCCCCAGACACCACACCAGCAGGCACAGAATCCTGCACAACACCCAGCATGTCCACATTCACACAAGCAAAAAACGCAAACGCTCAGAGTCACCCACACAACAGACACCATCACAACGCACAGTTATGACAGCACACACAGCTCACACTTCCACTCCCTCTACCTCTACCTCCCAAACCCAAACTCGATTGCATCCCAAACACCCTACCCATTTTCCCCGTGAAGATGTTTTGTAGCCCACCCCTCCCAAAGTCCCACAAACCTCTCCCAAAGCCCAACCCATCCAATGCACATCCCACTCCTCCCCTGAGAATCCGGATCCCCACCCAACTACACCAAGCCCAAAAAAGAAAAAGACAAAACAGAAACCCTCCCAAAGACTAACCCTTCCCTTCCGCATCCAACTTCACCCCAGAGAAATTGGATCCCCACCCCACTGAACCCAGCCCAAAATCAAAAAATCCCAAGAAAACCCTTCGCAAAACAAAATCCACCCCTCCCTAAACCACAGCCCTCTCTCCCAAGAACCATCTTTGAGGTGCCTGCTATGCCCAATGGATGCCCCTTTGTGAGAAGGTTCCCTGACAGAGTCAGTAAGGGCAAGTTTGGTGGAATAGTATTGTGCTGTGGCACATGGGTCCACAATGGACTGGCCATTGGCCTTTGTTCTACATCCTGTTGTGACATACCTTTTTGTGACACACCTTTTTAATCTTTTTACTTCCCTGGGGTCCTTGTGCGCCCGCTCTCCGGTCCACCGCGGGATTCTCCCGATTGAGTGGAGTTAGAGTCTGGCAGGGTAAGGTAGCCTTAACCACTTCCGGTCCCCGGTGCTCACAGGGTGATGGTCTAGTGGTTCAGGCTCATCCAGTATTTAATTAGAATGGCACTGCTGACACGCAGCGGACTAGCAGGCTAAACCCTGAATAGCTGGTGGGTTTGACTGCAAGCGCTAGTGAACGACCGAATGCCGACTTGGGTGCAATTTTAATTTTTTAACCTAACATGTTGTGACTGGTGTGTTCTAAATGGGTGACGGTCTAGTGGTTCAGGCTCATCCAGTATTTAATTAGAATGGCACTGCTGACGCGCAGCGTGCATGCCACTGGCGCGCCGAAGGCACACCATGGGCAGGCCCGTCTGCACACGTCCGCGCTCGGACCGCTCTCAGCGCCAGCCACTCTGCCAATTTTGCATTTAAACTGCAGCAGTATTCACGAGATGAGCTGACCCAGATACGAGACGCTAGCAAACACTGTCCCGGCCCTAAGGTAAAATCTCTGCACCCTCTGACTTCAAGGATCTGCCCCCAATGCCGACTTACCCTGACAAACCTTAAAATTAAAGGTATACTCCCTTTTCATAATAACCCCTACCCAGGCCTGCCCAAAACCTACAATCACTGACTTAATCTCTTCAAGGAAAGTCGCCAGTTGTTTTAAAGCGACGCTTGTCAATGCCAGGTCACTGATAAAAAACGCCCTGGCTTTTTCAGAAATGATAGAGTCTCAGGAACTGGACCTTGCGTTTGTTACAGAGACCTGGGCAGATGCCGGGTCTGATCTGGACCTCATTATGGCCACTCCCCCGGGCTTTGCAATCTCTAGATTAAACCGTCCTTTAAAAAGGGGGGGGGCTAGCAATTATCGCCCAGGAAAATCTGAGAGTCTCCCTTGAACCTCTACAAGCTGTTCCGAACTGTGAAGCATTGGTCTTCAAAATCACCTTGACCAGCCGGTATTCCTTTAATGGGGTATTACTGTATAGACCCCCAGGCCCTAGTGCAACCTTTCAGTACAACAGCAGTCAACTGCTGGACATTAAAGTCCTCTTTCCTGATTTTACCATCTTAGGGGACTTTAACCTTCACCTCGAAAATGCAGCATCTAAAGACGCTGTGGTTTTCATCGACCTTTTGGGAAGTGCAGGCCTACTACAGCTAGTGAATAGCCCTACCCATAAGGCTGGCAATGTTTTGGATGGCATTTTCTCAGATAACCCCTATCTTAAAATCTCCTCTATTATCCCTTTAGCATGGTCTGACCACTCAGCTTTGATGTTTAGCTTCTTCCCAGAAGCTGCAGTTGAGCCAGCACCCTCCCTCCTGCCTAATTCGCTGAAACACCCTTGGCACAAAATCACTCCAGAAACTCTTAAGACCCACCTGCACTATTCCAAACCTGGCCTCCCAGTGGACCTGGACCTGGACGAGGCCACTAACACTTACCATACCTGGATTACCGATAACCTAATTACAATAGCACCTTTAAAAACTATAACCAATAAAAGGACCTCCCCCTCTGAGCCATGGTTTGACGATAATCTCAGATGCCAGAAGCAAGCCTGTCGAAGGCTGGAAAGGAAATGGCACACGCATTATGACCATGACGACAGGATCGCCTATAAAAAAGCCATTGCGGAATATAAAAAAAACATTCTAACCACAAAAAAGTGCTATTTTTCTTTTAAAATTAGGACCTCCCTCAATTCCTCAAAAGAACTCTTCTCCACAGTACAGAAGCTGAGCAAACTCCCCGCACAGAAAAGTACGGGTTTAGATCAAGAATTCTGCAATGTGCTCACAGACTTCTCTCAGGCAAAAGTTAAGGCAGTCTCAGACTCCTTTTTTCCACCCATCGGATGGTAGGAGGGCGCACTGAGGGACCCACCCCCACTACATCTGAGGGATCAAGCTGTCCTGGTACTTCAGCAGTCATTATCCCTAGCCTTAATTCGTTCAATCCCATCTTGGATGCCCAGGTCATGACGATTCTCAGTCAGACAAGATCGGGATCACTCTGGGACCCATGCCCCCCTAAAGTTCTCCACTTGGCCCCCTGAGGTTATAGCCAACTACCTTAAAAATAAGCTGTCTGATGGGTATTTTCCATTACAATGGAAGAGGGCATCCATTCTCCTACTGCTGAAAAAAACAAATTTGGACAATAAACATCTAAACAGCTACAGGCCAATCTCTCGACTACCTTTTCCAGCCAAGATCATGGAGTTGGCCATGAATATAGAGCTAACCCAGTTTATTAATGATAATAAACTTCTAGACAGATCTCAATATGGCTTTAGAAGTCAACACAGCACTGAGCTGGCGTTGATCAACGTGTCAGAGGAAATTAGATAGGTTCTGGACAAAGGCGGAAAGACAGCCTTGATCCTGCTGGACCTCTCGGCGGCCTTAGTCACAGTCTTCTTATAAGTCGACTCTTTTCTGTGGGTATCAGGGGCAGAACATTGGCTTTACTGAAGTCCTTTCTCAGTGATAGGGAGCAATAGGTGGAGCTTGGTGGACACAGGTCCCATCTGTTCACTTTTCCTTGTGGGGTGCCGCAGGGTTCCTCGCTGAGTCCGACCCTTTTCAACCTTTATGTCACTCTCCTTTGCACACTCATAAAGTCCTTCTGCTTTAAGATGGTGCCATATGCCAACGACACGCAAATTGTGGCATCCTTTGCAGGAGACCTGACCGACACCGCATCGAGATTTCATGACTGCATGCGTGAGGTTGGACACTGGATGTCCCAAAACTGCCTGAAGCTAAACACAGGAAAAACTGAGGTGCTTCTTTTTGGACATGACACCTCCTTCTGGCAACCAAGCTGGTGGCCACAGGAACTGGGAGAAATCCTGACTCCAGTTTCCAAGGTGAAAAACTTAGGGGTTTACTTTGACACTAAACTGTCCTTCGAGGGGCAAATAAATGCGGTCACTTCCTCCTGTTTTTACACAATTAAGACTGTCAGGAAAATTTTACCTTGCATTCCAATGGAGCTTCAAAAAGCGGTGGTTGCAGCACTTATCCTGTCAAAAATTGATTACTGCAGCAGGCTGTCACTTATTATACAAACATGATTTCTTAATAAAATGCAGGTCCTCCAAAATGCAGCAGCTCGTCTGCTACTTGCCATCCTGAAACATCAATTAGTGGCTCATGCCTTTCCATTGTTGCACTGGTTATCAGTTAAAAGACAAATCAAATTCAAGGCCCTCTGCATCGCGTTTAAAGCACTGCATGGTCTTGGCCGTATTATTTTACACGCAGTCTCAGGTGGTATGTCCCAGAGAGGCAGCTCCGCTCAGCGGCCTCCGTAAATCTGGTAATCCATAGGGCCAAAACTGCCTCACGGGGGGTGAAGTTTTGTCGTGGGTACAGCTAGATTGGGGAACTCACTCCCCCTGGCACTCAAGAGGGAAAGCAATCTTTTGGCGTTCCGCAAGATCTTAAAAACCAGACTCTTTAACAGCTAGCCCGATTGCACCAATCCAACATCCCCTCCGGTTTAGCCATTACTGCAGAGCCAGCAAGCCTAGACACCCTCGGGTATTAGCGCGCGTTACAAATTTAAATTTCATTTCATTACATACTGTCATTAAAATCTTTTCATAGTTTTGAAGACATTGGCCCTGCCATTACTTTTCTAACTATTTGATGTTAGTGATGTGTGACTACAGTTGCGTTTGTTTAATCCCTGATTGCTGATCCAGTTGAAGTGGTTAGTATGATGTGACTTTGGACCAAGTGCTGGAGTTACACAGGGCAAGGGGAAATGTTGGATGGATGCCTATGAGGGATGAAATCCAAATGGGGCAGACATTGCATTGGGTGACATTTTATATGGTAAGTATTTCAGATTGGCCTGGCCACTGTCAACATCATTTAGGTTGCACTTCTCCCTGTGATGTAGGTTGGATATGTGTTTGATGTGTTCAAGTTAAATATTAATTTATCCACACATGTAGGGTGTTAAATTATCATATCTTTGTGGAGTTTTGTATGGGTATGTGCCCATTTTCCTGTGTGTACCTTACATCTACTTTATCTAGATGTGTGATAAATGCTGTTAGTGCTGTGTTTGCTTTCATGACTTGCACTCACACATTACCTACACATGCATGGCCCTTGGTTATGCTATTGGTTGTCCCTGATATACTTCAATTCACAGGTCATATGCACATTGAGGTTTTCAGGCATGTGCAAAATGTACTGTGCCCCAGGTCCCTAGCCGTTCAGGGTTCCTCTGCACACCTATTCTGCAGAGAGTGTTTCCATTGTGCCCTAGAATGCTTCTCATGCTGCTTTTTGGTAATCCTATTTACTGACATTGCGTATTCATGTGGGTAATAGGTGAGCGTCCAATACCAAGTTGTAGCAGAGAAGGCGTGTTTCACTTTAATGACACATCCATACATATGTATCTTTGACATCAAAACCAGACCTGTGAATGCAACGTGAGTGTGTCACAGAGATTAATAGGTGTGATATTGAAGAGGAGGTGCTGTTGTGTGACACAATTTAATGCACTCATCACTATCACTGATTATGAGTTGTAAACACATGTCCATTTGTGTATAGTGTTCCTGGGCAGTATCAGTGATTTGGCCCACAAGGGCATTATACAGATGTATTTGGGATATACATGTAAAACAATCCCAAACAGGGTCCCTAAAAATATGGTTGTCCAAAGGATCCCCACACCCTTGCCTGGTCCATGGTGGGGCATCATTTTACTGAGGAGTCTATGGAAACAGGTAGTAGTATGACATACCCTCGGTTCCGTCCACGATGGTACAGTGTGGGCTTTGAATGTGATCAAGCAGATACAGTAGCGGCAGGAAGTGTACGATCTGCTCCATGGCGGCACAGGACATGTAGAGGTGAATTTTAGCCTTTTATCCCTCCATTTCCGTCTGCTTAGATGTGGTGGTTGAACTGCCATAGTCACGCTGGTTGTAAGGCAACTCCGAATTGAGCTGGCGGTCTGAGCCTCCAACAGTCTCATTGGCCTATTCCGATGCCAGCGCAGTCAGATTTGCTTGGGGGTGGCGGTGGGACCGTGCCAGTCTTTTGTCTCTGTAACAGCATGTTTCGTAATACAGTGGTGAGACCGCCAGTGGTCGATCCGATGCCATGGCAGTTTTGGGATCACCAAACTCATAATAAGGCCCTTAGTGCAGATTGTTGGAGGTATCTCAATATGCTTTGATTGAAATGGTAGTAACAGCCTTGTATGAGTGTGCAGGGGTACATTTTTAAAATGGTTTGAATTTTTTGTTGGTAGTAGTTATTAGTTTTAAGTTTAATGTGGTTCAAGATTCGTACTACGTGCTGCTTTATTTATTCAGTAGTAGGGAATATATAAAAGGGATATTCGTGTTGAAATATATATGAGTGAATGGTTTGAGGCACAGTTTGAAGGTCCAACCATCATCCTGGTTTGACAATGGCTTAGTTTAGGAAGTCATCTTCTCTTTTTCTTTTTATAAAAGCTTTTCTTCCAATGTAGCCAACAGGTTTCGTGAATACTTGTATCCCCTTATGCTCACATCCATATAGCCATTAATTGCTTATACAGTTCCAGCCTCTGTTGGCATTGAAATCCATTCAAAATCATGTGCCCGAATCCAGCCGAGCAGAGGTGTGCAGCTAGAAGACATTCAATGTATAAGCAATTAATGACTATATGGATGCGAACATAAGAGGATACACGTATTCACGAGAAAAAATATACTATAATTGGTCCTCGAAAACAAGGTGGGAAAAGGATCCACTAACTGACTGATCATCAAACTGATACCAGTCAACACCGGTGCCATTACATCACAAGCTCTGAAGAAGTCTTGTGTTTGAGACGAAACACATTGGCTACACTGGAAGAAAAGCTTTTATAAAAAGAAAAAGAGAAGATGCAAATAAAAAGAACCTCTTAAAGAAAAAAAATGGAGGGAGTCTGTGCACGGTGTTTAACTAAATAATGTGTATCTGACGCTTATTACCCACAATAGATGGTGTGTGCTGATAATTCTCATATAACAATATTTTGGAGCTAGACTCCTGTGTGGAAGATTAGGGGATTGATCTTCCAGACCTTTGCACTACCTATAGCTGGACTATGAAAGGTCACTAGAAGTGATAGGTGCGATTTGTTTTGTCTCAATCTCATTCTTTGTAAATCACTACTTATATTATTTATATCTACATGCTTGTTCTTTTAGATGTTTCACGCTGTTTTGCAGTTTTTCCGTTGGGGGTGTTCTAATGTGGAGCAGGTGCTTTCTTTTCTATTGGAAGAAAAAATAGTGTCAGTTTCATTTTAAGGGGCTTATTATGAGTACGGCGGTCCTGAAACCGCTCTACTCATGGAGGCGATCCGACCGCCACCACCCTGGTGGTCTGACCGCCATATTACAAGTGTGGCAGTGGGACCACTGGACCATGGATCCCACTGCGGCGGTGGTCTGCAAAGGACCTGAATATGCTTGTGGTGCCGATGCCAACACCGCTGAGCATAATGCGATCTGCATTTCCATTGCCCATTTCATGGCTGGGACCCTGCCATGAAAAGGGTGGCAAAAATGCAGGTAGGGGGGTCTTAACAGGGCCCCCAGCTGAATCTGGCAATGAGGGTGCATATGTTGTGGCCCCCTGGAATTGTACCTACGTTCATGCATGGTGTGGCATGCATGACATGGTGCATGCCACACTGTGCAGGAACATGCTGCAGGCTCTCTCACAGCAGTGCTATGCTTGTTAGGGTCTCCTATGGCCCTAACATACCGCTCCTGTGAGTCCGCCGCCGCACCGCCCACCTGCCCTGGATTCAACTCGGAATCTGGCACGTGGGTGCACCACGGGCTTTGCTGACTTTCTGGGACCGCCACAGTGGTGGTCCCAGCAACAACCAGTTGCGATGCCCGACCACATCTAAGCGCTACAGTGATGACCATCTGTGAACCCAGGCTGCTCTCCACACTACAGCCACACTTTCCCTGCTCTTCATGTCCCCTCCAGCGGGAACAGAACTCTTCGCACCAGACTTTCAGAAGGTAACTTTTTCAGCGCAACAAACTTGGTCCCTGTATCTGGCCCATGCTCCATCGTGGTCGATCTGAACTTGTGACTTCCCCCGATCTATAACGACAAGATGACCGCGAGTGACACTTTGTTCTTTTAGGCATTATATCTCCTTAAACCTTTAAAATTAAATATGTCCAGATATACTGATTGTATTTTTTTCTCATTCTGGTATAATTGTATTTATTTACAATTACTTTATTTTTCTTAATTGGTGTGGGATTTTCCTTGTGTTGTGTTTTCAGTTTATGAGTGTTTGTGTGCTGCATAATTACTTTACACACTGCCTCTAAGTTAAGCCTGACTGGTTTGTGCCAAGGCACCAATGAGATAAGCACAGGTTACTTTAGTGGCCTTTGTTGTTCCCCCTGACAAGGATTGTGGTTGTTGCCTGAGTAGAGCTTCCAGGCCCCTCAACCAATAACCCAATTTCTTACACTCCCATTATATAGATGTGCAAAATATCCACTATGGGCACATAAATTCCCAATTCTGATTTACAGAAAAAGGACTGATAGATGTTGACAATCATCAATCATCAACAATGACGATGGTTCCCTTGGAGGAAGCCAAATTCCATAGTTCCTTTGTCATAGATAATGAACATGTAAAAAATTATATTTATAATTTAATTTAATCCGTAATAGACATAAAATTACCAACTGTACATTTCAAAAGTAATGAGGTAGGTCCTCTAACAAACAGCACAGGATTTTAAATAGTGACATAAGTGCCTGTTACTGGGATTAATGATATTAAAACAAAAGGGAAACCAATACTGTAGACTAGTTAGCAATGCGATTTTTTAGAAAAATCAACTCAGACTTAGGGGCCGATTAATATCCCGTTCGGAAAGCATTCCGACCGAATCGGTTCCGGAATGCTTTCTGGATGACTCGGATCGGGGGGGGCTCCGTCCAAGCAATTTGGATGCATCCGGATGCTTCCATATACGATTCAGTCAGACTCCCATTGACTTCAATTGGAGCCTGTGGTCCGAACAAGAACACAGACTCCCATTGAAGAAAGAGGTGGCAGGGGAAAATCCTGCACCCTGTGGGGGCACACCTTGGTGCCTGCCACACTGTGCATGGAAGTAAAGGAGGGTCCCTGATTCGGAGGGCCCCAGGTGAAGGGGGGCCTGGTACGGGCCCCCAAAGACTGATTCTGACAGCTGTTTCTTTCCGGGCAAACCGAACCAGAACGGCTGTCCGAATCTGTCATCGTATTCGCTTGCTCGGAAACCATGTCCATAGAGCTGTACGAATCGGCTCCGAAAGGCTAGACCTGTACGAATGCCTTTCCAGGCATCATAATCGGTCATACAGAACTAGGTACGATTCGGTCGGCAACAAGGGTTCCGAATCAGATTCGGCAAGCCCGAATCCGATTCGGAGCCCTTATGAACGGGATCTTAATCGGCCCCTTAGAGTACAATTCCAATAAATTACAATGAATGCCAATCCACATGTAGAAGTGTCGATACTTGAGAAAAATTATTTGCCAATAGCGAAACACAATTGGACTTTAGAAAGGCACATGTGCATCAAACTTACATATGGAGAATTTTCTAGCTGTCAGAAATTCTTTATATAGAATTAATATGTGAGCACTGATGATCTATGATTGAGGCAGATTTTCAAGATAGTCCTAGTTGCACATTTATAAGTTTCGAGCAGAGTTTTATTGGGATGCAATAATTAAAAATATGATCTATCCATCATATCTATATTGGTTCGACCATATTAAGTATCCCCATAAATTAATTGGGCATTTGGCTGTATGCTGCTGTCTTTCCTCGTTTAAATAAAACTTTATATTTTTTCAGTCTATTAAATAAATCCTAAACAGTTGCAAATTTAGTTCCTCAAAATGAGTGATCACCCAGAGACAACAGGCCATGGAATAATTTTTCCATACTAAAGTTATACCAAGCAGAACAGGCAGAGAGGGAGAGGAATCATTGCAGCTCTGACTAGTGAGGTGTTCAGGTTTGTGTACACAGTGAAGGATCAATGACACAATATCAAAATCAAAAATATTGTGATATAGAAATATCATGTCAAAAATATCGATCACAAAAATATTGTTTTCCTATACTTATAATAGTAAGTACAGAAATATCAAAATAAGATACTGTTTTACACTAATATTGAAACAAACATATGCAATAATATCGATCTTTAATGTATATATAGTTGAAAACAATAAATATTAAATATTTTAAAATATAACATTAATATAAAGTAACTTAAATATGTTTAAGTAATATTTAAGCATATATATATATATACATACTTATTTAAACAAATACACACATAAAAATGAATTTGTATATATATATATATATATATATATATATATACATACATACACAGATATAATATAGAACTATTGTAAATAATAATTGTAACTTATATGTTAATTTTCTAATCTTTAATTAACAAAATTAATAAATGTGACAAATAAACTGCAAAAAAAGCTAAATATTTCAAACTTAATTATACATAAAATAAACAATATATAAAAATATGTATCACTAAAAATATGTTAAAAATACAACATTTATATATATAAAAATATAATATTAAATACATAAACACAAAATAACAAGAAATATGTAAACAATACTAAAAAAAACTATTAAACTCCAAGAATAATAAATATACTGGGCCTTATTTATGAGGCCTTGCGACACTTTTGCGCCGCCGTTATGCCACTTTTTGTGAATCACCAGCGGTGTAAAAAATGGGCCACGTTGCACCCTATTTAGGAAGTGGTTCATCTAAGCAGATGCATCCCTTTTTAAAGCCCTGCACTACATTATACCTGCGTCAGGTATAATGTATGCAGGGTGGGCGTTCCCCCGTAAAAACCTCATAGAAGTGGCGCAGTAAAATCTCTCAGATTTCACTGCGCCACTTCTAGGACGCCACTGCATCAATATCTTACGCCTGCTTCACAGCAGGCATAAGACTGACGCAGACCCTTTCACATGGGGCTTGCAAAGCGTAGGACTCAGGAAGGGTAACATTTTCAATTCTCACTCCAGTCTGTGCAGCAGAAAGGAAAGCGTTAAACTCAGGAGGGGTAAAACTTACTATTCCCACTCCAGTAGGTGCAAAAGTAGGGAAAGTGTTGGACTCAGGAGGGGTTAAATGTACTCCAGTGTGTGCACCAGTAGGGAAAGTGATGGACTCAGGAGGGTTAACATTTACTATTCCTACTCCAGTAGGTGCGACAGTAGGGAAAGCATTGGACTCAGGAAAGGTTAAATAAGCTATTCCAACACCAGTTGGTGCAACTGGACTCAGCAGGAGAGATTACATTTACTCTCCCCACTTCGGTATGTGCAACAGTAGGGAAAGTGTTGGATTCAGGAAGGTTAAAATTTACTATTAATACTCCAGTGAGGGCAACAGTATGGAAAGCTTTGGACTCAGGAGGGGAAAAATGTACTATTCCCACCCCAGTTGGTGCAACAGTAGGGAAAGCATTGGACTCAGAAGGGGTAATATTGACTATTCACTCTATATTCACTGGTATGATACAGAGAGCGCTTCACTTCAAACCCTGGGCATAGTTTGTGTGGGCGTGCTAAGCAGAATTCCGCAAAGTTGCAGAAAAACCCCGCGCGTGATGCGTTTTTGATCTTCGGGAACGCGTATTGCGTGTTCAGGGATGCTTATTTCGTGGTCGTGGGAAATATCGCGCAAATTTCACCACGCAGTCGCCAATGGGCGCGGCCATCTTGTTTTTCACTTTTTGCTATGGTTCTGGGCCTGTTTTTCTATCCTCCCTATATCTTTTCAATCCTTTGTTTCTAGAAACTTTTTTCTGATCCTTTTTATTTATTATCTATCCCTCTCTATTCCTGGTTGTATATTTTTTCTACTTTTTGTGTGTTTTTAAGTGCGTTTTCACTCTTTTTGTATCACTTTCTAACTTCCTACATTTTCTTTTCCAGCCCGTCTACCCAGAACTATGGCGAAGAGTCGTAAAAAGACTAAGGGCCAGGGGAAGAGGTCCACGAGGAGCGAGAGCCGCGACCGCCTTCCTTGCGGAAGGCGGCGCCCACAAGGGGTGCAGCCACGGGCCTTATTCTCCGAGGTGGAGGTGGCCGCATTGGTTTTTTTTGTGCAGCGTCACCTCCCCTTAACCCTGGCAGCAGGCGGCAGGCCTTGGTTCGGGTACGGGCTCCGGGAGCATCACCGGCGTGGGAAAGGGTGCGCCGGGCAGTGTTTCGCTGCTCTGGGGTCCGGCGCACCCATAATCAATTGACTCACCGGTGGTCCGACATCCTGGACCAGGAGCAGGACTTGCTGGACCTGCTAGGTGTTCAGGTCCCGGGGTTTGGTGAGTAGCTAATTATATTACTATAGTGTGTTTTTGTTCTGTGTTATTGCGAATATTATTTTTTTCGCAAATAGCTAACATGCTGCTGCTGCATGCAGGTAACTTATGTTTAAAAATCTTATATTATGTGATTGTTACTTCCAGACAGGTGCTCAGTGCTACTAACTAATTGTACTTGTTTGCAACTTTGCGCTCTCTTGGGCTGGTTATGTAAGAGAGGTTAGAGAATTTAAGTTAGGTAATGCAGATAGGAAAGATTTCAGTCCTTTTGTTTGTCCTGTCAGGCTGTCCTGTCCTGTCCTGTCACTAAGATAGTGGCAGTAGTTAGTTAGTTAGTATTATGTAATTTAGTGGCCTGCGTGACGCGTCCTCTCATATGACTTCAGTCCTAGTAGAACCTTTTGTAGTTCGAATAGTGAGTGAATAGCAACCAACCAATTTGGTGTATGCAAAAATGCAATATGCATGTGTCAATCTATGCATTAAGAAGAATAAACGCAGACTTAGTAATTGGCCCGTCAAAGGGGGTTGGAGTTGAGACTGAGAGATGATTAAGACTGAGATCGGAACTTAAGCAAATATAATTTTTTTGCAATTCATTGCAAAGTCTGGAATAGGCAGGCTAGATATGTTTAGGGTTCAGGAATCGGAACTGAACTGCGGAATAATAATGATAGGATGATGCGCGACTGCGATACTAGTCTACTACTAGTCGATCTGATTTAGGATAGGTCAATGTTATTGCAATTGCCGTTTCCTGTCTAAAAATATTTTTAGAGCGATTATATTTATTTATTTCACACAAATCATTTTTTGTCTCTTTAATTATGTCTTACATGATCAGCATCCAGGGGCAAGAAGAAGACTTGGTCTGCTGGCAGTGCTGAGGCGGGTGCGGGAGACGGAGGGGCCTCCCAGGAGCAGAAGGAAGCAGCCTCAGGCGCAGATGGCTCTGCTGCCAGCCCCAGTAAGTCCTCCTGGTGTTGTTATATTAATATTTCCCTAACTTTTACCGCTCTAATTTCCATTTCCTAATTTTAATTTTTCCAAAATCCTCTTCAATCTATCTGTTTCTAAATTCTTGTTTTTGCTCCATTACCTACTACTACTAGTACTAACATTGTTTCGAGTGTCTGTTTTTTTTTTCCTCAAATCAAACTGCCTCTGACTAACCTCTGACTCTGTATTAGTCTGTCTGTAGCTTGCTTTCTTCTGGGTTTCCACTCAGCTTTCCCTCTCCCCTTATATGTGGATTGCCTAGTAGTGGTACTGTAAGACTCAGAGAACCCATTGGTCCTAGGCTACTACTAGTACTAGTAGTAGTAATGACTCCTTAATACTACTAGTACTAGTAGCACTAATCTGCTGTGCAGATTGCATGCCCAAGTAAGGTATTCTACGCAGGTTTGTGAGATGAGAAGGCTTTCTTTTACTGTCTCATGCTCAATTAGTAAATGGTGGTCACTCACATTGGACACCCAAAGTGGTGTATTTTACTTTTTGTAATCCAGGCCTCGTACTTTTTTTTATTACCAGCAGTTGATGGTGAACACTGATCAACTGATTACCGTGCACCATGGCAGGAAGTATGTATGAGGAGGAGGACGGCACCATTATTTTCCAACTAAGAGAGACCTCATGTCCACCCAGTTGGCCATTCTTTCTTTTTTTCAAAAAATGTGATGCACCAATAGCTCTAGCCACTGAGTCCAGTCCTTCGGGTTGTCCTCTTATTGAGAGGCTTTTAAAAAATTGCCACCAATAAAATGCCCAACTGGATAATATTTTGTTATTTTTGATAGGACATACTGTCTCCTCTACTCTAGTATCCGAATTCTAGATAGTGTTGATGTGTGTGGGGTATGTATTATTAATTATGTATTTTCAATCTTGCTAATGAAAAAAATAAATAGGGGAGGCGTATGGCATCTAAAAAATTTGAAATGTTTTTTGCAGGCGTTTGACCACCAGTGCCGGGGCCAGCGGTGAGGGCCATGCTGTAGTGTAGTTCCTATTTCCCTAATAGGCTCTGCGCATTGGAATAATATACCCTATAGATTCGACATAGGACTGAGGTCAGTATGTCCCTATCGAGTATATTAAACTTAATTACTTTGTGCCAGCTAACTCAGAGGCCACTAGAAACTCCTTGTAAACAAGAAGGGAGTAGTTACTGGCAACCGCATAAACATGACAACTTTGTTTCCCTTTAGAATCGGAACACTCTCAGAATCGTGGAAACAACAGATAACAGTTTCACTCAGCTAATAGTGCATTCTTAGTTTCTTCAGAGTTACACAGAAAGAATAGATGGGCGTTTCAATAAAAGGATTTATTGAACAGTCTTGATTCTCGTGTAAGAGATACGAGCTGTTATGATCACAAGACAGTATGCAAGATATATAATGTACAGCGTAAGCAGTAGAAAGAAATAATACTGCGCTAGCATTATCTTTTAGTTATGACACATATATTCATATACATAAATAACATAAGCTAAAAATGCGAGTACTCATAAGATGCTTCTCTAACTAGTTCTACCCCAGTGTACCTACCCTAAGTGTAGTGCAAGGTAAGAAGTAGGTGATGTATTCTATAGTATGGTATGCTATAGTATGCCAAGTCTGGTATGCCAAGAGTCTAGTATGCCAAGAGTCCCTCTAGGTTCTAGTCAGCTCCATACCTTGAGAATGAGAGAGGTGGGAATCTCTTTCCGGGTCTCGAACTCTAACACCCCGCGAAGGGAGTCAGAACACTGGAAGCTGGATTCTCTGCGAGCAGGGATGACAGCGTCTCTTGTCAGTGCGTCAGGCCGGGATACGGGCTCCTCTAAAGTCGAGGTCTCCTCCTACTTGCTTGGGCAAGGGAAGGTATATTTATACCTGGTAGGTGCCTTGGAATGTTAGCATTGACGTAAAGTCGGGCAGAGGAAGACGTCAGGAAGGAACCCTTAAGGAATAGCGGTTCATGCATAATAAATGAGTTCTTGGAGAAATCAATAATCCTGTGCTAGGGGAACTCCCAAGAGCTTAAGGGTCTGGTTTCTAAGAACTCGTTGTGACGTTGGGGTGGACGGATGTAGGTGACCATGCCTGTATTTGGATAGCATGGCTAATGCCTAAATAAGGACTGGGATCTTATGCCTATATAAGGGCAATGCGAATTGTGCCTATATAAGGACATGTTTCAGGAAAACCTATATACGGACACCTAAAGCGGAATACAACACCCACTCCACTTTCGAATGAACGATAGTACTAAATGCTAAACAGTAAATGCTAAACATTAAACTGAGTACCACATGTTGCTAAAAACATTTCTGAAAGCATATTAAAAGAAGTTTTTTTTGTTAAAAGAAACTGTTGCTAAACATGTAATGCAATAGATACTGTACATTTAAAGCATTTTTTCATTCTAGGCATATATCATAAATAAAATGCAACATGAATGAATAAACAGAAATATATACATATGACGAAATGGTTGACAAGTATTCAAAAAAATCAAAGCCACTTCATATCATGGTACTAAATGAAACTGTGGTAAATAAGGTGACAATGTATCCCTGGAAGTATTCAAAGAAGTCCATTCTATATGAATAGTTCTACTGTAAGCAGATTGAATTGCCATGTATTTTCAAAATTAGAGAGAGAGGGAAGAAAATTCAATTTTTAGGAAAAGTTCCAAGTTTTGTTCTGTTTTGAAAATATGGAGGCCAAATTCATTGCGTCCCCGGTACACTGTGAGCCGAATCAAAGTCAGTGTATGGGTGTGGTGTAAACATGAAATCATCTATTCCTGTAGACAAAAGATCGTCTACCGATGTCGGTGACAGTTGGAATACCTCATTTAGAAGGTTAACTGCACAGAGATGTGAAGCATCGCCTTCAGCATAGGATGCCGCAGCAATGTTCGCGTCCGTTGTTACCTGTGTGCCTGTTGATCCATCTCGTACCTCAGCAGCAGGAAGCGTCTGTGAGATCTCAAGGAATGCCGTCATCAGGATTGGTAGCCTCTGGGGACAACACAGAGCATGGGCCGTTATCGGGTCCAGCAGAGTATCGATATCCATTGGCATGACTGATGGGAGTGTTAGACAGGTGTCTAGCACGCATTCTTCACCGCAAAGCAGGCAGCGTAGAACAGGTAAGATGCAATCTTGCCAGGTTGGTCTAAATGACAGAAACTATGTTGTATTAAGTTCCCGTAGACGAGGTATGCCCAAAAGTTGCACTATGCGCTCACAGCACTTCCGTTCTAGGAGAGCTTTCTCCAAATTGCTGGGAGTGACGCCGGTGGATAGGCTTGCCATAGCGTAGTAGTAGGAATAAAAACAGGATTCCTGCAACAAGTGCTAGAATTAATGGCACACCACCAAACACCGAATGTGCGAAGTTTGGAATGATTCCGAGGACTGCCTGAAAAGGTGTTAACAGTCCTGAAGAGATGGTCTTAAATACATGTACAATCCCGCTCATATCAGACATGTTTAAGATACGTCCCATCATTTCTACGAAATGTATAGGGCAGTTTGTACGAATTAGAGCCTGTATCTCAGCCGAAGTCCTTGCAATTTGTAAATCATAGATTTCTTTGGCCGAGGTCAAAGGCACGGTTTGTTGTAAAAGCATGGCTTTCATTCTGCTTAAAGTATCAAAACGTATAAAAGAAACATTCAATGAAGGCCATAGAGGCGACTCCCTGACTGTGCCTATTTTGGGGAACAATACTTGCATACAACAAGTAACCCTGGAGCTAACCGTTACCAGATATGGAATTCCTGGCAACATGTCACAGCAACTCTGATCATTCAACATGAGGTAACTCCCGTTAGAAAGTTGTCCAAACGTTGGATTAATCACAGCAGCTGGTGTACCCTGCAGGTGGCAGGACAAGTTTTCCACAGAACCATTACAAGCCCCGTGTAAAGAAATGTCCTGACATATGAGTGAATCGCTCAATGCATTTTCACAGTGTGTACCGCTTAGAAACACTTCACAATCCCCACTCCAACATCTGTATTCATAAGGTAAATCCCAGGATGTCTTAATGTATTCTTTACCCAACCTTTCATATTTGCCTGCTTACATTTGTTTGAGGCAATACTGAAAATGAAAAGTAGTGACAGGCAGAGTTATTTTGCCATGGATAAGCCATTCTGTAGCTGGTTTTTCTGCTACCGTAAATGGTAATTTTTCCAGTTTTTCAATGCTCAGCACTGTATACTTTGCTCCCCTTTGTGCCAGTTTGATCTGTTTATCCGTTAGATTGTATTCTGCAAACAGAGACGACGTGTTTATAAAACGCCAAGGCACATAGCCTGAACGCAAGGATTGCAGCGTCCAGCCTAATAACATAATAGAACGTAACTGAGATTGGCCTTGTTGTAACATGGCTAAATCTTGTTCCAGTATGTCAATAGCAGAGGATACAATGTTGTCCAGTGAATAAATTCTGGATGACAAAGTTGTTAACCCATTATCGACCACAGTGAGAGATTTCTCTACGTTAATACGATCAAGCTCACGTATTCTTTCTGCGGCCTCTGCCTGTGAAACCTTCCATATCTCATTATAAGCAGCATAAATGCCGACATATATGAAACGTTTTTGACGCGGTTTTCTTGGTCCTTGCAAGAAATCCCTAAGGTCTGCGTCTTCTTTAAGTAAAGATAAGTGTTGTTTCACATCCTCGAGTGTAGATTTTTGTAACCAGTCGAGGCACAATTTTCCTACACTGTATGTTGTTACTACCCCCGGATGTTGTCGTTGAACATAACGTGGGTCTGGCCTATGAATAGTAAAGCCCTGTATTCTATGCAGGAATCTTTCTTGACAGATGTTTGTGTCTGTGGGCCAGAGCAACCATTTTTCCCAATCAGGATCTGATCTGTTGTTTTGTAGTATTGTGTCTACTGTGACCGCTCCCTGTGTAGTGCTATTACTTGCAGGTGTTGGTACAGAAGGTGTGTTCATGTGTTTGATCTTGGCTAAACCAAGGCAAGACGTTTGTTGCACAGTGTCATTCAAAAACATTATTTGCTGTGGGATGATACAGGCTCTAAATAAAGCTTCTATCCCCTGCACTTGCCAATCTTTAGAACCCCAGACAGATTTTGTGTCGATTGTGTCTTTCCAAAAGTCAAATCCTTGTCTAGACAGTTGGGTAATAAAGGCTGAAGAATAAATCTGTTTTATATTAGTTAAAATAATTTTCTGTCCTGTTTTGTTTACATTCTTATAGTAAAATGATTCTGGATCAGATGTATTGTACCCTGAAAAATATGGAAACTTATTTGCAAACGTTTTTGAACTACCCCTTGGTGGTGTAGGACAATGTTCCCATTGGTTAAACATAAACACATTTCTAGGTGTTGCAGATTTATGCAAAAAATGATGACCATAGTGGTTGTAACAATAAAGCTGTTCGTAGTCTGATGAACCCTCTAAGTATTCATTGCTAGAGAACGCAGCAGACCTTTCTAGATCAGACATCATATCATTAACAGTCTCAAAGTCCCAATCATCAGAATAGGTACTGGAGGTAATAAAGTCACTTAATGAAATTTTAAATAAATGTGGAATCTTCAAAAGTTCCGTCGGGCTGAATATGTCGAAATCGGTCTTGTCCCAAACTATACCATCCTGTATAGGAACGGCTGTGATGTTCACTGCTGACAAGTCTCTTGCTTCACGATGGGAAGATTTGTGTGGTTTTAAAAGTAAGTTCACATTTTTACTTTCAGTGTCCATACGAATGTATCTGCCATTTATAAGCATGCTAAGAGTCATAACCAAAGCTAGCCAAAACAGAAAGAAAAATATTCCAGAAATAATACATATTTCAATCCATGGTGAAACCAGATAAGTCTCTTTCAGAAAAATAAAAAGGTCTTGTACTTGTTTTTTTTAAAGTTTTTGAGGCTGGCGTCGTTTCAGGCTCACTCGGATCCTCAGAAAACGTATCAAAGTTAATGAAATAGCCAGAAGCAGTTCGGTCAATTGTTGAAATTGCATCAGGATTTGTTGAAATCGCTGGAACCAGTTGATCACGTGTTACGTTGGTGTAGACAGGTGTATCTAGACGAACTGTTACTTGAGTTTCAAGAGGGATGAGTTCCATAGCATTGTTGCTTAGTCCTTCATCTCTTACTGCTGAATTCTCGATGGTTATGAGTCTTTCAGTCTGAACCTCTTGGATAGTAGCGAGAGGAGTGCGTCTGCTACTAGGTCGGAGTCCACGAGGCCTACTATTTAGTATTGGCCACATACTGTGGTTTGATGAAGTCGATTGACACAAATCTTTTCTCCTTTTTTCCAGCAAGGGGCGGCAGAAGTACTGTTCTTGTTCCGTGGACGGCTAGGACAGGTACTGGTTGTCTGTAAGAAGGTCCAAATTCCTTCTTGTCCGCAATCTTCTCTCTGACTAGATCCCCAACTTTTGGGATCCAGACAGGCCTTGCTGGGACTGCCGGTTTTTCCCCAGTGGTGGTTGGCTTCAAGAACACGTTGCTTTGTTTCGATCTTAGTTAATTTAGATCCTGTAAAACAGCCAAAAGATCTTTGATATCAAAGGGTTTATTTTCCACCACTGTGCCTTTACATTCGAGATCAGGAACCCACATTCTTGTCCCAAATAGGACCTCATATGGAGTGACCCCCCTAGTGAACTTCTTGGCAAATTATTTAATGAGCATTGGACCCCATAAAGATGTTTGACCCACCCATCACCCGAACCTAGTACTGTAGCTGTTATAGACTGCTTTATGTCCCGGTTTTTCCTTTCCACAACAGAATTTCCCTCAGGATGAAACGGAGAGGAGTACCACAATGCTACGCCCAAGATGGCCATGGCTTCTTTGTAAGCCCGAGAGCTAAACGCAGGGCCCTGGTCAGAATGTAGTGTGCCAATTGCGTATGTGCCGATAAAGACTTGCAAATCTTTTATAACAGTTCGAGCGTCAGCCGAGCGCTGAGGCCACATCCATAGGAACCTTGAGCACGAATCCACTGCGACCATTATATATTTATAGTTACCATCCCTTTGCAAGGGACCGCAGTGGTTCAGGTAAACACAAGCTAATGGTTTGTCTGAAATTAACAGGGGTGTCTGCGCAGGATGTTTCACTGTGGAGACTTTCATCTGTTGGCATATTTCGCATTCCAAAACATAGTTTTTGGTCTGTTTCCTAATGCCAGGCCACCAATATCTTTGTTTTAGTAAAGATACTGTTGCTGAAACACCTGCATGGGCAGAGGCTATCCCCTCATGTGCTGCTAGGATCAGTCCTAATCTATGTTCCATGTACGGAATTACCCTATCCCCACTCCAGGGATTCGAGCAAAAGGAACGTTGTTCGCATCAATTACATAAGAGTACTTGAGTGGAAATTTCTATGGTAACGCTGCACCACTGCTTTTGCTTGAAGCATTGACAGCCAACAATATCTCACTGTCTATTCTCGTTTTTGAACGAGTGATCGCAGCTATGGAAGCCGTCTGAACAGCCCCCTTTGCAGCTTCATCAGCCAATGAATTCCCTGCAACGTGAACGCCATCACGTTGATGACTCAGCGTGTGTATCACGTGAGCTTTTGGTAGTTCGTCTCTCAACTGAACTACTTGTTCCCAAAGCGTTTTATGCTTTATTATGCCACCTTTTGCATCTTTGAACCCGTTTTGAAGCCAATTCTGTATATATTCATTATACGACTGAACACAGTAAAAAGAATCGCACACTATAAGTGTGGGGAATTCGCGATCTGTATTTTCAAGTGCCAGTTTGAATGCTTGTAGTTCAGCTCGCTGAGCTGTACAATCTCCTAGATATTGAGTTTTAGTGACCATTGGTCTGAAGTTACCATCTTGCATGCAACCTTTAACGATTGCGCACGCTGCACTGTAAGCTTGCTTACTCCCTGTAGCGGGTTGTGCTGATCCGTCAGTATAAATTATAAATTCGTACTGATCTAGAGGCAGAATTTCAGTGGGCAGAGGACATTCATGTTCATATTGCAGGAACGCTTGTGTTTTTAGATCAGGATCAAAAACATATTCAACATCTGTTGCAGCAAGAGAATTAACCCATTGTATCCATCTAGGATGTAAAGCTTTTGCATTTGGAATGCTCGCTTTTGTAACCGCCTCTAAGGCTGGTACTGGAGTTACAACAATAATGCGTTTCCCTTCAGCTAGAGCTCTTTCTTTTGCAACAGCGGTTTGAACTGCTGTCAGTATTTTTTCTGTTGAAGTGAAGCGCATTTCTGCTTGTGTATACAAATGTGATTTGTATGCTATTGGAACTTTTTCACCCTCATTAAATGTTAAATAGGTGAATCCGCACCTGAAATTATTCAGATCGCTAAATTGCGTTTATTTACGCGTGTTTGTAAGTGATTTGTTGCTAACATGTTAGCTTGGAGTGAACGCAGGATTTCTGTGTGTTCTTGTGTCCAATGTTTTGTTGAAAATTCAGGTTTGATTAATTCGTAGAGAGGTTTAACCCTTTCTGCGTAATTTAGAATGTAAGTTCTTCCAAAATTTAGGAAACCCAAGATGGATTGTAAATTTTTCAGCGTTTTTGGAGATTGGAGCAGCGCGCACTTTTCTAAAAAGTTAGCTGCCAGGCTCTTGCCTTCACTTGAAAGCTCATATCCTAGGAAAAGGATATTGAGATGGGCAATTCTGGGTTTTTAAAGTTGAATTTATAGCCTTCAGATTCGAAGCCCAATATAATGGTATTCACCCTATTCAAGTGCCTATCTATGTCATTGTCTGTCAGATAGATGTCATCGACATATGACAATGCCTCATTATCATAAATTTGTAGTAACTCTGTTACCCTCGCTGAGAATAACCCCGGGCTGTTCTTGAACCCTTGTGGGAGTCTACAAAATTGACACTGGGTCCCCATTATTGAGAAAGCTGTTAAGTACCTGCTTTCAGGTGCTATGTTTTGACAAAAGAAACCATTTGAAATGTCCAATGTGGTTTTATATTTTTTACGCACAATGTTATTCATTAATGCTGTACTATGTGCATTTTGCACTGCAAATGTTTTGGAACAAGTGTTCAAGTGTCTGTAATCCAAAACTAGACGATATGTATTGTCTGGTTTGGATACAGGAAACAAAGGATTGTTCATTAAGGAGGTGCATGTTTCAACTACCCCTTGGTATTCAAGTTGATCTAAGATCTCCCTGACCTGTTTTTTAGCTTCTTGCTTAATTGGGTACTGCCTTTGTGCAGTAGGTTCATTTTTTAGCTGTATTTTGTGGTGAGGTGAGTCCTCATCCCAGCGTACATGATTTTTGTATATTGCTGGGGCCTGGGCAACTGCCCATTTCCTGGCATAAGTATATTTTAGGTGAATTGGAATTTGGTTGGAGAAGGCTGGCATAATGATGTCCTCACCATGTGGGCACTCCCTGACAAAGTGTGGTAGCCAGTCTTTTTCTGCTAGAAGTATATCATAACCCCTTGAAAGTTTCTCCCAAAAGAGTGTTTTCACTTTTCTTGGTATGTCTCCCTCCATTCGGAGTGTTATTTCATATAACGTTTGTGGAGTACTAACCCTGGTGTCTACAGTCTCTACTGTGATGTACTCATTCAAGTCCACTATCTCCAGAAGTTCCTTCAGGTTCTGGCGAGCTATGTTACTTCTGCTGCACTGTCCAGCATTGTCTGAGCCCATTCTCCGTTCTTGAGCTGTGTTCTCAGTATTCTCGGCATGTCTGATCTTCAGACCTGCTACCTTCTTTTTTGTGAATTGAGGTTTTGATTTATTTTTCTGAACGTGTTTATCGTCTTTGGAGTTTACGCGTTCTTCTTTGTGATCTGACCGTCCTCTTCTTTCTGATGTCTGTGACGATATCTGAAAGGTACGAGAAGGAACGTGTATCAGTATCTTGATACCTGTCAGGTTTTCTTAAATTATCCCTATTTCTGAGGTTATACCTCCTTTCAGAGTTCTCCTTTGAGGAGACCTACCTCGGGATTGAGAACGTGTCTCGTTTGAATTTTGTTTATTAGTTTCCCACTTCTTTTTAGAAGATATAGGATTTTGTTTAATAGAGTCCTTCTCAGGACTTTCAGATAGTTTCGGCTTCAAAGGTTTTCCACCCAAACTATCTCTGCCTAATTCTGCATAAGATTGTTCTATTATTCTGGGTAGTTCATGTTGATGTTCTGTTACATCAAATTCCCTTAAGCGTTGGCGGATCGCCACTGATGCTGCCTCCCTTTAATATTAGATAATATTATTGTTGAGACCTGGTCGAAGTTTTTCAGTAATTTCATACCTAAATTCAGAGCAGGTTCTGCCCCGTATTCGTTTTGAATTTGTTTCAGGACATCTGGTATTACTGCAATTGATGGAACACCATGTGTTTTAGTATAGATGGCAGCAAAGACTGTGCCCCAAGTGGTGCAGTCTTCCAGTTGTGGTGTGATCCCCATTGGTAAACAGATTGTTAGGATTCTGTGTTTCTCATAAGGGCTAGTATTTGGAAATACTGCTTCGATTTGAGCAATTTTTTGAGATATCCAGAATGGAATTTGTTCACATTTTGTGGGCATTTTACCCATGACTGCGTGTAAGGTCTGTGGAGCAATTTTTAGTGTATTCCCCTGTTGAGGGGTTTGATTTAGAATGGTCATTGGTGGTTGGACTGTGAAAGTCCACATGACATATTGGACTAATTGTCTGTAAATTTTTATTAACTCTTGTAGTTGAGTAAGTAATTCTCGTCTGACATCTCATCGATGTCAGGATGAGGTGTGTAGCTGGCTAGAATCGGCCATGTTGCTCCTGGTCTACCTAGTGGACCGAGCCTGGTAATGTTTCTGTGATGTTTTAGGGTGCCTTTAAACCAGAGATGATGCTCCTGGTATGTGAGTGGAATTTCAATATCCTCGAAAGGAATATATTCCTCTGGTGGTTCATCTTCTTTAAAGAAGTGAAACACTTTTGTTACTGGATTTGATTCTGGGAATACTATCCATGAATAGAATACCTCTGTCTGCTCTACCACCTCTTGGTGATAGGCCGTGTTTTATAAGTTTTAGAGTGATGGCTCTCCTTAAGTTTGGAGGGATGTTTATAACACCCTCATCGGTTTCATTTAAACCTGTAAAGTTAAAAGCTATTACGACTGGGTCAGCCGCAGCTACACCGTTCTCGGTGGCAGTATCCCCGTTTAGGGACATTGTTTTTTGAAAAGTGTGGAACAAGTTTCAAGGAAACAAAAGATAAGGTGCACAATATTTGGAACACTGTATCCTTCAGCGTTGAACAAACCAAACAGCTAATATATAGGATTTTTGTCCTATTTAGTTTTGGCGGATATTTAACCCTACCCACTCCAGACGTCTTATGGAGTATGTGATTTGGGGTCTCTGAGAGAAAAGCACAACTGAGTTACTCAGTATCTAGCGTTAAATTAGTGCCTTACCAAACGTTGGGCGCCATGTAGTGTAGTTCCTATCTCCCTAATAGGCTCTGCGCATTGGAATAATATACCCTATAGATTCGACATAGGACTGAGGTCAGTATGTCCCTATCGAGTATATTAAACTTAATTACTTTGTGCCAGCTAACTCAGAGGCCACTAGAAACTCCTTGTAAACAAGAAGGGAGTAGTTTCTGGCAACCGCATAAACATTCAACACACTTGGGGGCTTGAGGAGTTTTAAGGACCAGCGTAGACCAACTCCCCACCAAATTAGTATCACACAAAAAGGGGGCCACGGGTCCGGACTATCAGGAGGTAATCTAGCTGTATGAATTTACTCTGCTGTGCAAAAACAGGGGGTTTCCCTTTTCAGGAAAGTTCCCCTCACACACCAAAGGTGTCATGCTTCATCATAGGGGTGCCTCCTCACGTGATAGACCTAGTCTACACGTGGGCTACAACCCCTCTCTACGAGGGAGGAGCTCAGGGATGTTTTTAGTGAGTCAGGCGGGATATACTAAACCCCCATGTAAATCTGGCGTGTGTGTAAGAAAGTGCAGTGCTGTGATGTGACAATTTAAAACTGGCTACAAGGTTAGCTATATGCAGATTTATTCAGCTACCCAGTGTCAGGATTAAAAACAGTGAAAAGCTGATAACACAAGTGTTGGCATTAGAGACAGTTGTGTAGATCACTCGACCAACATGTTTCGGCCTAAAAACCTAGATAGTGTCACGGCCTTCTTCAGGGTCAGTTATTCAGCTACTGCAATAAATACATGCAAATACGTGGAAAAAAACATGAAAAAACACGTGAATAAATGGAATATAATACTGAACCAGTATAATTGACTGTTCAGTATGTACTGCATACAACCTATGATGGAGACAAAAAGGCATGTTGTCACCGATTGCATACATTGTGTACCAAAAGTCAGAGTCAAGCATACAGTTTTGAAACCTCCTAAATGATAAATTTCTATAACACATGTACATATTAGATCAATGTGTAGTCATGAAAGACGTGTGACTCACCACTATCGGTTGTTGAATTCACCACGTCTGTCCCGGCATGTTAGCCATATGGTACGTGCACCAAAACCTGCCAAAATGAGGCATATGGTATTAAAAACAAGAGATACCAAGAGAGGGATTCAAAGAAAAAGAAAAAGCGTGAGTACGACTCTGATGTCAGATGGCACCAGTTAGGACTCTACAAAAGATATGGATGATAATTCGCTGTCAAGTGAGAAGTACTAGTGTGTGCACGCAGACACATATCCAAGCTGAGGACCCCGGGCATACGCCATCAACGAACGAGATTCTACTGGTGACTGTTGGGCTTGGCTTGCAAAACAATAATGAAAACGGTGCATTTAAATAATGGCAATCAGCGTGAAAAGAAACTGTATGGGACTGGGCGGCAAGCCACTAATATTGGGGCTGGAAGGGACGTGGATGTACCTGATTAGAGGCCTGTATATTCGCCATTTAACTGGCAAATCATGACCAGTGGCGCTGATTCTGCTGGTGGGTGTTGGGCCTGGCTTGCAGAACAACTGCGGAAGAGGGGAATTGAATAATGACAGCCAGCGCGAGATAAAACTGTGTGAGGCTGGACAGAAAGCCACTTGTATGGGGGCTGGAAGGGTCGTGAATGCACCCGGTTGAAGGCCATCTAACTGGTAGATCATAACCGGTGGCGCTAGGGACAACAGGAGGAAAAAGAGGAGGAAAACGCAGCTAAGGGAGTGAGCTCGTGGCTTGAAAACGAAGCTCGCTCCTAAGGGAGCATAAATGCATTTAACTCGGCAGCAAGAGGGCACTCAGTGAGGTCCTGAAGCCTCAAAATGACGTGTGCGCCAGTGCCGAGCATAGCACAGCTGTCTGCCAGCAGGCCAAGGGGGGAGCGTGCGCAGAGGCAGCGCTAAAAGAAAAACCAGGGGAAGAACCGAGTCCAAATTGGACAAGGTTAATACTGTCGGGGTTAACAAGAAGGGAAACAGGGGACGAGCTCAAGCGCTCAAAGAGTAGGACATGGGTAATGAGAAATGCTGAAGTAGCACTTACCACAGATTCGTGGAGTATTCAGCAGGCGGCACACGTCCAGGGACAGGAAACACGGATGCCGTCGCGGCTTCGGTTTTTTATACCAAGGGAGGCAGGGCGTGTGTACTTAATGCGGTACAGCTGGCTTCCGCGGCAGAAGCCCGGAAGGACCAGAGGTTCATGGGAGTTGTAGTATTTATAGGACGCTGATGGTCTACACCTCCTCATGGATATAATAACGGCCAGGCCTAGGCTCATGGTAGCCATGGGCCTATGACTACATGGAGTTACCCGAAGGAACGGGCAACCCGTACCGTTAGTATGGGTGGGAAAAGTGAATGCGGATCAGTCTACTTCCGCAACAAATGCCAAAGGCCCATGGGGGTTATAGTTGATTAAGGTGCCAGTAGTCTAGAACAGCCCGCGATCAAGGTTGCGGCCAAAGAAAAAGGGGAAGGGGGGGTGGTTTTTGTGGGTGGGGGGAGGAAAGGGGTGAGAACACTTTTGGTCTCAGGGGGTCTGAAACTGCATGGGATAGCATGCAGTGGGGAACCAGTGCTGCTGGTCAGAGTTTGCATATTGGGGGGGGGAAGAGGAGGGAAGGGGGTGGGAGTGAGGAAGGGGGAAAGGGGTGGAAGGGGAGGGGGGAGGAGGATCTGTTGGTGATGTCGAGGACTCCAAATGCAGTGTGCCTCTGATTGGAATACAAAGTGGTGCACTGTATAGAAGCAAGTTGCCATGGGCAAATTGCTCATGTAACTCAGGTAAAGGAATGGTGGGTCCTCATGCCCATAGATACTGCCTGTATGAGCCGGGAGCAACTCAAAGAGCACACCGTGCTAAGCTGGGCTATTTATGAAAGTGCCAACCAAGGAATCTCGTCGTTGAGGCCCACTTCAGAGATCCCCAACCTGTACACCCATCTTTGTTCAAGTCTGAGAAGCTTAGTCGTGAGATTGGGAGTATTTGCATTCAAGTTAGGTTTATCTAGAACTGTCCAGCTCAAAGAGTCTTGTCCGTGTTTCATGTCTAAAAAGTGTTTTGTCATTTTGGTGATTTGTTTAGCACACCTTATTGTGCTCTTATGTTCTAAAATCCTGGTACGTACTTTCCTGGTGGTCATACCAACATATCTCAAGCCACAAGGGCAAGTGATAAGGTAGACCACCCGCTCACTATTGCAGTTGGTGTGTTGTTTTAAAACCCAGGGTCTAGAAGTGCCTATATCAATGCTCTTAGTCATTTTGGTTTGGGCACACACTGTGCAAGAACCGCACGGGTAATGTCCTTGAACAGGTGGCAAGTTCCAGAGCGTAATAGGTTTCGGTGCTTCTGGTGGAGTTGGTCTTGTGTGGATCATTGTTTCTTTCAAATTGCGTCCTCTTTTGAATGCAAAAAGTGTTTTTTCAAGGGTCAATTGTCCTTTGTTCAAAATGTCCCAATTGTGTAGTATTGATTTTTTGACTACATTGGACAAGGAGCTGTAGGTGTTAACACAAACCAGTTTGGAAGATGTAGGTTTAGCAGACGGTTGTTCCAGGAGGGCTTCACGGTTGGCATTGAGCGCCCTTTTGGCTGATTTCTTTACCAATTTAGCAGGGTAATGCCTATCAAGTAAGTTGCTTCTGAGTTTTGCAGCATGTGTGTTGTAATTCTCAGTTGTCGAGCAATTACGACGGATTCGCAAGAACTGTCCGTATGGTAAATTGTCCCGCAATGACTTAGGATGGTAGCTCTCATATTGGAGGAGTGCATTGCAGGCCATAGGCTTTTGATAAAGTTCTGTCTCGAGGACACCCTCTGCTGGATAGATATGGAGGTCCAGGAAGGCCAGTTTCTTCTTACTGTATTCGCAGGTGAAGCGAAGATGTGCGTTTCTGCTGTTTAGCCAGTTATGAAAATGGTTGATGGTGACCTCATCCCCTCGCCAGATGACAAAAATGTCATCTATATACCTCCTCCATAGAAGTATCTGCGCGCGGAATGGATTCTGTCCGTCCAGGACAACACCTTCTTCGAACACATGCATGTAGAGGTTCGCTAGACTGGGCGCGAAGGTGCTGCCCATGGAAGTGCCAGAGATTTGAAGATATAACTGGGACTCGAACTGAAAAAAGTTCTCCTTCATGGCCATTCGTGCGCAACTCATTATGAATGAGATAGGTGTGATAGTGTCGGGTGGATAGTCTAACAGTAGTTGTTCGATCGTCTCAAGAGTCTGGTCCTGAGGTATACAAGTATACAACGACTCTACGTCGAAAGAAACCAGGAAGTCGGTTTGGGGGTTGAAGACCGTATTGTCCAGTAGGCGAAGTACATCAGTCGTATCTTTGAGATACGTGGGCATTTGGCTGACCAATGGGCGGAGAAAAAAGTCCACAAATTGTGACAATGGCTCCAGGGCGGAACCGATCCCAGAGATAATCGGTCTCCCAGGTGGGGGCCTCTGTGGCTTATGTATTTTCGGTAATACATAAAAATAAGGGGTCGTCGGTGTTTTAGTGCAGAGTAAATCCGCCTCCCTTTGTGTAATCCAGCCATTGTTAAATGCTTCATTGGTTAGGATGGAGACGTTTAACGTAATACTTTCTGTGGGGTCATAATCCAGTCGTCGGTAGGCGGTATTGTCATTTAATTGTCTGAGACATTTGGCCCTGTAGGTGTCTGTATCCAATATGACAGTGGCACCGCCCTTGTCCGCAGCTTTGATGGTGATAGTTTTATCCGTGGTCAAGGACCGTAATGCTGTCAGTTCCTTTTTTGGAATGTTGTTGAAAGTTCTCGGTGGCGTAGATAGTCCGGTAGTCAGATCTTTCAAGACAGCCTTCTCGAACGTTGCTACCTCTGATGGAACCATGCCAATCGATGGATTGAATTTTGATTTGGGGCGTAGATTCGTGTTGGTAATCTGTTGGCTGTCTGTCAGGGGGTCTTTGTCTGCGAAAAAAAAGTGTAGTCTAATTTTCCTGAAAAATTGATGTATCTCTTGTTGTATTTGAAAGGGGTCACCCTTGTTAGTGGGTACAAAACCTAAACCTCGGTTTAGCACTGTCGTTTCTTCGGGCGTGAGCACTCGTTTACTCAAGTTGACAATCAAACTGGGTCCCTGCTCGGGCCTGCTTGTTGATTGGTCTTGGTCATGCTCCTCGTGTTCCGTTGGGTGACCGGGGAGCTCCAGTGTACTTGTTGTTGGGAGCGCCGGCGGCCTCTGGACCGGCTTCGGCCTTGCGCTAAAAAAGGCTGGTTATAACCTGCTTGTGAATGTTGTTGGAAGTTCATAAGTGGACCAGGTGGACCCTGTCCAAAGAACGGAAAGGTTGGTTAACTCCAGGGGTTCAGGGGCCACCATTGGTTATTCGGTGTTCCACCTCGAGAGCCGCGCCAGGTTCTCTGGTTCTGATGCTGAGGTCTTTGGTTGTCGTTTCCTTGGCTTGTGTCTGAGTCACTAGAGGTGTCTTCTCTGTCGGAAGAAGAATAGTTGGACCCGTATCTTCTACCTGTCCTGTGAAATTCTGGAGGTTGATAGGCGGTATCAGTGTAGGGAAACACTTTCTCCATTGAGAATTTTGCCAAATCCTTCTTGAATTTCGTGATTTTACTAGTAAGGAGAGTTTCTTTATATTCTTTAGTTGTTTTATTAGTTTCATCGACGTTCTTTTTGAAGACTGTTGCACCAATGATGACTTTAATTTCTGCCTCCAATGTCTGGATTTGGACAAAGACCTTCTCAGCTTCTTTCTTAGCTGTGCTGATAATTAAGATGAGCCAGTCCCTCGTACATCGCCAGGCGATGAGGGACCAGTCTTTCAAGAAAGAGGGATTGTCTAGAAATAGTCTCGGAATGTTGGTTACTATGAGTCCTGTAGGGGCACAATTGCCCCGGAGGTACTCGGTCATAATGGAACCGTGAGATGTTGTTCTAATGTAAAGTCGTTTGAGGTTTGTCAATTTCTGCCAATCATCTGAGGTAGCCATGGTCTGGGTGAATTGTGTTTCTAAGATGCTTGGTGTAGTCAGTATCTCAGTTAGCACTCCCTCATCGTATGTGAGTCCAGTGCGTTCGGGCATAGTTGTTGGTCACTGGGTGACAATTTGGAAGAGAAGAAAGAGTAGAGAGATAAGCCAGCAGCTGAGCCGCTGCGCTAGACAATCAACACACTTGGGGGCTTGAGGAGTTTTAAGGACCAGCGTAGACCAACTCCCCACCAAATTAGTATCACACAAAAAGGGGGCCACGGGTCCGGACTATCAGGAGGTAATCTAGCTGTTTGAATTTACTCTGCCGTGCAAAAACAGGGGGTTTCCCTTTTCAGGACGGTTCCCCTCACACACCAAAGGTGTCATGCTTCATCATAGGGGTGCCTCCTCACGTGATAGACCTAGTCTACATGTGGGCTACAACCCCCTCTCTACGAGGGAGGAGCTCAGGGATGTTTTTAGTGAGTCAGGCGGGATATACTAAACCCCTATGTAAATCTGGCGTGTGTGTAAGAAAGTGCAGTGCTGTGATGTGACAATTTAAAACTGGCTACAGGGTTAGCTATATGCAGATTTATTCAGCTACCCAGTGTCAGGATTAAAAACAGTGAAAAGCTGATAACACAAGTGTCGGCATTAGAGACAGTTGTGTAGATCACTCGACCAACATGTTTCGGCCAAAAGACCTAGATAGTGTCACGGCCTTCTTCAGGGTCAGTTATTCAGCTACTGCAATAAATACGTGCAAATACGTGGAAAAAAACATGAAAAAACACGTGAATAAATGGAAGTATAATACTGAACCAGTATAATTGACTGTTCAGTATGTACTGCATACAACCTATGATGGAGACAAAAAGGCATGTTGTCACCGATTGCATACATTGTGTACCAAAAGTCAGAGTCAAGCATACAGTTTTGAAACCTCCTAAATGATAAATTTCTATAACACATGTACATATTAGATCAATGTGTAGTCACATCTTCCAAACTGGTTTGTGTTAACACCTACAGCTCCTTGTCCAATGTAGTCAAAAAATCAATACTACACAATTGGGACATTTTGAACAAAGGACAATTGACCCTTGAAAAAACACTTTTTGCATTCAAAAGAGGACGCAATTTGAAAGAAACACTGATCCACACAAGACCAACTCCACCAGAAGCACCGAAACCTAATACGCTCTGGAACTTGCCACCTGTTCAAGGATATTACCCGTGCGGTTCTTGCACAGTGTGTGCCCAAACCAAAATGACTAAGAGCATTGATATAGGCACTTCTAGACCCTGGGTTTTAAAACAACACACCAACTGCAATAGTGAGCGGGTGGTCTACCTTATCACTTGCCCTTGTGGCTTGAGATATGTTGGTATGACCACCAGGAAAGTACGTACCAGGATTTTAGAACATAAGAGCACAATAAGGTGTGCTAAACAAATCACCAAAATGACAAAACATTTTTTAGACATGAAACACGGACAAGACTCTTTGAGCTGGACAGTTCTAGATAAACCTAACTTGAATGCAAATACTCCCAATCTCACGACTAAGCTTCTCAGACTTGAACAAAGATGGGTGTACAGGTTGGGGACCTCTGAAGTGGGCCTCAACGACGAGATTCCTTGGTTGGCACTTTCATAAATAGAATGTAACACTAAAGAGAAGAGCACTCATGTATCCTTCTTCACTGTAGCGTTTTGCTAATAGAAAAAACCTCTTTAGGTTATTCAGAAAGCCCTCACTCACCAACCTGGTTGGTGACATGCTTCATCATCGGGCCCCACCAGGAGTGGCCGAATGCCACCCTAGTGTGCTACAACACCAGAATTACTGCGGAGCTGGTTCAGTGATTGGTGAAGAGTGAAAAAAGTGAATGTTAAAAAAGTCCAACTTGTGTCAAAAAAATCTTTTATTTATTTTGCCAATTAGACTTAGTTAAAAACAAGTGTAGGATAAAGGACCAAATTAAAAGTCCAGATTTATCCCCAGGTGTAGGTCAACATGTTTCTGCCTTTCAGCTACATATCGTCAGGCATTCGTCAGGACCAATATTTATAGTGAATGAACCCGGCGGTATGGGCGCACTAAAGCCCACCCTAACCAAGGGTTACTAGTGTTAAAAATGTTTATCCCAAAACACTAGAAAGATTCCCTCAATTTAGAGAGGAACCGAGTTTATTCTGTGAAGATAAAAATGACAAACATACACATAGGAGACAAAGAACAACATCAGGTTATTGCGATACGCCCTAGATGAATGTCATAGCAAGAATAACATAGTCGGGTGCTCATCGAGGTGCTGAGGTAACCATAACATGGACACGACACCTACTCAATTCGCATGATTCCCGTGATGCGAACAAAGGTCGAAAACCCTCGTTCAAATGCCCTGTTAAAATACTGACCTATATGTGTGCTATACCTAGCAGGTCCACATAAGCAAGATCTTGCAACCTAACTCTGATGCCTAGGGGTTTGGTGAGTCTTACCGCTGGAACCACGCCCACCCCGCAGTTTCCGCTTGTTCCCCGGGCCTTTATTAACAGCGCTCATTTGGACTACGGTTGTTCCTCGGGGTCCGGTTATAGAGATTGCATTCAGGTTCCAAACGGGTGCCTGGCGGACAGGGCGTGAGTAATACCCCACAGAAGTTAAGTATGCTCCTGTGTGTGGTGCCCCCCTCTTTTGTGTGCCTTTCCTCATTCATGGTTTGTCTTTTAGGGTGTGCCAAAGCGCCATCACCCATCTCCCGAGACCCATGGTGCTTTGAGAGTTAGCACTTTTTGTAAGATTTTTCGTTTATTTAGTGTTATTATTTTGCCCTATGAGCACTATTGTGTATTCTGTTTTCTGTTTTTGTCCATGTTTATGTGGACCTGCTAGGTATAGCACACATATAGGTCAGTATTTTAACAGGGCATTTGAACACTCCTTTGCCCAC
Organism: Calotriton arnoldi; assembly: GCA_963921515.1. Taxonomy (NCBI): domain Eukaryota; kingdom Metazoa; phylum Chordata; class Amphibia; order Caudata; family Salamandridae; genus Calotriton; species Calotriton arnoldi. Next base: position 101,976 of record CAWUFW010004435.1, read on the forward strand.
CATTTGCTTTAATAATGCACGCCATTTAGCGACGACGAGGTTTTCGACCTTTGTTCGCATCACGGGAATCATGCGAATTGAGTAGGTGCACGAGATCACAAATTCTGACACTCGTGTCCATGTTATGGTTACCTCAGCACCTCGATGAGCACCCGACTATGTTATTCTTGCTATGACATTCATCTAGGGCGTATCGCAATAACCTGATGTTGTTCTTTGTCTCCTATGTGTATGTTTGTCATTTTTTATCTTCACAGAATAAACTCGGTTCCTCTCTAAATTGAGGGAATCTTTCTAGTGTTTTGGGATAAACATTTTTAACACTAGTAACCCTTGGTTAGGGTGGGCTTTAGTGCGCCCATACCGCCGGGTTAATTCACTATAAATATTGGTCCTGACGAATGCCTGACGATATGTCCCTGAAAGGCAGAAACATGTTGACCTACACCTGGGGATAAATCTGGACTTTTAATTTGGTCCTTTATCCTACACTTGTTTTTAACTAAGTCTAATTGGCAAAATAAATAAAAGATTTTTTTGACACAAGTTGGACTTTTTTAACATTCACTTTTTTCACTCTTCACCAATCACTGAACCAGCTCCGCAGTATTTCTGGCGTTGTAGCACACTAGGGTGGCATTCGGCCACTCCTGGTGGGGCCCGATGATGAAGCATGTCACCAACCAGGTTGGTGAGTGAGGGCTTTCTGAATAACCTAAAGAGGTTTTTTCTATTAGCAAAACGCTACAGTGAAGAAGGATACATGAGTGCTCTTCTCTTTAGTGTTACACTCCTTTGTTGTTTATTTGACTTAGTTTGAGGGGAGTAGGAGTGTCCTTTAATTTCCCTTCCTCTCCTATTGTTATATACACTTTCATAAATAGCCCAGCTTAGCACGGTGTGCTCCTTGAGTTGCTCCCGGCTCATACAGGCTGTATCTATGGGCATGAGGACCCACCATTTTTTACCTGAGTTACATGAGCAATTTGCCCATGGCAACTTGCTCTATACAGTGTACCACTTTGTATTCCAATCAGAGGCACACCGCATTTGGAGTCCTCGACATCACCAACAGATCCTCCTCCCCCCCCTCCCCTTCCACCCCTTTCCCCCTTCCTCACTCCCACCCCCTTCCCTACTCTTCCCCCCCCCAATATGCAAACTCTGACCAGCAGCACTGGTTCCCCACTGCATGCTATCCCATGCAGTTTCAGACCCCCTGAGACCACGAGTGTTCTCACCCCTTTCCTCCCCCCACCCACAACAACCACCCTCATCCCCCCCACCCCCCCCTTCCCCTTTTTCTTTGGCCGCAACCTTGATCGCGGGCTGTTCTAGACTACTGGCACCTTAATCAACTATAACCCCCATGGGCCTTTGGCATATGTTGCGGAAGTAGACTGATCCGCATTCACTTTTCCCACCCATACTAACGGTACGGGTTGCCCGTTCCTTCGGGTAACTCCATGTAGTCATAGGCCCATGGCTACCATGAGCCTAGGCCTGGCCGTTATTATATCCATGAGGAGGTGTAGACCATCGGCGTCCTATAAATACTACAACTCCCATGTACCTCTGGTCCTTCCGGGCTTCTGCCGCGGAAGCCAGCTGTACCGCATTAAGTACACACGCCCCCTCCCTTGGTATAAAAAACCAAAGCCGTGACGGCATCCGTGTTTCCTGTCCCTGGACGTGTGCCGCCTGCTGAATACTCCACGAATCTGTGGTAAGTGCTACTTCAGCATTTCTCATTACTCATGTCCTACTCTTCGAGCGCTTGAGCTCGTCCCCTGTTTCCCTTCTTGTTAACCCCGACAGTATTAACCTTGTCCAATTTGGACTCGGTTCTTCCCCTGGTTTTTCTTTTAGCGCTGCCTCTGCGCACGCTCCCCCCTTGGCCTGCTGGCAGACAGCTGTGCTATGCCCGGCGCACACGTCATTTTGAGGCTTCAGGACCTCACTGAGTGCCCTCTTGCTGCCGAGTTAAATGCATTTATGCTCCCGTAGGAGCGAGCTTCGTTTTTCAAGCCACGAGCTCACTCCCTTAGCCGCGTTTTCCTCCTCTTTTTCCTCCTGTTGTCCCTAGCGCCACCGGTTATGATCTGCCAGTTAGATGGCCTTCAACCGGGTGCATTCACGCCCCTTCCAGCCCCATACAAGTGGCTTTCTGTCCAGCCTCACACAGTTTTATCTCGCGCTGGCTGTCATTATTCAATTCCCCTCTTCCGCAGTTGTTCTGCAAGCCAGGCCCAACAGCCACCAGCAGAATCAGCGCCACTGGTCATGATTTGCCAGTTAAATGGCGAATATACAGGCCTCTAATCAGGTACATCCACGTCCCTTCCAGCCCCAATATTAGTGGCTTGCCGCCCAGTCCCATACAGTTTCTTTTCACGCTGATTGCCATTATTTAAATGCACCGTTTTCGTTATTGTTTTGCAAGCCAAGCCCAACAGTCACCAGTAGAATCTCGTTCGTTGATGGCGTATGCCCGGGGTCCTCAGCTTGGATATGTGTCTGCGTGCACACACTAGTACTTCTCACTTGACAGCGAATTATCATCCATATCTGTTGTAGAGTCCTAACTGGTGCCATCTGACATCAGAGTCGTACTCACGCTTTTTCTTTTTCTTTGAATCCCTCTCTTGGTATCTCTTGTTTTTAATACCATATGCCTCCTTTTGGCAGGTTTTGGTGCACGTACCATGTGGCTAACATGCCGGGACAGACGTGGTGAATTCAACAACCGATAGTGGTGAGTCACACGTCTTTCATGACTACACATTGATCTAATATGTACATGTGTTATAGAAATTTATCATTTAGGAGGTTTCAAAACTGTATGCTTGACTCTGACTTTTGGTACACAATGTATGCAATCGGTGACAACATGCCTTTTTGTCTCCATCATAGGTTGTATGCAGTACATACTGAACAGTCAATTATACTGGTTCAGTATTATATTCCATTTATTCACGTGTTTTTCATGTTTTTTTCCACGTATTTGCACGTATTTATTGCAGTAGCTGAATAACTGACCCTGAAGAAGGCTGTGACACTATCTAGGTTTTTTGGCCGAAACATGTTGGTCGAGTGATCTACACAACTGTCTCTAATGCCGACACTTGTGTTATCAGCTTTTCACTGTTTTTAATCCTGACGCTGGGTAGCTGAATAAATCTGCATATAGCTAACCTTGTAGCCAGTTTTAAATTGTCACATCACAGCACTGCACTTTCTTACACACACGCCAGATTTACATGGGGGTTTAGTATATCCCGCCTGACTCACTAAAAACATCCCTGAGCTCCTCCCTCATAGAGAGGGGGTTGTAGCCCACGTGTAGACTAGGTCTATCACGTGAGGAGGCACACCTATGATGAAGCATTACACCTTTGGTGTGTGAGGGGAACCGTCCTGAAAAGGGAAACCCCCTGTTTTTGCACGGCAGAGTAAATTCATACAGCTAGATTACCTCCTAATAGTCCAGACCCGTGGCCCCCTTTTTGTGTGAAACCGCATAAACATGACAACTTTGTTTCCCTTTAGAATCGGAACACTCTCAGAATCGTGGAAACAACAGATAACAGTTTCACTCAGCTAATAGGGCATGCTTAGTTTCTTCAGAGTTACACAGAAAGAATAGACAGGCGTTTCAATAAAAGGATTTATTGAACCGTCTTGATTGTCGTGTAAGAGATATGAGCTGTTATGATCACAAGACAGTAAGCGAGATATATAATGTATAGCGTAAGCAGTAGAAAGAAATAATACTGCGCTAGCATTATCTTTTAGCTATGACACATATATTCATATACATAAATAACATAAGCTAAAAATGCGAGTACTCATAAGATGCTTCTCTAACTAGTTCTACCCCAGTGTACCTACCCTAAGTGTAGTGCAAGGTAAGAAGTAGGTGATGTATTCTATAGTATGGTATGCTATAGTATGCCAAGTCTGGTATGCCAAGAGTCTAGTATGCCAAGAGTCCCTCTAGGTTCTAGTCAGCTCCATACCTTGAGAATGAGAGAGGTGGGAATCTCTTTCCGGGTCTCGAACTCTAACAACCCGCGAAGGGAGTCAGAACACTGGAAGCTGGATTCTCTGCGAGCAGAGATGACAGCGTCTCTTGTCAGTGCGTCAGGCCGGGATACGGGCTCCTCTAAAGTCGAGGTCTCCTCCCACTTGCTTGGGCAAGGGAAGGTATTTTTATACCTGGTAGGTGCCTTGGAATGTTAGCATTGACGTAAAGTCGGGCAGAGGAAGACGTCAGGAATGAACCCTTAAGGAATAGCGGTTCATGCATAATAAATGAGTTCTTGGAGAAATCAATAATCCTGTGCTAGGGGAACTCCCAAGAGCTTAAGGGTCTGGTTTCTAAGAACTCGTTGTGACGTTGGGGTGGACGGATGTAGGTGACCATGCCTGTATTTGGATAGCATGGCTAATGCCTAAATAAGGACTGGGATCTTATGCCTATATAAGGGCAATGCGAATTGTGCCTATATAAGGACATGTTTCAGGAAAACCTATATACGGACACCTAAAGCGGAATACAACAATGCCTCTCCGGAGGGAGCGGATGCGGCAGCTGCAGGGGATGAGCCAGCAGCAGTGGCGGGAGGTGGTAAGTAATATTCCTTACTTATTGCGAATGATGAATACACTCGCTGCAAGGGTGTACACACTCAGTAGTACACTGTACCTCTGCTGAGACTAAGTTGTTGTGAACACTGAACAGTTCAAGAAGACACCCTTTACTTAACATTAGCATTAGCGGCGGGGGTTGAGTAACTAATGACCTTTTTGATTCTATCTTTAACTCAGCAGAGAAAGTTTTATGACGAAGACAAAGAGTCAGACAACATGTAATATATGACATGCAGAGAAGGACGCATGGGTGAAGGAAGGGGCCCGGGGTGCATATAGGTGGCTGATGATAGGATGCATGGGTAGTTGAAGGATGGGTGGAAGGTGAAAGAAAAGAAAGCAGAAAGGATGCCTGCCTGAGTGGATGAAACTGTATGGGTGAAAGGAATCCTCCGGGGGGTTTGAGGGGTCAAACTCAAAGGCTAATATGACAAATGTATGTTGTCGCCGTCGGTGAAAGGTTTATGATAGCCATGTTTGGATGGATGAATGCCTGGATGGTATCATAGTAGGTGAGAAGAAGAGTCAGACTGGATGAAGAGAATGTAAAAGAAAATTAAACCGTGCCAGAGTACCAAAGCCAAGGGTGAAGAATAAAATAATGCTAGAAGAGCAATGCAATGACAAATGAAAAAAAAGCCCTGGGAAGAACAAGGACTCCTTTTTTGCAAGGTTTTTGAATCTGATTCAAAGGTTTGAGGTTGTATTTCAGAATGGAATACTCCCTTGACTCACAGTAGTTTGCAAGCACAACATATATATTGTTGTGCATGACTATAATTATGTATCCTACCCACCCATCATCAATCGCCTCCCTCTGACTCTGATGCGCACTTCTGCTCCAGTTCCTACCCATGTCATTTTTACCGTGTCAACCATGGGTGGCCTATCGGCTGCATGGTAACTACTTACAAATCAGTAAGTCATCATCATCATCACGTGAGTGACGTGATGTCGTGCCGTATATCATCATCATTCATAAGCATGTCATGTTGTGCCTTTTTGCAGTAGTCAGGGTGAAAGTGAAATTGAGCATTTGCCATTGATTTAACAGAGTATGGCCGTAATGGAAAAATAGATAATTGTGTAGTACAGCTGCCCCACCTGCAGACAGTCGTAAAGTAACGTGAGTCTGTGACACGAGTATGTCTGTCTAGGGCACAAGCTGACTTAGCTGGCATGCCTACAAGATTAATTGTGCTAAACAAGAGAGAGAAGAAGAATACTTGTCTACTCCATAGTGTACTGTCTGGTGTCTGAAAGTCTAATCATCACATCCAAATCTTAGGGGCAGAGGAAGTGAGGAGGATACCACAACTGCTAGTGCTACTGTGCCACTATAATTTTTATGTGTGTAATTTTGTGCTACTGTTTTGCTAAGAGTATTGGTTACAATTGTCTTTTTTCTTTCTTGATATAGCTACCCCTTCCCAACCCAACAGGCAGGAGCTAGTAGCCAGGGCCTGGCAACGGAAGCTGGAGGCCATCCGGACAGAATATCATCGACAGGTTGTCCTGGCAGAGGAGGCGGCATCTGCAGCTTCCTCCAATGCCCTGGGCCCCGGGCCCCAGCCAGGCCCCCCACGTGCCTCCGGTGGTACGGCTCTGGCAGCCGCCCGTCGCCCATCACATTCATCATCATCCACTGCTGCCCACCCCTGTTGTTCCTTCAGGAACTTTCGGCACTGCATGCTCCTCCGGATGGCGCGCCTAGAGGCCAGGCTGGAAGAGGTCCTGGAATGCACTAGCCGGCACCCCCGCCACTAGACCTCAGTCTTCGACCCTTGCCCCTTTTTTATTCTGTTTTTGGTGGGTGGGATGTTGGAAGTTGGGGAAAGTTGGGGTTTTCTTGAACTTCTTGACTTGGACAAATTTATTGGACATTGGTTGGGGTTAGGGAGAGGGGTGGGTCAGGTGGGTGTTGTGGGTTTCTTCTTCTAGTTTATATTTGTTAGGGTAATAAATTATTTATAGTTTTACAATACATATGATGTCAATATTTTCTGGGGGGGTTACTCTTTTATGTCGCCTTGTTTTTTTCCTCCTTTTGCTGCAGGGCCGCAGCCAGTTTTTGAAATCTGCCAATAGTGTAACACACCAACAGATAGATGCAGTACCCTCACTTGTCCTACTACTGTCAGTCTCTCCTCCCAGTCAATGCATTCTGAAACTAAAACCCCTTTGTAGTATGTACTGGGAAGGATGTGGGTGTGTGAATTAATTAATTTCCATAGTATATACATTATTGCCTCCCTCACACTTCTTCTCTTACCTGTGATTGATGTTTAGGCGAAGCAATTGCTGCATGGTGATGGTTTGGTTTCCTAAGGTGCCATGGTGGGTGGTGGTAGCAGTAGTAGACAGTTGCATTTGCAAAAAAAGAAAATGAGACAGTCAGTCACCTGAGGGATACTAGGGAATGAATAGTAGAAGTACAGTACACAAGAAGAAGACTGCCAAACAAGAAACCAAGATGATGAATGATATGCAATGCTAAAGTAAAATAAAACATAATGGTGGCAGGGATAGCCTAGTACAAGTTACAAACTGAAATTGACTCGACCTATGAAGTGGACAAGGAGCGTAACCTTTGGTGCTGGAAGGATGCTAAATCGATGCCGGCAATTAATAATTATGATGGATTAATTATGTTCCTCTGGAAAAAAAATTGAATAGCAAATACTGAGCATGGGTGGGCAATCTAATCTATATGATGCCAGTGTGGCCTATATATATATATATAACTTAGAGCAGAAGAAGATCCTCGCCCTGCCTTCAGTTAGTGTTGCTTTCACCACATCCGCCCCAGCAAGTGTGCGATCAATTATTGGTGTAAATTTGATTTAGTCACACCTCAATATTATAAATCACACAGCCCGGGGGAAGAGGGTTAGGGTTTGATGAATGGTTGGGAAGGGGTATTTGAGGGAAAGGTTTGACAAAGACAAACACTACAACATGGACAACACACAATCTTGGCATGCGACCATCATAAATCTGTTAAGGGAGAAAAAGGAAATGCATGCATGATGATGATGACTTGATGATGATGAGTAGTACTACACTAGTAATACAGTGCAGCAGTATATTATTAATTATTATTATTATTATGCAATTGCCTTGCCTGTCTTCCCCCGAGAGAGTCGAGTCCCAAATTACATACATTTTATGTTCTGTTGTACCAGGCTTCCTTTTAAAGCTAGCAAAGAAAATTAAAAAATAGAGGTAGGGGTCAAATTTATAAGCAAATATAATAAACAACAACACACAGTCATAATGATTGAAGAGAAAAAATGAATCAAATCAAAAATAAAAGATGATACTATGGGGGATATTCCCAAGAACGTGCGATAATCATCGCCAAAATAGGTCAACGCAATTTCTCATATCGCCGTCCATCGCGGGAAAATAACTCTGTGTCAACGTCTCATTCTCAACACAGCGGTAACATGCGATAGTGTCCCGACAACGCGTCAAATGTCCGCGATAAAATCACAGGGACTGCGATAAAAATCTAAAGCCGAACGTGAAAAAAGTGCCGATGGGCCCAACCGCGATAAAAAAATCAGCGATAAGCTACGCCAGGCCTGCAATTCACACACGTCAGGCGGGAAAAATCACTATAAAAGCAGAAAAACAAAAACAAAAACAAAACCAAAACAACTGCGAAGCACAATGGAGGTAGCCGGAGCAAGTACAGAGGACAACCAGAACCCCACAAGCCCCACGGAGGACCAGCCTGGGACTTCGGGGTCAGGGAAGGGCAAGGAGAAGAAGAAGAGGAACCCGCCTTAAAGTACGCAGGAAAACCAGATCCTCATTACAGAGGTCATAGAACACACCCACCAACTGTTCATCACCTCCACTGTGTCATTGGCAACTAAAAATACAATATGGCAGTCCATCTTGGTCAAGGTGAATGCAGTCGGAGTGAAGAGAAGGGAAGTGGACGACTGCAAGAAGCGCTGGACTGATGTGAAGCACAAAACCAAGCTGAAACTCGCAGCCAACTTGTAAGTAACCCTGGGCGTAGTTCGCGTAGTAGCGCTACGCGTAGCTACGCGAAGTGCACTCCGCACTACGCGAGCTACGCGTAGCACTACGTGAACTGCGTAGTGCGGTAGGAAATGCTGTTCGCAATGAATGCACAGTGCCGGATGCTTGTCCGCACTGTGCAATCATTGCAAACGGCATCTTGCACAGTGCAAGCGGTCGTTTTCTGCCGCTCGAGTAGATTTGTACTCGAGCAGCAGTTTTCTCAATGCGGACTGGTAGTTTCTCATCGCGAGCGGTCGCGAGCATACGCGACCACTCGCAATGAGAAACCTGACCTCCCCGCGTTGAGAATCTCGCCGGGAAGTTTATTTTCCACGCTCGCGATCGGCAACTTGATGTTGCTGATCGCGAACGAGGAAAAAGTCTCGCCGGGATGTCATTTTGCTCGCTTGCGGTCGCCAACTTGACGTTGAGGACCGCGAGCAAGCAAAAAATGCCCGCTACGCTATGCTACGCGTTTTTGCACTGTGCTACGTGCAATTCGCGTAGCACGTAGTTGCGCAAACTACGCAAACTACGCGAGCGTAGCGTAGTTTTCCACCCAGGCCTACCTGTAAGCAGCAATGCAGACTGGAGGTGGGAGTCCAGCGACACACCAGGAGCTGGATGAGATGGAGGAAATGGTGACCGAGTCATCATTGGGGAGACGGTGGCAGGAGTTGGGGGACCGGACACTGCACAACATGGCCTGACCCAACAGCAACAGGGTGAGTAACAACCAGGGACTGGGGGGACGGGGGGAGATGGGCACAATGGCACACATGCACAATTAAGTATAGCACATCTGCGGACAAACCATGCCCAAGAGTCACAACTCCGACCTTGAGCCCAATCAATAAGCCAAGAGGCACAAAGGAAAGAAGACATGCAGGTCTATGGCAAAAGCACTACTACCACCACCATAAAATGGCCACCAGCCACATGGTCACTCACAACAACAACAACAAGCAGGAGGCCTGGAAAACAATGAACTCAAGCAGGCCTATTATGGACACAGACTTTACAAAATGGTCTCTGGCCACATTGAGAGGCTCAGCCAAGGCAAATGCTGACCCACTATTAAAAACAAACACACTCACACACTGGCCAGACAAAGGAGGCATGCCAAACAACTCAGCTTGACAACAATACCAAAAACGAAAATCCACAGGGCTAAAAAAGGTTTGCAAATTGCAATGCAAGTTACACAACAACCACCACACATCCAACATAGACATTTATTTAACACACATGAAAAAAGTGAAAAACCCAAAAAAACACATTTTGCATTTCAATCCAATGCCATCCATGCCCTAAATGATGTTTAAATTCAACAGACACCACAGAAACAGTTGTTTCATGCACCCATGAGTAGCTCTGGCCTGGGCCTATTGGTTGGAAAACCCATTGGCAGACTAGGCCACATAGTGAATCAAATCAAATCAATAATATTGCAAATTTATCAGAACATTTTGTGAACTGTGCTACATTTTTTGCTGGATAAAACATAAAAGAAGAAAAATTGCATGCAAATTTTGCAAAACAACAACCAGCAACGGGGCATGGCCACCAAAAGAAGGCTTGCAGGCCTAATGCAGAAGCACACTGGCTGCCCCTTCACAAAATGGCCGCCAGCCACATGGCTAGGCCACAACAACAAGAAAGTGAAGACAGACAGTGCAGTCCTATGGCAAAAGCACACTGGTTGCCTTCACAAAATGGCCACATGGCCAGGCAGGCCACAACAGCAAGAAAGGGAAGACAGACAATGCAGGCCTATGGCAAAAGCAGTGCACACTGGCTGCCTTCACAAAATGGCCACCAGCCACATGGCCAGGCAGGCCACAACAAGAAGCAATAAGCCAAGAGGAACAAAGTAAAGAAGACATGCAGGTCTATGGCAAAAGCACTACTACCACCACCACAAAATAGCCACCAGCCACATGGTCACTCACAGCAACAACAAGCAGGAGGCCTGGAAAACAATGAACTCGAGCAGGCCTATTATGGACACAGACTTTACAAAATGGCCTCTGGCCACACGGAGAGAGCACAGCCAAGGCAAATGTGGCCCACTATCACAAACACACACACTCACACACTGGCCAGACAAAGGAGGCATGCTAAACAACACAGCTTGACAAGAATGCCAAAAACGAAAATCCACAGTGCTAAAAAAGGTTTGAATATTGCAATGCAAGTTGCACAACAACCACACACATCAAACTAAGGCATTTATTTAACACTCATGAAAAAAGTGAAAAACCCCCAAAAAACTAATTTTGCATTTCAATCCAATGCCATCCATGCCCTAAATGACCCACCACAATACATTTAAAAAAACAATGAAAAGTACCAACAAATGTAGGTGCAATGCCCCAACCAAACAAACAACACCAATTTTCCAACTTACGTGTGAAATCTCAAATCCAAAAGTCCTCAAATTCAATGATATATGATGCAGCAGACAAAAAAAGGGATCCTTCCAGCTCCAAATCCAAATGAAAAGTGAACAGGAGATAGACAAAGCACTAGGAGGAGCCTGCTGGACAGGAACAGGAAGTTGGAGACACTGGGGCACTTCCTTCCTCTTAAAAAAAAAAGTAAAAAAAGAAAAAGGACTCCTTGCACAAAGTACAGCCAAATGTCAATCTGAGAAGATTTTTTTAATCCAAATCATCATTTCGAGAAGGTTTTGATGCTGCTCAAGAGATATTCTTTTCCAGATTGCAAATTTTGCGTGTTCGGGATCGCGATCTTCACAAAACTTCTGCCGGAAGTCTGATGGCGCGACCGAATGACGTGTTCGCGATCGCACACTCTCGTGGGACCGTGCGGCCGGTTACCAAATCACGTGGCGCTCGGGAATGGATGGGAAATCTCGTCAGCGATCGCAGGCATCCCGGAAAGTCGCTCCAGCGCACGCGAAAATGCATTTTGAGCGCGCGAACACAAAAAAATCTCGCTCCAGGGGGGGCGCGGAGTTTTCGGTAACTCTGCGTTCTACGCGGAACGCGGAGTTGCCAAAAATCCGCAAACTCCGCGAGGAGAGTGGAGTTTTACGCCCGGGCTTACAAATAACATATTTTAACAATTCTATTAATTACCCAAAAATACTAAATATAAGAATTAAATGTCTTAATGTTAACAAAAAATTTAAAAATAAGATAAATATTACATTTTTGATTAATTATTATCAATTAACACAAACATTATTAATATAATTAAAAAACACTCCACCACACTCCACTCTGATGCTCTACTCAATTAAACTCTACTCAACTTACTGACACTCTACTCAACTCTATGCAGCTCCACTGTACAACACTCTTTTCCACTTTATGACACTATTCCACTCTACAATGCTCTACACAACTCTCTCTACACCACTCCATGCCACTTTACTCAACCCTATTCTATGACACACTACTCCACTCTACTCCACTGCTCCTCTCTGTGCCACTCCACTCTATGCCACTCCACTCTACAGCACTCTACTCTACGCCATTTCACTATACTACACTACTCCACTCTATGACATTTTACTCTGCTCTACATCACTGTACCCTACAAGATTCTACTCCACTGTATGCAACACCCTCTACGCCACTTCACTCTGCTTTACATCACTCCACGACAGTGTATGCCACTCCATTCTACAAAACTCCACTCCACTCTGACACTCTACTTCACTCTACACCTTCCACTCTATGACACTCTACTCCCTCCAGGACACTCCGTAACACTCTACACTACTCTATGTCACTGCATGACACTCCACGCCACTCAACTCTACTCTACACCACTCTAAGCCACTCCATAATACTCCATTCTACTCCACTTTACGACTGTCCACTCTTCTTTACCCCCTAACCTTTAGCCATGTTGAACAGCAGACATGCTGGTGTACAACAAGGCTTATACATATTGGCAAATCCAGTAGCTCTTGAATAGGCGAGACCTATTGGCTTTGCCAAATCTTGTTTTTTTTTTAATGCAGCAGCAACCTCTCCCTTGTACTTCTTTTAGCTTTTTCCTCTTACTTCCTGACTTCTCTTCCCCTTATTCATTGTTTTCCTGATCCACTGCTAGCCACTATCCCCCATGTGTCCCATTATATTGTTTTGAATTTTGACCATTTTAACTTTTAAAATGCAGAACTAAACTTTTCACCGGGGAAAATGGTTTGTTTGCCTGTGTTCCTGCCCAGGAGCACTTTTCTTTGTGTACTATTAATTGAAAGCTGTCCAGTTTACATAGCAGATGTGGCCTATGGTAAACCTATTTATTAGACCATTAGAATTTTGAGAGCTCCATTGAAAACAATGGAGAGCTCCGGGCTTCCAATGACCGGTAGAAGCCCGGAGAATCAACATTCCAAGGTTTGTTCACAGCTGTTACTGTGAACAAAAGGTTCGTGGAGCCCGAGGGGATTTCAACCCCCTCATGCTCCATGAGGCCTTTGTTTTACAAATTTGAACATTCTGCCCTCTGGGGCAGAGTGTTCTAATAGTCTTAGAGCCCTCCATAGCGGGCTCTATCAGCCATTAAAGGCCGCTCCCTTGTTAAAGTCCCTCGCCTTGGGCCTTTAATGCTGGAGCAGGCGTTTAATGGTCAGTAGAGCCCACTATGTCGGGTTCTAAGGCTTAAATAGCACTAGGCTTGTTTGTTAGTATTCTTCATATGCCACCATACCTACTCTCTTAACTCCAAACTTCACGTATGAGGCAATACATTTGGATAAAAGGATGTATCTAGAAAACAAGGTTGCTTCAAAGTTCTGGAGACTGTTGGCCAGATTTATCATAGTGTTGTGCCGCTGTTGTGCCATGCAAGGGGGTGAAAGGGTGACGCAACACTAAATTCAGATTTATCAAGCCACGCAAGGGCACTTTACGTGGCCTTGCGTGGCTTGATAAATCTGAGTGATGCAAGGCAGTGTAAATCACTGCCTTGCATTACTCTGCGGCAGAAAGGCATTCCATGGATGGAGTGTGGGTGTTCCCATGCATCCACCCATGGATTCTGGCACATTCCCAGCTTAACCATTAGTGGTATACCGGGCAATGTGTCAAACTGCTACAACTCCCCAGGGGAGGCGTAACGAGGAGAAATATCTTCATTTCTCCTCCTTTTTTCTTCTTTCTATGTGTGCTATATTCTGCTGCACACATAGAAAGAGGAAAATGCCTCTCAGGATTGTTTTTGTCCAGGAAGGTGTCCCTTCCTGCACAAAAACAATCCTGCTTACAACGCGGGCACCCTTGCACCATAATGCAAAGGTACTGGCATTGGCGCTAGGCAGTCAAATGTGCGACAGAAACGGAAAGGACAGGAATGCGCCGTATGATGTTAAATACGGTGCATTCCTGCCCTTTCCCTTTCATGCAGTGCAGCAAGGTGGCTTGCTGCGTTGCACTGTGTGAAAGTATTATAAATATGGCCACTATTTAAGCATGCAAATCTGTTTAGCTATCGGTTTATATATCACAGATAAATCTGATGCCAGCTGGCTAAAGAGAAAAACAAGAGGTGGATATTTTGTCATGCCTTTTCTGCACCTTAACTGTATGTATTATTAGGCAGAAGGCACATATTTTAAAATGTTGGTAAAGCAAACTATGGAAGACAAATTTAAATGTTAATGTATGTCAACAGAATTCTGAGGAACGATATTTATGCAATATTAATTTTTAGGTGTCAGTTGGCAAAATATTTGAAATGGGTAAAAACACATGCCATTATGATATTAACTAGATTATTATCATTATAAACAGAACTGATCTGTCGTTGACAGTCACAGCTAGCCAGCTATGGGAAATAATTGCAGCTCCTTAATCTGGGTATACACATAAAAGAAACTTCTAAAATCGCATCAACATTTTACCGTCTTTGCATTCCTCCTTAAGTACACTTAAGGTGTCCAACCATCTGCTGCTCACACAACCAGTAAGAGTACACTTAGCACATCCACACATCTAAGCTCCCCTCAGCAAGAGCTTTCAGTTCATAGGCTGAATACCTCCCTGCAGAAGGCATATCAGAACTGACAATACGCATTCATTTACATGTTGTGCCCAGGTGCTTTGTAAAATTCCACAGGGAGCATCTAAAATAGTGGGTGATATGAATATTTATATTTTATGTGTAACACATATATGTTTCCATAAACTCATCAATTGTATGTATGGAAGATGTAGGTACAACATGTGTTGTTACCACCAACTCTAGTTTAACCATTTCAGATCTGCCTGGAAATGGTACTCTAGCTCCTAGCCGAAGAATGTGCAACTTATGTGACTAACTTATTATTATTAAAATGCTGCTATCCTCAGAATCAGTTCTTATGGGCCTGATTACGAGTTAAGGTGGTATTTATCGCCTTTGATAAATAACAGTACCATGGGGTACATTATTTATTGGGTGTGATAAATAACACCTATTACGAGTTCATGGGGATAACATATGGATTTTGGCGTTTAACACACCAAAATCTGCATGATACCTTAAATACCATATGTTGTCCCATGTTAAAGGTTAGGACTGCCGAAATGTGACGAAGGTTGAAGTATTTAATGCGTCAATTAAATAACACTCAACTCTTAATTCCAACCCCTGCGCAAGCAGATGTTTACGCAGGGATCGAAATTAACGACCACTCATAATCAGACACTATGGGGTCGATTCCGATCCCGGTCGGAGGCGCACCTAACACTATTCGCCCCGGAAAAAAAACATGCGAATGCGTGTTTCCCGACCGATTCGTTCATACGTCCGAACGAGCAAGTACGATGCGCATAACTGCCCAGATCCCGACCCAGTCGCACTCACCCAATCCAGCTCCTGTTCTCCGACCGAGCCTGATCCGGAAACACAGAATCGAATCGCACGGAAGCCAAAATGCAGCCCTGTCCGGCCGGACTAGTACGATGCGCACTCCGTACGTGCCGAACCCGTCGCTACGCACGGCACGTCAAAGCATCCGGGAGAGGCGCACATAAGCTCCGATTCGCGCCACAAGACGATCCACGGCTACGAGACGAACACGCCAGCCACGAGTATGAGTCGAAGCAACGAGAAAGACGAACGAGACGAACCAACCATGAATCCCATCGCGCAGATCCTACCAATACTCTACATCTATTACCGGAACTGGTACGGACGCGTACGGCGCAGAAGGTAAGTCAGACACCCACCACACAAACAAACCACACGTACCCGACATATAACACACACACATAGGGATGCAGAAATTACTTACACCATCAACAGCAGCACCATAGGGGCGGGATGGCTATCACCAATGCCATATACACACATAGGGGCCTGGATGCCAGCCACTAACACCACCTCTACCCATGGGGGCTGGATGCCTACCACTACTACCACCCCTACTCAAGGGGGCTGGATGCCTACCACTACCACCACCCCTACTCAGGGGGTCTGGATGCCTGTCACTACTACCACGCCTACCCATGGGGGGCTGGATGCCTACCACTACCACCACCCCTACTCAGGGGGGGCTGGATGCCTGTCACTACTACCACCCCTACCCATGGGGGGCTGGATGCCTACCACTACTACCACCCCTACTCAGGGGGGGCTGGATACCTGTCACTACTACCACCCCTACCCATGGGGGGCTGGATGCCTACCACTACTACCACCCCTACCCATGGGGGGCTGGATGCCTACCACTACTGCCACCTCTACCCATGGGGGGCTGGATGCCTACCACACTAGCACCCCTACCCATGGGGGGCTGGATACCTGTCACTACTACCACCCCTACTCAGGGGGGTCTGGATGCCTGTCACTACTACCACCCCTACCCATGGGGGGCTGGATGCATACCACTACCACCACCCCTATTCAGGGGGGCTGGATGCCTGTCACTACTACCACCCCTACCTATGGGGGGCTGGATGCCTACCATTACTACCACCCCTACTCAGGAGGGGGCTGGATGCCTACCACTACCACCACCCCTACTCAGGGGGGGCTGGATGCCTACCACTACCACCACCCCTACTCAGGGGGGCTGGATGCCTGTCACTACTACCACCCCTACCCATGGGGGGTTGGATGCCTACCACTACCACCACCCCTACTCAGGGGGGGCTGGATGCCTGTCACTACTACCACCCCTACCCATGGGGGGCTGGATGCCTACCACTACTACCACCCCTACTCAGGGGGCTGGATGCCTACCACTACCACCACCCCTACTCAGGGGGGCTGGATGCCCTGTCACTACTACCACCCCTACCCATGGGGAGCTGGATGCCTACCACTACCACCACCCCTACTCAGGGGGGCTGGATGCCTGTCACTACTACCACCCCTACCCATGGGGGACTGGATGCCTACCACTACTACCACCCCTACTCAGGGGGGGCTGGATGCCTGTCACTACTACCACCCCTACCCATGGGGGACTGGATGCCTACCACTACTACCACCCCTACTCAGGGGGGGCTGGATGCCTACCACTACCACCACCCCTACTCAGGGGGGCTGGATGCCTGTCACTACTACCACCCCTACCCATGGGGGGCTGGATGCCTACCACTACCACCACCCCTACTCAGGGGGGGCTGGATGCCTGTCACTACTACCACCCCTACCCATGGTGGGCTGGATGCCTACCACTACTACCACCCCTACTCAGGGGGGGCTGGATGCCTGTCACTACTACCATCCCTACTCAGGGGGGCTGGATGCCTGTCACTACTACCACCCCTACCCATGGGGGGCTGGATGCCTACCACTTCTACCACCCCTACTCAGGGGGGGCTGGATGCCTGTCACTACTACCACCCCTACTCAGGGGGGGCTGGATGCCTGTCACTACTACCACCCCTACCCATGGGGGGCTGGATACCTGTCACTACTACCACCCCTACCCATGGGGGGCTGGATGCCTACCACTACTACCACCCCTACCCATGGGGGGCTGGATGCCTACCACTACTACCACCCCTACCCAGGGGGGCTGGATGCCTACCACTACTGCCACCTCTACCCATGGGGGCTGGATGCCTACCACACTACCACCCCTACCCATGGGGGGCTGGATACCTGTCACTACTACCACCCCTACCCATGGGGGGCTATATGCCTACCACTACTACCACCCCTACCCATGGGGGGCTGGATGCCTACCACCACTGCCACCTCTACCCATGGGGGGCTGGATGCCTACCACACTACCACCCCTACCCATGGGGGGCTGGATACCTGTCACTACTACCACCCCTACTCAGGGGGGTCTAGATGCCTGTCACTACTACCACCCCTACCCATGGGGGGCTGGATGCCTACCACTACTACCACCCCTACTCAGGGGGGCTGGATGCCTACCACTACCACCACCCCTACTCAGGGGGGGCTGGATGCCTGTCACTACTACCACCCCTACCCATGGGGGGCTGGATGCCTACCACTACCACCACCCCTACTCAGGGGGGGCTGGATGCCTGTCACTACCACCACCCCTACTCAGGGGGGCTGGATGCCTGTCACTACTACCACCCCTACTCAGGGGGGGCTGGATGCCTGTCACTACTACCACCCCTACCCATGGGGGCTGGATGCCTATCACTACTACCACCCCTACTCAGGGGGCTGGATGCCTGTCACTACTACCACCCCTACCCATGGGGAGCTGGATACCTGTCACTACTACCACCCCTACCCATGGGGGGCTGGATGCTCTACCACTACTACCACCCCTACCCATGGGGGCTGGATGCCTGTCACTACTACCACCCCTACCCATGGGGGACTGGATGCCTACCACTACTACCACCCCTACTCAGGGGGCTGGATGTCTACCACTACCACCACCCCTACTTAGGGGGGCTGGATGCCTGTCACTACTACCACCCCTACCCATGGTGGGCTGAATGCCTACCACTACTACCACCCCTACTCAGGGGGGGCTGGATGCCTGTCACTACTACCATCCCTACTCAGGGGGGGCTGGATGCCTGTCACTACTACCACCCATACCCATGGGGGGCTGGATGCCTACCACTTCTACCACCCCTACTCAGGGGGGGCTGGATGCCTGTCACTACTACCACCCCTACTCAGTGGGGGCTGGATGCCTGTCACTACTACCACCCCTACCCATGGGGGCTGGATACCTGTCACTACTACCACCCCTACCCATGGGGGCTGGATGCCTACCACTACTACCACCCCTACCCATGGGGGGCTGGATGCCTACCACTACTACCACCCCTACCCATGGGGGGCTGGATGCCTACCACTACTGCCACCTCTACCCATGGGGGGCTGGATGCCTACCACACTACCACCCCTACCCATGGGGGGCTGGATACCTGTCACTACTACCACCCCTACCCATAGGGGGCTATATGCCTACCACTACTACCACCCCTACCCATGGGGGCTGGATGCCTACCACCACTGCCACCTCTACCCATGGGGGCTGGATGCCTACCACACTACCACCCCTACCCATGGGGGCTGGATACCTGTCACTACTACCACCCCTACTCAGGGGGGTCTAGATGCCTGTCACTACTACCACCCCTACCCATGGGGGCTGGATGCCTACCACTACTACCACCCCTACTCAGGGGGCTGGATGCCTACCACTACCACCACCCCTACTCAGGGGGGGCTGGATGCCTGTCACTACTACCACCCCTACCCATGGGGGGCTGGATGCCTACCACTACCACCACCCCTACTCAGGGGGGGCTGGATGCCTGTCACTACCACCACCCCTACTCTGGGGGGCTGGATGCCTGTCACTACTACCACCCCTACTCAGGGGGGGCTGGATGCCTGTCACTACTACCACCCCTACCCATGGGGGGCTGGATGCCTATCACTACTACCACCCCTACTCAGGGGGGGCTGGATGCCTGTCACTACTACCACCCCTACTCAGGGGGGGCTGGATGCCTGTCACTACTACCACCCCTACCCATGGGGGGCTGGATACCTGTCACTACTACCACCCCTACCCATGGGGGTCTGGATGCCTACCACTACTACCACCCCTACCCATGGGGGGCTGGATGCCTGTCACTACTACCACCCCTACCCATGGGGGACTGGATGCCTACCACTACTACCACCCCTACTCAGGGGGGGCTGGATGCCTACCACTACCACCACCCCTACTCAGGGGAGGCTGGATGCCTGTCACTACTACCACCCCTACCCATGGTGGGCTGGATGCCTACCACTACCACCACCCCTACTCAGGGGGGGCTGGATGCCTACCACTACTACCACCCCTACTCAGGGGGGGCTGGATGCCTGTCACTACTACCACCCCTACTCAGGGGGGGCTGGATGCCTGTCACAACTACCACCCCTACTCAGGGGGGGCTGGATACCTGTCACTACTACCACCCCTAACCATGGGGGGCTGTATGCCTACCACTACCACCACCCCTACCCATGGGGGGCTAGATGCCTACCACCCACACCACCCCTACTCATAGGATGGGTAATGCATGACACAACCAGCATACTCCAACATAAGGAATGTAAGAAAAAAACAGCCTCCCAACACCATGACAAGCGTGTGTAGACTGTGTCAAATGCCTACAACACTGAACATGACATTGAACATACAATGTGACCCCCTATCACATGTGTCACACATAAATGTGTGTGGCCTCCACAATGCAAGCAGACCCTGACCACTGTGGCAATGGGGTCCAAGCCCCCATCATCACAGTGACCAAAAGGTAAGTGTGGGCTCCATAGCTGAAGCACATTCTGAACATTGTGGCAATGGGGTCTAAACCCCCATCATCACAGTGATCAAAAGGTAAGTGTTGACATTGAAAAAGCTGCAACTGCCAAACTGCATGGATGATTCCTGGTCACAGGACAACAAACACATCAGTGGCAAAGTAGTGGTTGTGTCCCATAGCAACATAGATTGGGGGAGGCAAACAGTGTAGTGCAAAGAAGACATACCTTTGGCCATGTGCAGACAAACATCACCCATGGGGGCTGACACTGTCAACATTCATCAATGACACAATGACAGAAGTGACCATCATAATGAAGACCCACATATTTGCACCAATGGGCACACAAATGGAGATATCATGTGGAGACTGTAGATGTGAGGTGAACAAATACCATACCATTGCAGCAATGGGACACACAAACAATGATCATTGTGCTGACTGATGACCTAGGAGTCCCAGGGACAGCAGGGGGAACCCACTAAACAACATACAGCCAATGGCACACCGAATATATGCCAATGCAGTGGTGCAGATGCACAAACACAAACAGGCAGACCCACACTGCATATCAAACACAACAGGTGAGGGGGGGTGCCAGTGTCCCCAGGCAACCACACAACACATGAGGAGGCCTGAATACCAATCACACAGATGTGCATACAGTGCCACACAAAAGAAAATCATGGGTCCGAATACCCTCTGTGGGCAATCAGGCATTGTTAGATGGGAGGGAGCCCAAATTACACAGGTCACACAGGCTTGTGGGAACAGCAACAAACACAGCAAGACACAGACCCACCACAGCACCACCCCCAGGGTCCCCACATTGTGGTGACACTGGCCTGCATGACAATTCCACTGTGATGACAAAGCTAGATGTCGTTCACGCTGTGAACCACAGTCATGTGTCCTGAGCAACAAACTACCATCACACCTACACAAGCACAAATCTATCAGCATGGCCTGTCAGCCAAGGCCAACATGGAGGCAGGGGTCCAGACGTGCAACAACTCTCATCTGCACACACTCAACACCACACACCATGATCTCCACCAATGTGCAGCAGTGAAGCTCACATGCACTGGTGACATTGCACATGCACCCATGACAATCCCAGGGGTGGCGGTGGCAACTAAGGTGCAGAAACCCATCACACGTGGCCAGTCAACAAGACTCGTGAATGTCTGACACACTGCACAGTACGCCGTACATGGACATGACGTCAATACCACAACAACCAATGGGATCCCGGCCACAGACACACACCAATGAAGAAGCCAAGGTCACCCACAAAGAACACACATAGACAACTTCCAACATTGCAGCTCTGACCCTGAGGAGTGGCAGCAGTCACACACACAACGTGTCACAATCACTGAAAGATAACACAAACTGGAAATTACATGACCGGTGTAACCAACAAGTGCCAAGGGGAATCCTGACTGTGTCCCATCTGCGTTTGCCCACAAACTCAGCCCTGACAGCAAACACACCTATGGGTGACACCCTGATGACCAGTAATGTGCCATGCACCCACATCACAGAGAACCCAGGGAGATGACTTGGGGAGAACATAGGTCAACTCAGCAAGCATCACAAACAGGAACATCACTAGGGATCCCAGCCTGCCTAGCAAAATGGAAGTGAACACACACAGACATGCTCACACAACACACACCTTGTGCCCAGGCAATGTCACACAATTACACACTGCCATGAGGAGACTCCACTCCTGTGTAAGGAAAGCTGTGCCATACGTTGTCTCAGTAGGGCTCTATCATGTCAGCAGAACACTTGGTCACACAGTCAACAATTAGCACAAAATGAAGGCTACCGTCATATCAGCCTGGTCATGGGAGTGTCACCGAAATCATCAGCACAGATCCAACACACATGTATAGCAAGTTGCACTGATAACACAGATTATTCCTTCCCCATTGATGCCCAAACCTGTATGTCCAGTGGAGATGGTCACACGGTCAGGGAAGTAGACTAATCGAACAATGGCAAGCACAACAGATGTGCAGGGGTGTAGGCCACAGATGTGATATTGCAAATGTAAGTAGGAAATCCCATTGACAACATTGAAAACATGATACCCTCATATTGCCGCAAAGGATGACATGGATACACACCAGGATAAGACACATTCCCCCTGGACCACATGGTGTCCTGCACAGTAACACTTCTTTTACCTGAGATCAAAACTCACCATCACTGCAGCAAGGGCACGGTTAGCAACATCAACATCATGTACATCAGAAGCAAAACCACTAGAGAACAGAAAGTAGCTTTATTCAGCATTTGTGTGTTAACGGAGTTAAAGTCCTGAAATACAACAAAGGCCACTGGCCAGTCCACAACAAAGTCCAAACAGGGTGACAGTGGCAGATGTCACTCTTCGCATGCCTGCAATGCTACACCCCAGGGACATCCCCCTCGGAGGGGCATACGGGGGGGCAGGCCAGGCACCGCAGGGACTGGATCAGGGCTCACCAGAAGGAGGCAGGGAAGGGGTGGTGGGTGCTGGAGAGTCACTGACAACTGCAGTGGAGGTGTCTGACATGGTGTGTGCCGGCACAACTGGGGGGCATGACTCAGATGGTGTGGGTGCCGGCACGACTGCAGTGGGCTGGGCAGATGGAGTGGACAGGTTCACCACTGCAGTGCCCAAGTCAGACAGGGTGGTAGTGGACTCCACTGCAGTGCCTATCTCCAGGGGAGTAGAATGGGGTTCAGGTAAGGTGGGCAGGACAGAGGGGGTGGACACCGTCTCCACACCAGTGGCACAGACATGCGCAGCGGGGGGGTGGTGCTGGAAGAGCAAGTGGCAGGGGAGAAGGCCGGATCATTTTGGGGATGGTGTATCTGTGGGTGGGGGTACCTGGGGCAGGGTGTGGTGGGGGCACCTGTGGAGTGGGGGCCTGAGGGATGGAGGAAGGAGACTTGGTGGTTGAGCTGCAGGGCGGCGGCGGGGTCTTGCTCTTCCGGGTCCGGGGGGACTTGTGGATGGGTGCCTCAGTCGGTCTGTGCCTGGGGGAGGGTGTCCGGGGGCGAGGGGCACTCCACTCTGTGTGGGTGGACTTCCTCTTCCCCCGGTATGCTGGATCAGCTGGATCGGAGGGGAAGAGGCCAAGGTCACAGAGGAAGACCCGCTGTGTAGGTGGGGTTGCAGGTGAGGCAAGGGAAGGGGCCTTGGAGGGAGAGGTATCGGAGGACTGCGGAGTGACTGTGGATGCCTGTGTGTGTGTCTGTCCCCCATCCCCTGTGGGTGTCGTATCAGTCCCCTGAAGATGCCTGCGTGCACGTCTTGTTTTTGGAGTGGGTGTGTCTGTGCTGCCCGTGTCTGTGTGTTTGGGTGAATGTGCAGGTGTGCATGTGCTTGGGACAGGTATGGTGCCAGGAAGTGTGGATGGGGCAGAGGTAGGAGGGGTGAGGGACTGTTGGAGGAGGGACACTTCTGCCGTCAGGGAGGAGTCCATGAACCTATTGCTCCTCTGTAGGGCAGACATGCCCGATGAGATGCCCTCCATGAATGACACCAGCTGAGTCAACAGAGTGGTGTGGGCATGGAGGACACTCAGCATTGCTGTCTGCCATACATGGAGCGGGCAAAGTAGGTACACAGACTCCTCACTCAGGGCAGCAGGGGACACAGGGGCAGGGGGTGCGGTGCCTGGCACGAAGGAGACATGCTCCCGAACACGGGAGCCTCCACGGACCTCTGGAATGGGAGCCGATGGGAGGGCGGTGGTGGTGGTGGTGGTGGCGGGGACAGCAATACTAGCTGGTGTGTGGTGGCTGCTGACACCCGCCTCCACAAGGGAGTCATCCTCCGAGCTGCTGTGGTCCTCAGCTGAGGTGGATGGTGCTGAGGACTCCTCGTTGTGGCTCCCCTTGCCCTCCGTGCCACTGGGTCCCACCGACCACTCCTCGGCTGCTGACCCAGTCTGGCTCTGCGGCTCCTCCTGGTACGTGGAGCTGTCCCCTCCTGTGGCAGTGGATGTATCTGCAAACAATAGGGAAACAGACAAACATCAGTCACCTGCACTGACCGCACACACCACAGTAAGTACAGCACATTACAGAGCAAGCCCTGGCATCCTTAGTTGAACATTGCCAAAAGTGCCCTAACAGAGTAGGAGAAGCCAATTGTCAGTCTGATGGTCAACCATGGCACTCACATCCCTCCTGGCCTTGAACCCATCTGTCTGGTGTCTGTTGGATGGCAATACCCCAGTGTGGACACATGCACCACCTACACAGTAGTTGGACAGTGCAGAGAACACGGTGAAGTATGTGAACATGCACACATCACAACTTTTGCCACTGAGTCAGTACAGATGTCCGGATAAAGGGATGGCCAGGGTCTATTTTGAAATGCATGTGATGCATACCAGCACCAGACACCATGATGCACCCATGTCCTGATAGTCAAAGCCACAATGGGGTGCATGTAGCACATGTCACTCCCCTGCAGGATCACTCATAGGAAGTTCAATGCCATGGCACAGGCATGCCTGCAAAGTCATACATCACTGTCTCCAGTCACATGGGCAGGGCAGCCAGACAACAACAGTCTGCACTGTGTCACAAACATAGGTCATGGGGAATGCAAGTCCTGGAGCTGACAAGTGCACATGTCCATCCCCCACAAACCACATCATCTGAACTCTTATTTGTCCACGTCATACCAATTGGACATATGGGAGACCTGAAACACAACCCTCGGAACCTGAGCACCTCACAATCTGCTGTGAATGGGAAACAGCTGCCTGAACTTCGCATTCACATACCCCAGTCTGCACGGTCAAGTGATCAAACACCTATATGTCACACAAGTATCGTCCCCTATGGTCACATCTCCAGTGGCATGCTGAGCCCTAACCGATAAACACCCCAGTAGTCATGACAACGTAGCCACAGCACAATGACACAGAGGCAGACACCTGAGGGTACATTTCACTGAGCACAACGTGTCAGCTGATACACGGGAGTCGGAGTACAGAGTGTATTGTATGGCCTGGAGTAGGCATGACTGTCCTGCTCCACGTGAATGAGGGATGAGGCCTGGACAGTAGCCAGGTGGCTAGGTATGTGTGACACACTTGATATACATACTCCTGAGGCCCAAACATTGTTCCCACCCGCAGCATGGGTGTGTGCCAAATACCCCAGGCACATGTGGTGAATCAGAACAGCAATTGGACCACATATCAAAGTAACACGCAGATTACATGTCAGAACTCAGGCATTGTGTAGACAATGGACCCACCCATGAAGCCCACCACAGAGTTACGGAAACAAATGCTGTCCCCCACCTTGAGCTAAGCAAAATGCAAGGAGACAGTACCCAAGTGACACAATTTCCTGACTGCAAGGGCCACACCTGGGTATCAGATGAGGAGTGGGCAGTGCACAATTGAGGGACATGGGTCCTGGACCACATGACTGATGTACTGTTGAAGTTAAAGCAGGCCAGAGGAGGGCACATAGCATGTCAGACAAAGTTCACAGTGCAGTCATGGACTCACCCCCTCCTTGCTGCTGTCTGGCCTTCAGCTGCCCATCCAGATCAGGGAAGACCACCGCCAGTATCCTGAGCATGTGGGGGGTCAGGGACTGGTGTCCGCCCCTCCTGCGAGGAGGCGACAGCTTCAGCTGGACCCGTGCGATCCTCCGGGTCCAGCCCCGAAGGTCCTGCCACCTCTTCTGGCAGTTGCGGATCCGGCGCTTGTAGTCCCCCACGGATCTCACTGCCCGGACGATGGTCAGCCATATCTTCTGCTTCTGGTGGGCATCAACCTGTCAGGATGACAAAGTGAAAAGCCCATTACTACACATGCAACATTTCCGTGCATCACACATTTGGATATACATGTCTAAATCACAGGGGCACATGATGTACACAGGCAGTGCAACGATGGCTATGAACAGTTGGCCAGCAGTTACTACATGGTATCATTGCCTGGGAAGTAAAACCTCGTTTAAATGCACTGTTACTGCACTATACCTGTGCAGTGCATGTAACTACACACTATGGGGGGTGACAACTACTCAGTGAGCCTGCTAGCCAGTGGCGTGCAGACTGTAGGTCTTGCTAGTCAGACAACATGCACATTTAGTTAGGCAGTGGACAGCACACTCACCTGCTCCCCTGGTTTCCCATACAGCTTGCTGTACTATGGAAGGAGGCTGTCCAGCAGGGCCTGGTTCTCCTCAGTGGTGAAGGCTGGGGCTCTCTCCACAGTACGTGCCATTGCAGGAGCCAGAGGATGCATATACAGCAGCAGTGGTGGTGGCAGATGTCGTCCTGGAGCATGTAGTGCAGGCAAGTGAGCTCTCAGGGGAACAGCCAGCATTATATGTGTGCTGCTGAGGCAGATACTGTCCCATGTGTCCAAAGTGATAGGTCCAAGTCGTTTGCATCTTCTGAATCTGGCCAATCCATGGATTTGCACCACTTACATACGCCCACAGCATCCTTCAAAAGTTCAACTTCATGACACCCATGAATTTGCAACATTGTTGTGGGTGGCCAACTGAATTTACAGCATCAGACTCGTTGAAGGTTTGAAAACGCGTCCGTTGCCATGCCAGGCCATAGCAAATGCGTGCGTACCGATCAGTCCATTGCTGTACAACGCGTACCTGCTCACATTGTATGCAATCGCCAATGCGTGCGCACAGATTGGTCCATTGCTGTACAACGCGTACCTGCTCACATTGTATGCAATGGCCAATGCGTGCGCACCGATCGGTCCATTGCTGTACAACGCGTATTGCGATTACAACGCGTACCCGCTCACATTGTATGCAATGGCCAATGCGTGCGCACCGATCGGTCCATTGCTGTACAACGCGTATTGCGAATACAACGCGTACCCGCTCACATTGTATGCAATGGCCAATGCGTGCGCACCGATCGGTCCATTGCTGTACAACGTGTACCTGCTCACATTGTATGCAATGGCCAATGCGTGCGCACCGATCGGTCCATTGCTGTACAACACGTATTGCGAATACAACGCGTACCCGCTCACATTGTATGCAATGGCCAATGCGTGCGCACCAATCGGTCCATTGCTGTACAACGCGTACCTGCTCACATTGTATGCAATGGCCAATGCGTGCGCACCGATCGGTCCATTGCTGTACAACGCGTACCTGCTCACATTATATGCAATGGCCAATGCGTGCGCACCGATCGGTCCATTGCTGTACAACGCGTACCTGCTCACATTGTATGCAATGGCCAATGCGTGCGCACAGATCGGTCCATTGCTGTACAACGCCTCCCTGTACAAGTCACTGGCATATGTCACCATGCCTGTCACAGGTGAACGTATGCCAGCCACATTTACTTCCCAGGGAGTGAGGGGCACACCTACAACACCACAGCCTGTCCACACTGTATCCTAAGGCATGTAAGGCTGCATCACCTGTTCCGTGTATGGGGGTCAACATGTGGTTTTGTGGGTGGCACTTGGGGGCAGCCACTCCCAGGCTGTGCACGTGTTCATGGGGACAGTATCCTTGGTGTGTTGTGCACATGAACACTGTGGTGTGCAACTGTTCATTTCAGAGCATGTGGCATGGTCACATTTCACGGTTGTGTATGTGTATGTCATGTCACATACCCCCTGAGTCCCATGTGGGACGGTATGTACGTCACAAGGTGACCCATTGCCACAATTGTGATGGCCCTCCACAGTCTGTGTGCATGTTGTGTTTACAATGTCTCTGATTCCATGTGCACAATGGGAGACAGTCTCCACATCCACGTTGTTTGTGCATGGACTTTGATGTTGTGCGTGTGTGTGTCACAGATGGCCATGTCTGTCCTGCCGAGGCAACAGGGACCACTACCTGTGGGGGTCATGGTTGTTTAGCTGTGGTGTATTCATGATGCACCATGTCATGCCAGTGTCCATGTGGCAATACAGGGTCCCTGGGTATCTACCTGTCGATGAGCTGTGATGCCTGGGGCACATCTGTCCTCACATGTCACTGTGGTGTGTGTTTGGAACGTGACAGCAGTACATGGGTACTGTGACACAGCCTAATGATATCCCATAGCACAACCTGGGACTTGTTGAGGACACATGTTGAACTGTGATGTTAGATGTTAGCCATGTAGGTGCCATACATGTCCTTACGGAACGGCACACGCATCATGTACTTGTGTCTCGTAATGATGTATCATGTGATATTGAGTCTGGTCTATGCCACATATGTGGGGTGACTGACAATCTTTCTTCCTTCACCTATGCACTGCAGGGCACCAGCTGTCCATCGGCCATTCCCTGACCTTGCAACAATGGTTGAACGGGACTGCATCCGACGGTACCGCTTCACCAGGCCACTGATTGAGGAATTGACGGTGCGGTTGGCCCCACATTTGCAACCTGGCCGGACATACCCTACAGCGCTGACCCCCAAGGTGAAAGTGATGGCAGCCCTACACTTCTTTGCCACCGGTACCTTTCAACACACTGTGGCGTCTGCTGGTGGGATGTCACAGACCATGTTCAGCCGTGTGCTCCGCGATGTTTTGGAGGCAATGTTGGGATACCTGAACCAGTACATCTATTTCCCTAAACGTCAACAACTCACTGACGTCAAGAGTGACTTCTATGCCCTGGGGAGGATGCCGCATGTCATTGGCTCCATTGATGGGACACATGTGGCTTTGATACCACCACAGGCACATGAGCAGGCATACAGGAACCGCAAACATTACCATTCGGTCAATGCACTGGTGGTATGTCTTGCAGATATGAGCATCTCACACGTGTGTGCCCGTTTCCCCGGTTCTGCACACGATGCCTACGTGATGAGGAGTAGTCGCATCCCGAGGATGATGTCACAGATGCGGAACCAGCGTGCCTGGCTTGTCGGTGTGTACTGACTTTGTACCATTGTGTGTGTTCTGCAATGTAGTATTCCACCCTCTTTTCCAACTCAGCTAATGTGCAATTGTCCGTATGTAGGTGACTCCGGATACCCCAACATGCCGTGGTTGCTGACGCCCCTCAGGAACCCTGTGACACCAGCCCAGATGCGCTACAATGAGGCACATGGTCGGACCAGGAGAGTGATTGAGCGGACATTTGGTCTCCTGAAGAGCCGCTTCCGCTGCCTGGACAAGACAGGAGGGGCCCTCCCATATGCCCCAGCAAAGGTGTGCAAGATTGTCATCGTCTGCTGCATGCTACACAACCTGGCAGTGCGGAAGGAGTTGCCTCTCATCCTGGATGACGATGACCAACATCCGCCACCTGTGGAGGATCCTGGCCTGGACCACGATGCCAGTGATGATGATGATGATGATGAGGGTGATGTCCGCACACAGCTCATCACCAACTTCTTCAGCTGAATGTGAGTATCCGGAGATGTCATGTCTATGATGTGAGTTTGCATGATATGTGTTGGTGGTGCTCTGGTGCTGTTTGAGTGTGTCCATGTGCTACATGACTGTATGCGTGCAGCGATGTGTCCTTACAGGTAGTCTGTACTCCCCAACAGTGTTGACATGCTAACTTGGTTCTGGGTGGGTATCTTGTGACATGTATTGGGCATGAGTATTGCAGTTCTGTCCTGTTCTTCAGTGCTTTTGACTGTGTGTCATTTCTGTCCTTCACAGGGTACTTTCAGGGTTGTTTGGTCAACTGTGATCCCCCGACACCGTGAATCAACTTCCAGGGTGGTAGCTGTCGTTTCCCTACAGGTGATGTGCGCCACACCCATGGACTTCCTTTCTTCTACACTTGTTGACTGTGTGCCCACTGCCAGGTGGGATTACCTTGCATCTGTAGTGGTTACAACATGTTGCAAATGTGTAATAAACCTGTGCTTCACTTTGTGATGTGCGTTGTCTGTGGTCACACATCTGACTGACATTTGCTTACTGCACCAGTGGGCTAGTTAACACAGACTGTGAATAGGTGTTGTGTCTGTGCATTGCACCGTATTTCCTGGCAACATCAGTGTAGGCGATGAGTCAGATGGCCCTGGTGTGTATGTGTTGTGTAGCCCTGGTGGTGTGTCTCCCTCATATGTGTCACGTCGCCATGACTCACATGCCGGTGTTGTACTTGCTGTAGCAGTTAGCATGCACAGTGTCATTTCGCAGATCATCATCTCCATGACAGAAACAACGTTGGAATCACAACAGAGGCAAGTATGGTGTATTAGTGAGTTTATTGACATACATGTGTGAGTATAGTGCACAGGATGGTGGGTGCTGTACATTGTGATTGTAATCCAAAGTTCCTAGATGATTTGGAAGTCCTGGTAGCAGAAATGTCCAGAGTAAAGTCCACAGTCATCTGATACATTGGTCCAACTTGAACTCCCCATGTCATGTGGGAGAGTTGTGTTGCATTCGACAGGGTGAACAGTTTGCGCACAAAGGTGATTTTCCAGAACAGGTGTTGGCTTCCTGGGGTTGTGCATGGCCATCGGCCTCTCAGTCGCCCTTCCTCGGACGACCCCTCTTCTTGGGGGGAGACCCTCAAGTGCAGGCTGCTGCGGTGCAGGGGACTCTCCGCCAGAGTCATCCTCCCTCCCTGTGGCAGTTGCAGTTGTTGCAGCACCAGATGTTGTGGGCACACAGGGAGGTGTTGACATGTTGGTGCAAATCTGGCGGAGGCATTGTAATATGTCCCTATGCACCGCCGTCAGTTCTTGCAATGTGTCCCACTTGGACTCCATGCGGGACATGTGGGAGTCCAAGCGGGCATGATGGGCAGCCTGCTGCTGTTGAATGTCCCTGAGGATCCCCACTACCTGGCTGACCTCTCCGGTGCTAGTCTGGTACGCATCAGCTATGCGTACCAGTTGTGGGTCATCATGCAGTCCAGACCCCTCTGCAAGCAGCGACCTATGTCTACCACCCCTCCCACCACCCCTGGTGACACGTGCAGGACCTGCGGTGGCACGCACACGTGACCCTGGGCCCGCTTGGGGGTTGTTGCTGGTGTTGGTGTCCGTTGCTCCACGTTGGGCCGGGGTCCGTGTGCTGTTGGTGGTGGTGGTCCTTGGTCTGTCCGTGTCGGCAGGGGTGGTCTGTGTGTTGGCAGTTGTTGGAGGGGTGGGTGCAGGGGGTGCAGATGGTGGTCCTGCTGGTGCTGCATGATGACTCACACCGGAGGTGCCAGGTAGGTCTTCGCCATCCGAGGAGGGCAGAGGCTGTTCCACACCAGTGAGCTCAGTGTCCCCCGGAGCCTGGGACAGGGACTCCTCATCGTCTGCTGCTGTGTCCCCATCATCACCTGTTTTTGGGAGAGACACACAATGTATGTTATGTTTCTGCAGGCATCAATGGTTCACACACCTGACAGTTGTGACTGTACCTCTGGATGCGGGCCTGTACATTGCATTGTCCTAAGTTGCCACAGTCAGAGGTTGATATTGGTGTAGCACATTGTCCTGCATACTTTGAGCATTTCAATATGAATGTTGAGGTGTGTACATGGCCAGCATTGGTTGTATTTGGTGGACATCCGGCCATCCTTCTCCCCCCAGCCCAGTTATCCCACCATGAAGCATGCCACCCTTGCAGTGGGTTCAGGTTGACTCTCAGGATGTCAGTCAGTGGTGTCCTGGTGTTGGTTGGTGCCCAGTTCCCAGCAGGGCCTTGTGCTCCCCACAGCTGAGGCCAGTGTCAGACATCTTTGAGGTGGCTTTTCACTCCCTGTGAGGTGTGCATGCTTCAGTGTGAGCTTGCTGGGCCATGTGGGTGGGGGATGTTGAGCTGTGACTACCACTCCCATCATGCTATTGCCTACACCCCCTTCCCAGCATGCCCATTACTTCCTTCCTTTTGAGTGGACTTCACTGTGTGTGAGTGTGACAGCAATGGCAAGATGGCTGACAGTGGTGTCCTGCTGTTGGTTGGTGGCCAGTTCCCAGCATGGCCTTGTGCTCCCCACAACAGAGCACCAGTGTCAGACATCTTTGATGGGGCTTTCCACTCCCTGTGAGGTGTGCATGCTTCAGTGTGAGCTTGCTGGGCCATGTGGGTGGGGGATGTTGAGCTGTGACTACCACTCCCATCATGCTATTGCCTACACCCCCTTCCCAGCTTGCCCATACTTCCTTCCTTCTGACTCTGCTTCCCTGTGGGGTAGTGTGCCTTTGCTGAATGGATGGCTGACAGTGTTGTCCTGGCGTTTGTTTGGCTACAAGTCCCATGTGTGTCCCTGTGCTTCCCACAGCATAACCCATGGTGGTGGTTCTTTGTGGGATAATTAATTTTAGTGTGAGGCAATGTATTTTCCCAGGTGAGTTGTGTGTAGTTTGTGTTAGGGGGGTGTGTGAGAAGAGCTGCTGGTAACTATGGTCAGAGCTGTCAGTCCTCCTTCCCACCCAGCCAGATATCCCACCATGGAACGTGCTTCCATTGCAGGGAGTGCAAGTTGTCTTTCAGGATGTCTGTCAATGGTGTCCTGCTGTTGGTTGGTGCACAGTTGCCAGCAGGGCATTGTGCTCCCCACAGCAGTAGCCAGTGTCAGCCATCTTGTCAGTTGTTTTCCACTCCCTGTGATGTGAGCATGGTTCAGAGTGGTGTTGATGGGCGTATTGTGAGGGTGGGCAATATCTGTGACTACAACTCCCATGATGCTATTGGCTACACTGACTTGACCAGCATACACAGAATTCCTTCCTTTCTGTGGGATTCCCTGTGTGGTGGTGTTCTAGTGGTGGCTACATATCTGACTGTGTTTGTTGGTTAGATTTGTGCCACTGCCTAGCTTTATTTGTTGTAGGGTTTGTACATGTCATGACACAGTTACATATCACTATGAGATGGCATGTATTGTGTTTATCTGACTGACATACACATCTTGGGATGATTCTGGTTTTGTTGCTGTGGATTTGCTAAGGGTGCATGGTTTGACTATCCCCTTGACAGTGATGTGTGTATATTGTCACATGATATTGGGTATATTTGTTGTGTACTCACCAGGCTCTGGGATGTTTGATAGTCCATATATGCTCACTGGTTGTAGATTGGCCCGCACCTTCTCCTCCCAGGGCCTGAGGTATAGTGGTTTGGCAGGAGGGCCACTGCGGTGTGTTGGCTCAAGATGTAATCCTTCTTTAGTAGGTCCCTGACCCTCCTGCGCACATCATACCACCTGTTCTGGATGTCTTCCTTTGTGCGCAAACATGGTGATTGTGCATTCACCCTGTCGACGATCCTCTCCCGCATCTTGGTTTTCTGCGACATGGGGGTCTGTTGGACCAGTGTACCAAACAGCTGTGGCTCTACCCTGAGGATCTCATCTACCAGGACTTCCAATTCACTGTCTAGGAACTTTGGATTCTTCTTTGGGGGCATGGTGATGGGTGGTGGTGGTGAGTGATGTGGGTGTTGGTGTGCATGTGAGGGTGTGTGAGTGTGGGTTTTGCTGGGTGTATGTGAGGGTGCTATTTGTTGAGGTGCTGATGGTGTGTGGCTTGTGTGATGGATGAGCTGTGAGTGTGTGTGTGGTTGCTGTCTGTTGGTGTTCTGTGCTGGCAGGTCATTTGAATTTGCAAAGGATCATGGTAGGGATTTGTGGCCTTTATATGGGTGGAGTTGTGGGTGTGTCTTTGTTCCCTGTTCCCCCCCCCAGTATTTATTGGCTTTGTAATTGCTTGTTTGGCCTTTTTTTTTTGTGTTTTTCGCTTTGTACTTTTTGTGCATGTAGGAGACGTTCTTCTGACCGAGTCGGACCCTGCAGATGTCTCGTGCGAGCTTCTCCGAGTCGTTCACGCTGTGTTTGTGCTGTGTTTCATGTGCAGCGTACGCGTCGGTCGCGGAGTATTGGGTTGCTTCGGCTCGCTGTTTTGTATGCGTGTCGTTCGTACGGCTTGTACTCCGTGCGACTCGGTCGGGTTTTCCACGCGTTGCATCGTACTGCGCGGTTCGGACTTCGCGAGTACGTTTCCTTCGGGTTCATTCCTGGTGCGTGTCGGTCGGTTCGATTCACGTGGTTTTCCGGCCGGATAGCTGGTTTCCGCGTGGTTCGGTCGTTCGGCTTGTGTTCCGTACGAGTCGGTCGGATTTTGCACGCATTTCATCGTACTAGGCGGGTCGGGCTGCACCGGTACGTGTCGGTCGGAATAGATTCCCGATCCGAGTCGGTCGGTACGTTTTCCGGCCCGAATCGGAATCGGCCCCTATGTGTTTATCAAACCTTATGGCAGTCTCCTTTTTAGTAGGGCAACTTGTTTGTGCAGTCAAGGCCTAATGCACCTAATGAGGTTTGGATGTTAAGTCTGGGGGCAATATAAGACAATCACTAGGGTTATAAAAAACATATGGAGTTGTCATTTTATATAAAATAATAACTTTTTAATATATTAATATATGTACTTCAAAAATAGTAGCAAACGTGTTTAAGCACACAAATTGAAGAAGTAACAAACTAAAACAATACCATGGAGTTACAACAATAAGCATCCAAGTTAAGTGCTATATACTGGTTGCAATCACTGACTGATAGTTGTTTGTAAACGAAGGAGAGCACAGAAGATCATAATCCTTCTACCAAAATATGGCACTTCTTTAATCACTGTCTACAACCATGAACAGCAGGAAACTTACAAAACCATAGGTCACAAATAATGCAAGCTGCCTGCAAGCAAAACAATATTATAACAGAGCAGAATCAAAAGCCTCAGGCATCACTGTGAAATGTTAAGGAATCTGGAAAAACAGGAATCTCCTAATTTAGGGTAAGGGTTGGCTGATTCCTTAAAAATATATATCTCATGATCTAGGGTCCTAGCAACTCCTGGTCAATAGTTCCACATCTGGCAGGACCGAGCTAGGTTACTGCAGGGGGTAGACAGCAGTCTGATCCAGTGGGGAAATGAATGTGTCAGACTACAAAGACAAAGACACTCCGTAGAATCGTGCAAGAGCTCTTTACGCTATGAGGATCAATCTGGAGCACATAACATATTGGTGCATAACAGAGCACCATTAGGGGACCCCATGTGAGTCTCAGTGCCTTTTTTTCTGACATTCGGGCTCAGGCTAGATATGGACTTGTCTTTTCCACACACTAGGTGAATGATAATAGGTACTGGAAAGGCAATTGGTGTGGGGGGGTCTCACAAAGTTGAATTAAATCAGAAAGGAAAACCTTGACACAAAGAGTGCCTGTACTCCCAAGGCGATTCTGCCCACTCTGTTCAAATGCACGTGCAAATAGATAATTCTTGGGCAACCCACATCCACCTCTCTTGAGGTGTAGAGAGCAATTTAGGTACGCAGGAGTCAATACACAAGGGTCTTGTTGAGTACAGGAAGTAGTACAGCAGTAGTATTCCTTCCTGACACTCACAAATTCCATTCACAAATCTCACCGCATCTGCCTATCCTACCTCTTATGTGCAGACATCACTGTCATTAGTGCAGTGATTTCCACACATATGTAGTAAATAGGGGAGAGCCAAGGTGCAGTGACTTGAAAATGTGGACTATTTACTACTAAATTGGTAAGGTTTAGTGAAATTTGGAAAATTTTGATAGGCATTCAGGAAGGTACATGCAAATAATTAACCACTCTAAAAGAGTAAGGTAATTGTTAGTCACAAAAGTTAAGTCTAAATCTACTATAGTAGTACTACTGATAAAACCAGCTCAAGCCTACTTAGGCCAAGTTGTGGAGTACGTCAACCTCCACAGATGGCCAATCACTGGAGGCAACACTTTTACCATACAGGAAAAAACATATAAAAGTAAATGAAGAAACATTTTGACTGACTAAAAATGTAAATTTTTATAATTGGTTTTATCTTCTTTAAGTATTTTAATATCATTTAAAAAATGTCAACTTTTTTGGTACAAGTAATAAAAATCACAAATTACAGCTCATGCAATGCACCAGCTACTCCAAATGGGAGGAAGTGAACCATTAAGATTCCACCACATATATCAATAAGTGACACTCATTATAAAAGCAACAAATTACACATAGCCTGCCCAAAAGGAAAGGAAGTCATACACCTCTGTTGGTGAATCTGTTGGCTTTACCTCTCATTTTGAGGATTCATTTTTTGAAGAGAAGAAAATGGAGAAGGAGGATAAGAGAGATGATTTACAAACATGTATGTTACTAAGTTGGTTGATTAGATGTAGTTTAAGTAATTTCATGTGTAATGTGTGTTAGGAAGTGTAATACGTTGTTAGATAGGCAGCATGTGTGTAATATCTGCCTATCTGTGCGAGGTAGGGGGAAGGATACAGCATGAATTGATATATATCAAATAGATGCAAGAGTGTCGAGTTGAGCTCTTACTTGCCTTACATTAGGGACTACCTGGAACAGATAGGTCTGAATAGAGGGGGATGTCCACGTCAAAGGAAAAGTGAAGCAAATGGTATAGGGGATCAACAGTGAGGGACCTTCACTCTTGGAGCTAATCTGATATAGTTCCCTCAATTATGCACAGATGGCATGACTTGTTAGCAGAATGCCACTTACAGATCAAAACATCAAGCCTTCCAGGGTGTGACTGGTGTAGCAGAAAAATCCAAACTTCATCCAGGATTCCAATACTTCTATTCACTGTTTAACTCTGGAGAGGCCATATCAATCATCAGTCTTGATGTGCCACTGCTAATGTCTGCCATGCCATTCACCCCTGTGGCTACCACCTCTTGAATCCCATTGTCAGTTTAAATATCTACCACCAACATTACCGCTCAACTAAATCCCATCTGACCTGCCTCATCCTTTAATATCAGTTCCTCTCTTCCCATTGACCCAACTTGGGGAATTTCTGCACCAGTCCATTAAAGAAAAGGTATAAGAATGCCACTTCATACAGAAAGAAATATTGACTACACTAACATCTAAAAAATGTTAAACTAACCAAGATGGGAATTTGATACTAGTAAAAACACAAGAAAAAAGCAGGTGATAGTGCATCCCAATGTTTTTCCTGTGCACTACCGAGTGGTGTATCACATGTACTGTACGCCAGTGCCCATGAAACTGCTCATGTT
Source organism: Calotriton arnoldi (assembly GCA_963921515.1). NCBI lineage: Eukaryota > Metazoa > Chordata > Amphibia > Caudata > Salamandridae > Calotriton > Calotriton arnoldi. The sequence continues at coordinate 139,425 of CAWUFW010004435.1, forward strand.
GAACATGTATTATGTGCTTACATTATTTAAAACTGCGTTCTCCTCAGTGGAGTGTCCATCATATCCCTTTCTGTATGCATGTACAGGTCCCCGCATTTGAGGTAGAACTGAAATTTCTCAACATGGTGGGTGCCTTGCCTGATGTTTATATTTACTTTGGTAAAGAAAGACTGCCCCTCTAACTAGGGAAGGTATCCATGCAAATCATGAAGCGCTCCCATCTGAATCTGAAAGTTCTAGCAACCCTTTTATTAATCCCAATCGCTGCCATTTACTAAGACCCCTGAATTTTTGTAATATACCACTTCTGGCCAGGGGGGTCTTCATGCTCTGTCAGGTGGACAGGAGGCTGGAGACCTGCACCAGGCAGACTCTTACACAACTCCAGATGAGTGTGTTTCCCTTGGGGGGGTTGGTGTACTCCCCCAGAAGTCCTGGGTTGCCAGGCACAGGTCCAGCCTAAGGGTACAGACCCTGGGTTGGAGGGCCAGGTTCAGGGTGTCCCTCCTGTTCTGGAGGAAGGGGCAACTGCTAACAGTGCCACTACCGGTTTGTCTTCTGGGGGCACCGCTCCAGGTGGGACGGTGCAGGGTTCCACTAAGGGGGGCAGGGAGAGGGCAGCCTCACCCCTGACCTCTGCCCAGTCTAAAGGTACAGACCCTAGGCTGGGATCCCAGTTGCAGGATAGAACCCCTGACGAATTGTGCAGGACACCTGCCACAGGTGCCCTGGCAATTCTGGAAGGGGGTACCGCTCCAGGTGGGAGGGTGCAGAGCCCCGAGGAGGAGGACCGGGTGTGGGAAAGCCCACCCCAGTCTCCTGTCCAGCCACCACATACAGGCCCGGGGCTGGTGGGTCAGTATCAGGATGTCATAACTGACCTGACAGGAGGGAGAGTGAACAAAGGGTGCCAGGCACCTGGGGCTACTGCCCCCCGCTCTCTGACGCCACAGAGGTTTGAGAGACCTGAGAGGCATAAGGCCTGGGTCTCATCACTGACAACTGTCAGTGGCCACTGTGGCTTGCTGTCCTGGTGGACAGAGTGGCCCCTGGGGGGGGGGCAGGAGTCACACCCCGGGGTTGGACTGGGTCACACCACTGTGTTGCCCATGTGGGTACTGTTTATTTGTTGGGACACACCTGTGAGCAAGCTAAGGTTAGGTGCTGCACAGATGGTGTCCCCAGGTGAGGAGAAGGGTTCCCCATGGGTTAGGTTAGTGGGCACTGAGAGTATGGACAGAGGGTTCCAAATGGGTTCAGATTGGCGTAGAACTGGAGTATGCCCCTGCAGTTGCGGGCCAGGGTCCATATTCTATCGCCTCAAGCAGGGATACCCATCAAGGAATTGATTAGTCTACCCTGGCTTTAGGCTGGAAGGGGGTTGTGTTGGACATGGCCCTTTTTGCAGGGTCATCCTAGGACTTTTTGCCTTCCTCTTGTATTTCTTCTGACCTATTGTTGGTGGTTTTATGACTCTGGGCACTTTACCACTGCTGATCAGTGCTAAAGTGCATATGCTCTCCCTTTGTAAATTGTTGTTATGGATTAGTGATTCCATGATTGGCATATTTGATTTACTGTCAGACCCTAGTACAGTGCACTCTGTGTGCCCAGGGCCTGTAAATCAAATGCTGCTAGTGAGCTGCAGCACTGATTGTGCCACCCACAGAAGCAGCCTTTAAAATGTAACTCTGGCCTGCCATTGCAGAGCCTGTGGGCAGTCTAGTACTGCCATGTTGACTTGGCAAGTGTACCCACTTGCCAGTCCCTAAACCTTCCATTTTCTACATATTAGGCACCCCTAAAGTAGGCCCAAGGTACCCCTGTGGGCAGGATGCAGTGTATGTGAAAGGCAGGACATGCCCTTTTGTGTGTGGCATGTCCTGGTAGTGAATTACTGCCAATTTCATTTTTCACTATTGCAAGGCTGCCTGTTCCCTTAGGACAGAATGGGGAGTTTGTTTATAACATCTTATAGACATAACTGCCCCTGGGAACAAGGTCGGAAAATAAAGTTTAGTATGCCTGAACTCAGAATGTTAAAATGCATCTTTTAGTGAGGGTGCTTTTTACATTCTGTGTTTGAAAATACCACTTTTAGAAAGTAGGTATTTTCTTGCCTAACCATCCAGTGTGCCTCTGCTAGGTTTGTGTATTGCATGTCTGGCTTTTGGATGACTGGGGCTGGAGAGGGGCAGTGGCTCCAGAGAGTCTGATGAGTCAGGGCTGGGCTGAATAGGCCTGGTCTGCATTTGGAGTGGTGGGAGGAGTAGCTCCTGCACCTGAATAGTGCTGTGCCTGCCTTCCACAATGATGGCTCCGCCCCCCTGTTGTGTGTCTGGAGCCAGGGCTCACACTGACAATGGAGGTTGTTGTGCACTTGCAAAGTGCCCCACAGAACTGGTTTTGCTGGGTATAAACACTCTCTGTCTTCAGAGAACAAAGGATTTTTGGGTATAAAAAGAGGGGCCCAGACCCCAGACTTTTAGAACACTTCTGGGAAATCAAGAGGAACCTTTGCCAAGGAGAAGAGCCGGAGAAGCTGAGGAAGAATACTGCCCCTGTGCTGTTTGCTGTCTGGGGTCGGCCTGCAGTGGCTACTTGCTGCCAAGGAAAGGAGAAAAGGACTTTGCTGTTTGCTGTGTCCCCTGCTTGAGGAAGATCTCCAAGGGCTTGAAACTGAACTTGCCTCCTGTTCTGAAGTCTCAGGGACACAAAGACTTCACCACCAGCTCCCCTGAACTTTCTTGCTGGGAGTTCTGACCTGCAAAGAGGTGCCTGCTGTTGTTTTGGACCTCTAGAGACTGTTTTCCGCTGGGAGCTGGAAGAATCCACGCATCGTCCCGGATCGTAGCATCACATCAAGGCGCCAAGTTTGTCGCATCGTTGGGGGAAGCAGTAAGAAACCGACGCATCACCTCCCCACTCAGTAAGAAACCGACGGATTACCTCCTCTCCGGTAAGGAACCGACGCATCACCTCCCCTGCGCAGCCGTAAGGAACCGACGCATCACCTCACCCGGAGCAAGGAACCGACGCATCACCTTCCCTGAGTGTAAGGAACCAACGCATCACCTTCCCTGCAGCCCGTTTTGTTTGTTTGCATGACGTATCCCAGGTACTTTGTGTGAAAAGTGTTGCATCTGCAATTTGCTTTGAACTGAACTATTTCTACCATCTGAAAGTCATATTTTTATCACTGTATTGTGGATTTTTGTCGTTTGGCCTTGTTTTGGTTTAGATAAAGATTACTTATTTTTCTAAACTGGTGTGGTGACCATTTGTAGTGTTTTCACTGTATTACTGTATGTGTTCACAAATACTTTATACACTGCCTCTGAGATAAGCCTGCCTGCTCGTGCCAAGCTACCAAGGGGGTGAGCAGGGGTTATTTTAGAAGTGTATCCCCCTTACCCTGACTAGAAGCAAGGGTCCCTATTTGGACAAAGGTACCTACCTCTGCCAACTAGAGACCCCCATTTCTAACACCTACCCAGTGAGTGTCTTTTAGAAAACTAACATGCTTTTTAATTATATAGCAATGCCAAATACTTCAACCTACAACACAACTGAGTGACTATAGTAGCACTTTTACCTTGCGTCACTACAACCTCTAAGCACCTACCATGTTAAACTCTCCCTGGGTGACTCATAGATAGCTGCCCCATCCCCCAGTAATTATGGTAAAAGAATGAATCAATCCCAAGCTCAGTGTTGAATGTCAGCCACAAGTCAAATGCACACTCTGCTTTATTTCTAGTTTCTTAATCCTGGTGGTGTCATAGGTAAAGCGATAGTTCATGGTGCGATACCGCCCCCTACGGAGCATATCCATCAGGCTCATATTCCTTCCTGTGAACATGCCCACAGGGAGTGAGGACAGCCTCAGGGGCTACCGCCATGCCTGCGTCTCTGTGCCTGGCTTTAGCTTCGTGCTACGGCAGACCTGGAGCATGGAGCATATATTTGGCATGGGCTGCTATTGCTCCATTTAACTCTGTTAAGTTCTACCCCGACAAGCTCGATTCAGGCAGTTGTAGCCCTGGGTGGGTGAATGTTGTTAACATGGTAGCTGCAGCCCCAGTCATGCCGGAAAAGGTGGTTGTAGCCCCCATCAGGCCAATGTTGTCAACATGTCAGGTACAGCTCCATCCCGACCGGAGCAGGCAGTTGTAGGCTTGATCGGGACGATGCCATCAACATGGCAGATGCTGCATGACTAGGCAAAAATAAGCAGCCCTGACTGGGTCAAAACAGAAAGTTGTTTTGAACTTTTCCCTCCAGAACCAGATTTGAGAGTCCAGGGGGACCCTCTGCAGCACAGGTCGCTCCTAGCAAGCTCTCATGCACTCAGTTTCCTTTGGATGTCCCAGGACGTCTCCTCCTGGATAGTCTCTTATCCTGCAGGGCCAAGCAGACTCTTCAGCAGGCAGAAAAGCTTCTAAGCACTCAGGAAGACCTTCAACTTTTCCAGCAGAAAATGCAGACTTCCTGTGATTTCCCTTCACATCTGAGAGGCTGGCTGTCAAGCAGAAACAGTACTGGTCACACAGCAGTTCATTGAATACTCTGCAGAGCACTCCCTTCCTTGGTCTTGAAGGACTTTCAACAGGATCAAAGTGGGGTGGCTTGGATCCCACCTTTATGCACAACTTCTAGACATGGGATATGGATTGACTGTCGCAAAGTTCAGAACAGGTTCTGTGTGGTTCTCTTTGAAGTGTCCATCTCAGGCTACATTTGCAACACCCTTTGTGTAAGCAACAGGTACTTGCTTACCAGATTTTCCGACTAGTAAAATCAGGCATGTTGTTCCTGCACCCAGACATCCAGGTGCAGGAACATCAAGTTAGTTATAATTGGGGGAACGGTACACTAGGGCTCCACCCATCTTGTAACCGTGGCCATAGTATTTTGACTGTACTCACTAAGTGTCTATATATGACAATGTGTTTGATCCATTTTCAGGATGATTTTTCTCCTGCAAGTGCTGTATTGAGAAAATGTTATGCTTTCAGACAATTACATACTCAAACATAGGGGCCCATTAGGATGTCTGGCGGATCGCCACCGCCGGCCCGGCGGTGGTGATCCGCCCGCCAAATATCCTTTTTCACCCCCCGGCATATTAGCATGGCGAGGGGCACCGCGGCGGACGGAAAGACCTTCCGCCGCTTTTCCGCCGGTCGGATTGCCGGCCGGGCGAAAAAGGCAGACAACATGGTGGCGCTGCCTTGCAGGCACCGTCATCCATATTAGCATGCCTGCAGTGACATGCCTTTCCATGGCAGAGACTCCGCCATGGAAAGGCATGCAGAGAATGCCTTCGGGGACCTGTTGCGGGCCCCCAGGGGGGTGGGGGGTGGATGCCTGCACTTGGGGGGTACCAATGGTACCCCCCTTCATTGGCATGCACAAGGTGGCAGGCACTGCGCGGTGCCTGTCACGTTGTGCATGCCAATGCACAACATGCATATTTTGCATTGCGGCGGGTGCTGCTGACAGCACCGCCCGCCGCAATGAAAATGTGCTGGATGCGACCGCCAGGGTGGCGGTAGCATCCTAATTGCCATGGCGGGACCGCCGCACCTTCGGCGGTCGGTCCCGTGTTCCGTTATGGTGGCGGGCGGACAAAGTCCGCCCGCCATCGTAATAGGCCCCATAGTTCTGTGAATGCACTTTTCATTGATGAGCTCAACCATGGTATTTGATCTAACAGGTAAATGATACATTTTACTACTACACGGACACAAACGGATGACAGAACAAGAACTGATATCCTTGAAATGTAAAACATTACAGCTTTATTGTAATAAAACCTGGGTGAAAATTGAGTTATTGCCTGGTTCAGTGAGCAGATAGAGCAGTAGATTGAATGAACAGTATTTTTCTAAAGGTCTGCACTCTTAAGCCAAGGAGAGGATCGTACCAATCGTAAAGTAATACAATAGAAAAATGATGCCATTTTGATCTATTTCTTCTTATAACACATTGTGTTTATATCACAGCTCAAATTTTCAATTAAGCCGTGCTTCTCTGCTCTCTGCGTGGCGTTGTAGCTCCTGGCCTGAGAATGCAGAAATATTGGACGAGGACTGGGGAGCAAGGAGGGTTATTATATGTGCGCATGTGGCGCCCAAGACAAACACAATAATAGAGAGGTTACGGCTATACGGATCTCACAAAAGAGGGAAAGGAATAGGAGGCGAACTGTTTGTATGTTCCCTTTTCTCCACACATAAATTGGAATTATGAACAGCTGCTGACATTGATACAGCTAATGCTGACAATCGTCAGTTCTCCAGCCTTTCAAAGGTTTTTATTGCTCCTGTTGTGAGATCACATATCATGTTCTCTGTGGCCTGACAGACAAAGACACGCAGTGCGGTCTGATTATGGTGTTTGAGACTCCACATGACTTTTTTCTCCTTTATATCAAACAGTTCTTATAATAGCCAATTAAAGATTATTCCTCCTTCTTCCTGGAAATCATCTCTCCTCTTCATGGAGGAGATCAGACACCTTGAAGAATGTAATAATAATGGTCATGAATGCTTTATTCTTCATAAGAGCTCTGAAGGTTTAAACGGAGAGCGCAAGCCATGTTGAGGTAATGCGTCTCCTGATGGACTTCATATGTTAACTAATATATATTATTTGGTATTAATTTGTAACCTTTATTAATCGTGATTTAGAAATAATCATAAGGTGAAAGAAAGTGTGGAGCCGTGTTTTAAGATTATATTTGGTTCAAATAATATAGATGAGCATTTAGGGCCGGTCGGGGAGTTTACAAAAGACACTTAGAGCCCATTACATTAGGGCCGGGATCCCTACATTAGTATTCCTACTCCCCAAATTACTGATTCCTGCTTCCAAATTACTGATTCCATGGGCATCAGTTATTTAGGGAGTTGTAAATTCCGCATTACCCCCGTACTCCCACTTAAAATAAAGCATTACCAATTGAACCATGTGCACTTCACCTGTTTCCTGTGGCATTTCTGCATTTTCACCCTTTGGTCATCAATTTTAACTGATGAAATGTCCAGTTGGAAAAAATCCACTATTTTTAGCCGAATCGGGAATCACACCTTACTTGTAAATTTGGGCCACATGTACGAAGCACTAGCTGCAAAATACTGGTCCCAATTTTGCTACCAATGTGATATTTTGCAAACTGATCTATATTCTAATTGGTTGGTTCACAAAATCCCAACCTACCTACCTCATAAATACTAATAAGGTAGGTTGCCATTTTTTACCCACTACGGATTGCAGCCATTATAGGGTTGATAGGCTATTGGGCAGCAAACCACCATGTTTATGATTGCTTTTAAATAAAAAAATGAATGTAACTAACATTTTTTAATCATTCCCAAAGTGGAAGGGGCCCTGTGGGGGCCCCTTCCCATTTGTCAATGGCTCACCACTACATGTTTGTATTCAGTAAAGAATTATACTTTGTAACCGGGTTTCAGTCTCAAAACATTAATACATACCAGTCAGATTCGGTATTTGAAAGGAACGCCTTAAACATGTCCCTTCCAAATGGCAAGTTGGCATTGAATCGCAGACTCAAATTACGATTCAGTAACGTTTACCAAATCACAATTTGTGGATTGTACATACCAAAATACATTTTTGCAAAGTCAAACAGCCCGATCCTGTGAATCAGGACATTTGCAATCACAAAAAGTCTTCTGTGTATTTGTCCCATAGTTCTTAAACACCCTTCACTTTGGTAAAAAAATAGGAACAAACAAATGCACCCTTCGCATGATGTGGAGCAACTTTTTGTAAATATTTTTTTTCATTTCTTTATTAATTACTGGTGCTTGTTCTACTGATGGCCATGTCAACTTTTAGACCTTAAAGAGCACATTATTCCTCAGTAGTTACAACTTCAGTCAGTGTTATGTGGATTGACAATTCTCCAAATGGTTCAGAGTGTGGAAGTGGTTCTCGGCCCGGGGGCACTGCCAATCTGTGGCTGTTGCTTGGGGTTCTTTGGGTGGGAGGTGAGTGAAAATTGGAGAAATGTATGGAAATTCAATTTGTAACTGAAGTGTGAGTAAATGTATAGCCAGGTTGTTATCTACTTGATTCAAAATGTCCATTGTGGTGTTAGGCACGGAGAATTGCTACCATTGGATAACCCTCATGAGCCAAAATAAAGGTTATCTTTGCTTCCCTTAAACACATGCACATCAAGTTCCCCTTATTCTAAATATTACTTTCATGATCATCAACACATGAATAGAAATCACCCCAGACGCTTTCTCTGAGACGTTATACTCTAGTGATAAAAGAATGCATAGTTTTGGATCAACCATATCTGGTGAGGGTATTTTCCTGCGAAGTCAGACTCATGGAGGCCATTTTTGGCTCTGCTGCAGGAGTTGCCATCCTCCCTGGCTTCTCTACCTGTAGGCATGCAGCTAGTATCTGCACTGCACTGCAATTCTCTTGGGTAGAATACACATTGGGGCCTTCTGGCGGGCGGGTCAGGCAGCTGCCCCCCTTCTGCCTTCTCTTTCCGTTGGAGCACCGGTCAGTGGATTTGGCTGGGGTGACATAAGGATGGTCTGTTTGATTGATGAATGTTTGTGTGCCCCTGGACCATAAAGCCAGATGAGACAGTTGCAGCACTTTAAAACAATATTTTAAGTCACTGTATAATCAGTCTGGACAGACAGCACAGAGTGACTCTGGCACTTAGGATCATGAAACCACATCAGGTTTGATCCTCTTTTAGCTATGGGGATGGAGCTTGCAGCTGGACACAACAGGGCCTTCCTTATTCTATCAGTCACTAAGAGCCAGGCATGTATGCATTAGAGTATGGGTTTCAGCTCCCTTGAAACAACTGGCCAGTCCTAACTTGTGCTGCACGTTTAATTCCAGGGAGGGATCTTTACTTTTCTTCCATGTGCATGGCACCCCCATCTCCCATTAGAGCCTTTTGCAATGCCCACGCTGCCACGCGACCTGTATGTTCACTCAAAGCTTGGCTCTAGACAATACAGTCAGTGCATAATGATCACTTGCTCAACCTCAGTGCAGACGTGTCTTGCTGTCTGTCAGAATTTAATTTGTGACTGACTCATTAATGGTATATGTGAGAGAGCCAGCCTCAGCAGGTAAGCAATGGGGAGTGTGACTGCCACTAAAGTGTAAGTATCAGTCTGGCACCCTCGCCTGAAGATGCACAACAAAATCAGGATCTGTGTTGGAAATGTTCTGAATAACATATTCCAACACACAGCTTTGGTTTTATAGGATAACAGCATTTCTCATCTCCAGTATTACACATCAAGATTTTTTTCCTCACCTTCTGGAAGAGAAGTAGTTTGAGAATGAAGCAGTAAGGGGCTCAGAGAAGAAAATTGCCAAATGTTTGTGGCAAGGCAATTTGTAAACTTTTCACGGACACATCCTATTCAATAAATCAATTACTCTTCATTGTGGCTAAAAAAGCAAGAGAACAAATGAATATTAAACAATATGTACAAAAACACAGTACTAAAATTTGATTCAATCACTTCAAACATCACAATATACATAATTTCGGTAGGGCCATAATCAAAACAATATAATTTGTGTAGAAATTAACATAAAAGCTAATTTTCAATCCCTAAATGGCAAAGTGCAAAATCATAACAATACACATAAACCTAAAGGGCAATTTTCTTTGTCGTTGCCAGCCATGCATGCCTAATAAAAACTGACTACACGAAATCGGATTTTTTCATTGTGGCAGGATTTCAGGATTCACGTTAAATGCACAGGGGAGTGTGCAGACCTAGTCTGAACTTTGCATTTATAAGAGATTGGGCTGCCCTAGATTTGAGGTTTATGTGTGCTGGCATAATTTGTTTTAGGAAGAGAAATATTGGCAAATTCTATTGAAATGTCCACATAAATCAATAAGGAAGAGGAGTAAAAAGTTAAAAGTGTCTTAATTGATTGTCAGTGTATGTGAATATGGGATAAGTACAGTGGTCAGATCTCTGCTTGGAAAAGTTGGGGTGAGCTCCATGACTTGAATCTCTTTACCATTTGCTTGTCATCTTGCAAGATGTTCCAAAGTGATTGCATTTTAATAACCCAAGCATGAAACAACCCTAGGCAGAGCTGGTATCCTTGATTTGCAGACAGTTTGCCTTAGGATTCACACCGGCACACTCTATTAACTGGTATTTGTCCCACTGCATTTCATCCATCTGCCCCAATCTTTCTCTCCCCCATTTTCCAGTTTACCGTTTTTTCAGGTTGCTGCTCTTTATTGTTCTCTGCAGAAGAGTAGCTCCTTTTCTTTGTATGGTTGGGGATGGACCATGACCCAGATGTTAAGACAGGCTGTTGCATTCACCTTTTTTTTTGTTTTCAGGCATTATCCCCGTTTCCTCCACTGATTCAGCTTTTTTCCCTTAATAAGGAGTGCCCCCTTCTTAAGGGAGTGGGGGGAGGGTTCCTCCCCGTTGCTCCATTTCTTTTGTGCTTTGTCACTGCCACTTTGTGCACAGCCAACGCCGCCTGTTACTACTGCTGTGTTTTACAGTCATTGCTAGGCAGGTGGAGACATGTTTGGCGTCAAGGCTGACGCAGCAAGAACGTAACATACCCCTTTCATATTCTGTGGATGGAGCTTCATGGAGGAATGCATGCAGTTGTCACAGGTGGAAGAACCTCTTTGCCATATTGAGAACTTGGGAAGAAAGGGTAGGAAGGCACTGTATTGTACACCAGGCTGTGTTAAATTAAAGAAGTTGCCTTAGGAGCAATTATCTTTTACACTCTAAAACAATGTGTCATTAGAGAAGAGAGTAGAAATGTGATGTGTGGCTGTCCATTTTACAAGCTTACTGTTAGAACCAGTCATGACAGCCCCCACGAGAGTGGCTGAAGTGTTTTACTGAAATCCCTCCTTAGGGTCCTTCTAGTGCATCTGACACAGTGTCCACCTGAAGAGGCACACAGAGCAGCAGATGACTTGCTGCTCTGTCTGCGTGGCGCTGAGTGGGTCAAGTGATCCACTGCTGCTGCTCACCAATTGCCTCATTTAAAATGTCCATGCCTGTTGCATTTTTATAGTTAAATCACTTCTTTAATATCAGCTTTCAGTGTTTGTGTTCATGGCTCCAAAGAGAAGACGCTTGTAAGGATAAGGGAGTAACCTTGTCTGTTCTCTCTTGGGTAAGGCTAGGCTGCATTATATGAAGATTCAGCCTGACCTTAGCTGAGGAGAGTACAACGTTATCCATTATGAACGCCTGCATTTTTGGGACTAGACCAATTTGCTGCGGTTTCTGTTGGAGGAATCCCCAGTCCACCCTGTCAAATACCTCCTCCACGTCAAGAGTAATTCAAGCCATTTCGCACAGATGACCAGACAGAAATTGTCAGATTTTTATGAAGCCTGAGTGGCAAGGGGGAAATGAGTTTTGACCAGACCTCTTCTAGATATGTTGTAAGCACTTCTGAATAAATATTTGCATTACAGTTATGAAGGGCAAGCTGGCATTGAAACCACACTATTCAGAGTCCTTGTAATTCTCCTATAATTAGGAAAGTGTGGATTTTATGTTGGCACACTTTTCTTGCTAAAATGAATTATATTTCTTATTGAGGCGGCCTTTAAGAAGTGGCATGCACTGCAAATAAAGTAAGCTGCACCACTGTTATTGGCAAATTAAAATGTTTTTGCCCACTCTTTAATTTAAATTTTGCACCCCCTTGATAGACCTGCATGAAATTGGTCATTCCTACGGAAGACTAAGCATGCTAAATGTCTTTATAATTTCATGTGGATTCATCGAATGTTACCACTTTTAATAGTAAATTGACACTTTTTTAACAAATAACAAGAGTAAGCTAACCATGATAAGTATTTACCAATGTGCAAAATTTTTAAAGAGCACCAAAGTTATATGCAAATGAAAGAAAAACTCATTTTCAACTGGCAAGGTATGTCTAAATTTTATCCCCTTCAACTCCATCAACAGATGTTTTTAATGCTAAACAAGCAAAGGCACCTCCCTGAGTAAAGTTCTAGTTTCTCCCAAAATTGATGCTCTTCTGTTAAGCATTTGTTTCTGAAGTGAAGAGCAAAGATTTCTATGAAGAGCTAATATCTATCTATCTATCTATCTATCTATCTATCTGTCTGTCTGTCTGTCTGTCTGTCTCTCTGACTGTCTGTCTGTCTATCCATCCATCAATCATATATTTAGGGCACAGCAGCAAAATAGAACTCTTAGTCCCCCTCTAAAGAGGGCAGGGCCAGTCACAGAATGGTCACCACTTTACCATCACAGCATCAATGACCAGTTCCCGGCAGTAAGAGCAGCAACTCACTTTCAAGCCTGTTTGCCATCTTAAGCAAATCACTGGTTTCAGTTTAACATTTTATTTATCCATATGCGAGGTTTGTCACCAAGAATTGAAAGAATAGCAGCAGTGGTTCCAGACTCAGCCATGAGAGACTCTCACCGGCAGGGGTGTACGAGTGGAGAGTGATAAGCTCTGTGAAAATGAGAAGGACCAATCTGAGAAAGGAATGGCGACCATTTACGAGTGGATTATGTGTTACTAAAATAGGTTATGGTCGATTGTACAGTGGGGTAATCTGTAGGTCTGAATACTGTAGAGAGGTCGAGAATTTGAGAATGGACGTGAGTTCTTAAGTACCGGACTGGGAACCCATAGCAGCTCTTGCAATTTTGTTGGACCGGCCCCCAACCCCTGGAGGGGGCAGCGTGAACAACTACTGCTAAACAAAACCGGCCCCCAGTACTGCTGCTCTTCACAAGACGAAAACAGGTGCAGGGGAGGTGAGGTGCCGGAAAGTAAAGCAATGCATCGGTGCAAAACCAGCCCCCACCACTCCAAAATCAGCCCCTACGGCTCCAAAACCGGCCCCACCCTTCCAGCCTCCCAGGCAAATGCTTGATGCCCGCTATGGCTAGTCCGGCCCTGGAGTCCTGGTGAACAAAGGTTATGAAGCTAGATACACAAGTGAGCGCAGTTTCTATAAAGTGCAGCTCCCTGGACCCAGATTTAACAGTGTCTTGCAGGTTATGAATAGAGAGGAAGGAGGTAAGACGAATAACACTATTAAATATTTTTTTTACAAAACTGGAAGCAGAGAGACAGACTAGTAGGTAGTGGGGATGAAAGATAAGCATTGTTTCATTTTAATATTAGCAGGACTACTGAGTATTTAAGCAGGGACAACAGGTGCCAAATTGGAAATAGTGACGAAAGAGGGGTACAAGGCCAGATAGTACGGTTAGAACTAGAGGTTTGATGATTTTGGCAGCTTTGAGAATGGGATTAACTTGGAGGGAGGAAGAGGAGGATTTATGGGACAGGCTGGAATGCGATAAATCGAGTTTGAAGTGTGGGTGGGGTGTAGGGTAGAGGCAGTGTGCTTCAGAGAAGCCTTTGGCTTATTCTGATGTTTGAGATCATTGTGGAGAAGTATGTGCCCAAGCTACCTGTTGAGTGGGAGGACTGACTGATGGTACTGCTAAGGTGAGTATTGGTTGTGTTGGCTCGTCTTGGAGGACTTGAGAACAGAGAGGGTAATATGTCTTGATATTGAGGTGATTTGGCAGACATTAGACAGGATGTGAGGTTCCCCATGGGTAGACTGTAGATTTCATGATGCCCTGTAGTTGGGCTTTTCTTCTACTTATATCGAAATAGATGTAATTTGATGTTCATACATGTTTGAATCAATCAAGGTTTGAGGAGTAAGAGCTTCAGGAGTAAAGCTTAAAAATGGAATAAAGTGCTCCATAATATGGTCCGGTACCGCCTGAGATTCCCCCTCCTCCCATTCATTAACCGAACAGATCCTTGGGTTGGATGGGGAACCCACCCATCTCTCACTCCCCCCCCAAGGCAACCATCACATAATACAGACACCAAGCTGTTTGGATTAGGGGTCGTAGTCCCCGGCCGTATTTTATTACATAAAACAATAAAACATTGAAACGAATATCATTTTCATTATGTCCACAAATACGCAGACAGTCCAATACATTGATAGGTACACGTCTGTCTGTTGGCTAACTTTAACATGTTTCTAACATAACCATTCCTATCATAAGCTAAGCAATGAAGGTGATTTCCTTTCTGCGTATCCCTGTTAGAGCCTACGGCAAGGTCAATGACTGGCGGCCCCAGATCCCAATAAAGCTACGTCCCAAGAACACCTACCGGAGTGATGTTTGTTGTGTAGGGGGCCCAGCTTACCGGATGGATACCTCCCCCTGGCTCCCCCTACGCCCTCAGCCTTAACTTCATAAAAGGGGCCGCTGCAATTAATAAGCATCCTTGCGCTGCGCCCTTGAGCGCATGCGCGTGCGGGGATTGGCCAACAAGCCTACGGAAAGCGTGGCTTCCCTTCCCCCTGCACCCTTCCAGCTGTAATCCCAAGACTCCTACCGGAGCGATGTTGCGAAGGGGGTCCAGCTTACCGGAGAGATACCTCCCCCAGGCCCCCCCTACGCCCAGACTCTTAACTCCATAAACGGGGTCCTGCAAGTATGCATCCTTGCGCCCTTGAGCGCATTCGCGTGCGGGGGTGGCCAACAGACCTACTGGAAGCGTGGCTCCCCGGCCCCGCACCCCTTCAGTCTACCGGCTGAAACTGCCCCTTGGAGTTCTATGAGAGACCCTCTGTCTCCCCCTCGGGCGTCCCCCTTTGATAAAGGTGATGCCCTCTAAAGGACCGCAAACTATGCGCACCACTCATGACCTTACCGCCTGACCAGGGAAACACAAAATACGACAACATACATTTCCTGAAATTAAATCACTTAGTTAAGAACACACTTTTATTTCAACATAACGACAAAATCTGAGATACTTTATTAAGACAACATATAATTCCTAAAAGTAAACCAATTAATTTAAGAAATACTTCAACAAAACACTTTTATTTCAACATAACTATAACTCAAAACACTTATTACATTACTCTTTCTGTCCTGCAAACATACAAAATTACCCCAATGCCTGCCTTAGGGGATGGTGGGTGGGGAAAAAAGAAAAATCGGGGCCTCCGACCGAGGCCCTGCCCCGAGGAACAGTACTTCTAAAGCTGGGGAGCGGCGAAAAGAGGGATTGCCCTCTCCGCTCCCCAGACTTTATATGGCATGCTTTGGCAAAACCAGCTTAGACCGGCTCGCCCAATGTTGGGACTTCCGGGGAACCGGAAGCACTTGAAGTGCTTCCAGTTCACCCGCGCCAATAGAGAGGAACCCGAAGGGAGGCCGCCAGGATGCGTGACCTCCCCAAGATGCGGGGGACAGGCGCGACCGCCATAGTGGCGGCGTGCCCGAGTCCGTGCCCGCCTCGGCAAATGTAGTCCTCAGTGTGTCATTGAATGTGAAAGAGGTGGAATTTGACAAGCGTGCAAGATCATTGACAATGGCAGGGCGTTTAAACATTTGGTGATGTGACTACCGAGTGGATGTATTGAAGTTGGAGAGATGGTGGCCAATATGCATATTGTATATAAAGAACTATGTATAGAACATTACAGCACGCCAGTGTGTCTAGTTTAACTAAGTTACCATTATACAGGACCTTCTGTGTGCAAACAGAAGCACATATTGGAAAGTTGCTGCCTGTAAACAGGACTATCACCTGCTCACTTCTCTATGTTTTCTCAAAGAGAAACAGTATCCGCTTGTCGTCTTGTCTATCATATATTGTTTATAATACATGTCTATATGATATGTGCCTTTTGAATAACTGTATTCTACTAGATACTTGTTCAAATTCAATCACTTTTAGAGCTAGGCTGCATTCATGGAGTTTTTAGATTACGTCTATGCATGGAATATTTTGCTTTGCTAAGTAATAATTATAGCTGAATGAATTCCAGGTGAACCATTGTTCTTTGTATATAATGTATGCCCAGGTTCTTACCGATGCATGGGCAGCTCTTGTTTTTCAGTACAATATGCATATTATGGCATGGTCAGAGAGAGATGGACAGATGGCAGATGAGGAGTATGTAAGGGTCTTAGAGATCAATATATGATTGAGAGGGCTTCCATGTGAGTGTATAGAGGTACAGTAGGTGTTCTGTAGATAGAAGTCGGAGAGAAATTAGTAAATATAATATTCTTTTGGTGTTTGGGACAAAGTTATGGTTGCCTAATGAAAGTAGTGTAGAATGACGTAGTAATTCTGACAGTCATCGAGATGATTAAAGTACAAGCTGGTGTTACTTAGTGGGTGGTAGAGAGAGGACCACAATGTGGATATTGAAATGTGCAGTAATGGCAGTAGAATGGTCATCAGTCTCATGTAAGCCAAATGCATTTTTGGATGAGTTTTATAAATTTAGATTCTTGTCAACCTTGCCTCTAAATCTATGAATGCCAGAGAATATGTTGCAGAATCTAAATAGATTGCATTGCACCCAGAGCCACTACTGTGTTGAGATTGGAAAATGGAGTAATGATCACAACAAAGCAGACTGGCAACAAAATATTTGCCCTCTCTCGTCATCATTTCATCACTGAAACCTGCACTAGGTGCATCTATAGGTATTATTAGTTATGGAAGGACCATTCAATTATGGAAGGACCATTCAATCAGCTCAGTGTGTCAGTGGGTTAACCATCCTGAAAAAATGGGTTTTGCTAGCACACCATTATATAGACCATACAGAAGAAGTAAAGAGGGAAGATCGCAGATCATGACACCATTAATGGTCATAATACTAATACTAACAGTATTACTAACACCAATATTAATACTAGCTACACTAACACAATGCACTTCCATCATTTGTCTAGTTTCAAGGCGCTGATAACAGATACTACGTGTTACACAACTCCTTGGTCGTCATTTTGTCGACCTCAGGAAAATGATAGGTGGGTGGGCCTGCCAGTCATTATATCATTCAGATTAAACAAATATCTCAACAATGCATGGATTAATCCACTGAACTATATACATACTAATAAAAAGTATATTCCCACGAACTGCTTGTAATGCAAACATGTTTTCACAAGCAATGGGCCTCTTTGAAAATATGAAGTGTTCTTAAAGTTTGATTTTATTTCCTGTCAGCAAGCTGTGTTTTTTTTGTAGCCAGCGTTCATGTCCGCACTCGACTTCCAGCTTAGAATTTGCAAGATCATTGCCGTTAAAAAGAGGGTGATATCGGGTTAAGTATGGTTCTAAGAATAAATTGCAATGAAACAGAATCATCCAGCATTCTGGCAAACTGCTGTTCATAACATGACTGCCTACTTCATTTATTTTCCAAAAGAAAGAAAATATTTGCAGGGCCTTGTAGAACATGACATCCAGCTGCCTGAATTGTCATGGCAGTAAGGACTGATATTTAAATAATATTGATCTATCAGTTTGCAGTACTTTATGAAAGAGACAAATTTAGAAGAGAAAATTGTGATTTTAAATGAGTGCATGCTTGTTCCCAATTAAATAAATAACTTAATGCATAAAATAATGAAGTTTATAGTTACGATTGGTGGGAGCAATTTGATTGGCCCAATATTTACCTCCACAGACACTAAGCTTAGCCACCCTGCTCCGTGCCATGATAGAAAATGTAAAATATGTAAAGCATGTAAAAAAATACCCTGCCATTATATGCTGCTGCCTTGCCTCTCAGCAGATGTTTTAAAAACATTGTGAATACCTGTTATTCAGGCGCGCCAAAGGCAAGCCCGTCTGCGCCCGTCCACGACCCGACCGCGGCCAGCGTCAGGAACCCTGGACCTCCCACTACCCATCGCTACGACACCACCACCCTCCTCGCATTCAACCCTGGAAGACTTAGAGAATGCCAACAGGCCTCGCCGAACACGACCCACGGCCAGTTCTCCTGCCTCCACTGCCGCCAGACCCTCACCGCCACCCCGGCCTCCAACACCGCCGACGCCAGCACCGGCGACACCCTAAAATGCATCCTCCTCAACGTACGCTCCGTACACAAACACGCCATGGAAATCTGGAACCTACTCGACTCTCTTTCGCCCGACATCGCCTTCTTCACAGAGACCTGGACCAACGCATCCTCCGCCCCCGACATCAGCACCGCCATCCCAGACAGATACAAGATCCAGAGGAAAGACCGCCCCAACCACCCAGGAGGGGGCCTCGCCATCGCCCACAAGAGCACCCTCCGCCTCACCACCTCCAGCGAAACCTTCCGCCGAACACCTGCACTTCAAGATCCAGACCACCCCCAAAGCCACACTCCGAGGAACCCTCGTCTACAGACCCCCCGGCCCCCGAACACCATCACCGACTTCATCGCACCCCACGCAATCGCCTCAACAAACTACATACTCATTGGAGACCTGAACTTCCACCTCGACAACCCCAGCGACCCCAACTCCACTATCCTTCGTGACAACCTCGCCAGCATCGGACTTAAACAACTCGTCAACACACCGACCCACAGAGCAGGACACACTCTCGGCCCCATCTTCGCGGCAGGAAACAGCATCCATTTCAGCCACACAACGCAGCCGCCATGGACCGACCACCACTGCGTACACTTCGCCATCAACAAACCCAAGGCACCCAAACCAGCCCCACGCCCACCACGAAGGAACTGGAGCAAGGTTACCGACGAGCAACTTAACTCCACCCTCAACCGAGATAACCACACCTGGGCACCCAACGCAAACAGCGCAAACGACACAGCCAGAGAACTCCACACCTGGATCTCCAACTGCGCAGATGAGCTCGCCCGCTATGCAACCCTGACAGACAACGCCCCAGGAAAGCCGCCTGGTTCACAACCGCTCTCCAAGAAGCCAGACGCACCTGCAGACGCCTGGAGAAGAACTGGAGAAACACCAAGACAACCGAAAACCACACCACCTACAAGGACGCCATGACGGACTACCACAACCAGATCAGAGCCACCAAAAGGAACTTCATCCACAACAAAATCCTGGTCAACTCCACCAACTCCAAGGAACTTTTCAGTGTCATTCAAGAATTCACCAACCCACGCAGCGAAGCCACAGACATCACCCCATCCCAAGACCTCTGCGACAAGCTTGGAACCTATTTCCACCTCAAGATCAAAAACCTCTACGACAACTTCATCGACCATCCACCAGGCGCCACAGACAGCCCCCCGCCCCCAGAAACACCAGCCAGCCCACCATCTCCAACTGGACACCGATCACGGCCGAAGACACCGCCTCGACCATGAAAAGCATCCACTCGGGGCCCCCACCGACCCCTGCCCCCTCACATCTACCACAGAGCCGTGGCCACCATCGCACCCGAACTACAACGCACCATCAACACCACCTTCAAAACAGGCACCTTTCCAGATGACTGGAAGCGCGCAGAAGTCAGACCCCTGCTTAAGAAGCCCACAGCTGACCCCACCGACCTCAAGAACTATCGGCCCATCTCGCTCCTCCCTTCGCAGCTAAAGTTGCAGAGAAAACAGTCAACAGGAAACTGACACGATTCATTGAAGAGAACGCCGTCCTCGACCCGTCCCAATCCGGATTCCGAAGCAACCACAGCACAGAGACCACCCTACTCGCCGCCACAGACGACATCCGCACCCTCCTAGACCAAGGCCACTCCGCAGCCCTCATCCTACTCGACCTATCAGCGGCCTTCGACACCGTCTCCCATCGCACACTAGTCGTCAGACTACACGACGCATGAGCATACAAGGAACAGCCCTGGACTGGATCCGATCATTCCTCACCGGAAGAAGCCAAAGGATCAGACTCCCACCCTTCCTCTCCGACCCCACGAAAATCAAGTCCCACAGGGTTCATCACTGAGCCCCACCCTCTTCAACATTTACATGGCCCCCCTCGCAGCCATCGTCCGACAACACGGCCTCAACATCGTATCCTACACCGACGACACCCAGCTCATCCTCTCCCTCACCAAAGACCCCACCACTGCCAAACTCAACTTCCAGAAAGGAATGCAAGACGTCGCAGTCTGGATGACCAACAGCTGCCTGAAGCTCAACGCTGAGAAGACAGAAGTCCTCATCCTCGGTACCACCCCTTCTGCATGGGACAGCACCTGGTGGCCGACCGCCCTCGGAAGCCCACCTACCCCCTCAGACCACGCCAAGAACCTCGGCATCGTACTCGACTCATCACTCTCCATGAACCGACAGGTCAACGCCGTCACCTCCAGCTGCTTCAACACCCTCCGCATCCTCCGCAAGACCTTCAAGTGGATCCCCCCTGAGTCAAGGAAGACAGTCACCCACGCGCTCATCACCAGCAGACTGGACAATGGAAACGCACTCTACGCCGGCATCAACAAGTCCCTACTCCGCAAACTCCAGACAGTACAGAACACCGCCGCCAGACTCGTCCTCGGCATCCCCCGACACGAACACATCAGCCAACACCTACGAAGTCTCCACTGGCTCCCCGTGGAGAAAAGAGTCACTTTCAAAATCCTCACTCACGCCTACAAATGCCTACACAACAACGGACCCAAATACCTCAACGACAGAATCAACTTCCACGTACCCAAAAGAAACCTCCGATCTTCCAACCTCGCACTGGCCGAAACCCCACGCATCCACAGAGCCAGAGCAGGCAGAAGATCCTTCTTTCACATTGCAGCCAAGACCTGGAACGAGCTACCGGCAGACATCAGACGCGCCCCCTCCCTGAACACCTTCAGGAAGACCCTCAAGACCTGGCTCTTCGGCTAAACAGATCTGCGGACCCCCCCCTCAGCGCCTTGAGTCCCTCACGGTTGAGTAGCGCGCTTACAATTCCCTGATTGATTGATTGATTGTTAGCTATGTGCTATCAATTCAATGCCGTCCATTCCAACGAAAATGCAGTGATTTGGAGACTTTATGATAAAATGTTTTGAAAAGAAATAATGTTTTATTATGGTAGTTAAAAATGTGTACCTAGTCAGTACAGTACAGTACATCAGTGGTATCAGATTTATATGAAACCGCAGTAATATAAATTTGTATTGCGGTATTGAAACCTCCTCTAGGTAAGGGTATCCTCCTTCTGAGATAGATAAAAGTGGTTGATAGGCCAAGACTGACTTTTTCCTGTAGTTCTTCCCCCTACGTGTGTATTGGTCCTTCAGCATAAATATATCCACCAGCCTTTGTCTTGACATCAACCTACAAGCCATTGGATCCTTGAATACATCTTTCAACCTCAACTCAGTCAGCTCTTGTTCAACATAGTTTAGCCATCTAATTCTCTTGTAGTTTTCCAGTCTCAGGCTGTCTCTAATTATACTTTGTGTTAAGGGAACGGTGTTCCTTCTCCAAATGGAAAACCACAAGAGTAGTGGGGCCAGTCTAATTACGTCCATGATATATGGTAAGCCCAGCTCCATGTGCAGTACATAGTTTGATGTGGACTGCGGGAGAGAAACCAGGGATTTGAAAAATGTATCCTCAAAGAATTGTAATGAGTCAACGTGTGCCAAGCCCCAAACACCCGCTTCATAAGTAGCCGCGGACTTCATTTTCGAGTGGTAGATATGTTTAACAGCAGCTAGAGGTTTTGCGCCCATCCTAGACATAAATGCCATTAGCGCTGTTAAACTACTCTCCATGCCCATGACCCTTGCATCAACTAGGCGTGACCAAGTTTGGTTCTTATCAAAAAGTACCCCCAGATAGGGAAAAGATTCAACCACCTCAATTTTCCCTGTTTTCGTGTAAAGATGAGATGTTTTCTCTCGAACACCACCCCCGGCTATGATTACAAAAGATTTTGACTGATTAATTTTCATGTCTAAAGAGTCCATGAAGGCCGCATAGGTGGTAATTAGACGTTGCAGCCCTATCCCTGTTCTGGCAATAAGGACTGCATCGTCTGCATATGCCAGAATTGGGAGCTGGATGGAATCAGAAACAGGAAGGTCAGGGGTTGCGCCCAATAGGGCCTTCCCCACGCCGTTCGTATAGATGGAAAATAGGAACAGCGCAAGGACGCAGCCCTGCCTTACCCCCCATAAGATCTTAAATGGGCGAGTGCATTCCCTGCTTTTTCCATATCTGACCGATGCTGAAGCATCAGTATATAGTTGCCGGATAAAATCAATTATTGGAAGGTCGATCCCCATTTCTTCCATTATATGCCAGAGCTTAGAGTGGGAAACGCAGTTGAATGCTGGTGATAGATCCATAAAGGCAAGATAGATTTTCCCACCCTTAGCCCTGGTATATTTATCAATAATCAGTGAAAGGTTCAGACACTGATCTACAGTGCCTTTACCCCGTTGAAACCCATACTGAGACTGCATTTGTATTTCCTTATCTACTACCCAAGCCTCTAGCCTAGATAAAAGCAGTCGACCCATGAGTTTCGCTGTGGTGTCTAAAAAGAAGATTGGCCTGTAGTTTTTTGGGCTACACTTGTCACCCTTTTTATGGATTGGAACGATTATACTTGTTTTCCATGAAGGGGGGGACCTACTATTGCTATATTGTTAAAGATGTTGGTCAGTAATGGAGCCCAAAGATCATAGTTGTCCTGGAAAAAGTCTATCGTGACCCCATCTGGACCAGGGGCTTTTCCTGCACTGCATGCTGCTAGCCCCTTCCTAACTTCAATAGGTGAGAATGACAGAGTTGCCCGCATTCTGGGAGTTGTAACAGTGGGTAATTCAGCAGGAGTGGAGGTGGGCGAGAAGATGTTTACAAAATGCTCCACCCATTCCTCCTCACCAACATTGGTATCCAACGTGGGGTCCTTATGGGTCTTAAAATAAGGTGAATTGATTATACCCCAAAACCCTCTGCTATTACCCGACATTGTTGCTTGGCCAAGCTTTTCCCAGATCTCCTCCCTCAGTGTTCTCTCCCTTTTTCTTCTGGCCAGTTTATACTGAGTGCGGAATAGAGCAATCTGTGCCTGATCTCGTGGTCGTGTTTTAAGAGCTGTGGTAAGGGCTTTCCTGGCCTTAGCACAGGGGGAATCAAACCATCCTTTATGTTTAGTCCTCTTTCCTTTTCCTTGGCAGGTAAGAGCTGCCTTTATATGCTCTAAAAGGTCCATAAAGGATGAGACCAGTGTTGTTGGTGCTGAGCCTAGGTCTAGGCATCTGTCAATACTAGTCTGGGTAGTTTTTATTATTCCAGGAATGAGTTTGAGCTGATCAATTTGAGCCCATTTCAATTGATAGCCATTTTTCCTGGCCAATATGGGGAGACCAGTTGTCAGGTGCTTAGCCTTCTCCCTAGGATTAAAAGTTATTACGCCAGTTAAAATGGCATGATCGCTAAAACTATTAAATTGAGCATCTGTGTTACCGAAACTACCCTCAATGGCATTAGAAACCATTTATGAAGTCGATCGTGAACTTGTGAGCCTCGCGAGAAAAGGTTTTCGAAGGGGAATCCTCTAAATTGTTCCAGATCTTAACTATGGCCATGTTCCTAGTAAACAAAGTGATATTAAGACTGTTGCCATAGTTGCTGTGGGAGAAGTGAAAGGCGGGATTGCCCATCAAATCAACCAGACCGCATAGATTATCTTGATTATGCTTGCATGGGTGAATGTTAAAATCTCCCATCCATATTATAGTGTGTGCATCATCTCTCTTATTACATTTTAATGCCTCATCAATTGACATATTTACCTCGTCTACGACCGTGTGAGTTTTTGGACCAAAATTGTTGTTATAGAAATTTATCAGAATCCAAATGCCTTCCTTGGAGAACTCAAAAACAAGGAGGTGAAAGAAAGGGCTCCTATCATCAAACTTCCTTATTTTCGGTGTCAGTGTGTTTGGTATTAGCGTTAGAAGACCCCCTCCGATCTCCCTGCAGGTGATGGAGATGCCATTGTCTGAAACGAACGGTAGCCATTAATAAAAACAGGTTCCGTGGCCCACATTTCCTGAAAGCAGGTGATGTCACTATCCTGCCAAAAATTATCAGTGTACGTTAGCCAATTTACTCCTAATTCCTGCCACATTCCAGGAGGTCATTTTAAATGAGCTATTTTGACTTTTCTTAATCTCATTGTGTTTAGGGAACACTGGAACAGTGGTGGATAAAGAGTGCTCTGGGATACACTCCTTGAATGTAAAAGGGGGTAGTCAGTCGCAGTGATCTAAGTCAGAGAGTGGTGCATACCTATTCGCAATACAGACTCCTGCCCCTACCGCAACCATATTCCTCTCAGTTATAGACCTCACCGGGCCACCCATTAGATTCACTCTGGGGTCTTGAAGACGGAGTTGAGAGGGGTTGTAAAAGTAGTCTAAAGAAAGACCCTCAATCCGTGTGCCCCTCGGGGGGTATCTGTGTAGTTGATCTAGGACGTATCTCAGTGCAAGGTGGTTATTAAAGTTTATCACTACACAGTCACCCTCCATTGATTTCCTAGATGGGCCCAACCAACCTATCCTTCTTGCCATGATCATTTGTCTGGCCAATGGAGGACCCCCTTTGTCCTTGATAAGTATATGGCAAGACAGCCAATGTAAGGATTTGTCCATTAGTTGGCCCGTGGTCTCGTGCTGGCCCTCTCTCAAAGTCGGAACATTCCGCAAAACTAATACAAGGGGAGAAGATGCTGGAGGGAGGTGAAGCATCTGTTAAGTAGTACCCGGGGGACCCTCATTAGTCTCCTCGTTGGATTTTTGCTGTCTTATGGGGTTGTTATTCCCTCTATCCTCTCATAAATTTGCCCATGAGTTGGTCGCTGACCTATTCAGGACGTTTCTAAGCAATGGCTGTAAGGTCCTGTCTACCCCTGGAGCAGTGGCATGGGCATTAAGAGGTGGGTTGGGGGTTTTTGGGAGCGTAAGATCAAAAGGACCCGAATTAGTTCTTAGGTTGCTTGAGTTATTCTCTGTAGTGCGCTTCCCTGGAACTGTCAATATTGCAGGCCCCCGTACAGCCCCTGAGATGTCGGTGGCAGCAGGATTGCTTATGCCCACTCCCACGCCCTCAATGATTTTAAGTCTTTCTTCAATTTGTGTTAGTTTAAATAAGAGTGGTTCCAGGAGCTTGGGGACCAAAGTCTCCAATCCTTTCCATGTGTCTTCATCAGGCGCCCCGGGGGTCAGTGTTAAAGTTGGTATTGTGCTATCATTGGAGGTTTGCCCGGGCCCAGTTTCTCCATTCCCTCTGGGTTTGCCTGGTTGAGCACATTTAAAAAATGTTTGTTTTTGGGATCCTCCAGTTTTCCTCTTTTTAACCGGTGGCTCACTGTTGTTAACGGAATGGGATTTGGCAGCCTGGTCCCTGGTAACAATATTGGGGCCTGTTGATACTTCCACTAAAGGGGAGAGTGGAACTACAGGTGCAGGTGAGAAGGAGGCGATAGACAAGATTTGGGGGGGTTTAAAGATTCGCCCTCCACAGGGATGCTGCCCAGGAAAGAGCGCTTTTGAAAGATAAGAGATCCCAACAAAAGCCGCCATTCCACTAACTCTATCTCATGTGTGAAAACAGACTCCGCCCTTGTTAGAAAAGCATCCAGTGTCCCTGCGGTTCCTCTCCTAGGTTGGTCACTGAAGCCCTTCCGTTTGGCCATTTTGTTACCCCGTCTAGGAATGGAAAGAATGGAGAGAGTCCCAAAAGAAAGTGAGGGCACAGTACCTTATAATGGATTCTACGGCAAATCTCGGAAGTCTCAAAGGCCAAATCTCAGGGGGGTGGCCCAGCCTCCTCCGGGCTCCGACGGGCTTGGACAGGACCACCCTTGGCCAGGGCGCATCCCGCGCCACGGGCCGGCGTCGACGTTAAGTAGGCGCTCCAAGCGCAAAGGATGATGGACTCTGTAGTTGCCCAGCAGGACGCTGCACGGGCTCAACTGTCCGCGGTGAGTTTAGCGGAGCCCAGGGATCCAGAGGGGTTAGGGACTGCAATGGCGGCAGTAGTCTCCCGCGGCTAAAAGGCAGAGTGTAGTGTGGCTACCTAGTCATATTTTACTTAAGTTAAACTCCCTTGTTTCACAGAAACATACATAAAATGGTAAGTTGAAAGTTTGGTTAAAGGTGCAAGTACTACTATGCACCAGCTGTACCAATATTGTTTCTATGGCTAACCATTAACATTGCCTGAGAATAAATGAGTTGTGATATTTGCATAATTAAATTTTTCTCATCTAAGTGAAAATAATGAATGAATTAATTAATAAACCTGTAAAGTCTGCTGTTAACCTTTAGGGTGATCTGGCATTGTAGGCTCAGGCTGCTGGAGGAATAGATGGATTAAGAAGACAAGAAAGGACAGGTTTTCAAATATTTCTGGAAGATAAGATGATCCTGGTTCGTACGTAATAAAAGTGGGAGGAAATTCCAGTGCTTAGATGCCTGCGTAACTGGTCTTCCTGAGACATGTAAGAGAAAGGGAAAAAGCTAAAAAGGAACAGCGTGTGAGATTGGTGGAAAACCTGTGGATTATCTTTCTGAGATAGGAACAGCCAAGGTTGTTGAAGCCCGATCCTATACACAGAGTCCCAACAACACGTATGCTGTGAAAATTTAAAAATTTCAAAGCAAAATGCATTGATTATATTTTATTTTTATTCACAGGATGTAAACCGTGGGCCTGATTTATAAAGGAAATTTACACATTTGTGGAAATTTACTCTTTTTAAGTATTTCAAAACTGCAATTTAATAGAAGCTTACGACTGCGGAGATAGTGATGTTGGAGATCTCCGCACATAAAAAATTAGACCTGTCTTTTTATAGAAAATGATCCCAAACATGGGACCTATTGACAAAGGTGAATTTACATGTGAGTAAATCTGCGCATTCAACTTTATTCGTACATTTTTGAGTAACCTTACTACTTTTGGCTATTCACTATTTCTGATTTTAAAATTACTAAAAAAATTAAAATTGTCTGTCCTCAGCCCCCGAAATAGAAGGCGGAGTCAGCAAAAATGGCAAATACGACTGTAAAATTACTTCTAGTAGTGACTTTACGACCGTATTTAACATTCTGTTCACTTGGCAGAGGCTCCATCATTGAGGCATAGATCGCCTTATGGTAAAGTGTAGGGAAAGGTCTAAAAGCTTATTACATATATTTTGTAAATTTGGAAAACTAATTTTATCATAAATATTAATGTTAATGCATTTTTTTAATATTTATCTTAAAGGTAGAATAATATAATAAAATATTACAGCATTAGTATCTTAATTTTAAATTCAAACGCTAATTATTTTAAATATATTAAATAAAAATTTGCTTTCTGCATTTTAAATTAAGGTAAAACATTCCCACCTAAAGTAATTTTTTATTATGTATTAAAAGTATTGAAAGTCAAAAACAGAATTAATTATTCTTAATAGGTATTAATGTAACATTAATGTTTAACCATAAGAGGTTAATAACATATTTAAAAAAATAATACATATGTTTTATTTATAGATTTTTTAAACCTTCAATTGAATATATTTGTACTTTTAAATCATTTAAATAATGTAATTTATTTTAACATTAGTTCCTTTGAGGTTTTAATTTTAAGTCCCTACCACCATTATTTTCTACAGGAGGATGCTGCGATAACAGTGATTGGCCAAGTGTGGTGCTGGTCTTAGTCCAGGTCTGAACTGTAGTACATTTATATGTGCGGGTCTTCCTACACCCCTTCATAAGCCTCTCAAATCCCCTCTTTAATCCTCATTTAGCCCCTCCCCTTTCATAATAAGTATTTTCCATCCGCTCCCCTCTGCCCACTCACCTTTACAACTAAAACATATACTTATGTGTGCGCTGATCTCTGCTTGATTGTGAAAACATAAAAGAAGAGGTGGAGGCATAGCTCTCTACATGTAGGTATGGGTATGTTAGTAGTACTATTGTAACTACTAAACAAATGCAGTTTGTGAATCCGTCTCATTAAGTGAAAAAAACACTTTGATCAACCCACGTTCTTCAGATGCTGTGGCTTCAGCAACATGTCTCATCCCATCTTCCACATGAGCTGCAGAGATCATTGTCTTTCTACATAGGTATTTCTATCAATGTGTTTCGCCTGCCACTAGTTTTTCTATTTTGATGATATCATACCTCTGATGTCTTTGGAAAGGCGACAACCATTCATTGAACATCAAGGAACAAGAAACATATAGATAGACTTAATGGTTTTAACTGCTTTGTTTGGGAATCAACGTAATCCAATCAAATGGTGCACATTTCTATAGCAACAATGAGAGATTATCTTTCGTTTCTTATCACAATGTCACCCAAAATTTTATTTTCTACTCTAAAAATTTGAAAATGAAGATAGTCATCTAAAAACTATGGTGATGTTTCCCTCCCTCCCCAGTAGGCCTTTTCAAAAAGAAAATTATTTTCACTGAAGATTCATTTATCATATTCTCTCATTCATCTAACTCCCTTGCATCACTTTGTTAAGTTCAATAATGTACTTAGCATAATATTCATCAATTCATCTTGGTTCTACAAGACATTCCCTGAGTGGATAAATGATTCCTCATTCAAATAACCACAGAATTTGTATTATGATGTAGTCTCATAAATGGTAGGAGCGGGCTATCCTATGCGACCTGAGTAGGCCTTAGCCTAGAGGCCGTTTTGCAATTGGAATGTATAGCCACATTCCCCAGCCTTCCACTCCACTTCTAGCATATTGAGGAGAAACCGTTGTATTAAGAAAAGGTGACACACCACTACTTTCTCAATGAAACAGATCCTCTTTGGCCAACATGAGCAAAAGTAGCGAAAATGTTGGACTTTGGAGGGGTTAGATTTATAATTCCTACTCCAATCTGAGTAGCAGTAGAGAAAATGTTGGACTTTAGAGGGGTTCAATTGACTATTTCTACTCCAATCTAAGCAACAGTAGAGAAAGTGTTGGTCCCGTAAGTCAAGGCCAACAGAGCTATAAAGCACTTCACAACACCCGCTGCAAAGGATATTTATTTTGGGGCTTACAGGTCTCAGCAGTACTATCACCACAGGAAGGAGGGGGCAGAGGAGGGTGAGGGCCCCGTACACCAAGACCAACAGCATTAAAAAGCACGCCACAACACCCGCTGTATGGGACACGCCCGGGCAAGGCCAGGTGCAGGTCCATCCTCACCCGCCATCATCCAGAAGAGGCTGGGCCACTGCCCTTGGCCAATCCTCTACTTAATGTAAATGTATATCTATTGAGAGTGTTTGACAGGGGAAACTGCCTTTACAATGCAGGTTGAACAACGTGTACCATTTCCCAGTAAGCGTAACCACGCTTGCCTGAACCACGCATCTGCCTTAACCATGCATGTGCTTGGTTAAGACAGATATCGGTCTAGTGTTCAGATGGGCGGGGAGAAGCGTTGGAACAAGAAACTCCAGACACGGACAGGGAAGTGGGGATGGAGCTGGGTTGGGGGGGTTGTTTTTAGGGTGGAGGTCATTTAAGGTCTAAGGGGGAATCGGGTATTTTTTAGAAGGGGGACTGAGTTTTAGGGCTCAGGGCGGGGGAGGAGTACTTTTAAGGGCTGGGGCTGGGTATGGGGGGCGTTTAATGGGTGGCAGGGTTTTAGGCATCAGGGCAGTGGAAGGGGTTGTGGTAGTCTAAAGGATAGCCCAGGGGTATGTTTTAGTACTCAGGGTGGGGAGCTGGGGTAGTTTATAGTAGGGGGCAGGATGATTTTAGGCTTCAGGGCAGGGGGAGGGTAAGGGATAGTTTTAAGGGCAAGGCAGGGTAGGTTTTAGGGCTCAGGGCAGAGGGGTTATGGTAGTTTTTTGAATGAGGGGCAGGGCTTTTGGCCTCAAGGAAGTGAAAGGGGATGGGGTTGGTTAAAGGACAGTGCAGAGTATGTTTTAGGACTCAGGGCAGGGGGCTGGGGTCAGGATAGTTTATGGTAGGAGACAGGGGTTTAGGCCTCAGGGCCAGGGAGGGGAAGGGGTAGGTTTAAGGGCTGGGCAGGGTAGATTTTAGGCCTCAGGATGGGGGGCAAGATAGAGGGATAGGATTTTAGGGCATAGCGCGGGGAGGGGGGTCGCGGTAGTGGTAATTTTACCACACATATCCCTTTACCGATCATGCCTTTACCACCAAATTGCGTGGTGCTTGCTAAGTATGAAGCCCAAATTAAGATTTATAATCTGTTTCAACTGCTGCTTGCAAGGCACGATACTGCTATAGTTGAGATCCATCAGTGACTATTTGATCAAGTAAGGAAACTTTTTCAAAAGCCTATCTGTGCTCCGCCCCCTACGCTGGTCGCTAACAGGAAGGGTAATTTGCGGTACAATTGAGAATGCAGCAAAGCAAAATCTTCCCTTATTCGGGCACTTGCACTCCACCTATGATTAGAGAAGCTAGGCTTAATTATAGGCACATCCTTAATACAAGTAAAAAGGAATAGGGTGAAGCTATCTGGATGGATCATTTGGAGGCCTCAAGGGCTTTATATATGTCCTCTTTTTGGCACATAATTGCCCATGGCAATAATCAGGGTAGTCATCCCATTGATTACAACCTACTGTGTGGGTCTCTCATTTTGAGAATCTCTACGTCTTTGTACCTGTATTGGAGGTTACCTCTGTAGCTCTTCCAATATTCTGTCTGGACCCGGTACCCATATCTGAGCCATTTCTGTTTTTTTCTATGGCTGACACTCAGGCTGCCACCAATACCGTAAAGCTAGGTAAAGCTCCAGGCCCTGATAAGATTCCTAGGGATCTCTTCCTTCACGACACACAATTGTGGTCCCCTTACAATAATTTACAATCAAATGCTATAATTAATGGGACGGAGATCCCCACATAGTGAGGGGCTATAAAAAAGGGAATAGAGCAACACAAGGGAAATATGGACCTGTAAGTCTAGTCATTAGCCTCCAAAAAATGTTCCCTAGACAAGGTTTAAATAAATAGTGGATGTTAGATGATAACATCCTTTCACCTTTGCAGGCAGCATTTAGAGCTAAAGTGGGTACAATCAATCAAACTTTTTGTTTTCACTTTTTCCAATGGAAATACGTTACTAGCTCTAAGAGTAATTAGTACATTGTATTTGTTGGCCTATGGTCAGGTTGTGACCTGGTTTTGAGACATTTACAGTGGGAATCGCTTAAGCTAATGGATCATCATGCCCCATTGCTTTCTGTTATCATCAGATTGCATGAGAACAACTATGCTCAGGTGTGCTGTGGCAAGCACGGGGAGATTACAGAGCACATTCCTGTGAAAAGAGGAGTAAGACAAGGGTGCGCTCTTGCCCCACTCTCTTTTCTCTCTTTAGTAATGATGTTTTTACAGATTTGTGGGGTGTACTCATTATTCCTGTTAGACCTGGCCCTCTCTGCATGGTCAACCTCCAAACTTTATGGCTTTAGTCCTTCTATGTTTGCTGAATTCATTTTTGTTGGCCTTAAGACTCTGTGCAGATTACCACTATGAACCAGAGCTAAAGTGCTTGTGGTCTCTCCCCTAAACATGGTAACATTGGCTTGAACCTGACTGCATTATTTAATTTACTTATAACTCCATTGGAGAGTGGTATACCATATACCTACGGCCTGTAAATTAAATGCTACTCATGAGCCTGCAGCACTCAGTGTGCCACCCACTTACGTAGCCCCTTGAAACATGTTCCAGGCCAGCCATTGCAACCTGAATGCAGTTTTAAACTGTCAATTCAACTTGGCAATATAACCCTCCTGCCAAGCCTAAACTCCCCATTTATTGCATAGAAGTCACACCTTTGGTAGGCCCTAGGTAGCCCATATGGCAGGGTGCATTGCAATTATAAGGTTGGACATGTTGTGAGAAGCTGGCTTGGTATATGGTGTACACTTATGTAAGTGGGCACCTTGCACCAATCCAGACAACCCTTATGGTGATTTTAGTGGTTTCGACAACCTTAGAAAGCTATCTAAGTGGTAGCTGTGAAGAGCAGCCTTCAGGCTTAGTCCAGAAGGAGTGTAAATCAGTTTGTTTTACCAGAACATAATCTTATTGATATAGATTAAGTGAAAAAGAACCACACAGTGTATTTATAAAAATATGTCTTTATTATATAACACTCACTAACACATACAGGTCTCCTAGCCGGAGATAGACACAATGCACACAATACTTTTCAATAGAAGTAGCACATAATACACAGTGGTCACCAGGGGGAGACCAAATCATATACTAAAATAGTGGAATGCGAACCATGACTCGAGTCAAGACTATACCCAGAAGACGTAGAAGTGCTGGGGACCCAAGGAACCACCCAAGGTAAGTAACCAGGAGCCCCACGGAGGACGTGTGCAGAGTGGGAACACGACCGCAAGTTCAATGCAAGTCAATGGGTAAGTCGCGGTTGCAATTTTAAAGAAGAAGGACCCTTCCCAGTGGACCCTGAAGAAACCCCATGGAAGAAAGAAGGTTGGAGAGCCACCCCACCCGTGGATACCTTAGGAACCAGGATACCTGCACCTGGCAAGCCGGGTGCATAGGTGTGATGTGGCGTCAGTAACCGCCGTCAAACTCAATGGAGGACTTCAGGAAGATACAGCTGCTGGGGAGGGTGAAAGAGTCTGGTGGAACCCAAAGGTGGATTGAAGTCGAGAAGTATCTGCAAGCAGAGGGGACAGAGTCTATGCCACTTGGAAGTGACCAGGTGACCTGGAAGACGAATGCCCACCGAAGTTGGGTGTTGAAGGAGAGTTGACAGTGACCTTGGAGCTGCAACTGTGAGGACCAGACAATGCTGTGGAAGGCCAGGAGCCATTTACAAGCTGTGCCACATCGGATGTCGAGAGTTGGGGGGTCGGTGTCCGTCGGGAGCACCAACAAGCCTTGGCAACTGCAAACAATGTGGAAAGCAAAGAAGGTGCTGAGTCAGGACTAGCAAGGTCCAGGTGACTCACCACAAGCAGGGGAGTCATGGCATGCCCCGGGCAATCAGGGGAGCCCAAATAATTTAAAGATGACCCTCAAGGGGACCCACAGGCCGGAGGCACTAGAGTCAGAGAGGACCTTGAGCAGCTCACAAAAGTTGCAAGCCCACGATGCAAGTGATGTGGAGAGGATGAAGATCTTGGTCACAGGAGATGCTTGATTTGGGGCTACTTGGAGCCCGAAGATCTTGGTGGAAGGAAGCCAACAAGCCTTTGCAACTGCAAGTCAAATCAGTGCACAGGGGTTCGGTTCCTGCAGCTCTGACGAGGAATACTGGCCTCAAACTTGGTGAGAGGACAGGGCAGGCCTCAATGGATGTGAAGAACTACCACCTGTGTTACTGAGCCTTCCGGAGTCCGTGGGAGCCCAGGGTCAGCAGACCGGTCAGCTTAGTTGCGGTGCCTGCAGATGCAGGGAAGTGACTCCTTCACTTCAAGGGAGATTCCTTCAGGTGTCTTAGATGCCCACAGGCCTTGAAAGGTTCCTGTATGGTGCACAGGCATGGATGTTGCAGCAGACTAGCAGGGCGAAGAGATCCGGAGCAGCAGGAGTCTTCCTAGTTGCAACCTTGATACCCAGAGTTAAGTCCAGCGAAAACCAGAGTGCCCAGACAGTTGAAGAAGAAGTGGTGTCTGAGACAACAAATCTAGGGACCCACCCGCAGGTAAGCCCTTAAGTACCCTAAGGAAAGGGTTGGGATGATTCAGGGTTCCCTCCCAGTGCAGGGGTTGGACAGTGGGGAGGATACTCCCATGTCTATGTCCAGTTTCACGCCAGAGCAGCAGCCAATGGCTCCCTGAGCTGGTTTGAACTGGACTATGCAAGGATGGCACCAAGTGTGCCTTTCAAGTAGACTGAGTGGCACTAGCAAGCGCTCCCACCCGGCCCCAATACACTAAACCCTGTGACAGGGCACGTATTGTTCTGCTTTCCCCTGCTCGAGAAGCAGGAGGGCAGAATCATGTCTCTGGTGGGCAGCAGCCATGTTGTGCTGTCTGGGTCCAGAACACTGGTACAGGGAGCACTGAGGGCCTCCCGGAGGAGCTTTACAGTGCATGGAATCATACCTCCCACACCGTTTATGGTGTGGGGGTATGATTCCAACATGTTTGATACCAAACATGATAGGATTCATTACAGCCAGTTTCGAGATGGTCATTGCGTAATGACGCGGTGCCCCTCTATATGTCATATGGCTGTCTCACTTACAACCCGGGAGAATGGACTCCGTAGGCTGTAGGGGTGTCCTGCTAATGCCGGGGCACCCTCACACTTAGAACCAAGCACCCTGTCTTCAGGATTGAAAGGCCTGCCTTAGGGGTGATTTATAGGTTTTAAGTGCAGTGACCTTAGATATAGGGAAACCTATATCTTTCGTAAGTGGTGCTAGCATCAGCTTATACAGGCTGCAATGGCAGGCCTGTAGTTACAAATTGAGTGGTCTCCCATGGGTGGCATAATGCATGCTTCAGCCCATGGGGGACCACTGGTGTACCTATGCCCTGGGTACCTTAGTACCATACACTAGGGACTGATAAGTGTACACCAGTATCCAATATGGGATGTACCTAAGTACTCACCATACCAATTTAGGGGAGAAAGCACAGAGACTGGGGTCCTGATTAGCAGGATCACAGTCAGACTAGTCAGAAACAGCATTACATCAAGCAAAAAGTGGGGGTAACCATAAAAGCAGATCCTACTTTCCTTCACCTGTACTTTTAGATTTTACATGTCCTGGCAGTGAAAAACTCCTAAATTTATTTTTCACTACTATGAGGCCTACATGTCCTATAGGCTTACTTTGGGTTGCCTTATTACATTTAATAAGTTCTAACTTTTGATTAAGAACAGGTAAGCATTTCATGTTTAGTGTCTGCAAAATTGCAATGTAAAACCATCTTCAATTGTAAAGTCAGATTTTAAGTTATAAAATTGAAAATGTCACTTTCAGAAAGTTGGAATTTTCCAGCTGTCAAGGTGAGACACTCACCTGAACTCCAGGTGGTTCCGATGGGGCGACGCTACACCTCCTATCTGTCCGGTGTTAGGTGGTGGAGCGCTGTACTGGCGATAGTACCCGAAGAGAAGGGGGTTTGGACGAGATAGAGAGAGATTCTTCTCCCGGTTGCTAGTAAGCCCGGGCGGGTAACTATGCTCCGCTCGAGTAGTTTATGTAGTTTTGCCTACTTTTAGGCAAAACTACGACTCTGTGGTGGAGCATAGTTAGCCAGCCCCTCTACAACGTAGGGGTTATCTAAGAAGAAGGACGGCGAGGAGGAGGAAGGAGAGCGGCCATGGCGAGGAGGAGGCAGCCATGGCAGGTAAGTGCCTTTTTAATTACTTTATAATTACTTTGGGAGGTGAGAGGGCGAGTAGCGGAGCGGAGCGAAGTTCCACGGAGTTGTTTTCCAACTCCGTGGAACTTTGCGTAGAGGCACTACGCCTGCTCCGCCCAGGGTTAGTTGCTGGCTAGCTCCGTTACTGGGAATGTTGTTGATTTGCAGCACAGGGTGCTCTACCAAAGATCGAAATAATTAGAATCAGTTGTATCATTTTACCTTCACCCAATATTATTCAATATTCACAGCATGAACTCATGCAATACGTGCACAAAAATGTATGCAAAGGAATGTCTCGATCTTGCCCTATTACGAAGTTAGCACAACTCCAGTGATTGGTCTCTCATTTCTCTTGTGGGTAACAGCAAATGAGGCGTGGTCTAAACAAATTATCACATAACAAAAAGACACGTGATTGAAGCAGGATAACAAAACGTGAAGTTGATCTGACCACCTCTGTGAGTTATGCAATCATAAACAAGTTTGCTCTAATCACGTTCCCCCATACTAACTCTCTGGAATTGATTTCAAAACTTTTGTCTTAGAAAAAGTTCCTTTCGAATTCTGAGTGCACCGGCCAGGTTTTGCGGTCATGCGTTGCGTGCATTCTATCTATACCTCATGTGTCTTTGTTTTCTTTGCTCTTTTCTGCAGGTCCTGAAAGAAAGCAGGGACGCAGTGGAGGTAAACTGACGGGTTGAAGACAAGGCTAGAGAATCACAATACTGCAGGAAGAGCCGGAGGACATCTCAGGAGATCAGGTGAGTCCGGCGAGGCCACGCAAATCGTGTTGGGTGCATTTTTTTTCCGCGTGTCCCAAAATGGCCACTGGAACATGTGCAACCTTCAGATTTTGCTAGATGTCAGCGTGTGTGCATGCGTGCCACGTGTTCAACTGACCTGATAAACAGGAATTCTGGTTCTGCCACTGTCACCAGGGATTTATAGCCTTCAGAACAGTAAACAAAATATTACATTTCAGGCCTACCGCTGCCATCAGGGATAGGTGTAATCAGGTACAGGACTTCAAGAGATAACACCCCGGGGAGTGGGGCAAATCACTGAAAACAATACCAACTGGTTAATGTCAGGAAGGGGAGTGCCATTTGGGAAGTATGCAGGCGCGCCGTGGTGGAGATCGTGACACCTGCTCTAACTATTTGGTGCCTGTAGCATGTTACTGTGCCACATTACTGGGTGAAGTAGGCAGCTGGCCTCTGTTTATTCCACCCAAACAGTCACACAATAGAGGGATTAGGTGTGTCTGGATGGGCCATCACATGACAGGGCAGGCGGCGGAGCTGAACACAGATCCACTTGCAACTGAATAGGCTGTGCTCTGCCTTCACACACAGGACTTGCCACCCCTGCATTGTTCGTGCAGCCAGCTTCGAGCCAGGGTAGGGGAAGCAGGAAACGTCAAGCACTTCAAAGGGAATTCTCTAGAAACCTCTTCTACTTCAAAGAAAGCACCCTTCAGTTCACTTTACGGACCTGTGGACAGACTCTCAGAGGACTGCCGGCTGTGTACTCATAAGACTGCTTTTGTGCAATTGTAAGGATTGTTTGCTGCCTCAGAGTGCCTTGAACTCTCAGAGGGTTGTATAACAGAACCATGTATGCCTGAACCATGCGTGCCTCAATAATGCAGTCTGAACAATGGCTGTGTTGTTACCCGAGATCCTTTAGCAAGTTGTAACAATGACTTGTCTTAGGGAAGTATAATTTACTATTCCAACTCTAGTCTGCGTATCAGTAGGGAAGGTGTTAGGCTTAAAATCCAACACTGCGTTCCCTAAAGCAAGTCGTTGTTATGACTTACGCGCTAAAGGAACGAGTGATAACATCACAGTTGTTGTAGTGCCTGCATTGTAAAGGCACTGCGTGGGTCAGACTGTTTGGTAATTGCTATTTCTCCCCTCAGAGGCCTACCCTCCTGCTTTAGTCCTGTTTCGTCACTTATACCCAAGAATACCTAAAATGACTTCAAGGACTAAAGGCTCAGGGACAAAAAAGGTCCAACCATCTTGAACAGGTGCCTGGACCCAGTCTCAATGAACCCTAAACCCCAAGTGACCCTCTAGTCGTGGACCCCTGGAGGTGGTGCTAAAGGTGCCCATATAGCCAAAATCCTTCCCGCCTAAGGTGCATCACCGGTCTGCCTGACTTCCCTGGAGCTCCCGCAATGTTCTTCTCCACAGCAGTAAATCTTGTTCAGGGGTGCTTTGCTGAAGGGATATCAGCTTAATGCAACTCTCGTTGTCTACAACTTCCTGCCTCTTCCCGCTGGAGATGTTCGACTTCCAAAAAAGAGACTAAGTTCAAATATAGAAATCTTCACTGTGACTTTGTCCAGTGGTTCTGCAGCAATGACATTCCCTCCTTGGAGACCGCCAGCAGCCTTGCCCCGCTGAACTTTATCTTCTCAGAACATTTTCCTCAAAAAGTTCTTCTAAGTCTGAAGATAAGCGCCACCCGGGCCCCATCTACTTCTTGTATCCAACTTGCACTCCATCGTGGTAGGCCATATTTTTCGCCGTTGCCACTTTGATCATTTAGGAGCTCGTTTTTTCCTTAAATTTTCAGAATTCATACCTCTGGTTCTACTCCATAGATCTTTGCTGTTTTGGTGCCAAATAGTTTATTAAAATTGACTCTGTGCCTCTAAATTGGTGTGGGGTTTTTCTTGTGTTGTGTTTTCACTTTATTACTGCTTGTGTGCTGCATAAATAATTTACACATTACCTCTAGGTTAAGTCTGACTGCTTTAGTGCCCAGCTACCACAGGGTTATGCACAGGTCAGTGACTTTTGTAGTTCACTGTGACATGGATTGTGGCTGTTGCTTGAACCGGGGTCACCCCTCAGCCCGTTCAACCAACAACCCAATTTCTCACAATTCCCCTGAAATAAACAATTTTCCCATACCTGCATTATGCTTTGCAGATGGTACTCTCCTCCTATCTAGAATGCCTGGGGGTCTGCAAAATCTCTTAGCCAAGTTTAAAAACTACTGTGATTATAAGGGACTAGAAATTAACCTCTTAAAAACAAAATATATGGCCTTGAACCCACACTTGTCTTTTAAGGGTAATATTTACTTAGGCACTACACATCTTGAGAAGGTGGAGAGTTTTGGTTATTTGGGTATAAAGATTGATAGTAGGTTGCCTTGGGGACTACAAATAGAGGAAAGCAGATCCATTTTGCAGCAGAGGGCAGGTGCCTTTTTGAAGTTCAAACGTGCATCAACCACTAGATCTGTGTCTCCAGCTTTAGAGATCTACAAAGCCAAAGCTCAGTCAGCAGCCCTTTATATGGCCGAGATATGGGATTACATAAACACGTCAAAATTGACAGTAGCAGAAAAATCCTTTGCTAGAACTCTTTTAACCTTCCATAAGGCAGCTCCTCAATGCCACTGTTTTTGGTCATATGGGTACACATAGGTGATCACACATAGGTGATCATTTGGCCGCTCTGGGACTCCATTTATAATGGTTATGACTATGGACCACTGATTAACTAGCTCCTTAGAAGGCATGCCTTTCTGAAATATTAAAACTTTGCACACATAACACTATTCCCTGACTTCGCCATGTAAAATCTTGGCTAGTCCTGGTGGTCTTTAACTCCTCTTGCTAAGGTTACTGTTAAAAAATCTTATTGGGTTTATGTAGTGGGCCAGAATCAATTGAATACTGATGGAGCAAGAACTCACAATGAGACTTGCTCGTAAGCAATCCTCTCACAGTATTAATTTATTAAACTTTGTAATGTCTCTACTAACAAATGCACACATGAACACTATACGAATGAAGCTTGCTTATGTGTTTAAGCTAATAAGTAACGCTTGTCTAATCCAAAATGGTCGCTAAAGCGCGGGAATTCCAGTGCGCATGTGTCAACCATATCACATGGTATGACGTCTCTTCTTTGCTCGGAGGGAAAACTTTGCTTCTGCGCAGTATGTATTAAAATGGCTGCTTTATGTTTTCACGTGCTAAAGCTTGCGCAGTTGCTGCAATTAAAACTGTGGTATTCTAATGCTGCTAATGCGGGATAGATTTATAATTAAATGGGAATAGAGTAGAAATAATGGGTATACAGTGAAGACATTTATTTGTGATTTTAATGTTTTCTTCTTTGACTTTTATTAGTTCGTAAAATGGGGCCTGGGTTAACGGAGAGGCAGCTTGAA
This sequence comes from Calotriton arnoldi, assembly GCA_963921515.1. NCBI lineage: Eukaryota > Metazoa > Chordata > Amphibia > Caudata > Salamandridae > Calotriton > Calotriton arnoldi. The sequence continues at coordinate 178,841 of CAWUFW010004435.1, forward strand.
GCCAATGCGAAGTACGCATGCGCCCGGAAAAACAATGCACATCGATGAAGTCAACTTGGACGTCATCCAAGGCCGTGACCTGGTGGCCAACTCCACTGCATTCGCGATGTTCCTGCAAAATTGCAACAATTTATATAAAACAATGTATAAACTTTGTCGTGAGACGGGTGGGAAATAAAGCAAATGTATTAATTATGAGGGGCGGTATTTTCAGACAAAGGGCTTTACAAAATTGAACTAAATTGACATGGTGTGAGGATCAACCCCCTGTCCCCGTCCAATCAGAAGTAGTGGGCCCATAATTTTTAAACATTAATGGGAGGTACCTGGGTGTAGAAGGGTATAATAGATATAGATTAGTTAATTAGACGAAGCGATGCTACATTCATTGATCCAGACGCTGATGCAGAGCAGAACTAGGCTGATTCACTGTCCAGAGAGGTCCTGAGGTGGGGGCGGTGGATTCCTAGAAGACGACTAGAGAGAGGCAAGGAGAAGCGAAGTATCAGAGAGGGGAACGACGCAGGCGTCGTTGATAGAGAGGTCACCTGTCCTGTCCTGAACCTGGTCCAGAGGTTATTGGTCTGCATCCTTCTTGGACCTATTTTTCCAACTCCTTGGCCAAGGGGTTTGGTTCTCGCACTTTTAGGTAAATATAAATGCAACCTTTAGCTGTGCTGCTGTTTCTATCTTCTTCTTTCGGAGGGACCGTCATTGATCGATAATTGATTATTAGTATGCTTCATCCTGGATATGCGATTAAGTATTATGTGGCTTTGTAATTTACTCTGCTAAACTTTACATAAACATTTTAAAACTTCCTGACTCAGTGATTATTTCAGGATTATGGATTGTATTGAATGTCACTCATTTTAAACTTCCCAATTATCAAAGGGTCCATTGGTAACTCATTACTCTTCAATCAGAAAAGTAATTGGTAGCAGGGATATTGATAAAGAGTACAACTGACCCACCAGCAGAAATTGCTAGTGTAGTGTGAATGAATGGGCCCAGGTGAGTATTCGGTGTATGAATGCTTGTTGCTAGTAACCCGCTGGATCAGTTTTCTGGTTATCAGAGGATGGTTGCACTTTGTTAATTGGGTAATGAGAATCTTATTTTTATAAACTAACATCCGTTTGTTCAAAAGTTTTGTTTTATGTTGTCTAGAATCCCCGGGGAAAATTGAATAGCGGATGGTAAGTGGAAGCCATACTGCAGTGAGGTTATCTGTTAGGCAGAAATAGTACTGAAAAGTTAAGAACGGCTATCAGTACTTGTTAGGGACTTATGCGTGTGAGTAATAGCAAAGGAATATGCTGGTAAAATTTGATGTTATATCACCTAGAAAGGGTAACATTGAAGAAGTAGCAGGTATTTCTGAAGCTTACGTGAAGAGTAAACGGAAGGGTTTTACTCGTAGTGTATGTTTAGTAAACAGAAAGGTTTTACTTAGTGTGAGAGAAACTATTTTTTCAATTTAGCGAAACTGGCACGATAGCGAATGTTTTATGTTGTTACTGAATTTTAATAAGAAGTATAAAGAAAATAAAAGTTTTGCGTACGATTTTGTAAAGGGAGGGTCAGCTGCCGGAGAGGAAGCTGACGTCACAAACGCTGCGCTAGGATTGGTTGAAACTGCGGGCGTGGAACGACTCTTGTAAAGGAGGGGTCAGTAGTCAGGAGCAATACTGACATCACAGGTGTCGCGCTGGTATTGGTTGAAACAGCGAGGGACAGAGAAGCGCAGATTGTAAAGGAGGGGTCGTCAGACGAATGACACCAAAAAAAAAAAAAAAAACGCGCTAGGATTGGTTCAGAGACAAATGTTAGATAGAATCTAATTGGTAGTCAGCATAGAAGTCGAAATTTTAGTGGATAGTGGAGATTATATGTGGAAACGCGATCCGACTCTAACCGGAACCCGTCCAGACAGGAGATTCCTAGGTTTTGCAGAATATAATTCGATACATAGATATTTACCCAAAATGTATGGAGAAAAGAGAAAATTGTCATTTTTACAAAAGGTTAAGAATTATTTTAAGAAGGATAAACCCATCAAAACTAGAGAAGGAATTATCATTCCACCAGCAAAAACGCCCGCTTCATTCATGATGATGGAGAGAGGTTATCATACTTGCGTATGGTTAGAAAATTGGATAGAATATACCAAAAATGATGGAATATTAGCATTCCCAGAGAATGGTACTTTCAATGGGAGAATTCTTCAAAATTTGAGAATGAGAATAAATGACTTAGAACCCAGACCAAGATTAACGCAATACGAAGCCCTAGAAGAATGGGAAACAGAGGCATTTGAACGTGATAGACCCAGAAGCAATAGGGGTTATAGGGGATTTTTCCCTAGACACCAAAATGAGACACGAGAGAGTCAAATGAAGCAGTGGAGAAGAGCGATGCTTACCGAAGGTTTGTATCCAGTATTTATGACAGACGAGTCATTAGGGAGCAAATGCACAGAAAAGACAAAACACTTGACAGGGTTTGGAGATTCTGAAGATGAATTTATGCAAGAAATATTAAAGAACCCGCCAGCATATCAGGAAGGGACAAGTGGATGTACCCCAAGTGCACCAATTTTAAGAACACCCTTGGTACCGCAAGTATTGCATAATCCACCAGTTAATAGGGTACTTCAGGATAAAGAAAAAGAGGCTATAGACAGAAACAGAGCAGAATTGATACAGAAAATAACACAGCTGAATGTACATCCTGATTCCCTGACCATACCCGTAACAATTGGTCCAGTGGTTCCTTTATATGGGGACCAAGTAAATTATTCGAAACCTCTAGTCATGCCTACACCTGTAGAGACTCCCAAACCTGAAACTTTAATAATTGATGACCATATCAGTGATTGTGAATCTATGATATCCCTAATGGATTTACCGATTCGAGGATCTGTAAATAGCACTCCTAGGAGGATAACACCTGGTTGCTCCAAAGATGTAAATATAGTAACCTCATCTGGAACTAAGAGTGCCACAGTAGTAACGCCAGAAGATTTAGAAAGGTGGGCACAAGGATCAGACAGACAGAGTTCACCCCCAAAGATCATGGACATCTACAAATTAAAAGTCGAGTTAGAAGAAATGATAGCAGGAAATGTAGGAGTAGATCGTCTAAATACTTACGATGAAGGAGAACTATTGTTCGTATGCAGAAGCATAACTAGAAATGTAAAGATATTTCATGAGAAATTATCAGATTTGGCCTTACAGATGGGGATTGAGATAGGGAAGTCAAAAGTGTTACAGAAGCCCTATAAAGCAGATTTTTCTGACAAGGATCTAGAAAACATGAATGCCTCTGGCCGAAAACTACAAGTAAAAGAATTAATGTCAATATTACAGAAATGGGGAGATCTAGATAAATGGAAAGCTAGATGGACAAAGAAAAAGGAAGAGGCACGGTACAGTAGATCGACTTCTGAATATTTATTGAAAGAAACAGGGAAAGTAGATCAGATGTACCCGATGCGGGAAGTACCTGGAGGAGGTTACGTTCATGTTCCATGGAGTAGACAAGATATTCTGTCATTTACGAATGATTTTCCAAAGTTGAGAGAAAAGTCTATAGAATGGTACAAGCAGGTTGAGAGGTTTGTGAAAGTGTCAAAGGTATTGTTGAAAGATTTGGATGGTTTGTTCGACATAGTGGTACCTGCCGATTTGTGGACAGATTGTAAAATTACAGTTGACTGGCTGAGTGAAGAGTATCCTAGAGATGCAAAAACAGGTGCTCCGTCAAGTGATGTAATGAAAAAGTATCAGCAGGTAATAACTTACCTGAAGGGAAAAATACCACCAAAGGAAACAGATTGGGTGAAAATAGACAGGACCACCCAAGAAGCAAATGAGTCGGTACATGCCTATTATGAACGTCTATTACAGGTGTTCAAACAATATAGTGGATTTGAGGACATTGGAGATAAAAATATGAGTCAGTTTGTCTACCGATTTGTTTATGGTTTAAAGCCAGAGATTTGTAAAATGATTAAGCAGCACATGTTGTGCTGGCAAGGGAAGCCCATAGATGAGATTTTGAAATATGCAAAATATTGTGGAGACGATATTGAGGATAGGCACAAGAAACTGCAAGAGAAAGTGATGTGGGCTCAGGTGAAAATGGCTGAGCGACAGGGAATTAATTTAGATAATCCAAATGAAAATCAAGGAAAAGATTCTGGCACGAATGGTGACACAGGGAATGGTGGTAAAGTGAGAGGACGAATGAGTAGAGAAGAGGCTAAAAAGAAATTTCCTTGTCATGGATGCGGAAAGTTGGGGCATTGGAAGGATGAATGTAAAAATATTCGAAATAATAATGGCCCAAATCAAAATTTAAATCCACAGACGCAGAATGACTCACAGCAGGGTGTAAATCCTCAGAGTCAGTTGCCACCTGCCCCTATACAGGGTAATGTAAGCAGAGCAAAGCACGGTACAGACGTCGGATATCAAGGAGGAAGTGGTAAGAATGACTATGTGACTTCACAGTTTCTTTTACAGGATGAATTTGGTCTGTATGACCATCAATGACGGTGCCTAAGAGAGGGGGAGAAGGAATGCGTACTTGGCGCATCCTTGCCGGTAGATCAGTCAGGTCCATATGTTGAAGGGAAAGTAAGAGGTAATGATATCACTTTCCTTTTGGACACTTGTGCTACCCGTTCTACTGTGAGAACAGCAGATATCCCAGACCTCCCTCTCTCTGGAGAAGCTATCCAAGTTGTAGGTGTAGCTAATAAAAAAACAGAACACCCCTTACTGAGCCAATGGAAGTAAAAATAGGAAACTTCTGAGAAATGCACCAATTTGTAGTGTGTGATTCTAGTCCAGTAAACTTATTGGGTAGAGACTTACTGTGCAAAATGAATTGTACTATTTTCTGCACACCTGATGGTGTTGCAATACAGACCCCGGATGAAGATCATGTTTATAAATTTATGATAGCCAAGCAAGGTACAGAAATAGATGAAATGTTCTCTTTGATAACGAAAAACGAATTACCAGAAGAACTAAGAACTACAGTAAATTCCAAAGTATGGGATTTCACTGGGAAAGAAGTAGGACTTATGGTCAAAATAGACCCAGTAAAAATCACTGTAAAGGAAGGTGCAATTTTCCCAAATACTAGACAGTACAAAATGAGTGCAGAGGTAAAAGCAGGAGTTGTTGAGGAAATTAACAGAATGGTAAAACAAGGCATATTAAAAGAAGTTATGAGTAGCCCTTGTAATTCACCAATCATGGGTTTGAAGAAGCCTAGTAGAAAGTATAGGATTGTTCAGTATTTGCGCAAAATTAATAAAATTGTGGTACCTTGTTGTCCTATAGTACCAAATCCTGCAGTAATCCTATAACAGATACCCTGGAGTGCAGAATGGTTTACTGTGATTGACCTATGCCGAGCGTTTTTTTCAATACCATTGCACCCAGATAGCCAATATCTCTTTTCGTTTAAATTCGAAAATAAAGTCTATGTATGGAATCGTGTTCCTCAAGGATACACAGAAAGTCCCTCCATTTTCAGTCAAATACTAAAAGGGTGTTTGGAGAAATTAGTGCTACCCAGGAGTTCAGTCTTGGTACAGTATATAGACGTCTTACTGGTAGCATCCAACACTCATGATGAATGTGTTGAAGATTCAATTGCATTACTCAACCATTTGGCTGAGGAAAGACATAAAGTGTCGCCTGAAAAACTTCAGTTTTGTACCACAGCAGTTAAATATTTGGGACACCAAATTGAAAGAGGAACAAGAAGAATAACATCTGATAGAATAAAAATAATCAAGAAAATGAAAATGCCAGAAACACAAAGAGAAGTGAGAATGTTTCTTGGAATTGTAGGGTACTGTCGACAATGGATAATAGGGTTTTCACTACTAGCAAAACCTTTAATTCAGTTAACCAAAAAGAAAGCCAAAGATCCAGTTGAATGGGAGATGAAAGTGCTGGTGCCTTTGTAAAATTAAGAAATGCATTGTGTGAGGCACCTGCCTTGGGAATGCCTGACTATACAAGAGAATTTGCACTATTTTGCTATGAAAGAGAAAATTGTGTACTTTCAGTGTTAACTCAGAGACATGGAATAGATAGGCGTCCTATAGCATATTTTTCTGCTACATTGGACCCAGTGGCGGCAGCATTGCCAGGCTGTTTGAAAGCAGTCGCTGCTACCTGCATGAGCATTGAACAAAGTGAGTCAATAGTAATGGGATATCCTGTAACAGTATTTGTCCCACATGCAGTTGTGATCTTGTTGACAAAAACTCGAACTCAGCATCTTACACCTAGTCGGATGACAAGGTATGAACAAATTATCCTTGGTGCTGAAAATGTGACCATAGTTAGGTGCACTATCGGGAATCCTGCTACATTATTGCCAGATCCAATTTTTGAAGAAGTTAAGGACCATCCAGAACATGATTGTCTAGAGGTCACAGAATTATGTACAAAACCGAGACCTGACATACAGGAGACGCCCCTAAAAGATCCAGATAGGGAGCTGTTCGTGGACGGCTCATGCCTAAGGCATGAGGATGGTAAACTGAGTGCAGCCTATGCTGTGTGTGAACTAACTGGAATAGTCGAAGCATACTATTTACCAGGAGTCAAGTCTGCACAAGTAGCTGAATTAATTGCTCTAATCAAAGCTTCCAAAATTGGGAAAAATTTAAGAGTAACCATATTTACAGACAGTCAATATGGGTACGGGGTTGTGCATGACTTTGGCCAACTGTGGATGCAGAGGGATTTCATGACTTCTTCAGGATCCCCAATAAAAAATGGACAGTTTGTAAAAGAATTATTGGAAGCAATACAATCACCAAAAGAATTGGCGGTGGTAAAATGTGCCGCATACCAGTCAGGAGATGACTGGGTGGTAGTCGGTAACAGATATGCAGATCTGGTGGCTCAACACTGTGCAAAAAACAGGTTGTCAGTAAATAAAAAGGTTGAAAGGATGGGAATCAGCTGCCAACTTATGTTATGTGCACCTCCTGAAACATGGAATGATGTGAAAAGATTGCAAGACAATGCTGACGAGAGTGAAAGAGATGTTTGGATAAAAATAGGATGTACCCGAAGAGCAGATGACGATGTATGGGTATACACAGACGGCAGACCAGTCATGCCCGACTGTCTGATTTCACAAATGGCCAGAATGTATCATGGAGACACACATGTGGGGAGAGATGCCATGATTAGACTGTTCAGACAAAGTTGGTATAATCCAAAGTTTAGGGCTGCAGCAGAGAGTCTTTGCCAAAGGTGTCTAACTTGCCAAATGAATAATCCAGGAAGGAAAACAGTAATTGGTTTGGGAAAAATTGGAAAGGCTGAAGGTCCCTTTGTGAGATTGCAGCTAGATTTTATACAGTTACCACCATGTAAAGGACTGAAATATGTACTTGTCATAGTGTCTCTGTTTTCAAGGTGGGTGGAGGCTTACCCTACCAGAAGGAATGATAGTATTACAGTCGCAAAGCTGTTGCTACGAGAACTCATTCCTAGGTTCGGTTTCCCAGTAACTTTGGAATCAGATAGAGGAAGTCACTTTAATAACGATGTGATCCGAATAATCTGTGAAGCATTCCAAATTGAACAGAAATTGCACTGTGCGTACCGCCCAGAGGCTTCTGGAATGGTTGAACAAATGAATGGCACAATAAAATCAAGACTGTCAAAGATGTGTGCATCAACATCGCTAGACTGGCCAGATGCATTGCCTCTTGTGTTAATGGGACTCAGAAGCATTCCTGATAGAAACACCGGATTGAGTCCCCATGAAATAATCATGGGAAGAGCAATGAGACAAGCACATGTACCTACAAATAAACTGCTGAACATAACTGATGATATGGTTCTAGATTATTGCAAAGGATTGGCTGATCTAGTGCGTTCTGTCTCTCACCAGGTTGGAGAAGACGCAGTTTCCAGGCAGCCTGAACAAGAGCATGATCTGAACCCTGGAGACTGGGTGGTTGTGAAACATCATACCAGAGAAACGTGTTTATCATCCAGGTGGGACGAACCTTGTCAGGTCATACTAGTTACGAACACAGCAGTGAAATGTGCAGGATTGCCTAATTGGATTCATGTAAACCACACCAAAAGGGTGCCAGAGCCTGAAGGACAAGATCCTCAGACAGCATCAATAACTGAGGAAGCTGAAGGTTGGCCAGCTGAAGAATCCCAGGTGAGAGATTCAAGAGAAGCTGAGGAAGAACAACCGAGCACAAGTCAGGACTGGATACCAGTGGTCGAGATATCAGAAGTTTACAACAGAACAAGAAGCTGAGCAAAATTAGAAGAAATTAGGGAAGACCAGATAGGTGAAGAAGATGCAGCTCAGGAAGAAGAAAATGACACAATAAAAGAGCCTGAGCAGGACCAGATAGGGAGAGGAAATTGGGCTCAACACGACAACGAAACAACAGAATTTGAGCAGGGACAGACAGGTTTAGAAGAACGCGGTCAGGCTGCAGAAGTACAAAGTGCAATAAGCCCTGAACAGAACCAGTTAGAACAAAAAAAGTACGTTCAGGAAGAAGAAAATCAAGAAAACAGCGAGCAGGAAATTCTCAAGCACGAAGACGTCAATCCTGAACAGGGTCAATTAGTAGAAACTCATACTCGAGCAATTGAAGAAAAACCAATAAGACCTGAAAAAGAACAAATAGAAGGAGAAACTGAAAACGAAGAAAAACAAACTGTGCCACAACCTGAAAATAAGAGAACTTCTGAAGAAGAAATAAGAAGTGAAGAGACAGTGCAAACAAAGAAAGCCAGAAAAGATGATCATTGACCTAGTGTCATTAAAAGAGTGAAATACCACATAGAAACCAGAAGTGAAGATCCAGAACAAGTAAATGAAGTAACAAGTCTAACTGGACAAACAAGTGGAACTGAAAAACGAAAAAGCAAAAGACTAAAACTTGTGAACAATAAATTTAAAGGTCCTGATTGGACTTATATAATCCTTGAAGACTACGAGAGTTCAGAGTCAAGTGAAAGTGGTGATGAAAGAACAAGTGCGGAACTGACTTATGAGAAAGAAATAAAACCACCTTGATAACGTTAAAAGTCTTGAAAGAAAAGGATAAGAAGAGAAATCTTGCTTGTCAAAATGCCTGACGACAGAGTTTCTGGGAGACTGAAACGGAAATGTTGTAAAAAATGCTGTGCTATATGCATATGTAGTCTGGTAGTGGTGCTTGTAGTATGGTTAGTTGTGATCGTAGCAATTCCTTACCTTATGATAATGGATAAAAAGATTAACAACGATACTAAGGGAAGGATAGATAACTTGAAAAGTAATAGAGTAAAATTAGAAGCAGAAGATGAACCAGAGTTTCATCATGTGGTAACAAATAACGATACTAGTTTAAATGTTTTCACAAAATTATTGTTTCAGTATGTAGATACCATGGAAGTTAGTAATTGTTATGTCTGTATGAAGTTACCCGAATCAGTAGCAGAAGGATTAACGTATCATCATTTACCATTAACTTATGGCATATCATGTAGTGTATTGACTAGTTTATTTTATAAAACAGGGAGACTTCAGTATTACTATTCAAATATAGATGCAATATTTTCTGAGGTTCCGATTCGAAAGAATATGAACTCAGTGCTTAGTAGTCAAGATGCACAGTTTATGGGAGAATTTTTCCTAACAATGAAGTCGATAGATATAACACATGCACATAGAAGCAATCTAACATGTTCGTTACATGAAGAAGAAAAGATATTTTTGAATTTAGTAGAAGATAGAAGACAACATTTCCAAAAGAAAGCATCTGAGCATAATGCTCATCTGCCACCTTGGGCTGAGAAAGAGGGTAGTTACACACCTGGCAAGGCTCAAGCTGCTATGGCTCTGGATTTTGTAAAGACAGGGAAAATTTGTCTACATAGGTAAAAGACTGATTATAACAATATTTTCATTGGTACCAGTGAATGTGAACATAATTTCTTAATTCTTGCAGGTTGGGGACTAAAAGGAGGAACAGATTCAGTTTTTCCTGGAATCTATTATGTGTGTGGGAATAAGGCTTACTTTAGGCTTCCTGCACAGTGGTATGGGAGTTGTTATTTTGGAATAGTATTTCCAAAAATATACCACGTAAAGAGGAACACTGGGAGCATTGAAAATAATAGTGAATTAACACGTAGTAAAAGAGCTAGTTTTTCTGAAATTGTAGGTGACATATTTGGTGCATTGATACCTTCAGTGGGAATAATTCTGAACTCAAGGAAAATATGTAAATTATCTACAGTGGTTGATCGTTTATCAACGGACACTGCTGGAGGATTTCTAATGATTAATGCGGAGATGGTTGCGATTAGATCAATGGTTATGCAAAATCGACTTGCTCTTGATATAATACTGGCAAAAGAGGGCAGAGTCTGTAAATTATTGAAAACGAAACACTGTTGCACGTACATACCTGACAAAAGTGCAGAAATTGGAACGTATATACAGAATATAACAAAACTTGAGAAGGAACTAAAACCTCTGGAAGTTGATAGTGTATGGGAAAGATTGACGAATAGTATAGCGTCAATTGGTACCTGGTTTGCTAATGTAGGGAAAGGACTTATAGGTCAAATATTAGTACCCTTAGCAGGGATAGCAATAATAGTACTGTCAATAATAATATGGTGCAAATGTTGTAGAAAGAATGAGAAATATAGAGTGACAGGAAAAGGAAAGAAACGAAAGTTTGATGAAATTGAACTAGAAGATCTGAAAAGTGAATTATACAAGAAACTGAAAGGAGATGATAAAAATAGAAAGTGTAAAAATGAAGCTGAGACAATTTTATGCTAAAAGTTGGCATCTGGTTGTGGGTAGTATTTGATGGCTCAGAAACGCCATCAGAGAGGGGATTGATGGAGCAAGAACTCACAATGAGACTTGCTCGTAAGCAATCCTTCACAGTATTAATTTATTAAACGTTGTAATGTCTCTACTAACAAATGCACACATGAACACTATACGAATGAAGCTTGCTTATGTGTTTAAGCTAATAAGTAACGCTTGTCTAATCCAAAATGGCCGCTAAAGCGCGGGAATTCCAGTGCGCATGTGTCAACCATATCACGTGGTATGACGTCTCTTCTTTGCTCGGAGGGAAAACTTTGCTTCTGCGCAGTATGTATTAAAATGGCTGCTTTATGTTTTCACGTGCTAAAGCTTGCGCAGTTGCTGCAATTAAAACTGTGGTATTCTAATGCTGCTAATGCGGGATAGATTTATAATTGAATGGGAATAGAGTAGAAATAATGGGTATACAGTGAAGACATTTATTTGTGATTTTAATGTTTTCTTCTTTGACTTTTATTAGTTCGTAAAATGGGGCCTGGGTTAACGGAGAGGCAGCTTGAAGCCAATGCGAAGTACGCATGCGCCCGGAAAAACAATGCACAGCGATGAAGTCAACTTGGACGTCATCCAAGGCCGTGACCTGGTGGCCAACTCCACTGCATTCGCGATGTTCCTGCAAAATTGCAACAATTTATATAAAACAATGTATTAAACTTTGTCGTGAGACGGGTGGGAAATAAAGCAAATGTATTAATTATGAGGGGCGGTATTTTCAGACAAAGGGCTTTACAAAATTGAACTAAATTGACATGGTGTGAGGATCAACCCCCGGTCCCCGTCCAATCAGAAGTAGTGGGCCCATAATTTTGAAACATTAATGGGAGGTACCTGGGTGTAGAAGGGTATAATAGATATAGATTAGTTAATTAGACGAAGCGATGCTACATTCATTGATCCAGACGCTGATGCAGAGCAGAACTAGGCTGATTCACTGTCCAGAGAGGTCCTGAGGTGGGGGCGGTGGATTCCTAGAAGACGACTAGGGAGAAGCAAGTTGAAGCGAAGTATCAGAGAGGGGAACGACGCAGGCGTTGTTGATAGAGAGGTCACCTGTCCTGTCCTGAACCTTGTCCAGAGGTTATTGGTCTGCATCCTTCTTGGACCTATTTTTCCAACTCCTTGGCCAAGGGGTATGGTTCTCGCACTTTTAGGTAAATATAAATGCAACCTTTAGCTGTGCTGCTGTTTCTATCTTCTTCTTTCTGAGGGACCGTCATTGATCGATAATTGATTATTAGTATGCTTCGTCCTGGATATGCGATTAAGTTTTATGTGGCTTTGTAATTTACTCTGCTAAACTTTAGATAAACATTTTAAAACTTCCTGACAGTGATTATTTCAGGATTATGGATTGTATTGAATGTCACTCATTTTAAACTTCCCAATTATCAAAGGGTCCATTGGTAAGTCATTACTCTTCAATCAGAAAAGAAATTGGTAGCAGGGATATTGATAAAGAGTACAACTGACCCACCAGCGGAAATTGCTAGCGTAGTGTGAATGAATGGGCCCAGGTGAGTATTAGGTGTATGAATGCTTGTTGCTAGTAACCCGCTGGATCAATACCTCAGTGGTGAGTCTCACAGCTAAGTATCTGGACTATAAACCATCACGCATAAAGCGAATTTCGTTGCGCGCACTGCATCGCATTTGGCAATGCAGCGCGCACAACGAAATTCGTTTCATTTATTTATTTGTTTACTTACCTCTGTTCGGCTGTATGCCGTAGTTTACTACCCCCCACCCTGCTCCTCCCCCGCCCCACCGCCCGCAGCACTCCCTCCACGAGCCGCTACTGGTCACAGAAGTGATGCAACGGCGGCGTAAAGTTGTCGCAAGGGGCTTGTAAATCTGCCCCAAGGGGTTGGAACAATTGAAAGACAGCAAAGCTCATGTGGAGCCCAGTGCCGTAGCGCAGAGTGGGATGGGGAGCCTCTGAGACTCCCATATCTAATAGATATTCATTGGCCGTGGGCTGAACCAGGGCCCCCTGAAGGTTTTGGGGGCCCCTGGAGGATTGCCCTCCACTCTTCGTTGCACAGCAAGGGTTGCAGGGGCCCGCGTTACGCCGCTCATGGCGCGCTGTTTAATCTGCGCTCTTGTCGAGATCTGACCAGGGTCGCACGGATAGTGCCAGGGGTCATAGAGAAGCCAGGGGTCACAGCTCTATTAATAGAAAATGATGGGTAAAATATCTTTGGCCATACTGCAAATAATGTTTTATAGAAATATTTCAATCTATACATAGAAGTGCATGTTTTTGGGAAAATCAAAATAACATCCGCTGGCTGTAAACTGGATGTTATAAGTAAACTGATGAATTCGTGGCAGAAAGCGATTTCGGTGCTTTTCTCCATGTTAGAAGGTATGCTTCGAATTTCTTTTTTTAATAATTTTGTCAAAGTGAAGTTTCATTTAGCTCCCAAAAGTGTTTACATAGCCGGCACTTCTCTGAAATGTGCATCTTAAAATGGTTCGTTTTGTTTTTACAACCTACTCCCTCTTCTGTAGTGCTCTGTCTGCCAAATGTCCCATTCTCTCACAATGCGAGAAATATGAGTGCGCACAAGTATTTCCCAAGTACAGCATAATTAGTTTGTATTTACTGCTAGGAATAGCTCCTAGCACCATACATATTTTACATATGATAATTCCAACTTGGCAGCAATATAATTATCATAACTTATCTTGGTTCTTGAGAATGCTAGCCACTTTGCAAATATCCTGAAATCAATCATCTCTTTTTGTCAACCTTCATATCATGAATACTTAATAACAACTGCCAGATGAACACAACCATGCTAGGCAACAGCAGAGGAAAACATTGGTAGGAACTGATAAAAGTAACACTTATTATTTTGTGATTACTTCATCTTTCTTTTCTCAGGCATACAAGCCAAAATACATTGATGTACTTAAGCTTACTGGACATTTTTAATAGGAGTTATTTAGTAGTATGATTGAACGTTTCTCAGTTTCCACGCTTTAAATGTGATAATGGCGTAAAAAAGACAATGTATTTTCCAAGTGCTCAAACCTGATCATTAAAAGACGAGGGGGCAGATTTACCAGCCCCTTTGTAGTGGGATGTTTTACTTTAACTTGATGCCTTTTAGAATGCTAAGCTTGTATTAAGAATGTTTTACTTTGAACAATCTTGGCCCGTGCATTGAGCGTACGCCGGCTCGGAGTTCGATGGGCAGTGTCAGTTGCTGATCGACCTTCATGCCGGAGACGCGCTCCATGTCGTGGGTGAAGTCATTTCAATAAAATACTTACTTCTACTTCAAGAACGTCTTCTGAGTAATGACTTGATGAATCATTACACCCTTGTGACACTTTTGCGCCGCCGTAGCGTCACTCTAGTGACGCAGCGGCGGCATAAACAATGCAGCCAATTTACAAAGTGACGCATCTAGGGAGATACGTGACGTTGTAAAGCCCTGAGTCACATTATACCTGCCTCAGGTATAATGTATGCAGGGTGGGCGTTCCAACGCAGGAAACCCTCATAAAAGTGACGCAGTGAAATCTACAAGATTTCACTGCGCCACTTCAAGGACGCCACTGCGTCAAAACCTTACGCCTGCTCGAAGAAGGCGAAAGGAGTGACGCAGTACAATAAGTATAGGCCTCAACATGCATTGTTGGAGTTGTGTCGTGCTTGCGACAAGACTCCAGCAATGCGTGACTTTTGGGCCAACAGATGCGTCCGAATTTCGGACGCATCTGTCAATCCTTGCGCCATGGTGCGCCGTATTGTAAATACAGCGCATCCATGGTGGCGCAAGGGTATCGCAGGCTGGTGCAGGGAAACTGACGCATCTCTACAGATGCGTTAGTTCCTTGTAAATCTGCCTGAGGTGTTATCTTCTGCTTTTAATAACATAATTTTCACGGGTTCATCTTCCTTGCCTTGCTCTGTATGCAAGTAACATGCCATTTTAGAGCACAAAAAGATATTCTCTTGTTAGGAATTACTCATTGAGGTGATGGTTTGATCATGACATGCACTGGACCTAATTATCCACAGTAATGTATGCATAGCGGCTGTGCTGAGGTCTTTATGATGTGAAAAGTATAGTTTACGTGTGTCCCAAAAGCCTAACACAGTAACAAGACCTACTTAACAAAAGCGCCTAAGCTATATAGTGGCCAGTTTGGTACATTTGTGTATCTTTAGGACACCTTTGTCGTTGTGCATGCTCCACAATACTGAAACTTGTAAAGAAGAAAAATTGCAGATGTATTACACTCACGTAGGTCACTGACATACAGGGAGAGTATATTTTCAGGCTGCAGCCTCAGGGTCCCTTTCTAATGGAAGGTCTGGTGTTCATACACAGGCACTGACAGGTGGCAGGGGCAACCCTGTCAGTATATGTGCAAAGGCATCCTACAGCCTGGCCCCTGAGGGATCAACCGAAAACCCCACAAAGGTGAGCGACGTTTGTGACTGCATAAATCATCCTACAATTTGAATATCTGATAGATATTTTGGTGCTGTGTTTCCACCACCAGGGATGCCTGTTATATGCATCTAACTCTAATTGAATATCAACGCAACAAGCATTATGTCTTCAACAAGGCAAATTAATTACACAGGTGTATCCATTGAAAAAGTTATATTTAACACAAAATATAAATGCAATATCATTTTTAGTCAAACATTCACATAAATATAATCCAGGGGTAATATGCTAAACATTTCAAGTACATCAATACTGCATATGCCGCTAAACACGTAGGGTCGATGTTTTTGAACAGAGGTCGATGTACTGGATGCCCACTTTCTGAATAGAACTTGAGTGTGTATGTCTGCTAGATATTACACAACAACTCTAGTGGAGTTTATCCAGAGAAAGATGGGAAATGTGAGGATGTTTCGGTCTCACATTGTTTTCATCCCCGAAACCATCCTCAGGACTGTATCGTTTGTATGAAAACAAAAAGCCCCTTTGAAAAATTAGAAATTCAACATCTAGAATGCTGGCAAAGATAAACAATCTTAGTCTTTCAGGGGCCGCATTATAAATGCGGTGCATTTTCCTTCATTGTGCTGGGTGCACCTTTTAAAAATGCACTGAATTATGATGAATGCGCTAGACTCGCACTGCCATGGGGGCAGCGCATTCATGTGAAAAATGAAGCAACTGCTTTGAAGCCGCTCCATATTTTCACAGTGCAGGCGGCAACCCACCTGCACTTTTAAAGGGGATTAGAGATCCCCCAGCAAGAGGATGTCTGGGGGTCCATAGGACCCCATTCACCCCCTGCAGAGGGCTGCCATCAGACAGCGCACTGACAGTGTGCCACCTTTTAGTTTGTGCACTGCCAGTGCGCCTCCTTAGAGCTTCTTTGCCTCCGCACCCACATCTGTAATATGGCACAGGCGCAGAGGCAAAGGGATTCCCTCATTTACATGGAGGCACACCCTCATGCAAATGAGGGAAAACCCCCTGAAGATAGCTTCATGTATGCCAGAGCTATGTGTATTACAGAAGGGGATGCACAAGTGTCTGCAGCCCCTTCTGTAATACCAAAGTGCCCCAGGGGCGCGCAAAAGCAGGCGCAAACGCCCGTTGCGTCCCTGGGGCACTTTGTGTAATATGGCCTTAGATAGGCAGTACATTGCATCATTGCATTATAGGCCCAGGTACGCATCCAGTCTGCCGCTCGAGATTAATCCAGCTTAGTCTGGGCAAGTTGCAGGGAGTCAGTGACTCCTGTGTAGTATAATGGATACATCTGTGTTATTAATTTGCTGTATCGAAGGCATAATGTTTGTTGCACTGATGTTCAACTAGAGTTAGATGCAAATAACAGGCATCATGAAATAGGATAGCAGACCCTTTAGCTGACGCAGAGGGTCCCTGCATGCTGGGACTTCACCACGCAGCGGTTTGACACCTCGAGAGGGGTGTCCAGTGTGTGACCATGATGAGGTCCTTTATTCTCTCCCGCCAGGTAATGGGGTTGCATCGTCCCTTGGGGAAAGTCTTGGCTCTACACCTACACAAACTGTAGGTACACTTACAGTAATGTTTGCATAGTAGGAGTAAGCCTGATTACTGCCCTGCTTATATGCCTGCATATATACGCTGTTTCAGCACCATGGTAGAGCTGTACCTACTGTTTGCTCTTTTGGTGCTTGTAATCAATTTCATCTGCTTCTGTCTACTGATTATCGCAGCACATGTATTCTATACAAGAATAACGCTCGTTCAGTAAATATATTGAAAATGTCCCACTGTGTATTATGTATATTTCTCTGAGTACAAGTAAGCATGAGTGACTGAGCGAAAGGTTCTGATCTGTTTCCACGATCCCTGAGGGGTCAGGGTTGTCATGATCAGTGGTTGCCAGAAAACATTTGCTCCCTGGGAAGGCTAGGGGGACTAGTGGTGGCAGTGTGAGCTAGCTGGTCTCTAGGCAATATATCCAGCAGGGTTGCTCAGAATCAGTCTAGGCACCTCACCCAAAGTTTATGTTGTCCAACAAACGCACAGGTACTACGGATTAGTGGGACCTACATGACATGGCTATACTATGAAATTACTACAGTATAGCTTCCCGGCAATGGGTGGTGACGTTATCTTTGTGGTTGAGGTACACGAAGCATTCAGAACAGAGGTATTCTGCTCTTGGGTTACATTCCTGCCTGCAGATGCTTGCACAAAATTGTTTCACACTTACATTGAAGATGAAACACCAGAGGATTACTTTCCATATGTGGATATAGAAATTCTGTTAAATTACCATGAACACATAAATTGTTTTAAGGCGCCCTTCTCCATACAGTAGAAAATGTGAGACTCAGGGGCCGATTCCGATTCGGGCCGGAAATCTCACCGACCGAGCCGGACCCGGAGAGATTTCCGACCGAATCGGACCCGATTAGCCCGACCGAACGAGTACGATGCGCACGTATGCTATCGGACTCGATTCGGTCGGACTCCCATTGAAGTCAATGGGAGCCGGTCGTACAACGCGTACGCGGCTCCCATTGACTCAATGGGTGGGAGGCGAACAAGGGCGCCCCCTACAGCGGGTTCGCGGTGAAGCGATTCGCGCCGTACACGCACAGGTAGGGGGGACCCATGAGTCCCCCCTGTGTGCGACTCGCGCGGCTACGCGTGCAGGGGGGTCCGACACGGACCCCCAAAGTGCGGCTCCGACTGCGCTTTGGAGCCGGACTGCGCGAGTCGGTCGGACTGCTTGAGGCGCGCATCGTACTTACCCGGCCGGGGAACGTCTCCATTGCGCGGTGCGAGTCGTGTCCGAGCGAGTCGGTCGGAGCGGTCGGGTTCTGCGAACGAGTCGGTCGGAGTGGTCGGGTTCTGCGAACGAGTCGGTCGGCGATTTCGCGAGCGCATGCTTCGTACTCGCTCGCCCGGTCGCACGTACGACTCGGTCGGGAAATAGGGCTCCGAATCGGATCCGGTTAAGCCGAATCCGATTCGGTGCCCTACCGGCCGAGATCGGAATCGACCCCATAGTCTTCTAAGTCAAGAAGGAGTGACTTGGCCAGTCCTAGCTGCTTATACACTGCATCCTAATCTTGCTAATTTAGATGCAGCAGAAATAACAACTCTATACAGAGATTTAGTAAAACTTTACAGAAACCTAACGCAATACATTATGCGAACACTGAGTTAATAATGCATGGACTGCTCAGGCTGCACAACCACAACTGGCTGCTCCAGGCATCAACCCCAAATGTTGAATGCTGTCATGGGAAAGGTTCCCACCAGTCAGGAGCAAATTCCATTCTGGATAGCACAGAAAACATGCCAGCTTGAAACTGTTTTTCCCATATGGGACCGCAGGATAAAAACAGATTATGTTTGCCAATGGGGATGGCACCCTCAGTGGAAGATTGTGCCACTTGGGGTACAGTCCTCGCTGCAGTCAACACCAGAACTCATGGTACCCCTTCAATAGCAGTGTTACCTGATGTACTGGAACAAGTACAGAATGAGCATGGGGCAGGACCTGCCCTGTTCTTGGGGATGAAACTGATGGGCAATTTTGCCGCAATGATTATGTCAAGTAACATAAAAGGGGAAGCATCATCATTGGCTAAACACCAACGCCTGAGGGAGTTCACTCCTGCACAGCAGGAGTGAGAATTACCTAGAATTATCAAAGAAGCCTATGCTACGCTAGGTAGAGATAATTTTGGAGCCAGACCTAGGAAACCACAGGTTAAGAGTAATTCTGAAAAAGATAATTCTAAGCAAGCACCCGATTCTTCCAAGAAGATATGGGACAATAAATTTAAAAAAACACAATCAAAGGGTGGGTCTCCTCAACAGGAAACCACAGAGAAAAAATACAGTTTGAGAAACTGTGATAATATTAGAAAGCCTGACAGGTATACTGATAAATGTTCCTCTTGTTCCTTTTAGGATTCATCCGATACACGTTCAGAGAGAGGTGGACGGTCAGAGCAACGTATGCAAGCAAATGGCCGGAGGAAGCGCTGGTCTATGGTGTCATGTAGCAGTGGGAGGTGCTGAGGGACCTTCTTAGGGTGGAGTCTAGTAGCTTGTTGTGGTCCAAGAAATGAAGGACTGGACTTGTTGAGGAGTAGAGAACACGCATGGTGCTATGTTGAAGCAAAGCTGCTCTTGTCATTGTGCTGCTGACCGAGAGCTCCCATCTCTATCTGCCATCCAGATTTTAAACTTTGTTTTGCCCATGGTGGACAAGGAATAATATTCAGGACTGCTAGAGCAGCAGAAAATGTGCAGCTCCTCAGCCCCCTCCCTTCAACTACCAGGTGACATGGGTCATCATTAGCAGAGTAGCAGGACCATGTCCTTGCTTCACCTCTGCATGATTTATGTGCCTTTCTGCAGTTCCAGAGACACATGGTGACTTGAAGTTTACTTTCACCTGCGAAAATCAATATATTCATGGCAGCGCCTGGTGTTACAGGCAATACACATTGCTATTGATATCCCAAAACAGGTTTAAATTACCTCTCTGTGGATTTTAATTTCACCAAAATGCTGAATTGAGGAACATTCACTGGTAATCGTGCCTCATTTGGGGAAAAACTACAGTCAATGATTCAGTGCTTGGACCCAGCCTCATTTAATTTATTATACCAGTTTCCATTACTGAGACACAGACTTTAACAAAGAACTGCATTTGCAGTATAGCAAATAGGAGAAAACTGTTCTTAATTCACTTTGCTATTCATGTTTTTCCATTTCCAATTAAAATTATTTTGAAGTTAAATGAGGACAGGAGCTGCAAGCCCTGGCAGTTTTGTGTGGTTATCCTACACTGATCATACAGTGCAATGCCCAGCACCATAAAGAGTGTCATCCCATATTTTTAATGAATGGCCTAGAGATTAGAGAGATAATGTAGATAGCTGCACTAGAATTGCAGTGGTCTGTGAATTCCAAGTCCGAATGGGAATAAACAGGCACATTAATTGAAATAGATTAATTTGGAAGTTTTAAACACCATGTATGGAAACCTGAGTGGAGATATTGGAGCCAATCTTCATCTTCTGTGGTGGCAGCTGAGTTAATGTTTCGTGATTCATTAGCATTCCTCAAGGACTTGGGATTTGGGGTTTCCTGAGTGGCACCATATACTTCTGTGCTGTTGTGGTAGATCCCTGAGAACTTCATTTTGGTCCAAGTATTGCATGAAGGTGCTAATTATCAACATATTGTTTTTTCATATAATTAAGAACAGAAGACTGGAGACCGAGGTGAGAGTCACAATTGTTTCAATTCATAAGTTCAATGCTGGAAAAAGTGCAGGAGTTTTGGGATAGTGTGGTCGTTTTGGGTTGCTGAAGAGTGTTGAGCTCACGTTTGACCTTAAAATACCAGATATGGGGAAGAAGGAAATTATGATGTTTGAGGAATATCTGGCTTTAATATAAAGTCTTTTAAGAATATCCTGGCAGAGAGCAGGACTTCTTAATACCAATTCAGTGTCATCAGGGTTGGTGAGAAGAGCGATTTTAACTGTTTAGCATATGTATGCCTTGGGTTGATGACTGTTGTGGTGTAGATCAAAATCAGCAAATCACCAGTTGTGAAGTGCCAGGGACAAAGAAATCCAGTAGTGTTAATGTGGGAATGAGTGTGCTGAGGGTGAAAATCCAGCTGGTTCTGGACGATGTGTCTCATGGAGTTTAGTGTAGTGGTCTGAAGCCTGGCCCCTATTCTGGCTCTTTGGCACCCACTGACTGCGAAATGGACAAACCATCCAAGACCACCAAGAGACCAGCCACTCTCAGTGCTGTGGTCAGGCCCAGGTCTCCTTCTACTAGAATTCCAGCCTGCACCTTTGCCTCTTTTTGTGCCAAGACTGAGCTAATATAATTTTTATATGAATCCTCTCGATAAGCCCACATTTGTAAAAGTTATATTTGGTATCTTTTTATTTACTAAATTTTTAATAATAAGCTGAGCTTTTCTTTTATGTTGATGTAGGAAGTGTTTCATCTTAGATATGGCTTATTGGGAGTCATAAGATGACTCTGACATGAGGAAAACCATTCAGATGAGGATGCAAGTCAAACACCTGGTCAATAGTCCAGTGCAACTTTTACAAAGTCTTGTCCTTTGGCTCCAGAGAAAGATGGAGCTTTCTCTCCAGTTAGGTTGCTACACTGCTTCTTCACCTGCTTCAACACATCATTTGATGAGTTTCTTTTGCGAACTGTTGAAGGGACCTTAAATACGGCCAAGGCATGGCATGCTGAGTATTGCAATTATGAATGCATGATGGAAAATGCAACAGTTGGTCAAACTGTGATTTCATCGGTTGTCAAAGAGTGTGTTATATCACTTCTGCTTACAATAGCATTTGATGAATCAACGTTCATGGGGCAGTCATATCAAACTTGACAATGTATAACAGTATAAAAACACAACTATGGTTAGAACATTTGCGGTCCCCAAAGTATAGCATGATTCCAGTGCATTCTGTATTGACGAGTACTACTCCTGCTATTGCACAAATGGGTTATGTCTAATCTTTAATCTATACTCCACAAAAACCCACAAAAATGATTGAATTGCCTTACACCAAAACTAGTAAGCAATGGTAAACAGTTGTCAATATCTTTGTAAGGCCATAATCAGGTACCACACTTCTTCACTGGGATGCTATGGTCCTTTATTGGACTGCATCATTTTTATGCACCCGAATTCTTGGATGAAGTCAACAACACATTGAGAGGATACAGAAAGTGATTAGCTTTTGCTTTCCAAGTGTGCAATTGAGGATTGGCTAGTCTGCTTTGCAAGACAGAGGACACTCACTTCTCCAGCTTCTCTATTGCCTATGTCCCCCTCATTAGATGGCAAATATCTCAGTTAAAAGAACCAGTAACCAACACTTGTTTCACTTCCAAAGCAAGGCTTCATCATAAAAGCTATCAGAAGCTAATTGTAAAAGTAAGAACATGGTAAACATATTACCTTTGCAGACAACATGTTTGGGATTCATAGACTCAGAGCCATCGGGACAATTTTTCTGTAGTTAGCCATATCTGCTTATCTGTCTTACAAATACAAAATGTCAATAGCAGTTTTGTTAAAAGTGTGGTGTTAGTCACACTGTAGTTATAGTAAGGGTCACCAGCGATAGGGAATGGTTTTATTTTTGTCCCTTAATAACTTTGCACCCATTTGACACATGTCCGCAGACTTTGCAGACCTGTAACACCTGTTTCATTATCGGAGAACTGAAAGTTTTTCAGTGTTTGGTCAAGGGGGTGCAAAGAAAAAAGTGGGGATGCAAAACAGGCTTGAAATCCAATGCATTTTGCATAGGCTTTTGTATTTTGCATAGCGTGAAAATGACCAGTCGGAGATTGCTGATATTTGGCAGCATTAAATATTAGGGTGCACAGATAATTCTTTTGGGTACTGCAGGTAAGTAGAGTAAGTATTTTTTAAGTTATGAGGTTTTTCAACTTAGTGGTATCTTGCATCATAATACTACTAAAAGCAGCAAGGAAGCCCAAAAAATAAACTAGACAGCATAAGTTTCAGATTTACTAAATGAACAACTGGAAGACCCATTTACCGTCACATGCTAATGGAAACCTATAAACAAATACATACCGAAAATAATAGATCTTAATCTACCTACCTTTTCTTTGCATGCTCTCAGGCTCACAAAATAAAACTGTGCCCAACAAGACAAACAATAAACATCTTCCTTATGTACTCCTGTGCAACAAAATGGAAAAGTGACCTAGTAGTGAGCTACACAAACTACTATATGGAACATATGATAATTGGCCATTAGGAATAAAATAATATTCTGAGATTTTATAACAACAATGATTGGCTTTCATTTACTTGGGGCTTAATATGTAGCACAATCCTGATAAAAATAGCAGGAAAGCCCCAGAATAAGGCATATGTAAAGTTTCAGAATTACTACATAAACAACTAAAAGACATATTTATGGTAATAGGATTATTTAAACTAATAAACAAATACATTACAAATACAATAAATAAAAGGAAAGAAATCACATTAAATCTGATTGTCACTCTGTAGTTATAGTTAGTATTCCAAAAGATAGGAATCCCTCGAACATTAGCTCCCTAATAACTTTCCATTCATTTAAAGAATCACAACAAAACTTTTCAGACCTATAGTATTTTCTACTTTTTGAGATGATTTAAAAAATCTTGATGAATCGTTAAGGGGGCTCCACCAAGGCATTTTCCATAGTCTATTGTATTTGACATAGCGTGAAAATGACTGAATGGATTTACATGAAATTAGGCAGGATTATACATTATGGTGCATAGATGATGCTCTAGGTGCTGCAGGTAACTAAGGTAAGTATGTTTTAAGTTATAAGGCATTTAAACTTATTGATATCTGTCACCACAGGACTTTCACGGAATTTCAAAACATTATGTGAAACTAACGCAGTACATGGCCATTTAAAAACATATTTAAAAAATATAAGAAATTGTTATATAATATAATAAAGTGTTACTAGGTAGGCACCTACTACTTACCCACATCTAAGGCCCTTACACTGAACACAGTCAAAGTGTAGTCAAAACAATGTGCCTGCCTTTTCATTCTCTAAAAACAGCCATTACCCAATAATATAATAGCTTGTCATTGCCATGGGCCATGGTATACTGCAAAGTTATGATGGTATTCCATGGCCCAAAATATAACTAAGGCCTAGCTGTATTATTGGACTGCGGTACCCTTGTGTCACTCATGGTGTTGCATGGGCAATACAATACTTAAGTCAGATTTATAAAGGAACACAAGGCCACCATGCATGGCCCTGTGTTGATTGGTAAACCTGGTAAAACACAAGGCAGTGCAATTCACTGTTTTGCATTACTCTGCACACCATAATCTACATTGCCTCTAAATTTCACATACATCGGTATGCCACGTCATGCTAAATTTTACATACACCCTTATGTCACACCACTATAGCCACTCCACTATACACTATTCCACTCTACGCCACTCCACTCTATGCCTCACGACTGTTCAAGACTCCACTCTACGCCACTCCACTCTACGCTATTATCTGTACACAATGCTACTGCATCCTACTCCAGTGGACGTTACTCCACTATATGCTATTTTATTTTCCACCATTCTACTGTACAACACTCCACTCTAATCTATTTCACTGTATGCTACTCCACTTTACAACATTCCACTGTACACTATTCCAGTTTATGGCACTCAATGTACGCTACTCCACTGTACGCCACTCCAGTGTATGACACTCCACTCTACGTCACTTAATTCTATGCTAGTCAATTGGATCCACACCAGTGTACACCACTCCACTGCATGCTATTACTCTGTACCCCACACCACTGTACGTCACTCTAGTCTACACCACTCCATTATACGCCACTCCACTATATGCTACTTCACTATACACTATTACACTCTACGCCACTCCACTGTACAACATTCTGTTCCATGCCACTCTACTCTTCGCTATTACATTGTACACAGCTTCACTCCATGCTAGTGCACTCTATGCTATTAAACTGTATGCAACTACACTCTATGCTATTCCACTGTATGCCACTCCACTGTATGCTTCTCCACTCTGCACCACTCCAGTGTATGCCACTCCACTCTATACCACTCCATTCTATGCTATTCCATTGGACGCCACTCCACTGTTTGCCACTTCACTGTATGCTATTACACACTACTCCATTCCGGTGTATGCCACTCGAGTATACACCACCTCACCGTACACCACTGCGCGATATTCCGCTATACAATATTCCTGTCTTTGCAACTCTACTGTACACAACTTCTCTCAACGCTATTCCACTGTATACTACTCCACTATACGCTACTCCACTCTAGGCCATTCCAGTGTACACCACTCCATTCTACACCACTCCATTCTACGCTAGTCCATTGGACGCCACTGACTCTACACCACTCCACTATATGCTATTTTGCTCTACCCAACTCCACTGTACACTATTCCAGTTTACACCGCTCCATTATCTGCCAATCCACTCTATGCTGTTCTACTCTATGCAACCATACTGTACTCCACTCTACGCTATTTCTCTGTACACCACTCCATTTTACGGTATTACACTGTATGCAACTTCAATCTTTGCCCCTCTACTGTATGATAATCCACTATACCCCACTCCGCTGTATCCCACTCAATTGTATGCTATTACACTCAACCCCACCCCACAATACACCACTCCAGTCTAAACTACAAGACTGCACACCACTCCCCTGTACCCTCCTACACTATACGCTATTCCACTTTATGCCACTCCACTGTACACCACTCCAGTCTACGCTACTCCTACACCACTCCAGTCTACGCTACTCCACTCTACGCTGTTCCACTTTATTGCCTTGCACTGTACACTATTCTACTCTACGCCACTCCACTGTACTCTCCTTCACTCTTTATAACTCCACTCTACACAACTCTATTACACTCTATGCCACTCTACTAGACTGTACTCCACTCTATCCCCGTAACCTCCACTGCCCAAATTTGCACTCAACTCTATGTCCAGTCATTCTATTGTCCAACACTCTACTTCACTCTACAACAGTTTCCAAAAGTGTATGACACAGAACTTCACTCTACTTTATGAAATGCAACTCCGCTTTATAACAGTTGCCTCAACTCAACTCTACACCACTTCAATGTATGCCATCCCACTCTACACTAATCCACTGTACCCTACTCCACTCTACACCACTCCACTGTACACCACTCTACTCTTTGCTATTCCACTCTAAGCTAACCCACTCTTCTACATTCCACTGTACAGTATTCCACTTTATGCTACTGCACTTTACAGTAATCCACTCTACACTACTACTGCGTACATCCCTCCACTCTATGCCCCTCCATGGTATGACACTCTCCTCCAGTCTATATAACTTCACTCTATAAAAGACTACCACACTTCATGGCACTCTAGGACATTCTACTCCAATGTATCCTTGTACACTCCTATGTACAACTTTCTATTCCACTATACAACACTTCTCTGTATGACACAGCACTCCACTCTTCTGTATGAGACCCCATTCCAATTTATAAGTTTACTACCTATGCTACACCAGTACTCTCCACTCCATGCCACTCTACTCTATGACACACTAAAACACTACTTCACTCCACCCTACGTTACACCACTCCACTCAACTCTACTACACTGTACGAGACTTTACCTTACGCTACACTACTATACAACAATCCACTATACGCAGCTCCACTGTTTCACACACTACTGTAATCTATGCAACTCCACTTTACTACACTGTATGACACTCAATGACATGCCCCTCAACTTCTCTCTATGATACACCACTCCACTATATGACACGGCACTCCACTCTATGACGCTCTCCTCCAATGTACTCTACAACACTCAACTTGATGACACTACATTCTATGACACTCTACTTCACCATACTCCACTCACTCCAAAACACTCTACTCCACTCTATGATAGACTACAACATCCTGCTCTACTGTTCAACACACCATTCCACCATTCCACTGTACAACTCGCTGCTCCAGTCTACAATACTTGACTCCGCTATATGAGACACAATGCCACTTCACTATATAACACTTTACTACACTGTACAATATGCTACTACACTCTTGTCTGCTCCACTAAATTGCAATCTACAATACTTCAGTCTATGGCAATAGACTTTACAAAACTCTCCTCCAGTGTAATGTACGGCATGGTACATAACAACTCTCCCCTTGCACAACTGGACTCTATGATTTGAAACACATTTAAATTCAGTAATAAAACCAAAGGTTAATGCTTCGTTCTAATTAGGAAAGCTTACTTTTGCTATACAAACCAAGTTAAACTACACAAACTTAAAAAAGTTATAATTATAACTTTCATTCACAATTCATCCACCACCTTGAAATTATTAGCGGGCCTTGTTACACTCTCTTTTCGTCTCAGTGAACTTATATGCCTGAAGCTAAACTCAGAGAAGACCGAGGTCCTCATCCTCGGGCCCTGCACCTCCGCCTGGGACAACACCTGGTGGCCCTCCGCCCTCGGGAGCTCACCCACCCCTACAGACCATGCTCGGAACCTCGGCATCATCCTTGACTCCTCCCTCTCCATGAACCGCCAGATCAACGCCGTCGCCTCCACTAGTTTCAACTGCCTTCGCATCCTCCGTAAGTCTTTCAAATGGATCCCCCCCGACTGCAGAAGTACCGTCACCGCACTCATTACCAGCAGACTGGACTACGGCAACGCCCTCTACGCCGGAATCAACAAAACTCTTCTGCACAGACTCCAGACCATCCAGAACGCCGCAGCCAGACTCGTCCTCGGGACACCGCGCCATGAGCACATGACCCAACACCTACGAGGCCTCCACTGGCTCCCCGTCGAGAAGAGGGTCACCTTCAAACTCCTCACCCACGCCTACAAATCCCTCCACAACATCGGACCCAAATACCTCAACGAGAGAGTATCCTTCGACGTACCCAAGAGGAACCTCCGCTCCGCCGACCTCGCCCTGGCAAAGGTCCCCTGCATCCGCAGACACAGAACTGGCGGGAGAGCTGTCTCCTACATCACAGCCAAAACCTGGAACGAGCTCCCTGTGAACATCAGACGCTCCCCGACCCTGCACACGTTCAGGAAGGACCTCAAGACCTAGCTCTTCGACTGATCCGGAGCCGCCCCCCCCCCCAGCGCTTTGAGACCCTCACAGGTGAATAGCGCGCTATATAAACCCCCTGATTGATTGATTGATTTAAAAGAGCACAACTTGTAATAGGCAATAATTAATGCATGTTTAGATTTCGATCCCTGGGATATTGGGTTTTTAAAAGAGCGAAAATGATCTCCAGCCAGTCCACCTGTATTGAGATCTTCAATATAAGTTCAGCAGGACAAATTACATTCTAGCCAAATTAGTATTTCTAACATGATAGGACATCTGACAACCTCCGCAGCCCTGCTAAGGACCGCGCATCAGGCTAACAGATTATAGTGTGGTGGTCCACATCACCTCAATGAAATGCATTAATCACGCATTTGTAGCACCTTGACAACATCTGCTCACTGTGAGGGAGAAGTTGGGAGTGACCGCGACTGTAGGAGCAGCTGCACTTACAGCAGCGCAGCAAATGCTCTGTGAAGACGGTTCTGCAAGACTCATACTGGCTGCAGTGTGTTAATAAATTCACTGACACAATTAACAACATTAAGACTAACTTTCATTATCATGATGTAGGGAGGAACTGATGGGTACAGGCTGTGGCAGTATTTCATACTGACATATGCACAAATAAATTATTTACAACTGTCATAGCAGTTAGTGTATAATGGGCAACATGCACTATTACCAATTATTTTCTTGCATGTAATTAAAAGTGGAACTTCAAGGCGAATATGTCACCCTACATCAAGCGTGGGTATCAGACTGCATTATAAAAGATTTGTATTTGATATGAGGTACAAGAACATGAGCAACTGTTAGATATACACAAATAGTGGTCACATGCAAGAAAATAATTGGTAATAGTGCATGTTGCCCATTATACACTAACTGCTATGTCAGTTGTAAATATTTTATTTGTACATATGTCCGTATGAAATTGACTAATTAATAATTCAACAAGATGAATTGCCATGTAACACCTTGATAAGTGTTCTTACACACAGGGTTACACATGTAAGAAAATAATTGTGAATAATGCATATTGCCCCCTTTGGTCATTTATGTATTACATACTAATTGTTACAAGGACTTATACATGTCATTAGGCAACTGAGTAGTAGAACTGTCTTGAAAGTGTAATATATATTTTCAAGGTGTGTGAACCATGCTTAACATATTTGGCTGAGTGATCGTGCATGGCTTCACACCAGCCCGAGCTCTAAGCAAGCCTCCTGTTAGAAATGAGGATCTCTAGTTGTCAATGGTTTGCACCTTTGTCCAAGTAGGGACCCTTGCTTCTAGTCAGGGTAAGGAAGTTACCAGGACTTCTACCATGGGGGAACCCCTCTCCCTGCACCTCTCATCTAGAGTCAGTAAAGTGTCCCTCCCACCACTAGGAATATATTCCCGTGTGCCAGTTCCCCAATCCACCTCAGGGACACTGCACACCACTACAGCCATCTAATAAACCTGAATTCCCTGGTGTATGTTAACCCCCTCCTTCAAGTCAGGCGCCACATCTCTGGGTGTGTGTACTTCACCCTCTGCACTAGATAACACCTTTTTGCTGCCACCATCTGAGCTGCACTCAACTTCCAGCCCAGCTAAGCTCACTTCCTGAGCTACACACATTTATTTTTCAGCTAAGGCTCTCTCTACCTCCATGCACTCCCAGTCTAGCTGCCTCAGCGTGCGGTCACAAGCGCAAATCTGATTCCTCTCCTCACAAGCCAATCTTTCCCATAATGTTTCCTCCTCAGGGCCGCTTCCCTCTTGGTATTCTGGGCGGGGATCCCCCTCAAATTCCTCCTCAGAGTCACCTGATAGTGTTGCTTCCCAATGTAGTACCTCATAGCTATGCAGGGCCGCCTCAAGATCCTGCCTTGTGGATCTCCTCTTCACAGGTAGCCCCGTCTCCTTGCAAAAGACTTTTAGTTCCCTCATCTTGTAGATGTGCAGGATCCTGCCCTGTAGATCTCCTCTTCACAGGTAGCCCCTTCTCCTTGCAAAAGACTTTTAGTTCCCTCATCTTGTAGATGTGCAGGTGCCAAAAGTTGATTTCCATTTTGACAGGGCCCCCCAGTGGCAACAACTAACCAGAGTTCCAGCAACCAAATTCCGAAGGGAAACAGGGAAAAATAGTATGTGGTTGCGTAATGGTTTGCACTATACTAGTAGTGTACACCAATCACTGTATGTAAGGCATAAATGCAAGCCCTATTCCTCACCGCTAACCACCAATGTTAGAAATGGGGGTCTCTAGTTGGCAATGGTTTGCACCTTTGTCCAAGTAGGGACCCTTGCTTCTAGTCAAGGTAAGGGAGTTACGCTCTTAGACAACCTCTGCTCACCCCCTTGGTAGCTTGGCACGAGCAGACAGGCTTATCTCAGAGGCAGTGTGTAAAGCATTTGTGCACACATACAGTAACAGTGAAAACACTACAAATGGATAGCACACCAGATTAGGAAAATAGGAAATCTTTATCTAAACTAATCAAGACCAAAATGACAAAAATCCTCCATACATATATCAAGATATCACCAAAAATAGGTTATTCACAAAAATAAAGCTTGTAGCATCAAATAGCTCCACCTGGGGCTATTACGACCTCGTGACAGATGAAAATCCCAAAGTACGGTGCCGACCGTGAGCTGGGCGGCATCGGGCCTGGAGTCACACGGTCCCCAAAGAACAGTACCTTGGCAAACAATGAAAACGAAGATGGTGCATGGCGTTGGGGAGGTGATGCTTCATTGGTGCAGTGCGGCGTCAGTTCCTTATGACCACAGGGGAGGTGAGGCATCAGTTCCATACTGCGATGCAGGGGAGGTGAGGCACCGGTTCCTTACTGTTGCTGGGGAGGTGATGTCATGGTGGCATCGAGGCGTGAGTTCCTTACGATGATGCGGGGTGGACGGATTCGGGAGGTGACCCACGTTGGATATCAGCTCCGTGATGATGAAGCACAACGTTGGAGAAGTTGGGGCTGTGCTGCGAGTCGGGGCGGTGTGCCATGAGCGTCAAGAGTGGTGCCCTCAGCTTCGGCAATGGCAGCGGCCTCGGTGACGGCTTTGGAGTCGATGTGGTGCGGCATCGCCAGGCATCTGGGCTGTGGTGCAGGTCGGGGCGGTGTGTCGTGTACTTCATGAGCAGTGCCCACGGCTTCACTGCAGGTCGCGGCATCGCTTGCCAGCGTCGGTGTCGCTATTTTCCTCTGTGGCAGCTGAAACAGCAGTTCCAGGTGCAGGAGGACAGAGGAAATTAAGTATTTGTGTCCCTGAGACTTCAGAACAGGAGGCAAGCTCTACACCAAGCCCTTGAAGATCTCCTTCAAGCAGGATACAAAGCACACAGCAAGGTCTTGGTCCTCTCCTTGGCAGAAACAGCCACTGCAGGCCGACCCCACACAGCACACAGCAAAGGGGCAGTACTTTTCCTTCAGTTTTTCCAGCTCTTTTCCTTGGCAAGGTTCCTCTTGAGTCCAGAAGTAATGTAAAATCCTGGGGTCTGGGCCCCAATATTTATACGCAATTTCTCTTTGTTCTCTTGTGACAGAGAGGCTCTGTGCTCAGTCCAATCCAGTTCTGTCCTCTCTGGCCCAGCTTCCTGGCAGGAGGTGTAGATGGCATTGTGTAAGGCAGACCATGCCTATTCGGGTGCAGGGAAATCTCCTCCCACTTCTCTAAATGTAGCCCAGGTCTATTCAGCCCAGCTCTGACTCATTCAGGAAAGGCAGGACACACCTCAACCCCCCAGTGGCTGTCTGAGAGAATGCACATCCTCAGGCCCTGTCACTCCAAAGCCAGACTGTCAATCCACAGACCAGCAGCGGCACACAAAATGGTTATACAAGAAAATGCCTACTATCTAAAAGTGGCATTTTCAAACACACAGTTTCAAAACCATCTTTACTAAAACATGTGTATTAAATTCTCAGTTCAGAGAGCCTAAACTTTATTCCTTAATCTTGTCCCAGTGGGAAGTCATACTTGTAAGTAGTTACCAAAGTATCTCCAATGCTATCCTATGGGACAGATAGCCTTTCAATAGAGAAAAACTAATTTGGCAGTATTTCACTATCAGGACATGTCACACACACCAGTCCATGTTCTACCTTTTCTATATACAGCACCCTGCACAGGGGGGTACCTTGGGCCTACCTGAGGGGTCTCTTACGTGTAAGAAAAGGGAAGATTAGGGCCTGACAAGTGGGTGCACTTGCCAGGTCAACACACCAGTAAAAACTGCGCACAGACATTGCAGTGGCAGGTCTGAGATACATTTACAGGGCAACTTAGGTGGGTGGTACAATCAGTGCTGCATGCCCACTAGTAGCATTAGATTTAAAAGCCCTGGCACAGTTAGTGCACTTTACTAGGGACTTACCAGTAAATCAAATATGCCAGTCATGGATAACCAATAATAATCATAATTTACACAGAGAGCATATGCACTTTAGCATTGATTAGCAGTGGTAAAGTGCCCAGAGTCCTATGGCCAACAAAAACAGGTCAGGAAAAATAGGAGTAAGAAGCAAAACATTTGGGGATAACCCTGCAAAAAGGGCCATTTCCAACACCTCCACTGTGTTTTTTGATGTCTTTTCCGTTAAAAGAGGTTTTCTATAAAAATGCTTTTCCTTAAAAGTATTTTTCTTTACAATATCTGTTTAACTCGCCAGATACATAAATTGTTAACAAACACAATGCTCTCATGAAATTGCCGTGAACTGACATTGTTAATGTTATTTATATAGATAACGTAGCGCTCCATGCAAAATTGCCGTTAAGCTTTACGCTCGTATGGCTTGACACCAGCCCCGAGCTCTAAGCAAGCTGTTTTTTGATGTCTTTTCCTTTAAAAGAGTTTTTCTTTAAAATATCTGTTTAACTTGTCAGATACATAAATTGTTAACAAACACAATGCTCTCATGCAATTGCCTTAAACTGACATCGTTAACACTATTTATATAGATTACGTGGTGCTCCGTGCAAAATTGCCGTCAAGCTTCCAGGTCGAACGCCAATTGACGTTGCCTATCATGCATTCTTAGGATTCCTTTCACGACGTGCACGCTTACACAGCGGCTGTCTCTCTCTTTTAATGACTGGCTTGCCAGCTGCGCGTGCGCTTCGCCGGTTCGTCTTTCACATTCACCGCCAGACCTCAGAAGGGTGAGACAGCTCCCATCGCCCTCCTGCATTAATGATTTTGGGATTGTAAGACGATTTTACTGATTCTTCCTCACGATTTTACTAGGTCACCTCGAGGCAAATTAATTGAGCCCGGATCCCTTTTTCCTTTTTGATTGAATCTACAACATGGGTGAATTTTGTGCCCTTACAGGGTCGCGCCAAGTTGTGTTTAATTTAAAAATCTTGTGTTTAAAGTAATGCCAGAATCATATGTATCCTTTTTATATATGGACACAGAGGAAACATAATCATGTATGGCCCCCTCAGAATCTAAGAATTGACAAATACGAACACAACTTTCAATTAAGGACATTACTGCTTTACACTTGCTCGTGTACTCCATCCAGACCAGGAGGAGTACTGTTTCAGGATTTTATTCGCTTTGGTGCATCGCTTAAAAAGGCCCCCCACCGCATTTGTGTTATTCAATTAAACACACCGTACTGACTCCAGATTGCCTCCTCTTTTACATAGGCTGCCTACAGGTTGTATACCAGTCCTGAGGAAGACCCTCCGTGATGTTCACATATAAACACACACACATCCTGGGTCGAAACATTGACGCCCCAAAAAAAGATAATGCTGCATAATTTTAGCATACAACCTTTACCCTGCCTACAAATACTACTTTTCAGGTAAAAAACGAACTTACTTTACTTATAAATCAATTGTTTTAAAAAAAGAAAACACAGTACAAAAGTGTAGCCCAATTCTAACAAATATAAAAAATCCAAATAACATTTTGCTTTTCACATAACATTAAATATACTGTAACTTTTAACTTCTAAAACCCCCAAAAATTCACACAAAAACAAAGGTTAAAACTTAGTTATAGTTAGGCCTTATTACATTACAACAACAACAACACATTTAAACTACACAAACCTGAGAAATACCATAGTTATAGTTTTTTTAAAAGCTTTCATTTAAACATTTAAACATGATTTATATGACTTATAGTATGGTCCACAATCCAACATGTAATATCTATGTCAATGATATTGTGGAACAACTAGGAGATCAGGAGATGAGTTGCCAAGGAGAAGATTTGTATCTCAGTCCTGAGGACTAACAATCTGCTGACGGAGAAGACTTCACCCCTTATTGCCAGGGCAGAGAGTAGTGTGTCTTGCAGCGGCCTGTTCCCGAGGGAGTTATCGGAGAGGAGGGAGGCGAGAGAGTTCAAGCTGGAAATGGCCATGTTCAGGATGAAGGAACAAAACGGTGAGGCTGAGAGGGCCTTGGAGAAAAAAAGTTACTATTGGCTCATGAGCTAAGTTTGATAGAGCAGGATCTCAAGTCCAAGCTGGCAGAGTCCAGAAGCAATGGTGGCAGCATACCTGTAGTGTCTGAAGGAGACAAAAAGGTCTGCATCCTTAAAGATTTGGTGCCCAATTATGTGGTGGAAGATGACAATCACAAGGGTTTTTCTGACTATGAGGTAGCCCTGAGGGTTCACAAGATCCAAGATGAGCATTAGGGGGGTTGTCTGTGGAAGCACATGCCTACAGTGGGGTGGGACAAACTTCTTACTTTAGAGGTTGGGGTCCAAATCAGGTACTCTCCCATGAAGGCCATATTGATAGCTAAATTTGGGCTGACCCCTGAAAAGTACCACCAAAGGTTTAGGGACAGCCAGAGGCTCCCCAACCAATCCTGGGTAGATTTTGTGGATTACTCCATAAAGTCAAAGAATGGGAGGGTGCGGGCAGCAATGTTAATGACTACAAAGGGCTATACAATCTAATTTTGACAGAGCACATGCTCAGTATTTGTTTTCCAGAGTTTCACCAGCACTTAGGTGACTGCAAGCTGACTGACCCCAGCTAGCCTGCTGAGGAGTTGGACCTCTGATCAAGTATCAGTGTCAAAAAAGGTATCTGGGGAAGACTCCTACAAGGGTGGTCAGGGGTCCCACCAGAAGAAAGAGGAGGGAGAAAAACTTACAAATAAGGAGTTCTCTAAAGGCCCCCAAAATTATTCCCAAGGAAATAGTGGCAACCAGTCCCAGTCTGAGCCTTATAAGAAGGGTTTTTTGTCAAACAGACAGGGAGGTTTGTACCCTAATGCATCAAGTGCTATAGATATGGGCACTCCAAGGGCAACTCTAAATGTCCAAAGAGGGCACAGACCCCCATTGGTGGGCGGACACATGGGTAGGCTAGTTTATCTCTTGGAGAGGAGGTTGTCCCAGTTAGTTTTGGAGAGCAGACAGAGGTGACCCTGGTTTCCCTGGGAGATAAGGAGATGGTGGCACATACTTATAAGTACAGGCAGTGGGTCACCATCATTGGGCAATGGCTGGACTCTCTGAGGGACACAGCAGCCAGCTTCACTGCTGTGATGTGTCAGCTGCTGTCCCCTGAGCAGATCCTCTCTAACACATTCCAACAAGTCACAGTCTGTGACAATTGTGAGAGTCACCTACTGGCGACTCTGCTTCCCTTTCAATGGAGGGGGGTCTTGGGTACTCTGAAAGGTGCTGTGAGTCCTGCCATGCCTGTAGATGGTCTGTTGGACAATGACCTGGAACACACTATCTGCAGGGAGGTAGAGCTCAGGACACACTCGGAGATGTTGGGATTGTCTGAATGGGTCTGTATTGACATAAGGTCCATAGCTGTCTGGGAAGGGAGTCAATGGTGTCTGGAGCCTGGAACAATGCCCTAGACAGCTGCCAAAAAGGAAAGGGGCAAGGGGCATGGGAAACCAGCCCCTGAAGTTTCCATGGTCGAGTTTTACTCAGCACCTGAGGAGGGTGTCCCAGAGCCAACCAGGGAGGACATTGCCACTCTGGGTGAACTGCCTGAGCTTGCTGGTTGACAAGTTGAGAGTGGG
This sequence comes from Calotriton arnoldi, assembly GCA_963921515.1. Taxonomy (NCBI): domain Eukaryota; kingdom Metazoa; phylum Chordata; class Amphibia; order Caudata; family Salamandridae; genus Calotriton; species Calotriton arnoldi. Next base: position 215,008 of record CAWUFW010004435.1, read on the forward strand.
CCCACCAGGGAGGAATTCTGCAAGGCACAGAAAATGTGCCCCACTCTAAAGGGCTTGAGGCACCAGGTGCACCTCTGGGGATCACCTTATCTATTGGGAGAATGACCTCCTATATAATGAGCCTAAGGCTTCTGGATCTGGCCCAACCCGTGTGTTGGTGGTCCCCCAGTGTTACAGGACCTACCTACTGGGTTTGGCTCATGACACACCCCTGTCAGGACATATGGGGCAAGACAAGACCTTCGCTAGGCTTGTTGCCCACTTGTGTTGGCTCTGGCGAAAAATGGCCTCAGATGCATTCTGTAGGTCCTGTCCCAGATGCAGGCCAGTGGGAAGTCAGGAAAAAAGCTCAAGGCTCCCCTGACCCCATTACCTGTCTTTGTCACTCCCTTTGAGAGGGTAGGCATCAACATTATTGGACCCTTGGACTCCAAGTCAGCATTTGGCGACAGGTTCAACCTTGTCTTACTGGACCACGCAACTCACTACCCAAAGGCCAATCCCTCTGAGGTCGGTGACTGCACCTGCGGTGTTCAGGGCCCTGATAGGGATTTTTAACCATGTGGGGTTCCCCAAAGAGATAGTGTCTGACAGAGGCATTACCTTCATGTCAGTGTGCATGAAGTCCATGTGAGATGAGTGTGGGGTAACTTATAAGTTCTACACACCCTATCACTCCCAAAACAACGGTCTTTGGGAAAGATTCAACAAGATCCTGAAAGGCATGATAATGGGCCTGCCTGAGTCCATGAGGCATAAGTGGGATGTCCTCCTTCCATTCCTTCTCTTTGCCTACAGGAAGGTGCCACAGAAGGGAGGAGGGTTTAGCCCCTTTGAACTCCTCTATGGCCATCCTGTTATACAACTTCTTTTCCTTGTGAGAGGGGGCTTGGAGCAAGCTCCCAGGAAGCCTCCTCAGGATGTTGTCAGTTACATGCTGGCCCTCTGCAATCCAATGCACCATTTCTGGAAAAAGGCAAAAAGAAATCTGGAAGCCATTTAGGAGGTTATGGAGGTCTGGTATGACCAGAGGTCACTCTGGTAGAGTTTCAACCTAGCCAGAAAGGGTTATATAGCCTGTGGAGCCTCAAGCTCTCCAGGATTGCTCGACAGGCCCATATGAGGTGAAGTAGCAGAAGAGGCAGTCCACCTACTTGCTGGATCTTCAGACCCTTAGGAACCCCTTAAGGGTCCTCCATGTGAACTGCCTTAAACAGCACTTTGAGAGGTCCAAAGTAAACATGCTCCTAGGCACAAATGAGGGAGTGGAAGAGGACAGCATGCCTATCCCTGACCTCCTGTTTGCCCATAAACACAATGTGCAATGGAGGTTGTCAACCTCTCCCCTACTTTGATCCCTGAACAGCAGAGTAACTGTCGCCAGCTACTGGGGCAGTTTGCTTCCCTGTTCTCCCTTACCCCTAGACTCACACACCTGTGCATCCATGACATTGATACTAAGTACAGTCCACCTGTTACAAATAAAAGTTACCAATTGTCAGACAAGGTGAGGGCCATTATCAAGGAGGAGGTCTCCAAGATTCTGATGTTAGGGGTGATTGAGCCCTCCAACAGTCCCTGGTCCAGCCCTGTGGTGCTGCTATCCACGGCTGCACCACCAGGTGCCACTCCAGATTATAGGTTCTGTGTGGACTACGGGGGCCTCAATTCCATCATGAAGGCTGACACATACCCCAAGTTAATGAGCTAATCGACAGGCTGGGCGCTGCCATGTTTCTCAGTACATTTGAATTAACATCAGGGTGCTGGCAGATCGCTCTGTCTGAGGAGGCAAAAGAGAGGTCTGCATTCTCAACCCCAGAGGGCCACTTCCAGTTCCAAGTGATGCCCTTTGGTTTGAAGAATGCCCCTGCTACCTTTCAAATGTTGGTCAGCAGGGTCCTGGCTGTGAAGGAGGCATTCTGTACCGCCTACCTGCATGACATATCCTTCTACAGCTCCAGCTGGGAGGAACACCTGTACCAATTCCAAGAGGTGTTTCAGGCCCTGCAGCAGGCGGGCCTGACTATCAAGGCCAGTAAGTGCCAGATTGGGCAGGGTTCCATGGTTTATCTGGGCCAGATGGTGGGTGGAGAAAAGGTGCAGCCCCTCTAGGCCAAGATTGAGACTATCCTAGCCTGGCAACCTCCTAAAGCACAGTCTGAGGTGAGGGTCTCCCTGGGACTCCCAGGATACTATAGGACGTTTGTTAAGGGATATGGCATCATTGTTGCCCCCTTAACAGAGCTGCCTTCATAGAAGTAGCCCAGACAGGTAATCTGGACAGAGGCTGCCAGAAAGCCTTTGATACCCTCAAGGTGGCCATGTGTGCCCATACTCAAGGCTTTTGACTTTTCTAAGGAGTTCATAGTGCAGACAGACACTTCAGAAGCATGACATAGGGGCCGTACTATCTACTAGCAGGAGGTTACTTCCCCGGGAACAGAGGTGAAGTGCGATTGAAAGGGAGGCCTTTTCTGTGGTCTGGGCACTGAAAAAGCTGAGACTTTAACTGTTTGGGACTTACTTACAGGTACAGACAGACCACAGACTCTTCCGATGGATCATGCAAATGAGGGGTGAAAATCCCAATCTGTTGAGGTGGTCAACCTCCCTGCAGCGAAATGGACTTTACCATGGAACACCATCCTGAGTCAGAACATGCCATTGCTGATGGTCTATCTAGGTTCTTCTGCCTTAGTGAAGACAACTCCCAAGGGGTTGGGTAGTTCTCCCCACTTTCAGCTCGGGGACACATGTTAGACCTATCAGACTTAGGATGGTCTTCCCCCCAACTTTTTACCTTCCTCTTTCATTTTTTCTGACCTCTTTTTTGCTGGGACTCTGCGTACTTTCCCACTGCCAACCAGTGCTAAGGTGCTTGCCCTCTCTCCTCTAAACATGGTAATATTGGCTCATCCTCAATTGGCCTCAATTGGAATATTTAATTTACTTATAAATCTCCATTAACGTGGCTCTACCTGTTCCCGGGGCCTGCAAATTAAACGCTCCTAGTGGGTCTGCAGCATGGATTGTGCCGCCCACTCATGTAGCCCTTTAGGTATGTCTCAGGCCTGCCATTGCAAAGCTTGTGCAGTTTTAAGCTGCCATTTCCACCTGGCAAAATAAACCTTTTGCCAGGCCCAAACCTTCATTTTTAATACATATAAGGCAACCCAAGGAAAGGCCCTGGACGGCCCAGAGGGCCGGATGCATTGTATTTAAAAAGTAGGACCTGTACTTTTAAAGTTTTCCATGTTCTGCTAGTGAAAAACTCTTACATTTGTTTCTTACTACTGCAAGGCCTATCTCTCCCATAGGATAACATTGGAGTTGCCTTATTAAATTTTATACGTATAATTTCCAAATGGGAAGAGATAACCGGTTCATGTTTGGTGTCTCCGGACTCCGAATTTAAAATCCTAACTTATGGTGAAGTCAGATTTTAAAATGCAATTCTGAAAATGCCACTTTTAGAAAGATTACATTTTCTTGTGTTAGCCATTTGCTTCCTGCAGTCTGTCACATGACTGGGTGTAGTTGGCAGCTGGGACTTGTGTATTCCTCCTAGACAGCCACACACAATGGGAGCTTAGGTGTTACTGGATAGGCCATCACTGGCAGGATGGGAGGGAGAAGCGGGACACAGCCTCACTTACACTTGAATAGACTGTGTTCTGTCTCCACACAAAGGGCCTAACAGCCCTGCATTGCCACTTCAGCCAGCTTGTAGCCAGGGCAAGGGTAGGGAAGTTCTTGCACTGCAAAGCCACTGTCTATAAGACTCTCCTACCTTTCAGAACCAGTACATCAGGGTATATAAGAAGGACCTCAGACACCACCACTTCAGTAAACCTCTGGACCTGCACTACCAGGTAGAAGGACTGCTGTGCTGCTGAAGGTCTGCCACTCTGCTGGACTGCTCTCTGCTGGATTCCTGCTTGGCTATGCTTTGCTGTGATGACATCCTGCCTGCTGCTCTCTTGCCTGTATTAGAAGGACTGGACTTGCATCTCTTAAATCCAGAACCCAGAGTGACTCCAAGGGCTAGTTGGCTGTCATCCTGATCTGAAGCCTCAGGCACGTAACAGCCTTCCAACAACCTTTCATCTGTACCTGAACTCTGCCATTTGGGAGTCTGCCCTGCCAAGTGGGGCCACCCCAGTCCTGTAATCTTGAAAGGTGTTCTGCCAGGCTTTGGATTCATCAGAACTGATGCATCTCCTCTGCTGCGTGGTGCAACCCCGAGCAGAACTGATCCATCTCTTCTGCTGTGCGGATTAGACCAGTTGCAAAAAAAATGCATCACTTCACAGTTTTTTCAGAACCAACGCATCGCCCCGACTATGTGTTACATCCCCGACACCGGACTTTGCATCGAAAGCCCCGTCAGCAGGATCCTCGACATTGACATGACAGGACCTCGCACCATAGCCTTGCTGCATGAAGGAACGAATGCATCGCCTCGGCTGCATCACACATATTTGACGTAGATTCACGCAACGCTCCGCAAACCAGGATTGAAGGTATTTTTGTTCAGCAACATAACTGGGTCCCTGTAGCCAGCCCACGTTCCAGCGCAGTCAGCATGACCTTGTGGCTTTTTCCCCATCCGGCGCAACCAGATATCTACAGTTGGCTCTTTATGCCTTTTTGAACAATTTTCATTAATAACTTAAAAGTTCAATATCTCCGGTTCTACTAATTGGATTTTTATCATTTTGGTCTTATTTTATTTATTAAAAACTACCCAATTTTTCTAACTCTGTTTCGGGCTTCTTTTATGGTGTGTTTTCACTGTGTTACTGTTCGAAGTGTTGCACAAAATACTTGACACCATAACATTGTAGTTTATTATTTTGTGGCACTAGATTTGTATACTGCTATGAGCATTGTTATGAACACTTGTTACCCATCTCAGCTTGCCACGTCTATCTCATTTGCCGATGATGGGTTAGAGGTTGGTCTCATAGCATTATGAAGTTCGGATATCAACTTGCCATGCCAGAGATTACAGGGGCATATTTACATCATGCACTTCAAGGACCATAAGAAACAGAGGCAGTGCCTCCTTGGTGCCATAGCCAACTTGAGGAACAGTAAAAATATATATGAGTTAGCATAGTACAATTCTTTGAAAGTTACCAAATATATGAAACTATTATGCATGTATAATTGTCCTACCATAGGCTGGCCTTTTAAGCTTTCTAATTAATTCCCTTTAAGTTCCTGTAAGGACATCAATATTATCTAAGAAAGACTTACAATAGGCAACAATGGAAAAGAGAACACTGGAATATGAAGATAGGTGAGAAAGACGGCAGAAAGCTTGCAAAAATTAGTTGAAGCCCAACAGCTTTCATACCATCCTTCCAGCCTCTCCAGATATTCCCATTTTGTAACTATAGAAGAAAGAGAACTAAAATGATGGAAACATATCACAACTAGGGGTAAGTCAGCGGTACAGGGTGACCCAGAATTCCAAAAGAGTCCATGCATGTGATGGAGCAAGGTTTCAAAAATGAAACTTGCTTGTACGCAATCTTCCTCATAGTATTAATTTATTAAACTTGTATTGTAAATACTAACCTTTGCATTCACAAACACAAGAGGGACAGAAGCTTGCTTATGTGTTTTACTAATGAATAACGCTTGTCTATAATCCAAAATGTCCGCTAATGTGCGGGAACTTCATTGCGCATGTCGCAACCTGATCACATGGTGTGACGTCTTTCTTTGCTTGGTGGGAAACTTCTGCTTCTGCGCAGTGTGCACTAAAATGGCCGCTAAATGTTTTCACATGCTTCAGCTTGCTCTCATGTCATTATTAAATTGTCGTTTTTCTTAATGCTACTAATGCAGAATAGTATTATAATTAATTGGGAATAGAGTAGGGAAAGTGGGCATACAGTGAAACTTTTTATTTGTGATTTTAATATTTTCTTCTTACACTTTTAGTAATTCGTAAACTTGGGCCTGGGTTGGTGTCTTGAAACTCGAGAGACAGATGGTTCTGCGCATGTGTCCTGTATGCCTGCCAAGTGAAGTCAACTTGGACGTCTCCCAAGGCCACGACCTATTGGCCGAAGATGATGTACTCTATGTTTCCGGCGGACAAATTGTTACTTTTCTCCTGTAAAATGTATAACATTTGTCGTGAGACGGGTGGGAAATAAAGTGAATGTATTAATTTGAAGGGGGGGAAGCTAAAAACAATAGGCTTCACAATCTAGGCCAAAATTGACATGGTGCGAGAATCCACCCCCTGTCCCTGTCCAATCAGAAGTAGTGGTCCCATAATGTTAGCAACATTAAGGGGAGGTACATGGGCGTAGAAGGGTATAATAGAATATAGCATTAGTAAATTAGTCAGAGCATGCGTTCACGAAGAACAGGCGTCCATACTGCCAGAGCGCTCTTAACTCCAGACTGCCCAGCTGATCGGTTGCTGACTGAATTCCTGTCCGGAAGAGGTCCTGAGGAGGGGGCGGCGGAGTCCATTAGACGGGAGAATCGAGAGAAGTCGAGTATCAGCGAGGGGAACGGCGCAGGCGTCGTTGTAGAGAGGTCACCGGTCCTGTCCTGATCCTGGAAGAAGTCTTTGCTCTTCATCCTTCCTGGGTCCTATCTTCTCCAACTCCTTGGCCAAGGGGCTTGGTTCTCGCATTTAGGTAACTATACTGCAACCTTTAGTTGCGCTGCTGTCTCTATCTTCTCCTCTTCCTTAAACACCGTAATTTATTAGCAAAATCATTTCTATGCTTTTTCTTGGGTATTTCAATCAAGTACCGTGTTTTCTGTATTTTACTCTGCTAAAAAAACTTTAGATAAACATTTTAAAACTTCCTGACTCAGTGGTTATTTCAGGATTATGTACTATAATGAATGTTACTCATTTTAAACTTCCCAATTAGCAAAGGATCCATTGGTAAGTTATTACTCTTCAATCAGAAGGTAATTGGTAGCAGGGACTTTGATAAAAGAGTACATCTGACACCCAGCGTAAGTATTAGTGTAGTGTGAATGTATGGGCCCAAGTGAGTATATGGTGTATGAATGTTGTTGGCTAATATTGCGCCGGATCAGTTTTCTGGTAAGCAGATGACGGTTTTTGTTACTCTTTGTTAATTGGGTAATGAGAATTTTATTTGTGTTTTTTTATGAACTAACATCCGCTTAAATTTTGAGTTTTGTTTTATGTTGTCCAGAATACCCCGGGGGGGAAAATAATAGTGGGTGGCAAGTGGAAGCCATACTACAGTGAGGTTATCTGTCAGGCAGAATTAGTACTGAGAAGTTAAGCTGGACTTTCAGTACTCGTTAGGGACTCTATGCGTGTGAGTAATAGCAAAAATGGTACGCTGATAAAAATTTGATGTTATATCACCTAGTAAGGGTAACATTGGAGAAGTAACAGGTACTTTTGGAGCTTGTGTGAAGAGTAGACGGAAGTGTTTTACTCGTAGTGTATGTATTAGTAAACGGAAAGGTTTTACTAAAGTGTGGAAGAAACTATCTTTTTCGAAATTAGTGGAAACTGGCACGATAGTGAATGTTTTATGTTGTTACTGAAATATAATTAAGATTCATAGAGAAAATAAGTTTGCGTAAAGTTTTGTAAAGGGAGGGTCAGTTGCCGGAGAGGGAGCTGATGTCACAAAACGCCGCGCTGTGGTAGGTTGAAACAGCGTGTGTGGAAAAACCCTTGTAAAGGAGGGGTCAGTAGTCAGGAGTAGTACTGACGTCACAGGTGCCGCGCTGGGATTGGTTAAACCAGCAAGGACAGAAAAGAGCAGATTGTAAAGGAGGGGTTGACAGAGAAACGTCACCAAAAGGCCGCGCAAGGATTGGCTCGGAAATAAAAGATAGCAGACATTTGATTGGTCGAAAATATAGAAGCAAAATTCTTAGTGGATAAGGATTGCATGTTAAAACGTGATCCGACTTTAACAGGAACTCGTCCGGATAGGAGATTCCTAGGTTTTGCAGAATATAATTTTGTACACAGAAGATTAGATAGAATGTACGGAGAAAGGAGAAAAATGTCATTCTTACAAAAGATTAAGAATTATTTTAAAAAGGACAAACCAATCAAAACTAGAGAAGGAATTATTATTCCACCAGCTAAAACGCCAGCATCATTTATGATGATGGAGAGAGGTTATCATACTTGTGTATGGATGGAGAATTGGATAGAATACACCAAAAATGATGGAGTATTAGCATTTCCCGAGAATGGTACCTTCAATGGAAGAATTCTTCAAAACTTGAGATTGAGGATGAATGATTTAGAACCCAGACCTAGATTAACCCAGTACGAAGCTCTAGAAGAATGGGAAACCGAGGCATTTGAGCGGGATAGATCTAGAAGTAATAGGAGTTACCCAGGATTTTACCCCAGATATTTACGTGAGTCAAGAGAGGGTCAGATGAAACAATGGAGAAGGGCAATGATTACAGAGGGACTGTATCCATTATTCACAGAAGGAGAAAAATCAGGAGGCAAATGTACAGAAAAGACAAAACATTTAATAAGAAATGAGGATTCAGAGGACGAATTTATGGAAGAAATGTTAAGAAATCCCCCACCATATCAGGAAGGGACAAGTGGATGCCCTCCTAGTGCACCACCACAAACTCCAATGGTACCAAAGGTAATGCATGAATTCACCCCGACTAGAATACTTCAATGACAAAGAAAAGGAAGCTTTAGAAAAGACTAGAGCAGAATTAGTACGGAAAATAACTCAGATAAAAGTACATCCTGATTCATTGACTATTCCTGTAACAATTGGTCCAGTAGTTCCATTATATGGTACTCAAGGAAACTGCCCTCCATTGATACCTGTACCGACTCCTATGAATACTCCTGTGAGTAACCCCAAACCTGAAGCTCCAGTTATAATTGAGGATCAATTTAGTGACTGTGAATCCACAATATCACTCATGGATTTACCTATTCGAGGTTCTGTAAATAATACTCCAAGAAGAGATGTACCTGGAGGTTCAAAAGATGTAAGTTTAGTAACTTCATCAGGAACAAAAAGTGCTACCATAGTAACACCTGAAGATCTAGAAAGATGGGTACAAGGGTCAGTTAAACAGTGCACACCTCCAAAAGTACTGGATATCCATAAATTAAAAGTTGAATTAGAAGAAATAATAGCAGGAAATGTAGGAGTAGAACGCTTGAATACCTATGATGAAGAAGAATTATTGTTCCTGTGCAGAAGTATCACTAGAAATGTGAGGGTATTTCATGAAAAATTGTCCAATCTAGCACTACAGATGGGAATTGAAATAGGGAGATCAAAAGTACTACAGAAACCCTATAGAGCAGAATTTTCAGACAAAGATTTAGAAAATATGAATGCATCTGGAAGAAGACTGCAAATAAGAGAATTAATGTTAGTTTTACAAAAATGGGGAGATCTAGATAAATGGAGATCTAGGTGGGCCAAGAAAAAGGAAGAAGCACGAACAAGTAGAACAGCATCTGAATATGTGATGAAGGAAGCAGGAAAAGCAGATCAAATGTATCCAATGCGAGAAGTTGCGGGAGGAGGATATGTACATGTCCCATGGAGCAGACAGGATATTTTATCATTTACGAATGATTTTCCAAAGCTGAGGGAAAAGCCAATTGAATGGTACAAGCAGGTTGAAAGGTTTGTGAAGGTGTCAAAGGTATTGTTGAAGGATTTGGATGGTCTGTTTGACATAGTGGTACCTGCCGATTTATGGACAGATTGTAAGATCACAGTGGATTGGCCTAGTGATGAGTATCCCAGAGATCCAAAGACAGGTGCCCCGTCAAATGACGTGATGAAAAAGTATCAGCAGGTGATAACATACCTGAAAGGGAAAATACCCCGAAAGAAACAGATTGGGTGAAAATAGATCGAACTACCCAAGAAGCCAGTGAAACAGTACATTCTTACTATGAGCGTCTATTGCAGGTGTTTAAACAGTATAGTGGATTTGAGGACATTGGAGACAAAAACATGAGTCAGTTTGTGTATCGGTTTGTTTATGGTCTGAAGCCAGAGATTTGCCAGATGATTAAACAACACATGCTGTGTTGGCAGGGAAAGCCCATAGATGAAATTCTGAAGTATGCAAAATATTGTGGAGACGATATTGAGGATAGACACAAGAAATTGCAGGAAAAAGTGATGTGGGCACAGGTGAAAATGGCTGAGAAACAGGGAATTAATTTGGAAAATCCGAGTGAAAATCCAGGAAAAGAGTCTGGAACGAGTGGTGATACGGGAAATGGTGGAAAATTTAGAGGACGAATGAGTAGAGAAGAAGCTAAAAAGAAGTTTCCTTGTCATGGATGCGGAAAATTGGGGCATTGGAAGGACGAAGTGTAAAAAGATTCGGAATAATAATGGCCCAAATCAAAACTTAAATCCACAGATGCAGAATGATTCACAGCAGGGTGTAAATCCCCAGAATCAATTACCACCTCCACCTGTTCAGGGTAATATAAGCAGAGCAAAACATGGTACAGACATTGGATACCCAGGAGGGAGTGGTAAGAATGATTATATGACATCACAATTTCTTTTGCAGGACAATTACTGTGAATTCGACTCATGACGGTGCCTAGGAGAGGGGAAGAAGGAGTGCGTACTTGGCGCATCCTTACAGGTAGATCAGTCTGGTCCATATGTTGAAGGAAATGTGAAAGGTAATGATATTACTTTCCTTTTGGACACTGGTGCTACCAGGTCTACTGTGAGATCAGCAGACATCCCAGACCTTCCTCTCTCTGGTGAAGATATCCAAGTAGTAGGGGTAGCTAATCAAAGAATTAGAACACCTCTTACAGAACCAATGGAAGTCAAAATAGGAAACTTCAGAGAAATGCACCAATTTGTAGTGTGCGATTCTAGCCCAGTGAATTTATTAGGTAGAGATTTATTGTGCAAAATGAACTGTACAATTTTCTGCACGCCGGATGGTGTGGCAGTTCAGACACCAGATGAGGACCATGTATATAAAATTATGGTTGCAAAACAAGGTACAGAAATAGATGAAATGTTTTCGTTGATAACAAAAGATGAGTTGCCAGAAGAATTAAAAGGTACAGTAAACCAAATAGTATGGGATTTCACCGGAAAAGAAGCAGGACTTATGGCAAAAATAGATCCAGTTCAAATTACTGTAAAAGAAGGTGCGATTTTCCCAAATACTAAACAATACAAAATGAGTGCAGAAGTAAAAGCAGGAGTCATTGAAGAAATCAATCGAATGGTAAAACAAAACATTCTAAAAGAAGTAATGAGTAGCCCATGCAATTCACCAATCATGGGACTAAAGAAACCTAGTGGAAAATATAGGATTGTTCAGGACCTGAGGAAAATAAATAAGATTGTAGAACCATGTTGTCCTATAGTACCAAATCCTGCAGTAATTCTATACCAGATCCCTTGGAATGCAGGATGGTTCACAGTAATTGATTTGTGTCAAGCATTCTTTTCAATACCATTGCATCCAGACAGCCAGTATCTTTTCTCATTTAAATTTGAGAACAAAGTCTATGTGTGGAATCGTGTTCCTCAGGGGTACACAGAAAGTCCTTCCATCTTCAACCAGATACTGAAAAAGTGCCTGGAAAAACTAGTGATGCCAGGAAGCTCAGTCTTAGTCCAATATATCGACGACTTATTGGTGGCGTCGACCACCAGAGAAGACTGTGTTGTTGATTCCATAGCATTATTAAATCTTTTGGCTGAGGAAGGGCATAAAGTCTCACCTGAAAAGTTACAGTTTTGCAGGACAGCAGTTAAATATCTGGGACATCAAATTGAGAGGGGAAAAAGAAGAATAACCTCTGAAAGAGTAGAATTAATAAAGAGAATGCAAATGCCTGTAACCCAAAGACAAGTGCGAATGTTCCTAGGAATAGTAGGATACTGTCGACAATGGATACCAAATTTTTCCATGTTGGCTAAGCCCTTAATTAACATGACGAAAAAGAAAGCAAAGGACCCTGTTGAGTGGGAGGATGAAAGTGTAGAAGCTTTTGTAAAATTGAGAAACGCACTTTGTTCAGCACCTGCCTTAGGCATGCCTGATTATAAAAGAGAATTCGCATTATTCTGTCAAGAGAGAGAAAACTGTGCACTTTCTGTACTAACTCAGAGACATGGACTAGACAGACGTCCTATAGCATATTTTTCTGCTACATTGGACCCAGTAGCAGCCGCGTTGCCAGGATGCTTAAAAGCAGTGGCAGCAACTTGTTTGAGCATTGAACAAAGCGAGTCAATTGTGATGGGACATCCTGTAAAAGTGTATGTTCCACATGCAGTTGTCATTCTGTTGACAAGAACCCGAACTCAGCATCTTACTCCTAGTCGGCTGACTAAATATGAAAGAATAATAATGGGTGCTGAAAATGTGACCATGGTAAGGTGTACAATAATAAATCCAGCAACTTTATTGCCGGACCCATATCATGAAACAAATAAAGATGACGAAGAAGATGAACATGATTGTGTACAAATTACAGAATTATGTACAAAACCACGCCCAGACATAGAGGAACAGCCTCTTAAAAAGCCAGATAGGGAGCTATTTGTCGATGGTTCATGTCAAAGACATGAAGATGGTAAACTAACTGCTGCCTATGCGGTATGTGAATTAACTGGAATAGTCGAAGCATCCTATTTACCAGGAGTAAAATCTGCACAAGTAGCTGAATTGATTGCTTTGATAAAAGCTTGCAAAATTGGGAGGAATCAGAGAGTGACCATATTTACAGATAGTCAATATGGTTACGGGGTTGTGCATGATTTTGGCCAACTGTGGATGCAGAGGGATTTCATGACTTCTTCAGGATCCCCCATTAAAAATGGACAATTTGTAAGGGAATTGCTAGAAGCAATACAATCACCAAAAGAATTGGCTGTGGTGAAATGTGCCGCACACCAGTCAGGAGATGACTGGGTGGTAGTCGGCAACAGATATGCAGACCTGGTGGCTCAACATTGTGCCAAAACCAGAACGTCAGTCAATAAGAGGGTGGAAAGAATGGGAATCAGCTGCCAACTTATGCTGTATATGCCACCTGAAACTTGGAATGAGGTAAAGAAATTGCAAGATGAGGTTGAGGAAAGTGAGAAAAATTTGTGGATCAAAGTGGGTTGTTCCCAAAGAGGAGAAGATGAAGTGTGGATCAGTGCAGATGGCAGACCAGTCATGCCAGACTGTTTACTCTCACAAATGGCTAGAATGCATCATGGAGACACACACATAGGGAGAGATGCAATGATTAGGCTGTTCAGACAAAATTGGTACAATCCCAAATTCAGGGCTGTTGCAGAGAGTCTTTGCCAGAGATGTCTAACTTGCCAAATGCATAATCCAGGCAGGAAAACGATAATTGGGTTTGGAAAGATTGGAAAGGCAGAAGGCCCATTTATAAGACTCCAGTTCGACTTCATACAGTTACCACCATGCAGAGGACTAAAATATGTACTAGTCATAGTATGTCTGTTTTCAAAGTGGGTGGAGGCTTACCCTACTAGGAGAAATGACAGTATTACAGTTGCAAAACTGTTGTTACGTGAGCTCATACCTAGGTTTGGTTTCCCAGTATCTTTGGAATCAGATAGAGGAAAACACTTTAACAGTGAAGTAATCAAACTAATTTGTGAAGCATTTCAAATCAAACAGAAATTGCACTGTGCATATCGCCCAGAGGCTTCTGGAGTGGTAGAACAATTGAATGGCACTATAAAGTCAAGATTGGGAAAAATGTGTGCATCAACATCATTAGAGTGGCCAGACGCATTGCCACTTGTCCTGATGGGAATAAGAAGCATACCGGACAAAACGACAGGATTGAGCCCACATGAAATAATGATGGGAAGAGCAATGAGACAAACACATGTTCCCACAAACAAATTAGTAAATATATCTGATGATATGGTTCTGGATTATTGCAAAGGATTGGCTGACCTAGTGCGTTCTGTCTCTCATCAGGTTGGAGAAGACGCAGTTTCCAGGCAGCCTGAACTAGAACATGATCTGAATCCTGGTGATTGGGTGGTAGTGAAGAATCACACCAGAGAAACGTGTTTATCACCCAGGTGGAGCAGACCTTGTCAAGTTATATTGACCACCAATACAGCAGTGAAGTGTGCAAGATTTCCTAATTGGATTCACGTAAGCCACACAAAGAGAGTACCAGAACCTGAAGAAGAGAATCCACAGACAACGCCAATCACTGAAGAAGCTGAAGGTTGCCCAGCTGAGGAATCTCAGGCTAGAGGTTCGAGAGAAGCTGACGGAGAACAACCGAGCACAAGTCAGGATTGGATACCAGTGGTAGAAGTTCCTGAAGTATATTACAGAACGAGAAATCAAACAAAATTGGAAGAAATTGAAGAAGATCAGATAGGTGAAGAAGAAGCAGTTCAGGATCAAGAAGAAAAGATAGTAAAAGATCCTGAACAAAATAAGATAGGGAAAGAAAATTGGACACAAAACAGTGAAGATTTAATTGACTTTACACAGGGAAAAACAGGTTTAGAAGAATCCGGTCAGGCTGCAGAAGTTCACAGTGCAATAAGCCCTGATCAGAAGCAGTTAGATCAAGAAGAATTCACTAAAGAAAAAGGGGTTGATACAAATGAACATAAAGAAATAAAAAAGGAACAAAGTCAACATCTTGAAAGTCATTGTGGAGCTACTGAAGAGAAACCAATCAGACCTGAAAAAGAACAAACAAAAGAGGCAGTAATCAAAGAAAACAAAACAGTATTGAGCAGTGAAAATAACGAGATCTTTGAAGACGTAAACAGAGAAACAGTGCCAACAAAGAAAACAAGAAAAGGAGATCATTGGCCAAGTGTCATTAAAAGAGTAAAATACCACATAACAACCAGAAGTGAAGATCCAGAACAAGTACCTGAAGTGACAAGTCAAACTGAACAAGAGAAAAAGTCAGGAAAAAGAAAAAGTAAAAGACTGAGACTTGTGAATAACAAATTCAAGGGTCCTGACTGGACTTATATCATTCTTGAAGATTTTGAAAGCTCAGAGTCAAGTGACAGTGGTGGCGAAGGAACAAGTGCAGAACTAACATACGAAGAAGAAACAAGACCACCCTGACTAAACAAAAGAATCCTCTAAAGAAAAGAAGAAGAGATAAGAAGAGCAATCTTCCTTGTCGAAAAATGCCTGATGATAGAGTTATTGGGAGACCAAAACGAAATTGTTGTAGGAGATGCTGTGCAATCTGCATATGTAGTCTAGTATTGGTGCTTATAGTATGGTTAGTCCTGATTGTAGCAGTTCCTTACCTTATGATAATAGATAAGAAGATAAATAATGAAACTAAAGGGAGGACAGCAAACATGAAGGGCAATAGAGTAGAATTAATGGCAGAAGATGAGGCAGAAATTCATCATGAAATAGCTGATAACGACACTAGTTTAAATGTTTTCACAAAGTTATTGTTTCAGTATGTAGACACAATGGAAGTTAGTAATTGTTATGTCTGTATGAAGTTACCTGAATCAGTAGCGGAAGGATTAACATACCATCATTTACCACTGACATATGGCATCTCATGTAGTGTATTAACAAGTTTATTTTATAGAACAGGTAGGCTACAGTATTATTATTCAAACTTAGATGTGATATTTTCTGAGGTTCCGATTCGCAAGAGTATGAACCCAGTGCTTAGTAGTCAAGACGCACAGTTTATGGGAGAGTTTTTCTTAACAATGAAATCGATAGACATAACACATGCACATAGACACAATCTAACATGTTCTTTACTAGAAGAAGAAAAGATATTTTTGAATTTAGTAGAAGATAGAAGACATGATTTTCAAAAGAAAGCTTCAGAGCATAAGGCTCAGTTGCCACCTTGGGCGGAGAAGGAAGGGAGTTATACACCTGGTAAAGCTCAAGCTGCAATGGCTCTGGATTTCGTAAAGAAAGGGAAAATTTGTCTACATAGGTTAAAGACTGATTATAACAATGTTTTCATCGGTACCAGTGAATGTGAACACAATTTTTTAATTCTTGGAGGTTGGGGACTCAAAGGAGGAACAGATTCAGTTTTTCCTGGAATCTATTATGTATGTGGGAATAAGGCTTACTTTAGGCTTCCTGCACGGTGGTATGGAAGTTGTTATTTTGGAATAGTTTTTCCAAAGATATACCACGTAAAAAGAAACACTGGAAGCAATGAAAACAATAATGAATTAATACGTAGTAAAAGAGCTACTTTTTCAGAAATTGTAGGTGATATATTTGGTGCATTGATACCTTCAGTGGGAATAATTCTGAACTCAAGGAAAATATGTAAATTGTCTACAGTGGTTGATCGTTTATCAACGGATACTGCTGGAGGTTTTCTAATGATTAATACGGAGATGGTTGCGATTAGATCTATGGTAATGCAAAATCGACTTGCTCTTGACATTCTATTGGCAAAAGAGGGAGGAGTCTGTAAATTATTGAAGACGAAACATTGTTGCACTTATATTCCTGATAAGAGTGCAGAAATTGGAACGTATATTCAGAACATAACTAAACTTGAGAAAGAACTTAAACCACTGGAAGTTGATAGTGTATGGGAAAGATTGACAAATAGTATTGCGTCAATTGGAACCTGGTTTGCTAATATAGGGAAAGGACTTATAGGTCAAATATTAGTACCCCTAGCAGGGATAGCAATAATAATATTGGCAATAACAATATGGTGCAAATGCTGTAGAAAGAATGGAACATATAAAATGACAGGAAAAGGAAAGAAGAGAAAACTAGATGAAATAGAACTTGAAGAATGGAGAAGTGATTTATACAAAAAGTTGAAAGGGGATGTGAAAAACAGAAAATGTAAAAATGAGAATGAAACGAATTGCTAGAAGTTGGCATCTGATTGAGGGTAGTATTTTTGATGGCTCAGAAACGCCATCAGAGAGGGGATTGATGGAGCAAGGTTTCAAAAATGAAACTTGCTTGTACGCAATCTTCCTCATAGTATTAATTTATTAAACTTGTATTGTAAATACTAACCTTTGCATTCACAAACACAAGAGGGACAGAAGCTTGCTTATGTGTTTTACTAATGAATAACGCTTGTCTATAATCCAAAATGTCCGCTAAAGCGCGGGAACTTCATTGCGCATGTCGCAACCTGATCACATGGTGTGACGTCTTTCTTTGCTTGGTGGGAAACTTCTGCTTCTGCGCAGTGTGCACTAAAATGGCCGCTAAATGTTTTCACATGCTTCAGCTTGCTCTCATGTCATTATTAAATTGTCGTTTTTCTTAATGCTACTAATGCAGGATAGTATTATAATTAATTGGGAATAGAGTAGGGAAAGTGGGCATACAGTGAAACTTTTTATTTGTGATTTTAATATTTTCTTCTTGCACTTTTAGTAATTCGTAAACTTGGGCCTGGGTTGGTGTCTTGAAACTCGAGAGACAGATGGTTCTGCGCATGTGTCCTGTATGCCTGCCAAGTGAAGTCAACTTGGACGTCTCCCAAGGCCACGACCTATTGGCCGAAGATGATGTACTCTATGTTTCCGGCGGACAAATTGTTACTTTTCTCCTGTAAAATGTATAACATTTGTCGTGAGACGGGTGGGAAATAAAGTGAATGTATTAATTTGAAGGGACGGGAAGCTAAAAACAATAGGCTTCACAATTTAGGCCAAAATTGACATGGTGCGAGAATCCACCCCCTGTCCCTGTCCAATCAGAAGTAGTGGTCCCATAATGTTAGCAACATTAAGGGGAGGTACATGGGCGTAGAAGGGTATAATAGAATATAGCATTAGTAAATTAGTCAGAGCATGCGTTCACGAAGAACAGGCGTCCATACTGCCAGAGCACTCTTAACTCCAGACTGCCCAGCTGATCGGTTGCTGACTGAATTCCTGTCCGGAAGAGGTCCTGAGGAGGGGGCGGCGGAGTCCATTAGACGGGAGAATCGAGAGAAGTCGAGTATCAGAGAGGGGAACGGCGCAGGCGTCGTTGTAGAGAGGTCACCGGTCCTGTCCTGATCCTGGAAGAAGTCTTTGCTCTTCATCCTTCCTGGGTCCTATCTCACTGCAGTGATGCCTCATCATTTGGCACAGATAAATGCTGCTGCAACTTGCACATCCACCTCTTACCCCCCTGATGTGTCACAGCCTCACAGTGCTCCAGCCAATACACCATCACGCACACAGGAGGCACATGACACATCAGAGGAGGAAGATGTGGATTCTGCAAAAAAGTCAGCGATAGCATTCATCTGGGCCAAATGGACAGTTTCTGCTTTGATCTGTGCTTACCATCATGCCTCTGAACATTAGCTTCCACTGTCTTATGAATCACTCTGCTACACTCACCTTGGTCTTTAATAAGGACTGCCAATTTTGGCATTGTTCCCAATGACACTGCAATCAGCCTGCTGGCTGAACTCTGCCTCTTCCTCAACATGTCTCTGGACATGTTACCCCCAAAGGACTCTGTCTGGCCCTCCACTGGGCATTAATACAATGTGAGGGTTGTTTGTCCAAGTTCTGGGCCAGTCTTCTACCAATGTGAATGCACAAGTAAATAAAAAAACTAAAGTCACACAGATGTGTGTTGCCTATGACCATTCAAGTATAGACGTGTTAAAAAATGCATGATCAGTGTATCCATCACAACTTACCCAGAGGGACATTTGATAAATGGTCATGTTGAGTATGTTTCCCAGATAGGCAGTAAGATGACTGGGTATGTGTGAACTAGCCATGCCCTCTTAGATCAAATACAACATTCTTGCAAGAATTCAACATTGCCCTACGCACATGATGGGGATAGGCACTTGCTGCAATATGTTCAAGTCAGTGTCATCATCAAAACTGGAGCATTGTATCCTTACTCCGCCAGGCGCACTGCTTGATTCATGGCTTTTCACAAAAATACCACAAGCGTATCTGTGTTTAACAATTTTTTATTCTTTTTTATACACTCCAAAATTCTTTTTCTCTTTTCATTTTGTTGTAGGGATTCTGCACATACACAGAGCTATGCACAGGATAATAGGACCTCGGAGTATAGTGGTGAGCCAACCATACACCTTAGTACCCACAATCCCAACCCGACTAGCATTAGCGTCTCATTAGCAGCACAGCTACCAATGATTAGACAACCCAGAACACGGTCTCTCTCTCTCTCAGGACTCGCGGGAGGAAGGACACCCTTTCGTAACTCACTCATACCTGTCCACAACGTGCGTAATAAGAGACACTGTATAGTTTAAATGTTTATTTCAACTATCGTGCTCTAAGATACAGTACACGTGCCAGTACTATCAGCATAATGCATAGGAATAAAATAATAAGCATAGTTACAATTCCATAGAATACAAACGGGGACAGCATTTTATAAAGACAGTGGATATAGGGCTAAATGACCTGTCCACCCTCCCCGTGCTAATAACTAGTTTATTATAAAAACAGAAGACCTCTGGGCTTTGGCTGGCAGACCCTCATACCTCAATATCTAGATGGAAGGTTTACATCATCAGACAAACACAGCTCTTCTCTCTGGAAAGGTTTTTCTCCAAGTGTCTCCAACATTGAAATCACAATATTAAATGCACACGAAATTCTCCAGTGCAGCTGCAATCAGTGTTATGTCTAAGTGCGAGGGGCTGACCAGATCAGCAAGAACAAGGGACATTGTTTTTCGACCTTGTACATGATGTGCAGACACAACCCAAAGGGAACAGGAGGAAAGGTGATAAGCAAACAGTTCTAAAATAGCAAAGGCTGGAAAACAAAGGCACGAAGTAACGTGCGCAAAGAGGCATCATGGCAGCCAGGCCTAAGCTAACTTAGCAATGCAGTCCATGAGTCCACAAACCACACCATACCCTCCCCTGGTCAGCCCACGGGCGAAGACAGAGTTCAAATAGATGGAGCAGAATGGCAAAGTCAGTTGCGGAATAGTCCCCAAGGAAGGACAATAAGAGGGACTGGAAAAAAAAAAAAACATAGAACAGAAAAATCCAGTGGGACAGGACGCTGAACGTGGAGATTCCCTAATCAAATAGAGTGTAAGCGCAGAAAAACGCCACACCTTCCAAGACCACATCGTTGGAATCGTCAGAAAAAAGAGACGCCATCCAGTCCAATAAATCAAAACTGCATTCATGTTCCTCGCAAGAGGGAGTAGCGAACAGCATTGCGGGACAACTTGCGTGATACTCAATATAGCTTCGTTGTAGGAGATTCTGAGCAGCCGCCCTGACATCCCATTGTGCCAAAATTCCAAGTGCAGCCGCAGGCGCCATGTAGCCAGGTCCAGAACAGTCTCGTTCATGGGCCTCTAAGGGACCCACCAACTGGACAAAATCCAGGCGAGACAGAGACGTTATGGAAAGGCAATAATCCAAGGACCACGAAAAAGGACATCGGATGCAAGACATCACAGGTTGCACGCAAGTGAAATACGCAAAGCGAAAAGAAAGTCTATAGGAGACACCAAGGGTCGCCAACGGCAGGACGCCGAAGCCAGTGAGGAGGCGTTCACGGAGCACCCGAAGGCGACTGTGGTTGAGGTGGGCTCCATGAAGTGCAGCCATTGTGTAGCAAACAGACCAATAACAATATTCCAGCGGCCAAAGCGAGGATCAACGGAAAGCCGCCAAAGACGCTGGAAAAAATGGAATGAATAAAAGCCGGTATTACACCAAATATAGTTTGAAAAGAGGTAACAAGGCCAGAACCCACACATTTAAAAAAGTGCACAAGACCTTCGGTGCGAGAAGCATTGAAAACACGGTGAATAAGTTCACCGAAATGTTGTGGGAGGTTGGTGTTCAACAGGGCCTGTATTTCACTGTGGGTACTCGCCACCTGGAGAATGAACGTCTCCCGGGCGGATGTGAGCATAACCTCCTGATTCAATAATAGTGCCTTTATTCTGCTCAATTTATTGAAATCTGCCTTCAAAGTCGGAATGGAAGGCCAAATGGAACTATCTACGGTGCCGTTACAATATAGGGTATACCGGCAAGCATGCCACAGCAGTCCTGATTATTTAGAAGGAGATAGCTACCATTTGCAAGCACAGTGAAAGTAGGAGAGATAGAAGGAGCAGGAATGCCCTTTAGAACACAAGCAAGATTCGGAGCCGAAACATTACAAGCTCCGTGCAATTTAATGTGTTCACAAACAAGGGAATGACCCACAGTAGAATCGCATGACTCCCCCGTGAGAAAAACTTCCTTCCCGTCCCGAAGACATTTATACGTGAAAGGCAGGGACCAAAGTTCATGCAGGAAAGCACTGCCCAAAGGCTGAAAGCGGCCAACAGGATAATGTTTCATGCAAGAACCAAACTCAAATAAAGAAAAAGGCAAAGCGATTACCCCGTGTACTAACCACACAGCAGAATCTAATTCTGCCACTGAGAATGGTAAGGGCTCTAGTTTCTCGATATGTAACAGAGTGTATTCTGCATCTTTCATGGACATGAACTGCTGTTTTTCAGTCAAATTAAAAGGTAAGAATAAGGCAGAGGTGTTCAAAAAGTGCCAAGGAACTTTCCCCATTTTAAGGGTTTGCATAGTCCATGCAAACTGCATTACTGAACGCAATTGATTTTGACCATGATACAACACAGAAACATCATCTTGTACAATATCAACAACAGAGGAAACAATATTCTCTAATGTGTAAATGCGGGAAGACAGGGTATTAATACTATTGTCAACAACAGCAAGCACTTTTTCTAGATTTGCTTGATCTATTTCCCGAAGACGGGAAGCAGCTTCAATTTGCGAAAGCTTCCAGAGTTCATTATAAGTTTCATAAATGAATCTTTTTGGTCGAGGACCACGAGGTCCCAGAACAAAGTCGGACAGATCAATGTTGCCTGATAAGAGGGATAAATGTTGTTTAACAGAATCTAAGGAAGAGTGCTGCAACCACTGTTTACATAATTTACCAACAGAATATGTTGTAACAGTACGAGAGTCAGAAAACCTGGGGTCCGGCCTATCCTGTTTATAACCAGGATCTGTGTCATGAAAACGCAGTTGGCAGGCATTGGATGCTATGGGCCAAGCCAACCAGGGTGACTGAACAACCGTAGACATGTTGAATGAATTGTTCTGGAACAAAGCTTGCAAAGTTACAATGGAAATATTGAAAAGCAAGCTTTCGTTGGGAGTGGAAGACAATACAGGAATGGAGGGTGCATTTAATTGTTTGGAAGTAGCCAAACCCCAACACGTTGTTTGATAGATGGTTTGATTCAAAAATAGAATCTGGGCTGGGATGAGGCAAGCACGGTGCAAGGCTTCTGTGCCTTGTACCTGCCATGCTTTGGAGCCCCAGATAGATTTTAAGTCAATGGTATCCCGCCAATGTTCATACCCACCCACAGCTAAGGCATTTAAAAAGGAACCCGAATACAGCAATTTGGTATGGGTCAACATGATTTTCTGAGTAGATGAAGTGTTTAATTTAAAATAATAGGACCCAGGGTTCGATCTATCAAAATCTGTAAAATAAGTAAACTTATTTCTAAGAGTCTGGGAGCTACCTGGTAAAGGGGTCGGACAATGTTCCCATTGTGTGTAATTAAAAGGACCCCGAAGGGTACTTGGTTTATGGAGAAAATGGTTGCCCCAATGCTGGTAACAATATAAGTCGGCATAACTTGCAGAATTTAAATACAAATCCTCAGCATTAAAAGCAGCATAATATTTCAAATCAGAAAATAACGATTTGACAGCATGTACATCCCAATCGTCAGAATGAATATTACTTTTAACGACATCACCCATTGAAACACGGAGGACATTTGGTACATTAATAATCTCGGTTGGGCCATGAATTTGGAAATTTACTGCATCCCATACGATGCCATCAGCAACTGGAAACGCTGAAATGTTCACAAATGTGTGGTCACGCTTCATGATGTGAGATGAAGAATGTGGAGCCAAAGTTCCAGCGACACAGTTCACAGCAGAGCGTTCTGGTAAATAGTGACCATTAATGAGTAAGAAAAAGACTGTGACAAAGCCAATGGACATGAACAGAAAAATCAGGAATAGCACCAACCAGATGTATGTCCATGGGGGAACCAAAAAATTGTCTCTAAACCAGGATACAAAAATACTGACTCTGGACGGGATAAGTGCTGAGGTGGAATCCGAGTCAAAAGAATAACGTGTTGGTCTCAGTGGCGTTGTTGGTAGATGAGCCACGGACTCGGTGGCGGGGTAGGTATACTCGGTCTCCTCGTTGCAGGGGGAATCCGGGTCGTCGAGCAGGCGATCAGGCAAATCTACCATCTCAATGGCAACATCAGTGACCGTTCGGGCTGGAGGACCACAAACATTTGTCCTATGAAATGACTGGACAAGAGACCGCTGGTGTTACACTATTCAGGATCGGCCAGATGTTGTAACTTGACATTTTCCACTGAGATGTATCTGTTTTCCTTGCGACCAGGAAGCGGTGGTAAGATGACTGTACGAGTACCCTTCAAGCCAAGGACTGGAACCGGTGCACGATAAGAGGGGCCAAATTCTTTTTGTTCTCCACCTTCTCTCGGACCAGGTCTCCAACTTTCGGAAGCCAGCCAGCAACCGGAATCTGCAGCGCAGCGTCTGTGGCTGAAGGTAAATGTGCAATTGCTAGTTTGTCTCGGGCTTCTTGTAAGTCCTGTAACATAGTAGAATGATTATCTACGTCAAAGATTGCGGATTGCGCCGCCATGTCTAGACCATCAAGGTCAGGCACAAACATTCTTATGCCAAAGAGCATTTCGTATGGGGTCCGCCCACCCAGAGGTCTTCTAGGGAGATTATTAAGTGCACGTTGTACGCTATACAAGTGGGCCAGCCAGTTCCTGCCAGTACCTAAAACTCTAGCTGTCAAGGATTGCTTTAAGTCACGGTTCATTCGTTCAACAATCGAATTACCCTCAGGCCGATATGGAGACGAAAATTTCACCTGCACCCCCAGTGAACCCATTGCGTCCTTGTAAGCCTTAGAGGCGAACGCTGGACCTTGGTCAGAATGGAAGGTGCCGCAGGCGAAAATTCCCACCAAGACTCACAAATCCCTGATGACATTTCGAGCATCAGCACTCCGTTGTGGCCAGAACCATATGAAACGTGTGCACGAGTCTACTGCAACTAAGATGTATTTATATGCAGTGTCAGACAAAAATGGACTGCAGTGATCCAGGTAAACACACCCAAAAGGTCTGTTTGAGATGCAGAGCGGTGTTTGCGGTGGTCGTGTAACCGTAGAAGGCTTAATTTGTTGACAAACGTCACAAGAAAGCACATAAGTACGGGTTTGTTTATATAAACCACGCCACCAGTAACGCTGCTGCAAGATGGAAACCGTCGCAGACACGCCAGCATGAGCCGAAGCCATTCCTTCGTGTGCGGCAGTTATCAAGGAAAGTCTGCGGTCCGCGTTGGGAATCAGCCGATCTCCAACGTCCGGAATACTTACATAAGGAGTCTGATCGGGACTTAAGAGATAAGAGTACTTGGAAGGGAAACCCCTTGGGTAATTAGCACCTTCCTTTGTTGCAGCTATTGCTGCCAAAATATCTTTATCTATTTTAGTCATGGATCTTGTAACTGCTGCTACTGTGCACGTTGCTACTGCTGATTTGGCAGCCTCATCTGCCAAACCGTTACCGACAGCGTGTGCGCCCACACGCTGGTGGCCAAGTGTGTGAACTACCTGTGTGAGAGGCAGACGTTGTTTCAGATCTGCAACTCGAACCCAAAGCATTTTATGCTTAATTGTGCTGCCTTTTGCATCTCTATAGTCATTTTGTGACCAAAAGAATAGATTGTCATTGAAAGACTGAACACAGTAGTAATGAATCGCATACAACAAGAGTAGTCACGTCTGGATTAGCGAACTCAAGGGCGAGCACCAGAGCGCGCAGCTCGGCTAATTGTGCAGTACTGTCTCCTAGTGCCTGAGTATGCACTACAGTCTGTTTGAACTCACCGTTCACCATAGTACCTGCAACAATAGCACATGCTGCTGAATAAGCATGCTTGGAACCCGTGGCCGGTTGTGCCGAACCATCGGTATAGATAATACATTCGTACTCCTCAAGCGGTAGCAAAGACAGAGGAGGAGGATGAACAAATTCATACTGTAGAAACTCCTGTGTCTGAAGTGAAGAATCAAAGATAAAAGTGACATCCGGGGATGTCAGAGATGTAGCCCATTGTATCCAACGGGGGTGCAAAGCTTTAGAGTTCGGTACACTGGCTTTCGTCACTGCCTCTAGGGCAGGATATGGTGTTACCACCAAAATGCGTTTTCCCTGTGCCAGTGCGCGTTCTTTTAGAATCGCCATTTGCACTGCTGTCAAAACTTTCTCCACAGAGGAAAATCGCAACTCTGCCGAAGTGTAAAGATGTGACTTGTATGCAATAGGTACTGTGTCACCTTCGTTAAAGGTCAAGTACGTGAAACCCACTGTCCCTAGTATTATTCTAATCACCAGGTTGGTGTGGTTGTCACGCGTCAACAAGAATTTAGATTCAAGCAGATCAGACTGCAAAGACTGCAGTATAGAGGAATGCTCGGGAAGCCAGCATGACTTCGAAAAGTTAGGTTGTATCAAGGCATAAAGAGGCTTGATACGCTGGGCATATTCGGGAATATAAGTACGCCCGAAGTTCAGAAAACCCAGTAAAGACTGAAGTTTCTTCAGTGTGGTTGGAGGGCACAAAAGTGCACATTTCTCCAAGAAATGAGGGGCTAAGCCCTTACCTTCATTGTTGAGCTCATAGCCCAAAAACAAAACTGTTAATTCAGCAATGTGAGATTTGGCAAAGTTAAACTTGTAACCTAAGACCGCAAACTCGAGAATAATGCGGTCCACTCTGGAAAGATGCGGATATAATTTGTCGTCTGTCAGGTAAATATCATCGACGTACGAACATGCATCTGGGTCTATGCCGTCTAACAAAGAGACAACACGGGCAGCGAATACACCTGGACTGTTTTTGTAGCCCATAGGGAGACGCCGGAATTTGAATTGTTTACCACCGGAGGTAAAAGCGCTCCATTGGCTACACTCCGTGGCTAAGTTGTGCGTGTAAAATCCATTGGATAAGTCAAGGGTCGTTTTATATTTTTTACGAACAAGACTGTCTACAAGCGCAGAACTATGGGTATTTTGCACCGCAAAGGTCCGACAATGAGAGTTCAAATGCCGGTAATCCAATACTAGGCGGTACGATCCATCGGGTTTAGAAACCGCGAAAAGGGGATTATTCATGGGTGATACGCATGTTTCAATTACTCCTTGATATTCTAACTGTGTCAGAATTTCGGAAACGGGACCTTTGGCTTCCCGTTTGATGGGATATTGGGGTTGTGGCTGTGGCAGCGACCGCAAAGGTATTTCATGGGAGGGTGAATCCTCATCCCAACCCACGTGATTACGGTATAACGCCGGAGCCAAGGCTACAGCCCATTCAACTGCAAGTGCCTCCGCTTTGTCCTTGGGGACATGGCGAGAAAAGCTTGGAAGGATTACCTCCTCCCCTTTACGAGCAGCAAGTACGAATGGGGGCGGCCAATCCGCCTCCGCTAACAAAATGTCATATGAAGAGGTTAGATTTTCCCAAAAAATCCCTTTAATTACACGCTGTATGTCACCCTCAATTTGGATGACAATATTATGTAGTCTGTCAGGGGTGCCACTCTGGTGTCTGCTGTCTCGACAGTAATGAATGTTTCAGTTGCTGTCGCCTCCACATGAGGACGTAGTGCCTCTCGCACTATGGTAACTTCCGCGGCGCTGTCTAGGAGCGTCACTGCCCACGTCCAATTCAGGAGTCTCGTTCTCACCGTCTGTGGCATACTTCGCTGTTACAGCGGCAACTTTTTTCTTCTGAAACTGTGGGCGAGAACGTTGAAATTCTTCTGGTGTCCCTCTGACTTGTTGCCGAGGTTGGTCTCGTCCTGACGGGGCCTCACGACCCCTACCTCTATCCGTGCGATCTCCTCCACCAGTCTGTGACGACGTTGGTGCCTGCGAAGAACGAGGAGAACGCGAGTCAGGAACCTGAAATCTCTCTGGAGATTTTATTCTCGCTCTATCGCGCAAGTCATATGTGCATTCAGAAGATTCTGAAACCGGGGATGCGCCTCGCGATCCTGGCTTCTTCTGTTGCTTACCCTGTTTTTTCAATCGCCAGTTCTTTTTAGTAAAGAACGGTTTCTCATCTTTCTCAGATTGAGTTTTTGGTGGTGGTTGCGATGGAGTTTGTGTTTTAGCAAAAGGTTTAACTCCCAGGCTATTGCGGCCTATGGTTTTATAAGCTTGTGCAATAATTTTCGGTAATTCGCGTGGCTTGTCCGGTTCTGGGACCAAAGCCAAAGCATTAGCTACTTGAAAGTTAACTGCATCACCCTTGACATTACCAAGGATTAGTCCAGCCACTACATCGAACACTCCCACCAGTCTCATCCCTAATTCCACAGCCGCTTCAGGGCCATGTTCATCCTGTACTCGTTTGATTACAGAGGGGAGAACTGTCATGGAAGGAGTGCCGAAACATTTTGCATATACCGCAGCGAATACCTTACCCCAGTTGTTACAATCTGTCAATTCGGGAATTAAATCTTTTGGCAAACTAATCGTCAAAATCCTGTGTTTATCCACAGGAGAAGTATTTGGAAAAACTGCCTCCAGCTGGTCAAATTTTTCTGCAAGCCAATAAGGTAAATCGTCCTTATTTTGTGGGCGCTTGCCCATCACCGAATTAACCATGACGGGACTTATGGTTACGCCGCCAGGCCCAGCTGGATGTGCCGCAACTCCAGGAGGGGCTTGCTGGATGTTGCCCGTAACATACTGTACTAAAGCTCTATGCACACGTATCAAAGACGAATGCAAGAGACGCAGGTCAGCGACCGGAAGCGTCATATAACGCGGATGTGGGCTATACCCGGCCAAAACAGGCCAAGTGGCCCCGTCAATCGATAAGGGGCCTAATCGAACCGTGGTTACCGGTTGGGGGAGGGCGCCATCAAACCAAACACGGTGTTGCCATGCCGTGAGCGGTACTTCAAGATTCCGATAAGGATTGTAATTGTTTGGAGGTGCGCTGACTGTATATTCATGGAACGTATGGTCAGTCCCATCCACCGCCTCAAAGGTGATCCATGAGTAAAATACTTCAAAATGGTAAGCAGGATCTGCTTGTACCACGAAGATCAGATCGACACCCGCGTCTGGCACTCCATGCGCTGTCAAATGAGCTTTGAGCGCCGCGCGGCTATGTGCCGCAATTTCAACAGCCATTAGGGCTAAGAATAACCGACAACCTAATACAAGGCAGCACAATCTTGGGTCAATATTAGCACCTTTTAATAACTTCAAGCTTGAAAGAACCTATAAAAACATCAATATAGGAGGTATCACCTTCACACCCGTTTCCGGAAACGTATGTGAAAGGTGTTGTGGACAAGCACAAGTACTACTCAAGCGTCTCGCAGATAAGCAGCCCACTTCGTTGGTGGCGCCATGTTATAGGGATTCTGCACATACACAGAGCTATGCACAGGATAATAGGACCTCAGAGTATAGTGGTGAGCCAACCATACACCTTAGTACCCACAATCCCAACCCGGCTAGCATTAGCGTCTCATTAGCAGCGCAGCTACCAATGATTAGACAACCCAGAACACGGTCTCTCTCTCAGGACTCGCGGGAGCAAGGACACCCTTTCGTAACTCACTCATACCTGTCCACAACGTGCGTAATAAGAGACACTGTATAGTTTAAATGTTTATTTCAACTATCGTGCTCTAAGATACAGTACACGTGCCAGTACTATCAGCATAATGCATAATGAATAAAATAATAAGCATAGTTACAATTCCATAGAATACAAACGGGGACAGCATTTTATAAAGACAGTGGATATAGGGCTAAATGACCTGTCCACCCTCCCCGTGCTAATAACTAGTTTATTATAAAAACAGAAGACCTCTGGGCTTTGGCTGGCAGACCCTCATACCTCAATATCTAGATGCAAGGTTTACATCATCAGACAAGCACAGCTCTTCTCTCTGGAAAGGATTTTCTCCAATGTCTCCAACATTGAAATCACAATATTAAATGCACACAAAATTCTCCAGTGCAGCTGCAATCAGTGTTATGTCTAAGTGCGAGGGGCTGACCAGATCAGCAAGAACAAGGGACATTGTTTTTCAACCTTGTACATGATGTGCAGACACAACCCAAAGGGAACAGGAGGAAAGGTGAAAAGCAAACAGTTCTAAAATAGCACAGGCTGGAAAACAAAGGCACGAAGTAACGTGCGCAAAGAGGCATCATGGCAGCCAGGCCTAAGCTAACTTAGCAATGCAGTCCATGAGTCCACAAACCACACCACAATTTCTCCATTCACATGTGAGATGTTTATGTTTTCCAGTGCTTCTAATGCAAGTCAGTGTCATGCCACAAGAAGTGTCTTCAGCTAGCATTGCTAACAAGTCTTACTTGGCAGATCTACTCATACTCAACGGTGTGGACAAAGCTTGTTGTGATGGGTGTCATGGCATGTCACAACTCAAGATAGAGCACACACTATATTCACAAAGATGATGAAGCGTAATGGCGCATATTTACAAGCCTCTATTGAAACCAAAATGTCACTTTCAGTGATGTTATGTTGGCAATAGGGCCTTCTGCTAAAGTACAAGGCATCATTCAGCCACTGAACGTGGCTTAACAATGCCTTGTAAATAAGGCACCCTTTCATGCCGTGCTCACCGTGAAAGGGGAGGGCAATGTGTCTTGCGGGGTGTAGTGCACTGCAATTATCATCGATTCAGATGCTGTCCCACAATTTCAAGGGTGGCATCACTAGGAGGCAATGTCAAAAGTAACACCTCGGAAAAGCGGGTATAACACTGGCACTACAGGGAGAAATGCTTCATTTCCCCTCGTGTTTGCTGTTTAATTGTGTTCTGCCTTGTGCAGAGCACATTGGACCAGCAAACTGACAACATTGTGTATTTGCAGGAAGGTGAGCCTTCCTGCACATTAAGATCTAATTTCACAAATGCAGACACCCTTGCACTATGTAGCAAGGGTGCCTGCATTTGTGCTTGGCAGGTGGACTCTGCGCCAGGCTCATGTGAAATGTAGGGGTGTGCACCATTCTTGGGAACACGGAGCATACCTCCATTTTCACGATGGAAAAGCGTTTCAATTTTAATGTTGGCTTAAGCCCATGTTTCTCTATTGTGTTGTAAATGTGCAACAATGTGGTGTACAACTCTGTGAGTTACACAAAAGATGATAAACGTTTCAACAGAGTATCCCTATCCAAGGGCATAACTCATAATTGCCATCCTGAAACTCATGCTTGTTACCTGAACACAAAACAACTGTATCCTGACAGTATCTGTTCACTAAAATATCATGTAATGTAATGTAAGGTATATTTGTACCACGCAGCTGTCACTCCAAGGGTATCCTGGCGCTGAGACTGACCAGAGGATGTATGGGTGCAAAACAGACAGGACAAATAGCCCGGCCTGCATTGAGTAGTAGCTCAAATTAATCCTCCCTTGGGAAGAGCCATGTCTTCATCTTTTTCCTGAATAGTAGCAGTTCCTGAGTTTGTCTTATGTCTACGGGGAGGTCATTCCAGAGCTTTGCCGCCGCAACGCTAAAGGCTCTCCCGCCAGTTCTAGCTTTTTTGCATCTCGTCATGATCACCAAATTGGTGTTTGCTGACCGGAGATTCCTTTTTGGGGCACACCATTTGAATTTTTCTTGCAGAGGTTTCGGGCCTAGCCCATGGATTGCCTTGAACACTATGCATAATGATTTAAATTTGATCCTCTGGCCGCTTGGCAACCAGTGGAGGTCCTTCAGAGCCCTCGATGTAGATGACCTACAATGCCTATTGAGAGCCACACGTACACATTCTCATTGTTGTGTGATTGAGAAAGTTGTATACAGTGTCAAAAGCACCACTCCACCAAATCACTTCTGACATAAGTGCAACCACAATTCCAAAACAGTAACAATTTATTAAAATACTAAAAATTACCTACCCTAAACTAACAGTAATAACTACAACCAACCTAATCTGAACTAACTGGTACTAACTAAATGTTACTCTAAACTATCTACCTTAACTAATACTAAACACGCAACAACATATCTGAGACATCATCCCCCCTCCCCCCCATTAAAGCACATCATCAGACAGGACAGATACATCTTAACTGAACGTGTACTAACTACACATATATCCTACACAAATATATATTTTTTTGTTTTCTATACAAGAAAAATACATCAACCCCCCCACCCAAAGGAAAAGGAAACTTAGCCCAGAACACTACATTAAGAGAATAAAAAATCTAAAACCTTACCTAAAAATTACACTAACTATGTCTACTCTACAACTAGACTACATAACACTTAAAAAAAATTGTCTGTAGAAAAGGGGGAAGGCTCACAACCTTGCCTGCTCAAAATGGGAGCCACAGGGCACCCTTGATGTCCTGGAGGTGGGTGCTCATGTCCGACACATCCCTTTCAACTTGTGCCAGTCGCACATTTATGTCCATCATGCACCGACAGTCCCTGTTGGTGAGCCCTACAGCATGTGTCCATGCTGCAGATGGCAGTGTGGCAGTCCCTTGTACGCGTGGACGCGAGGGGGCACCTGTTTGTGTGCCTGATCCAGTTGCGGCATGTTGGCTGTGTGGTGTCTGAGCCTGAGTGGCAGATCGGTGTGTATGTCTGGACCCACGCCTAACGTTATAAGGGCCTCGTATGGCCTGTGTGTCCATTATCAATGTTTGCTGTGCTACTTCAGGCAGAGACTTCCATCTCCCAGCTGCCCGGTCATCTCTGTACCTCTTTGCCATAGCACGATATCGCTTGGCCACCCGGCGTATGTGCAGATATCGTTCTTTACGGATTTGGAACACGTGTGCCTCCTCTGGTGACATGTTGCCTGTAAAAAAGTACAAATGACAATATGTGAGTCCTGATAATTATGTCAATGTTCTCCATTTAACTTAGAAACACAAGGGCATGAAAACATGGACTCTACACTCTAACCAAAGATTGTGAAGTCCAAAAGTGACCTGAACAATGTAATGTGGAATGACGATCAATTACAACCTGATGGTGTTACTGACCTGACAATGCATGGCATGGGACATGTCAAGGGCAGAGTAGAGTCACAACATTTTAAAAGATTGTCAGAGTCAAATGATGGTGCTGTCACACACTCAGACTGAGTCTACCAGGGGAATGAGCCCAAGGAGACAGCTTGACAGTACCATCGCAGAGCCAGGCCATGCCAAATAAATACATAGGGCCATCTTCGCAAGGTGGTTGTGGAGCGTGTCATTGGTCTCCTTGGCTTAACGCAACACCCTGCAACTTCAGCAATGCAGGTTTGCACCATACCTACAATAGTACGGTGCAGACCTGTGTCTGCCCCCGCGCTACAGGAAAACGTTTGCCACCTTGCGGCTATGCAGGCCCACTTGCACAATGGTGCAAGTGTCTCTGCGTTGATGTGGAAGTTGATAATGTGCCAGAGGGTGCCCCTTCCTGCACATAACCATTCTTTAAATGATGTCCTGTCACTGCATCATGCAGCACATATTGAAGTCACATGATGACATTTTCATCACAGATTGGTCATGTGATGTAAGGCGCACTTTCATGTACAAGAACAATCAATGGCGTCTTGCTGTTTCCATGGGTGCCGCACAATGCAACACACATTGGAGCAGGATTGGTGGTAACTAATTCAACCATTCTCACTACATTGCATATTCATATACAATTTGGCAAGGGTATCACACATTACGCACTCAAACACATTCAAGCTGGGCTTGGAGAGAGGGTCCAGACATTAAAAATGTTGGTTGTGCATGTATTCATCTCCCAACATTAGCACACAAGATATGAGGTGAAAAGGTGGTATTGAGCACTATTGGGCTTCATTCTCAGGCAGCCAGCTTAACGCAGCATTGTGACCTAGGCTAAGGCAATCTTGCTACCACAATGTTGTACAATGTAACGTTGATGAGTAAATGGTGTGCTTGTAATATGCACCAACATGTCAATGATACGACACATCAGAGGAAAGACACTGACTATTGGCAGGAATCCGAGGTTGGGACATAACTATCCATTACAGTGATGTTGACACATCCAAAGGAGGCGTGACTCTGGATCCTGCAGCAATAACTATTTAATCACGTACACCAGCTTTCATATTATGTATGTGACTGACTCTTTGTACTGGTACCTGTAACTGACACCTGGTGCAACAAAGAATTGATCATCATTGACAGTCTTCTCAGTCAAGGCTGTACACGCATTCCATGTCTGGTCATAGTCATCACCAGCATCACTCACATGTCTCCTCTTCTGTCTGTACGCTGTGTAATCCACATGCATCGGCTGGAGTGATATAACCCTTTGATATTTCTGGCCTGGGTATCACTGACTGGGGATGTGCAAAGTTATGTCAGGAAGACAAATGCAGTGCTCAATCTCAACTTACTAAATTGTTAATACTTCACACTTTTATGATCCATCATCACACTGGTGGCAAGGTACATGTGATACACACCCAGACTGCATACAACCACATACAGGATTTTTCCCAAACATTCTTCCCATCTCACAATGCAAATATTTAATGAAGGAACTCACTAGTGGCGTGTGGGTCCATGAAGGCGTCGATGTCCCCCTGAGTAATCAGTGGTCTGCCAGCTGTGAGACATGAAAAGAAACGTATGTTGGTATCAGATGTGAATTCTCACGTGTCCTATTCATCGTCAGATTCATCTACATCCAAATCAATGCCCTGTAACAGTACTGTCTCTGTTCAGGTTGCATACATGATTGTATCTGCTTTGTCTGTTGTACCCACAAAACATGACCAATGCAGAGTTGTGCAACACAAGACAATCCTGCTAGCAAATGTGCTCAATTTGCACACACTACTTGTGTGACACATTCCCAAGGCCACGTTACTAGCCACAACATCATGTTCTCCATGGTCTGTAGACAATATTATCTCTGCAGATCTCACAAGGGTGTGTTAAGACAATTGATGTGGTCTGATCGCACATTGTGTATTCGGCAGACTGACACCCCAGAGAAGGCATATTTCTTCAAATGCAAAATTTTAAATCTCATCATACCTTACACAAAATCAGCCATGTCATAGAGCAATTGTGATTGTGAGACAGTGTTGCAGTCAAGTGGTACTTCACATACATTGTGAAGTGTCAGCATGTGATTAGACCCTTGCACAGTGGTGCCAGACATGTTTGTACATGAGGCAGTGTGTTTTGTCATTTATTCTGCATTGTGCAGCTCACATGGTCACCTCATTCACATTAAGGGTCACACACTAATCTCCTCATACACTATCTTAATAGGATGCACTGCACAGCACACCTTGAACCTTGACACAGTCCTTCATTTTATGTGTGCAGGAGTGTACACATTCCTGAAGATGGTCATATATCATCATAAACACTGTCTCACTTGCACAATGGTGCAAGTGTGATTGTGTAGAAGCTGGCAGCTTTACTCTAAATAACTGACTGACATCATCCTGTAGCATTTCCCACATTGTGTTCCTGACTACATTTTTGAATTTGGTCAGAAAAAGATGATTGATGAACTTTGGAGTTGTACTTACCACCTTGAAGGCCAACAATGACTACCAGGTGGTCCAACATGTCACCCTCACGGCCCACGCAATTCTGCCACCGGTGCTTCCATTGTCGGACAGTCTTGTCCACCACGAAAATCCTCAGCATTTGACAGCGGACATGCTCCCACCTCACCTTACGTACACGTACGGCATAACCCTGCAGGATCCTTCCCCCACTCTCAACCATCAAGGCAGGTAGAATTTCACAAGCCAGAGGAAGCCCCCCAATGCCCCCTCTGACATCCTGCCCTCCCTACCCACACCCAACATCTTCCAAAACACCCCTAAACCCACTAAGAATAAAGAAAAGCCCAAAAATATCCCCCTGCAACTATTAATATTATAAAACTACCCCTTGGACAGACACCCTACAAGATTTAGTACAAGACGCAAAAAACACGCAAGGACAAGTACACAATACTTCACAGAGACACTAGGGACAGTTCACAGGACACAACACTCCTCTGTACTCCAAACAAACCAGCACACAACGCAAACCACCTCCAACACTCTCCATACACACTGACAGTGTGCTTAAAAGAGAAAGTGAAAGTGTACTGTACTCCTCCATTACACAGGATGCATGCTGACATCACTTCCTGTGTGTTTGCAGGCCGTTTTTTGACTATGGGATAATATTTTGCACGCTATTGGCTTTTGTGGTAATGTTTAGTGTTGTGACATGTATATTGCGATTATTTTCTATGGCGGGTATGAAAAAATTATCGCTTTCGTGTTTAAGCGGCAAATTTATGGACGCAAAGGGCAAGTTGTTCATCAGATGTACAAGATTTCATGAAATTGCATGACTGCTGACACCATTTGTTTATGTGATGTGATCTGTGTTGTGTATGTGACTTCAGTCATTCTGA
This sequence comes from Calotriton arnoldi, assembly GCA_963921515.1. NCBI lineage: Eukaryota > Metazoa > Chordata > Amphibia > Caudata > Salamandridae > Calotriton > Calotriton arnoldi. The sequence goes on from CAWUFW010004435.1 coordinate 250,642, forward strand.
AATGTCAAGATTACAGTTATACATAGCTGTCTACATGCCCTTGGATCACACATTGCAGCCCATCCACATTGATTCATGTGTGATTAGACATGCATGCACATCAGTGGTAGTCATTATGTTTGGCATAGTTAGTATGTGTGACAACATAAGTGACTGTCAATTTACTCATTCCTGTGATGTCTGCAACTGTTTGACAGGCTTGCAACACACATGTAAATGAACATCAGACATCCAGTACTTGTAAAACATATTTTGGATGCTTCAAACAATGTGAAGGCTTGACCAAAGATTTGTACTTGGTATTCTTCAGACTAGATTAGCAGTTGTGCACAATTTATATGCCCAGTTGCAAAGTCAGTCATGTGCATTAATCAAGGTGGTTGTGGGACATGATGGGGATTTACAATGTCTGATGATGTGAGCAAATTGTGTAGATTTGGCATTTGATTTGTCATTTCTGCTACATATGTGCAATACATTCTAACATGTCATACTGAACTGTTTGTGTCCGGCACAATTTCACATCAGTGTAGTGTGACAGCGCTACACAGCTTGAAACTAAGTTGATAACTATATGATGGCTGGACAGGTGACACACCAACCATTTTATGTGAGTCTGCAGTACGTCATGTTTCGGCTCTGTAGGCAGCATGAGCTTGTGGTAGCACCGCTGATGTTGTTGGCAGAAATCTATGCACCAGATTGCAGAATGTGTCAGTCGTGTGCAAATTATGTAGAGGACAACAAAGCACACAAATCCATCTGGTAACATGTTGTAGAGCCAGTGTCCAAGGTGGACAGGACATTGTTGGATGGCCACAACAAAGCAGCACTTTACATAGTGCACTACTTACAACAGCATGACGTCCAATGCCAGTAAGCAAATACAGTCCACATTGAATTGACTCAACACTGTATCATTTGTATTTGACCCATATTGTCAGACACAGGTACTGCAGTGTTTATGCAAATTGTCTTTGACGGCTAGGCCTGTGTCTTCCACAGGCCTGTGTGCACTAGCATCAACAACACTTAGCTGTTGACAAACTCTGGCATGCCAGATGTAGACCTATTGCGGACTGGAGAAGCAGAAATGGTGCACAGTGTAGGGGTGAACAATCAAGGTGCACATAATCATATACAAAAGGTGCTCTGTATTGCATGGCACACACCAACACAACAATGGGTTTACAGTGGAGACATCCTATTTTGTCCTGCCTTTTGCACAACATCATGCATGGTGTTTTTGTGCAGAGCATTAGCTGGTGAAGGTGAGGCACCTGACCTTGTGAAATCTTTTTTGTCAGGGTACCTGTAACTGTGTAACTTAGAGTGCACATTTGCATATCCAGCACCTGTGGTTTCCACGGGCATACTCAGAGTGCCCAGCTGTTCTCATGCTTGCGTACTCACGGTTGACCAGGGATTGAGTTTGGTGAGTCACTGATTATGAAAGTGTGTTGTGTTTAGAGGCCTTGTGTCATTGTCCATGGTTGTGAGATGGTTTTATATGGAGCAGATGAGGCACAGCAATGGTATGTTCACCAAAAACATGTTCACACTGCTTGTACAACCATGACTTACATGGGATATGTCTCACATGTAATTTGCTTTCTTAAGTTGTCATCCAGGAGACAACCATGTGTGTCTGTTTTTCACCATCACATGTTATGATTCTCTTGTCTGTATGGTGGATATCCCTTGGTTCTGTCCAGAGATAGGTTTTGTGGTAGCATACACATGACTGGAGTTGCGGTACAGGTTGCCCACACAGGGCTGCAACACATTCCATATATGTTTTCTGGCCATCTTGACCAACATTGTATTCTACAGATTATGTTGTAGATTCCTGGAGTGATACAACAAAATGTGACATTGCCACATTTTGTAAGTTGCATGTTTGTCGGTGTGTTCAACTGTGACTGCAGGTGTGTGTGTATGTATATTTGTGTAGTTATGATAAATTACTAAATGACGCACATCATGCAATTGACATTGATAAACTTGTAGTGACCATGCCCAGACATTATTGACAATGTCATGGTGCTACTAGTTGTTGTCATGTCCATCTCACCCAATGCACTTTCCATTCATGATGTAATTGTTAGTATGTTGCTGGGAACATTTTGCTGTACTCATTGGTTTTCCTGTGGCACTTCACTCATGTGTATGTCTGTTCTCTGTTCTCTGAGGGACCATACACATTACTTAGGTCATATGCCCAAACCGTTGTTCCATCCCCAATCTTCGTTTGATGGATGTTATATCCACTGCTGTATGTGAGAGCTGTGTGGATCAGTTTTTGTTTACCTTTCACTTAACAGATACATGAACTTCTGAAGATATTAACCATTCATACAAGAATTTTGTGTAGTGATATTTTATTTCACAAAGTTAGATTATGTGGCTTTTTTTTCCAGATGAAACCATGTGATGACATCTTTGTTTATTGTGATTATGTAAACAAAATTCTGATGATTTGATCATTCCTTGCTGTTCCAGCAGCAGAAGCTGTGATGTGTCTAGCATCTGCCTCTTCCTCCTGGGCATCCTCTGGATTGTCCTGCTCCCCCTGGTCTTCATCCAATGGCGTGTTTGTGCATACACAAATATTGTGCAGAATGCAACATGCTATTATGATCTTGCATACAAGTTAAGGACTGTACAGGAGTCTGCCCCCCGATGTGTCTAGGCACCGGAACCTGGATTTGAGGACTCAAAATGTCCATTCAACAATGGCCCTTGTGCGTCCCAGTACAACATTGTAGTCTCTCTGTGCCTGTGTGTGTGTCACTTTGATAGACGTCATCAGCCATGTCGAGAGTGCATATCCTTGATCACCTGAAACAGATAATGGAGAGATGTGTCCATCAGTATCTGTGCCTGCTGTGTTTGCAGAGTGTCTATTTTGGTGTGTGCATTGTGCAACTTTGGCCATTCTGGTTTGTCATGTGGAGCTTCAGACAATTAACTAGCATCACTGAAATGAAATTGCCTATACTTGACAGCCTACACATCACCATGTTGTCATTGTCTGGATCCTGTGTATTACCTCCATGTTGTGACTGTCAGGATGTATGTTTCACTAGAAAAGAGATTACAGCTTATTTACAGGCCCGTTGCACAAACTGATGCTCTCCTGTGCACATATTTTATGGGGTGCACCATTGGCACATGTGCCTACTGAAACATCCACCTTAACTTTTTGACGATTACTATGTTGGAACATCAGATACCTCATTGGGAGTGATTGTGCTGAGGGTAGCTGAGAACGAAATTCCTTGTCTGCTAAACGTTGAACTCATTGTGGGCTAATTGCATCCACCTTGCCCCCAAGGTGGGTCAGTGTTTAAGTGACAGTTGCACTGCTACCTGGTGCAATTAACTTACTGGGACATGTCATGACAACATACATATGCATTGACGTCCTTGTGCATGAGTTGACTTTGAACACCTGCTGCATGGTGCATGGCTAACTGTGCACCATCACATGTGAGAGCAGGGGATCTGTCATCTTCTCGTACATATGGCACATGTGTTTATTTCAAGATGTATGTAGCACAGCAGAAGCATATGTTCTGTGCCATGTGCTGCATTGATTTATTTATTTTAAATTTTATCTGATGAGTTCAGCAAAATCTATATTCCATGGGTGCCATACTGGTTTGTGTGAGATTTTGTAGGCTACTCCCTTGTTGTGCTGTCTGACATATGTCTTGATTATTTTGTATTGTGTGCTTGTGTATATTGTTTGGACCTGTTCCAAGGTATGTCATCATATTACATTGGCTACATGTGCATTTTCACATATTTGATCTACATACTTGTGTACTTGAGGTGTGTGGTGTGTTTATTTTGTACTTACCAACAAGCAGTCAATTTCCATACGTGCCATTCTCAAACCGCTGGTTGATGATCGATTGGCGAAAGATGTAGGAGTCATGCACACTCCCAGGAAACTTAGCAACAACATTGACGAACAGGCCCAGGTGGTCCATAATTGCCTGAACATTCATTGAGTGTGTGTGCTTCCTGATCCTGTATATATGTGCAGTGTCCGCCGGAGGCACAAGTAGAACATGGGTGCAGTCAATTGCCCCCAACACATGCGGAATCCAGCAATGTCATAGAAGCCTTGCTTGTTGTCAAGTTGTTCTTGCGCAGTGTTGGGGAAGCGTAGGTGCTGCAGCGTCAGGCTGATGATGGTATCCAAGACAGTTGGGAGGAACCTTGAGAAGACTGACTGTGAGACTCCACCCACTCTGGCAGTGGTTGGTTGGAAGGTACCAGAGGTGTTTTTGCACCATTTTTTAGACCAGCTTTTTTCTGGTCTTAACCCCTTAACCGCGGTTCGAATTCCACCGCGGTGCGGCGGTTTTAATCAGCGGGCGGGGCTGCGTCGGCCAACGGACGTGCGCAGCACTACGGAGGTAGTGCTCGCGACGGCCGTTGGCCGACAGCAGCACTTAAGGGGTTAAAAACCAGCAGCTAACTGGCCTTAGCGGCAGTTTTTGGGAAGTATCGCCGGACTGATAAATCATTGTAAATATTTCAAAGTGGGGTTAGCGGCAATTTTTACACGGGAACGCCCACGTTGCATCTCATTTTTGTTAAGTTACACTAACAGAAGTGGTGATCAGAAAAACGCACATTAACGTAGGAAAACTGCCGCTAACTGCGGTTAGTGGCAACTTGTACATACGGCAATAAAATTAATTTACGCTACAGCGGCGTTAACTCCTTGTACATATGCCCCTATATCCCCATTGGAGTTAATAATAGAAAATTACACCCAGTGGGATGACGCTTTTGTAAATGATATTTAGGACTAAGGGTGGGCGTAGTTCGCGAAGTAATGCTTCGCGAAGCTACGCAAAGTGTAGTTCGCGCTACGCAAGCTTCGCGTAGCACTACGCGAACTGCGTAGCGCACTGTTCGCAATGATTGCACAGTGCCGGATGCTTGTCCGCACTGTGCAATCATTGAAAACGGCAACTTGCACAGTGCGAGTTGTCTTTTACTGCTGCTCGAGTAGATTTTTACCCGAGCGGCAGCTTTCTCAACGCGGACTGGTAGTTTCCATCGCGAGCGGTCGCAAGCATACGCGACCACTCGCAATGAGAAAACCTGACCTCCCCGCGTTGAGAATCTCGCCGGGAGGTTTATTTTCCACGCTCGCGATCGGCAACTTGATGTTGCTGATCGCGAACGAGGAAAAAGTCTCGCCGGGATGTCATTTTGCTTGCTCGCGGTCGCCAACTTGACGTTGAGGACCGCGAGCAAGCAAAAAATGACCGCGGCACTACGCTACGCTCACGCTACGCGTGTTCGCACTGTGCTACGTGCACTCGCGTTGTGCGAAGTAGCGCAAACTTCGCAAACTACGCGAGCGTAGCGTAGCACTTCGCCCAGGGTTATTTAGGACACAATATTTATGTCAGACGATATTTCAGTAGATGTTATTCTGACATACAGTCTCTATTTAACTTATAGGTTTACCCTAATTCTGAGGTACTTTGCTGAAAAAACATTTTGTGATCTGCAGCCTGATTTGAGGGATCCTCTGAATTATATTACTTGTTTCCACTGAATAGCCACAGCCTTTTTATTTTGAGCGCACATAGACGGCACCCTTAAGAAGCAAACTGAAGACAGCACATATTGCTCACTCTAATACTCTTACTAAATTTAAATTTTGTTGAACACTACACTCTTGAATGGTTGTGAACGTCTGCTAATTTGCCAATGATCTCTCTAAAGAATATTTCAGCAAGAATTCCTCCCCTGTCTACTTTTAGAGAAGCACAATGTTTTTAACGATTTCCAACTATTCAGAAACAGCTTAACAAAGATTGCACTCATTATTCCTGTGATGTCACCCAGATGCTAAAGATGCAGACTCTTCAAGAGAATTTCTGTTGGTGTAAATTGCCAAAAAGAGCTATGACGAATTTCAAGAAGGACTTGGTTACTTTTTCTGTTTTTGCACATCCTGAAGCCCACAAGAAATGCATTATTTAGACTGATAATTCCAATACTGTCTTATCTTGTAACAAGTACAGGATGATGACCAGTGGCATCCCATTTTCCTCACTTGCGATATTTCTGTCTGTGAAGAGAATTATTTACCTATTAAGAATAAGCAGGTTGCTAAAGACTGTGGGGCTGATTCCCAATGGTAAACTTTTGTGTAAGTTTATAATTGTTTGCTATTCACAAAGTGATTTACGAGTAGCAGCTTTATGAGTGCTGAGTATAGGCACATAAAAATACCTATCTTTTTATGTGCAGGAGACTCCACACTCATAAAGATACTACTCGTAAATCCCTTTGTGAATAGTAAACAATCATAAACGTACTTGAAAGTGTAAGTTTATATTTGTAAATCAAACCCTACATTGTGTCTGTCTAGAGCCACCTATTGAACAGATCTTGTTTTCATGTTCAATTACTTACACATCACAAGATGTTTATGTAATGTGCCAGTATTAGTGGTGATACAGCACCCAATCACATTGGGTATAATTTCCTCATAAGTATTTTACTTTATCTATTTATTAGAAACATGTAAAATTATGGATGGTGGCAAACATTTCCTAATATCATCATTCCCAGATAATGTAAAAGAGGCTATGCACGGTAGGTTAAGTTGTACATTAAGACCTAGTCAGTGTATGTAGAATAGAAAGATTTTCAACATGACTCTGACATTTTCTTAAACCCCTGCCTGTAACACCAGAATGATAGCATGCTATTTCTACTAACTTTATTGTGGAGATTCACTTCTTTGCTGGATGAAATAAATGCCTTTCCAAAAACTGTGAATAATATTTCTGAGGTTTCCTTGTTTCTCCCCTGAAGGCAATTCCTATGGCTCCAGAGATGGCATGTGGTTTCCATTCTGAATTTCTTTTATTCATACTTCACCTTTGAGTTTATATTTAATTGAAGCTTTATGCATTGTGGAATGCTGGATTCTATGCATCCTATCAACTGTGCATATACCTTAACATCTGCCCAATATTGAACTGCCTTCATTAATCCAATGGTCAAGATAGATATTCAAAATTATTTTAGCTGCAATATTTACAATGCTATATGCATCATTCTACTTCATTGTATCACCAATTCTATTTTTTAAATGTATTTATTTATTTATTGTTTTATTTATGCAACATGGTGTTTCTAACAAAAAAGTTAAACATAAAGATAAGCTCGGTACATAACATAATAGGCCTGTGGTTCGAGGACCCCTTGGGATCTGCGAGGCCTACTTAAGGGGTCTGCGACTGTTTTACAAAATGTAATATTATTAAAATGAGTGCACTTAAATTAATAAAGTATATACAAGTAAAGACGCAAAATTGAAAACTTTTCTATGTTTGATTGTGAGTTAAACAAAAAATTTCAATATTCTAGTTTGTTTAGTGTATAATTGTTTCTGTATATTTCTGTATTTTTTCAGGTTCAAACAATAAAAAACTGCTTAGGCCAGGGGTTTCCTGCTTCCAAAATGACTCAGTGGGTGTCCCAGGATTCCTGTAATGATTCAGTGAGGATCCATAGATGTCAAATGGTTAAGAACAGCTGTAATAGACAAATTAGATGGATAACCCAAACCACAGTGGGTGATTTAGGGATTATACTGAGATACTGTTGTGTGATGGGGAAACAGTGAAAATCAAAATATTTGAACAGGTTTCATGGTTTATTTCACAACAGAGCTGTTATCAAGTTTGATACATTGTGTACCAGTAGTTGTTCTTTCAAACCAATCAAATTAGGTGGCACCTAAAGGTAGTTTTAGTCACCCTGAGGGCTTTATTACGATGGCGGTCAGACGCATCGCAGTAGGAGTCGGACCGCCTGACAAGTAGTCAGAGGTCCCACCCACCAGATTAGGAGGCTACTGCCATGTAGGTGGTCAGAAACATCCCTTTTTCTATTGTGGCTTGTGCTGCGGCCCAGAAAAGGGCCGCAGCACAAGCTGCAATAGAAAAAGGGATGTTTTTAAACATCCATGCACCGTGTGCCAGGCACCATGTGGTGCCCGGCACACGGTGCATGGATGTTTGAGGGGCACACCATGTGCCCCCGGGGCACATAGCAGAGGCCAACAGGTGATAGGGGCCCTGCTAGGGGCCCCCAAAGTCACATTCCGACAGCCTTTACATTGCAGTGGGACTGCCATGAAAAGACTGTGGGAAACTGACATCCTAATCTCTACAAAAATAACAATTGATGGACAGAATGCAGAACAATGTCATACATTCACCCCAGTACAGAGATCTGGGCCTAAATCCATCGTTTGTTTGCTCACCATGCCATTCCAGTTTGGACCCAGCCATATGCAAATCAGTCTTGACCCTGCGCCCAATGGGAACAGTCCAGCTCGAACTGCCAGGCCAGGTCCTCCCTGGACTGGAAACAAGCATCCTAGGACCGGTTTCGGGCTTTCTGCCCTCATCAGCCAGGATAGCTTGACTCCAGTGGCATGGAGAGCACGGGACCCACGTCTGGGCATACCCGTCCCACTCGGGGTGACAAATGCAAAAATAACAATTGATGGACAGAATGCAGAACAATGTCATACATTCACCCCAGTACAGAGATCTGGGCCTAAATCCATCGTTTTTTTGCTCACCATGCCATTCCAGTTTGGACCCAGCCATATGCAAATCAGTCTTGACCCTGCGCCCAATGGGAACAGTCCAGCCCGAACTGCCAGGACAGGTCCTCCTGGACTGGAAACAAGCATCCTAGGGACCGGCTTCGGGCTTTCAGCCCTCATCAGCCAGGATAGCTTGACTCCAGTGGCATGGAGAGCACGGGACCCACGTCTGGGCATACCCGTCCCACTCGGGGTGACAAATGCAGAAATAACAATTGATGGACAGAATGCAGAACAATGTCATACATTCACCCCAGTACAGAGATCTGGGCCTAAATCCATCGTTTTTTTGCTCACCATGCCATTCCAGTTTGGACCCAGCCATATGCAAATCAGTCTTGACCCTGCGCCCAATGGGAACAGTCCAGCCCGAACTGCCAGGCCAGGTCCTCCCTGGACTGGAAACAAGCATCCTAGGACCGGTTTCGGGCTTTCAGCCCTCATCAGCCAGGATAGCTTGACTCCAGTGGCATGGAGAGCACGGGACCCACGTCTGGGCATACCCGTCCCACTCGGGGTGACAAATGCAAAAATAACAATTGATGGACAGAATGCAGAACAATGTCATACATTCACCCCAGTACAGAGATCTGGGCCTAAATCCATCGTTTTTTTGCTCACCATGCCATTCCAGTTTGGACCCAGCCATATGCAAATCAGTCTTGACCCTGCGCCCAATGGGAACAGTCCAGCCCGAACTGCCAGGCCAGGTCCTCCCTGGACTGGAAACAAGCATCCTAGAACCGGTTTCGGGCTTTCAGCCCTCATCAGCCAGGATAGCTTGACTCCAGTGGCATGGAGAGCACGGGACCCACGTCTGGGCATACCCGTCCCACTCGGGGTGACAAATGCAAAAATAACAATTGATGGACAGAATGCAGAACAATGTCATACATTCACCGAAGTACAGAGATCTGTACTGGGGTGGTGGAGTGAGCTAAAGAATGGTGATGGATTAAACCCAGATCAGTTGACTGGGGGTGAGTGTTTGATTTGCTCAAACGCTCCGTCCATCATCCCCTTTGGTATCGCTTTGTTCGCCCTAAGTTGGCAGGGTATGCCCAGACGTGGGTCCCTTGCTTACTTTGCCACTGGATTCAAGCTAGCCTGGCTAATGACACCTGAATAGCCAGAAACCGGTCCCAGGATGCTTGTTTCCGGTCCAGGGAAGACATGGCTTGGCAGTTCGGGCTGGACTGTTCCCATGAGGCACAGGGTCAGACTGATTTGCATATGGCCATGTCTGAACTAGGGTGGTGGAGTGAGCTAAAGAATGGTGATGGATTAAACCCAGATCAGTTGACTGGGGGTGAGTGTTTGATTTGCTCAAGCGCTCTGTCCATCATCCCCTTTGGTATCGCTTTGTTCGCCCTAAGTTGGTGGGTATGCCCAGACGTGGGTCCCTTGCTCACTTTGCCACTGGATTCAAGCTAGCCTGGCTGATGACGGCTGAATAGCCAGAAACCGGTCCCAGGATGCTTGTTTCCGGTCCAGGGAAGACATGGCTTGGCAGTTCGGGCTGGACTGTTCCCATGAGGCATAGGGGCAGACTGATTTGCATATGGCCATGTCTGAACTGGGGTGGTGGAGTGAGCTAAAGAATGGTGATGGATTAAACCCAGATCAGTTGACTGGGGGTGAGTGTTTGATTTGCTCAAGCGCTCCGTCCATCATCCCCTTTGGTATCTCTTTGTTCGCCCTAAGTTGACAGGGTATGCCCAGACGTGGGTCCCTTGCTCACTTTGCCACTGGATTCAAGCTAGCCTGGCTGATGACGGCTGAATAGCCAGAAACCGGTCCCAGGATGCTTGTTTCCGGTCCAGGGAAGACATGGCTTGGCAGTTCGGGCTGGACTGTTCCCATGAGGCACAGGGTCAGACTGATTTGCATATGGCCATGTCTGAACCGGGGTGGTGGAGTGAGCTAAAGAATGGTGATGGATTAAACCCAGATCAGTTGACTGGGGGTGAGTGTTTGATTTGCTCAAGCGCTCCGTCCATCATCCCCTTTGGTATCGCTTTGTTCGCCCTAAGTTGGCAGGGTATGCCCAGACGTGGGTCCGTTGCTCACTTTGCCACTGGATTCAAGCTAGCCTGGCTGATGATGGCTGAATAGCCAGAAACCGGTCCCAGGATGCTTGTTTCCGGTCCAGGGAAGACATGGCTTGGCAGTTCGGGCTGGACTGTTCCCATGAGGCACAGGGTCAGACTGATTTGCATATGGCCATGTCTGAACTGGGGTGGTGGAGTGAGCTAAAGAATGGTGATGGATTAAACCCAGATCAGTTGACTGGGGGTGAGTGTTTGATTTGCTCAAGCGCTCCGTCCATCATCCCCTTTGGTATCGCTTTGTTCGCCCTAAGTTGGCAGGGTATGCCCAGACGTGGGTCCCTTTCTCACTTTGCCACTGGATTCAAGCTAGCCTGGCTGGTGACGGCTGAATAGCCAGAAACCGGTCCCAGGATGCTTGTTTCCGGTCCAGGGAAGACATGGCTTGGCAGTTCGGGCTGGACTGTTCCCATGAGGCACAGGGTCAGACTGATTTGCATATGGCCATGTCTGAACTGGGGTGGTGGAGTGAGCTAAAGAATGGTGATGGATTAAACCCAGATCAGTTGACTGGGGGTGAGTGTTTGATTTGCTCAAGCTCTCCGTCCATCATCCCCTTTGGTATCGCATCCTAATCTCTACAGCAGTGCCTCCATGGCCACCCACTCCATTGTAGGGATTAGGCTTCAACCGCCACCCCGACAGGCTCCTTGTGCCTGTTGGAGGAGGTAGTCTCTCCACCGCCCGATGCTCTACGATTGCCCGGTATCATAATCCGGCAGTCAGACTGCTGCCCTAGATGTAGAGAGCACTGGCACCCACGGCTTGTCAGTGGCAGTCCTCCCGACATCCTAATGAGGCCCTGAGTGATGGGTAATCCAACATTTCAGAAGGCAGTAACTTCCAGTGATGATGACTTTGACGTTCGAGAGATTAAATATGGTTGCTGCACAAAGAGATTTGACTATGACTGGGAGGTTTTGACCGGCCAGTAGTATATTTTTGGAGATGAATGACATCAGTATGCTGGCAAGCTATTATGGGTATATGCTGTGAGCCGACTTGAATGTGTGTCAAAAGCTTGTAGAGGGTCTTGTTTTTAGTTCCCCACAGCTTCATAAAGAAATGAAGTGGATGGTGAGAGACTGATCAGGTTGAAGTTTGCTCTGTTAGCAGAATAAAAGGCTTGTCTAGTGGGAGAAGAAATGTAGTGGGTCTCCCACACTTGCTAAGTATGAGGGAATTAATTATTTTATTGGTATGGAATGGCAGACGTTGTCATATATTTCTAATGTTTATCATCCTTCAGATTCACTACACATAAAACAACTGAAATTTACACTAAGATCAGATGGGAAGAAAGGCAAGAAGTCTGGGGGAAGAAGATTCAACTAGGTTGATGGGTCAGTGCCGCTTGAGGAGAAAAAGTAGAGGCCCTCAGTTTAGGAAGAGTTTGATATAAGAATGACAAATCGCAGTCAAGGAGTGATTTAAGCCAAATTAAAGCCCAGGGAGGTAAGTAAAAAACAACAAGAACAATTGAATAGCATTGGTGTAACAATAGTAGGAAACCAAAACTAGAGATTGTTGGAAATTAGGTTGCTGGTTGAGGTGGACTCAAGCAACAACCTCAATTCCTGTCAGGATGAAGTCGCAAGCAAACCCAAAATTAACCTGTGCTTAACCTTCTGGTGGCTTGGCACAAAAGCAGTCAGGCTTAGCTTAGAGGTAATGTATAAAGTGTTTATGCAGCACTTCAAACAGTAATAATGTAAAACCACCACACAAGAAAAAAACCACACCAACTTTGAAAAACAAAGTAAAATGTAATGCGTTATTTGAAACCAAAATAACAAAAATCCAACCAGTAGAACCAGAGAACTGAAGTTTTAAGTAAAAATAGTACCCAGAAGCACTAAATGCCATGTGGTTGTGCCAGACTGGGCCAAGATCACAAGTTCAGGCCGACAGCGATAGAGCTCAGCCGGACACAGAGACCAGATTAGGTACATTAAACAAAGTACCTTAAACCCTGTTTGAGGAGCATTGGGAGGCAGGAAACATCCTTTTTAACGAAGGCTTTACAACGAAAAGCTTTAATTACGAAACCGGTACCATGACGGAGTCATTACTATGCCCGTCTTTACTTTGAATAATTCACTACTACGGAAGGCATCACACCGCATGTCACTACAACGAAATTTATTGTTGTAGTTGACAACGCTAGTCTTCGCCACAAAATTAACGCAAGGATTTAATGCAGGATATTTTATAATACATATATTATATTTTGTCTTTTTCACACAATGCTCAGCGCTAGACAGCTGGCAGTTGTAAAAAGAAACTGTTCATACCCCAGGGGCATTAAAGAGCACAGTGTCTTATCAGAGGTTGGGAAATCGGATTTCTTTCGAACTTGTGAACATTTGCAGTTATGGCAGCATGTATTGCCACAGCTGTGTCCTACTCTATTGAAGGTGTAACAAGACTGCTCTGGAGGACAGTCCAGTTTGTTCAAGTTACATCCTTTTGTCCCAGCAAGCACCACGCCTTTCAGGCTCTTGCTAAGAAGTGAATAAACGGGCAGGTCATAGAATCACTGTTAAATTTTGTAGACAATGATGTGACGCAAGAAGATAATGTAACACAGCCACACATCCTTTAGGCCTCAATAGAGTAGCACACAGCTGTGGTAATATTTACTGGCATAACTGCGAATATTCGCTAGCTAGTAAAGAAAGCCGATTTTCCAACCTCCCATAAGACACTGTGCTCCTTAATGACCCTGGGTATGAACAGTTTCTTTCCCGAAGGCGGTTACGTTGATTGGCATATCACAAAATTGCTCGCATGCAAAATGGTAAGTGAGAAGTATATTTCTTTACATGCCTTTTGAACATTTTTTGTTGTTTATTACAATTTGACGTTGTAATGATAATCGAAGTAAAAGTATGCGTAAAAATTATGTTCGTTGTTGCAGTATTTGAAATGCTTCCCAATATGACAGCGTGATATTGGTTTTCGATGAAGAAACTGGAGTGGTCATGCCATCCTCATTGTTTTGCTTTAGTTGTAAAAGCCTTCAGTGTTAGGCTTTCGTTGTTGCATCATACATCCGCTCGAGATATTGCGTCGAGTATGCGTTGCACAGTGGCAGTTCCGAGGAGCGGCGAGGCTGCGATGCAGAGTCCTCTGTTGTCGTCGAGGATGCCTTTGACGACAGGATTAAGATGTGGCTCTGGAGAAGCTGCGGGGCTGCGATACAGAGTCCTGCATCCCTAGGATGCCATCAATGAGGGGCTTGCTATGCAAAGGCCTGAGCCGAGGATGCATCGCGCAGTGCTAGTTGCAAGGAGGCTGCGATGCAAAGTCCTGCTTCGTGGATGCACCTCAATGTGGTGGCTCCGAAGCTGTTGCAAGAAGATGCATCACACTGCGTCATTTCTGCTCACAGGGCCATAGCTTGGAGAGCACTTGAGGCCCACTTGTAAAGGTACAGGGCTGGGATGGCACCACTTGGGGGGTAGGACTCACAGCAGACAAAATCTAGGTGCTGCGTTCAAGGTGGTTGGAGCCTTTTCTGTCCCTGAGGCTTTGATCAGGAGGCTAGCCAACTAGTCCTTGGAGGCATTCTGGTGGTCATGGGATCAAATTGCAGGTCTAGTCCTTTCACTCAGACAGCAGGACAGTAGGGCAGCAGGTTAGCAGGGCAATACATTAGAAGGCCTACTTTCAGAGCACTACACTACTCCTTCGGAGTCTTCCACCGGTCTAGAGGTGTTATGAAGTGTTTGGTCTAAAGCCCAATATTCATACCTGGTGTCCACTTAGAAATATGAGAAGGTTCTGGAGGTTTCCACTCCACAGAGGCGTTTGAAATTTTCTGCCTCCCTGCCCTGGCCCCAGCTTGTCTGAAGTCACAAACGCCTAGTGTCAAAACCTTTGTGAGTGTGCCTAGGCTGAGCCTTTATAATGTGCGATAGGTGACAGCTCCTCCCCTTCATCAAGTCAGAGATGGCCCATCTTGCCAACACCTATGATCCTTTATCTCACTGTCTGAGAGCAATACACGAAGACTGACTGATAGATACACCTAATCAGCTGACCCAGGATATAGGCAGCAGATACCAAGTGGTTGGGACAAGAAAATAGCAACTTTATAAAAGTGGAATCTTCAGAATTGTTACTTAAAATCTGACATTACCTTTAAAGATTGCCTTAAATTACAATTCTTTAGACACCAAACTTGATGTTTCTACCTTCTACCAATCAAAAAATATAACTTATTGAATATAATAGGGCAACCCGATGTTATCCTATGGGAGCGGTAGGCCTTGCAGTAGTGAAAAACAAATTTAAGAGTTTTTCACTACCCGGACATGTGAAAGTTAAAAGTACATATCCATCTTTTTAAATACACTGCACTCTGCCCTATCAGCTGTTTAGGGTTTACTCTATAGGTGACCTACATGTATTAAAAAGGAAGGTTTAGGCCTGGCAAAAAGTTCATTTGCTAGTTCGAAATAGCAGTTGAAAACTGCACACAAAGGCTGCAATGGCCTGCCTGAGACACGTCTAAAAGGCTATTTAAGTGGGTGGCACAAGCAGTGCTGCAGGCCTACTACTAGCAGTTAATTTACAGGCTCTCGTTACAAAGGTAGTACCACTTTACAAGTAAATAAATGTGCCTATTGGGTGTAAGACATTAGATTAGCAGTGGTAAAGTGCATAGAGTCCTAACAGCCAACACAAACGGGTTCAGAAAACAGGAGGGTGAAGGCAAAAAGTTTGGAGATGACCCTGCAGAAAGGGCAACGTCCTACACATCCCCACTCCAGCCAAAATTAATAACCCTGGGTGTAAAACTCCGCTCCGCTCGTGGAGTTTGCGGAGTTTTGGCAACTCTGCGTTCCGCGTAGAACGTGGAGTTACCAAAAAACTTCGCACTCCACAATGGAGTGGAGGGTTTTTGCGTTTGCGCACCTGAAATGCATTTTCGAGCAGGCAGGAGTGACTTACCGGGTGCCTGCGATCGCTGACAAGATTTGCCGAGCCGTTCGCGAGCGCCACGAGATTTGCTAGGCGGCCCCATGGTCCTGCGAGTGTTTGCGATCACGAACACATAATTCGAGCACGCCATCAGACTTCCGGCGGAAGTTTTGTGAAGAACGCGATCCCGTACTCGCAGAATCTACCGCAACTGCAATCTGGAGAAGGTTCTCTCCCTGAGCAGCATCAAAACCTTCTCAAAATGACGATTTGGATTGAAAAAACTCCTCAAATTGACATTTGACTGTACTTTTTGTGCAAGGAGTCCTTTTACTTTTTCTACTTTTTTTTTCAAGAGGTCCAACTTCCTGATTCTGTCCAGCAGGCTCCTCCCAGTGCTTTGTCCTTCTCCTGGTCACTTTTCATTTGGATTTGGAGCTGGAAGGATCAAGGATCACTCTTTGTGTCTGCTGCATCATATATCATTGGATTTGAGGACTTTGAATTTGAGATTTCACAAGTGAGTTGGAAAATTGGTGTTGTTTGTTTGATTGGGGCCATGCACCTAGATTTATTTGTACTTTTTATCGTTTTTAAAAAATTTATTGTGGTGGGTGGACTGTAGTTTCAGAAGGGGCCTCATTGTTTCTTTGTAAGTAATTTTTCTTCTTTTATAAAGGAAACACGTTGCACAGTTCACTACATTTTTCTCCATGTTTTGAAAACAATTTGCAATATTTATTTAATTCACTATGTGTCCCAGTATTCTGCCAAAAATAGGCCTTTCTCAGCCAGTAGGCCCAGCGCTACTCATGGGTGCATCAAACAACTATTTCCGTGGTGTCTGTTGAATTTAAAGTTTACTAACATCATTTTGGCCATGGATGGCATTGGATTAAAAATACAAAATGTGTTTTTTGTGGTATTTCACCTTTTTCCTTTCATGTGTGTTAAATGAAATGCCTTTGTTGGTTGTGTGTGGTTATAACTTGCAAACCTTTTTAGCCCTGTGGATTTTCGTTTTTGGCATTGTTGCATTAAAGATGTGTTGTTTAGCATGCCTCCTTTGTCTGGCCAGTGTGTGAGTGTGTTTGTAATAGTGGGCCATCATTTGCCTTGGCTGAGCCTCCCCATGTGGCCAGGAGCCATTTTGTAAAGTTTGTGTCCATATAGGCCTGCTTGAGTTCATTGTTTTCCCAGGCCTCCTGCTTGTTGTTGTTGTGACCATGTGGCTGGCAGCCATTTTGTGGAGGCAGTTAGTGTGCTTTTGCCATAGGCCTGCATTGTCTGTCTTCTCTTTGTAGGCTTATTGCTTGTTGTGGCCTGACCATGTGGCTGGCGGCCATTTTGCGAAGGCAGCCAGTGTGCTTTTGTCTTAGGCCTGCATTGTCTTCCCTTTGTAGGCTTATTATTGCTTGTTGTTGTGGCCTGGCCATACGGCTGGCTGCCATTTTGTGAAGGCATCCTGTGTGATTTTGCCATAGGCCTGCATTCTCTTCCCTTTGTAGGCTTATCATTGCTTGTTGTTGTGGCCAGGCCATGTGGCTGGCGGCCATTTTGTGAAGGCAGCCAGTGTGCTTCTGCCATAGGCCTGCATGCCTTCTTTGTGGTGGCCATATCTTTGTGGTGGTTGTTGTTTTGCAGGCAATTTTTTCTTCTTTTATTCAGCAAAAAATGTAGCACAGTTCACTATATTTTCCTCATGTTTTTAATAAATTTGCACTATTTATTTGAATTGATTCACTATGTGGCCTATTCTGCCAATGGGTTTTCCAACCAATAGGCCCAGAGCTACTCATGGGTGCATGAAACAACTGTTTCTGTGGTGTCTGTTGAATTTAAACATCATTTTGGCCATGGATGGCATTGGATTAAAAGTACAAAATGGGTTCTTTGTGGTATTTCACCAAGTTTTTTTTTCATGTGTGTTGTTAAATGAAATGCCTTTGTTGGATGTGTGTGGTTGTAACTTGCAAACTTGTTATGCCCTGTGGATTTTCGTTTTTGTCATTGTTGCATTAAAGATGTGTTATTTAGCATGCCTTCTTTGTCTGGCCAGTGTGTGAGTATGTTTGTAATAGTGTGCCATCATTTGCCTTGGCTGAGCCTCTCCATGTGGCCAGGGGCCATTTTGTAAAGTCTGTGTCCATACTTCATATAGACCTGCTTGAGTTCATTGTTTTCCAGGCCTCCTGCTTGTTGGTGTTGTGTGACCATGTGGCTGGCGGCCATTTTGTGGAGGCAGTTAGTGTGCTTTTGCCATATAGGCCTGCATGTCTGTCTTCCCTTTGGTCCCCTTGGCTTATTGCTTCCATTGTCATTTGTCAGCTGCAGCTACCTGAGTGCTGCATCCGACGTGATGCACAATGCCAAACCGTTACATTTGTATTTCTTTTGTTATTCTTCTTCTTTCCTATCCTTCCTGTGTGTAGTGTACACAGTACACCATGAAAGCCCTTGTTGTTGTCAAAGTCCCGCAAATGGTTACACTGTATTGTTAATTGTTTTAATAACTTAGGTAATAACACTAACAAGTGTGACCACACACTAAATTATATTATATTTGTTTGTACTAGTAATTGAACCACAACAATGCCAAGTTTCACTGATGTTCTTCTTGCTTCTTTGCTTTTAGGTGCACAAAAGAGAAGGAGACAACATCACCCATTCTACTGCCAGACAGAAGGCCTTCACCCTGCGCACGACGTCACATGACGAGTGACCACAGACAGACATCTCTTCCACTTGTGCCACTGCGTGCTAACTGCCATCTTCAAGATAGCCCCAAAGAAAGGTACCAGGTTCAGTAGCAAGAAAGTTGCCAGTGAGAAGAAGGCACTGCCACTTACCACCATCGGTATGTCGCCCAAGACCTTTTTGGGAAACCAAAAATTGCGCCTGCAGCAGCGGTGTCCGGGGAGCAAGCTGGGAGCAGCACCCCCGCATCAGTGGACCCACCGTACCAACCTAGGCCCAAGCCCATGTCTGTTGCAGAGGCAGCCAGTCTAATCACAACAACGCCGACGAGCAGTGATATTGAAATTGACTTATCGTTATCGCATAGTAGTACCCAATCAATGCAGGAAACTCAGATAAGTGGGCAACAACAGCCGCAACCACCCCCAATAATAGTTGTTCCTCCCGAAGTAGAGACAGTTCAGGAGATTGAGCTTCCTGCTGAGGAAGAAGAAGAGCAAGCCACTCTTTCAGAAGATCCATTGTCTTCCAGATCCCCAGCAAGGAAAAGGAGGGCTAGTCCATCAACTTCTTCTGCAAACCCCCTTCTAATGATCTAGACGCCACTTGGATCCCACCTCAGTCTGAGAGTGAGACACGCCACGAGACAAGGCTAGAGAAAAGGAAGGTTCCAGAAAGCCTTAGATTTATGGAGGTAAGTGTAGAAGAGGAGGATGATGACGAGCCAGTCATCATGGACATTAGCCCCGCCCCAGTGGAGACCGACATTACCCCATCCCAAATTGCTGTGAGGGATGTGGCACTGATGCCACCAACACAGATACCACCAACACCACCTCCAGCTGCCATATTTACAAAGTCCTATTTTGCCAGAGTTGCTGTTTCAGCACTACATCATGAAGTGCTGGAATTGCTTGGACAAGCTTTGCAGCAGAGTGCTGTTCACACTATCCACCTGACAACAGACATGTGGACCATTTGCCAAGCCACTGATTATATGTACATCACTGCATACTGGATCTCTTTTGTGGGGGTTAGAGAAAAGATATCTGCAGGTGTTGACACTGCTGAGATTTTTAATGCCGCTCGGAAACATGCAACAGTAGCCATGTTCGCCATGGAGAAATCTCATACTGCTGCAAACATTTTGGAAGACTTTGACAACAAGGTCTTTGAATGGCTGCGACCAAGAGGACTTAACATTGGTTTTGTTGCCACAGACAATGGCAGTAATATAGTTAAGGCCATGGCCGATGGTGGCTATTTCAGGGTCCTGTGTTTGGCGCACTGCATTAACATCATTGTTCAAGACTTTCTGAAAAAAGAAGACCAAGTCAGCAACTTACTGACCACCTGCAGAAGAATCTGCATACATTTCAGCCATTTTTTTAAAGCCCAGAAGCAGCTGAGGATCATTCAACGTGATAATAGAGTGCCAGTTAAAGCACTCATCCAGGAGGTGCCAATGCGTTGGAACTCAACTTATTACATGCTTGAACATCTGTTTGAGCAGTACAGACCAATCAATGAATATGTCATGCAAAGAGGGGATGCTACTGTGAAAGGCATGATCATTGAGATAGACAAATGGGGCCCAGTTAAATGCCTGACAGAGATGCTGCATCCTTTTGAGTAACCCCGGGTGGGTAACTCCGCTCCGCCAGAGGAGTTTGTGGATTTTTGCCTATTCCGTGCTCCGCTGCGAAAGCGGAGTTTAGGCAAAACTCCGACGCTGTGGCGGAGCGGAGTTAGCCAGCCCCCCTCCACCCTCCCAAATTAATTAAAAATTAAAAAAGAAGGCACTTACCTGCGTGGCTGCCTCCTCCTCTGCCTGGCCGCTCTCCTTCCTGCTCCTCGCCATCCTTCTTCTATGAAAAACCCTACGTTGCACGTCTTGCATGAGCCTGAGTGCAATGCGGTTGGCTCACAGCAGCCAAAACAACAACACCAAGAACAACATCAACAACAACAAGAACAGGAGCATCAGCCCCAAAATCGGCACAGGAATGGTTTCTACAGGCAGGGCTTAAGTCCAGTGCTGAGGCAAAGGCAAAAGAGGCAGAGAAAAGCGGAGCACCCATGACCATTGAGCGGATGGTCCAGGCCTATTTGGATGACCCTACAGAGGTCTACTTTGATCAAAACCCATTTCTGTATTGGGATTGGAAAAGGCGCCAATGGCCAGTGCTCAGCAGGCTAGCGATAAACTATCTGACTTGCCCCGTAACAAGTGTCTCTGCTGAGCGTGTTTTCAGTGCCGCTGATGCCATTCTGACAGTGAGAAGGACCAGTCTCTCGCCCCAAAATGTGGAGAGGTTAACCATGATCAAAATGAATCAGCACTTTATACCACCGGATTACACCATACCTGAAGTACCACAGCAGGAAGATGATGACGGTGACTCAGGTCATGGAAGTGGTGTGTTAGGTGACCTACATCTGGGTGAACCACCAGATTTGAGGACGAGCTCTACTTCTCTGACAACTAGGCTTTCGAGTTACTTTCCTTCTTCCATTGACGCCCAAAAGAAAGCTCCAAACAAAGATATAGCTAAGGAACTTTATTTACGTTATTATTTGTGTGTGTCACTGTCTTTCTGGTTCACAACAAATCCATGCCCACCGTCTTACTCTTTTATTGCCGGATTGGAGTTGCAACTGTGTGCAGTAAGTGAAGAAGTAAGTCCTCTCCTCCTGATGCGCCCTAAAGCCATTTTCCTCAAGCCAGACATTGGATGGAGAATACAACAAATGTGAAATGTGTGCCTGCCTCCAAACCGGGGCCCTGACTATATATCTATCCTTTCCTAGCCTAGGGACTGCGCTGGAAGAACAGGTAAATGATTGCATGCATTGCACGCTGAGTGATTGTTGTCTACTATTCTTCTACATACAAAAAAAGTGACTCAAGTCAATCTGTCCTTTCTTGATGTTCAATAACAAAATTGTACTACTGCAGGCCGATCCATTGCATTTTTTAGTCGGGACGAGTCTGGAACTCACTTGGGAGTCGGGACACTGTTGGTATGGAGTTGGACACCATACCATACTCGCAGTCAGAGTCAGGAGGAGGATCAGAGATGATTGATGGAATAACTCAGGGCGTGAAGTAGCCTAAAGTTAAACAACAACACCAGACCTACATGTCTGAGTAGTGGTGGTGGCGAGCGTGGTGTGACTGACAGCGGTGCATTGATTTTTTTACTTAATTTGGAAAATGCTATGCTGCTGTGTGTGTGTGTGTGTGTGTGTGCTCACTGTGCTGTCTGGCTCAAATTTGAAGCTAGGTGGAGGTCGGGTGAGGAGGCTTGTTCCTGTTGTTTGAGGTAACTGCCGGAAACAGACATGATTTAGCCCTGCCGCCTCTGAAAGTCTTCTTGTTGCACTCCTCCTTAATTATGCAGTTTAACTTTTCTCCTTGATTTTTCAATATCCTTTTGGTTTTTCTATCTACAGGCCCTTTACCCTGCGCCATACTGCAAAAACAACTCACACTTACCTTACCAAACCACACCTGCCAGGCACCCAAGATTGACGGACGGACAGTCCAAGGAAGGGCCAAGAAGAATGCGGAGATGCAACTCCCAATTTGGCAATAAAACAGTATCATTTTTTTTTTTTCTCTTCAATCATTACAATGACTGTCCGTGTTGTTTATGTTTGCTTATATTTGACTCCTACATATATATATATTTTTTTTACTATCTTTCAAAGGAAGCCCGGTACAACAGAACATAATCTATGTAACTTGGGTCTCTCTGGGGGCAGACAGACAATTGCATAATATATACTGTCCTGTACTATAAATAATTTATTACCCTAACAAATATAAACTAGAAGGAAAGAAACCCACCCCTCTCCCTAACCCCAACCAATGTCCAGTAAAGCAAGTCCCCAAAAATTGTGCATAAAATCAAATGTCCATAACACCATAACAAAAAAAAATAGAACATCCAAGTTTTCCCCAACTCCCACATTCCTACCCTCTCCCCAACAAGTTCCACCCACCAAAAAAAAGATTAAAAAGGGGCAAAGGTCAAGAAGACTGAGGTCTAGCAGCGGGCTTGCCGGATCTTGCACTCTTGGACGTGGAATTGCGCCTCAATTTTTTTTCCTCTAGGCGCGCCATCCGGAGGAGCATGCAGCGCTGACATTTTTTGCAGGAACAATAGGGGTGGGAAGCAGTGTTTGAATTGCGGCTGGCGGCTGCCAGACCATGGTGCCGTACCACCGGAGGCACTGGGGTGGCCTGGCTGAGGCCCGGGGCAATGGAGGCTGCAGCTGGTGCCTCCTCCTCCGCCAGAGCAATCAGCCACCGATATTCATCCCTGATAGCCTCCAGCTTCCGTTGCTGGGTTCTGGCTGCTAACTCCTGCCTGTTGGGTTGGGAAGGAGTAGCTATATTAAGAAAAAAAAAAGACAATTGTAAGTAATACTCAAAACAGTAACATAAAATTATACACATAAAATTATAGTGGCGCAGTAGCACTAGCAGTACATAACATTTGTGGTATCATCACTTCCTTGGATGTGATTAGAGTTTCAGGCATTAGGCACTATGGAGTAGACACGTATTGTTCTTCTTCTCTCTCTTGTTTAGCTAAATTCATCTTGTAGGCAAGCCAGCTCAGTCAGCTTGCGCTCTAGACAGACATACTTGTGTCGCAGACTCACGTAACTTTACTACAGTCTGCAGGTGGGGCAGCTGTACTACACAATTATTATTTTTTCTATTATGGCCATACTGTGTTAAATCAATGGCAAATGCTCAATTTCACTTTCACCCTGACTACTACAACAAGGTAGATGATATGATTACTAATATAAATGATGATATTCGGCACAACGTCACGTGATGACGTGAGGTAATACTATTGTTTGATTGTAATCATGCAGCCGATAGGCCACCCATGGCTGACGTGGTCGAAATGACATGAGTAGGGAGAGGGAGTGGGCCACAGAGTCGGAGGGAGGCGATTAATGATGGATGGGTACATACATAAACAATATATATGTTGTGCTTGCCAACTACTGTGAGTCAAGGGGGTATTCTGAAATAAACCTCAAACCTTTAAATCAAAACGTTGAAAAAAAACAGTCCTTGTTTATTCTTCTTTCCAGGGATTTTTCCATTTATCATTGCATTGCTCTTCTAGCATTATTTTTATTCTTCACCCTTGGCTTTGCTACTCTGGCACGGATTAATTTTCTTTTACATTCTCTTTATCCAGTCTCCATCTATGATTGAATACCATCCAGGCATCCGTCCATCCAAACATGGCTATCATTCTCAATCTCAACAAACCTTTCACCAACAACATACATTTGTCATTTAACCACCACCCATGCGTCCTTGCTTGCCTTTGAGTTTGACCCATCAAACCCCCCGGAGGATTCCTTTCACCCATACAGTTTCACCCACCCACCCAGGCAGGCATCCTTTCTTTCACCTTTCACCCATCCTTCAACCACCCATGCATCTTATCAGCCACCTATATGCATCCCAGGCCCCCTTCATTCACCCATGCATCCTTCTCTGCCAGTCATATAATACATGTCACCCACCCTTCCTCCTTCCATCCTTCTTTTCCATCAACCCATCAAGGTCGTCTGACTCTTAGTCTTCTTCATAAAACTTTCTCTGCTGAGTGGAAGATAGAATAGGCCATTAGTTACTTAACGCCCGCTAATGCTAAGTAAAGGGTGTCTTCTTCAATTGTTTACAACAACTTAGGGGCATATTCACAAGGAGCTATCGCCGAATTAACAGCACTTTATCGCAGCCAAAGTCATGATAAATTTACCTCCCCATTCACAAGCCAGTGTTAACAGCCCACAGCACCAGTTTACCCGCGATAGCAGCCGCAAAAAACATCGCCACAGAGGACCCCCGCAAATATCGCTAATGAGATGCAGAGTAGGCATTCCTGTGCCAAAAGTCGAGACAACATCACACCTCAACATTCACAACGACCAGCCACATCGGCGATAGGAACACAAAACAGGCGATAAGGCGCTTTAGCACCAGGAAATTTACACCTGCTCTGACCTGGTGTAAAGTCGGACGGCAGCCAGCACCACAAAAGGGAGCACAGCCCAGGGCCACATCCCAAGGGCAACAGATGCCATGGAGCCACCCATCATGCGGCCCGGACACCCAAGAGGGCCACAACACCCACAGCCACCGCCCCATGACCCCAACCCACACCCGGAACACCCCCCCCGGACCACCACAGACGCAGCGCAGACAAAGACAGCGGACCCCCAGGAAGCGTACCAGCCGCACAGACCCAACATCTGACAATGTCACCGTCCACTACAGGCTGAAAGTGACAAACATCCTACGCATCCTGACCATCATCGCCTAACAGGCCTACGGCACCAACACAGCGGACAACCAACATCCCACCCCACACAAAGCGGCTGGCTTGGCTGCACCTGTTGGCCCCTGGTACCTCCCAACCAACACCCGCCAGAGTCAGAGGAGTCTCACAGCCAGCCACATCCAAGTCCCCCACACCTGTCCTGGACATCACCATCACCCTGGCACCCCAGTCCCCATACGTACAACACAATGCGCAGGATCCGCTGGAGACCAAGCAAGGACCATACGCCCAAGCAGGATGCACGCACGTGTTGGGGGCAATACACAGCACACATGTACTACCTGTGCCCCCTGGTGACACAGCACACAATGCCCGCAACAGGAAGCACACGTCTCACATCAATGTGCAGGCAACAACAGAACACTGTGGAACCCCCAACAATGTCGCCTTCAAATACACAGCCAGTGTGCATGATACCTTCATCCTCTGACAGTCCATCATCAACCAGCGTTCCCAGGATGGCAACAAGGGAAATGCACAGCCCCTTGGCAATATCCAAATGAACACCCCACACACCTCAACTCCACAACCATGCAACTCACAACTCTGGCAATGCACACGCCACAAAATCACATACAACAGGCACAACAACATGCCCACCCACCAGACACGACAGAACAACTTACAATGTTCACATGGGCAAGCCCTGAACATGAGCCAGCAACTGCATGGCACCTCAGCCACATAATAGCTGAATGTGTGGAGAGGTGGCAACCAGGCATGTGTGAAGGATGCAGTAGAACCATGATTGGGAAAGTACACAATGCCAAGAGTGGCGGAGATGTGCTGGACACACCGCAGTATGCAGAACACACCCATATCCATGGCGCGATACACCGCTGGTGTATGGAGTGTAGTGTACAGCAGACACAGACATGTCACCCCAGGCAGCGGGCTAGAACCTGGACATGTAGCTTTGTCGTCACCCACTCAATTCGTAAGGGGAGTGGACTGTGCCATCGTACGCAGAGCCAACGTGGGTGTGTGACTGATATGTGCGTGCCCCTGGGTGTGGTTCTGTACTGGGTATGTGCATCTGCATGTGTCTCTATGGCAGTGTGGGTCTCCTTTGTGGGGTGTAGGTGGTCCCTGAAGGGTATTGGACACCCACGTATGTGTTCTAGTTCGCATTCCATGGGTTCAGCAACACCCGCACCTGTTGGGCCACCTCCTTTTGGCGTTCTGACACCTGGCATTGGGGTGCCATGTGTGGGTCAGTGAAGTGTTGTGAGCCAGCCGTGATTGCGGGTGCTTCATGCTGTGTGGTCTGTTGCAGGGGCTGGGTTCTCCTCTGAGTAGCTTGTCTGCCCTGGTCCTGGTGGTGGGTTGTGTGGGATGTCCATGGGCTGTTGTAGGGCGTCGGTGTCGAAGGTGTGGTGTTCGTCTCCGGCATCACTGATGGGTTGTCTGTTCTGACCTGCTGGAGGTGTGGTTTGTCCATCTGCATTGTGAAGGGGAGGTGCATGTTGGCATTGTGTTGGTGCCTTGTTCTTGTCGACATGCAGACTGTGTGACAATGTACAATGTGACTGTTTGGGCGGTGGTGGCTATTTGAGTTGGGACAGTGTACATTTGGCCTACATGGCTGATGTGGGGTTGTAGCCGTAGATATGCATCTCACAGTTCCCTGCTCTGTCCAATGTGATTGTTCTGTTTCTGCGCCTGGGCGGACCCAGTTGTGTCCCCTGTTCTGCAGTGTGGGTGTTGCACTTTGTGCCACATTGTCATGGTATGTGCTGTGATTGCTATGTGTGTGTGCTGCAGTGTGCCACGGGGATGGGGGACATGTCCCTGGGTAATTGTGGGTATTCAGTGTGCTACACCTCGTTGTGCATGTGTGCCATTGTGCCCATCACCCCCCGTCCCCCCAGTCCCTGTTGGATCCTCACCCTGTTGTTGTTGTGTCGGGTCCTGTCAAGCTGTGTCCATACTCCCACCTCCTTGCACCGTCTCCACACTGATGACTGTGGCCTGGGTTTCCTCCAGCTCCTCCTGTGGTGCTGGACTGCCACCTCCTGTCGCCGTTGCTGCCTTCCTGTTGGCAGCGGGTTTGTGCCTGGTTTAGGTTGTCACATCCTGGCGGCGCCTCTTGGCCTCCTGGATTGGCCTCCTCAGCACTCCGACTGCATTCCAGGTGGTCTGCTTGTGGGTCAGTTGCTGGTGGTGTTCTGTGACTCCGTGGCGCTGGTCTTGTTTTCCTGCGGTCTGCACCCCGTCTTCCTCTCCCTTTTCTCCTTGGCCTTCCACCGACCCAGTTGTTCCTTGCTGGTGGTCTGTGTGGGTTGTGGGGTTCGCGTTGACCTCTGCGCTGGGTCAGGGTGCATCCATGTTGCTACGTGCTTCGGCTTGTTTCTGGTGTGTTGTTTCTGTGGTTTTTATGGTGCAATTTCCCACCAGACGCGTGGGATTTGCAGGCCTGTGGCTGCTTTTCGCTACTTTTTGTACTGCGATTGGCCTCATCGCATGATTTCTCGCATTTCGCATTTTTTCGGCGTGGCGTTGATTTTCACGCTGACATTTGACGCGTTATCTGGTGACTATCGCATGCTACCGCCTTGTGAATTCCATGTTGACACAGGGTTATTTTCCCACGATCGGCTGCGATATTGAAAGTTGCGTTACGCTACTCTTGCGGTAGTTATCGCACGTTCTTGTGAATATACCCCTTAGTATCAACAGTATAGTGTACACCCTTGCAGCAAGTGTATTGTCAATAAGTAAGGAATATGACTTACCACCGCCCGCCACTGCTGCTGGCTCACCACATGCAGCTGCCACATCAGCTCCCTCCTGGCTGGCGTCGCCTTCGCCGCTGGCCCCGGCACTGGTGGTCAGTACACCTAGAAAAAACATTTCACATTTTTTAGATGCCTTATACGCCTCCCCCGATTAATTTTTTTCCACTGGCAAGATTGAAAATACAATACATACACCACACACATCACTACAATTCGGGTACTGGAATAGAGTAGACAGTATGTCCTATCAAAAAATAATAAAATATCCGGTTGGGCATTTTGTTGGTGGCAATTTTTGAAAAGCCTGGGCTCATTGGCTAGAGCTATTGGTGAACCTGAGTTTTTGAAAAGAAAACGAGTGGCCAACTGGGCGGACAATCGGACATAAGGTCTCTTGGTTGGAAAATATAATGGTGCCGTCCTCCTCCTCCTCCTCCTCATAATTCCTTCCAGCCATAGTGCACGGTAATCAGTTGTTCACCATCAACTGCTACTAATAAAAATAGTACTAGGCCTAGACGAGAAAAAGTAAAATACACAACTTTGGGGTGTCCAACGTGAGCGTGACCGTCATTTACTGATTGAGCATGAGAAAGTAAAAGAAAATAAAGCCTGCTCATCTCAACAAACATCCGTAGAATACCTTACTTGATCATGCAATCTGTACAGCAGAGTAGTAGTACTAATACTAGTATTGGTAAGAACCAATGAGTTTTCTGAGTCTTACAGTACCAGGCAGGCCACAAAATATATAAGGGGAGGGGGAAAGCTGCCTGAAAAACCAGAAGAAAGCAAGCTACAGACAGACTATAAGAGTCAGAGCAGAGGCAGTTTGAAATTATGTAAAAAAAAAGAACAGACACTAGAAATATATAAATAACTAAGTTGGTAGTTAATGCAGGGATAACAAGAATTTAGAAACAGATAGATCAAAGAGGATTTAGGAAAAATTAAATTCGGAAACGGATTTAATAGTTCACAAAAATAAGGAGCAGTACAATTTGTGGAAATATATATTAATATTAACAACAGGAGGACTTACTGGGGCCAGCAGAGCCCTCTGCGGAGGAGCGCTGTTCCTGCTGGGAGGCACCTCCAGCCCCTGCACGCCCCTTGGAAGACCCAGTCTTCTTCTTGCCCCTGGATGGTGATCATGCAAGACATAATGAAAGAGACAAAAATGATTGTTGCTAAATAAATCAAATATTAAATAATCGCTCCAAAATGATTTTTTGACAGGAAACAGCAATTGCAATAACATTGACCTTTCCTAAATCAGATCGACAAGTAGTAGACTAGTATCGCGGTCGCGGACCGTCCTATCTTTATTATTCCACAGTTCCATTCCGATTCCTGAATCCTAAACCTACCTAGTCCACCTATTCCAAAGACTTTGGAAGGAACTGCAAAAACATTATATTTGCTTCTAAGTTCCAAATTCCGATCTCATTCGCAATCATCATTCTCAACCCCCTTTGACGGGCCAATTCATCAAGTCTGCATTTAGTCTTTTTAAATGCATAGATGGACGCGTGCTTAATTGCATACACCAAATTGGTTGGTTGCTATTTACTCACTATACGAACTACAAAAGGTTCTACTAAAATGACTAAGGAGTCAAGGACTGAAGTCACCTGAGAGGACGCGTCATTCGGGCCGCTAAATTACCAACTAATACTAAGTAACTAACTAACTAAGTAACTACCACTATCTTAGTGATAGGACAAAGGTAAGGAGTCTGTCTAGTCTGAGTTACCTAACTTAAGTTCTCTTACATTTTTAGCCCAAGCGAGTGCAAAGTTGCAAACAAGTACAATTAGGTAGTGCAAAGCACCTGTCTAGAATAACAATCACATAATATAGGATTTTTAAACGTAACTTACCTGCATGTGAGCAGCAGATCTCACCAAGCCCCGCAACCTCAACACCTAGCAGGCCCAGCAGGTCCTGCTCTCGGTCCAGGATGTCAGACCACCAGAGAGTCAGTTGGTTATGGGTGCGCCGGACCCCAGAGCAGTGATACACTATCCAGCGCACCCTCGCCCAGTACTGCTGGCGCTGCTGGCGCTCCTGGAGCCCGTACCCGGACACAGGCCTGCTGCCTGCTGTCACAGTGGAGGGGAGGTGGCGCAGCCAACTCCACCCCTGAAAACAAGGCCCGGGGCTGCACCCCTTCCGGACGACGCCTTCCGCCAGGAAGGCAGCTCCTCTTTCCCCTGGTCGCACTCTGACTCTGAGTCTGATTCTAGGGGTGTAGGGGCGGTAAGAAAATCTAGAAAGTAAAAAAATGAAGTGAGAAGAAGAAAGGAAGTAAAAAAAAATAAAAAGCAAGTAATAAAAAAAAGTACAAAAAACGCACTAAAAACACACAAAAAGTAGAAAAAGCGCAAAATACACACTTAAAAAGAGAGTGGGATAGATAATTAATAAAAAAGATCGGAAAAAAAGTTTTAGGAACAAAGGATTGCAAAGATTTAGGGAGGATTCAAAAAGCAGGCCCAGAACCATAACAGACAAGAAAAACAAGATTGCTGCGCCCATGAGCGACTGCGTGGTGAAGTTCGTGCAATATTTCTCCCCGAACATGCAATCCGCATTACCGAACATCAGAAACGTCTCACGAACGTGCGGAACAAGCAACTCCGCCCGCTCACGTAACGCCATGTAGCACTGCTGAGTTTTTTTACTGCTTCGCGGAGTTCCGCGTATCTCTGCTACGCGAACTCCGCCCAGGCCTACTAATTAATACCTTGATGGACTTCCCTGCTTAGGAGATGGAACATGGACGAAGGCCCTATTATATAGTGGTACTTTGTCAGTTCCATGCCTCTCTGAAATCAATTGGATCCCTCTGTCTACACTCACCTGAGCCACTGGACTGAGCCATAGGGAATCCTTCTCCTCATCTGTGGACCTTGTCTGTGAAGCAACTAACCTTAACTTGCTCACAGATGTATCCCAGTAGGCAGGCATTACCACCATGGCCAACAAAGTAATGTGGCCCATTTCGCTCCCAGGATCAGACTTCTGTCCCCAACTCACGGAAAATTCTGTCCTTAAGGACATTGACCAACAGAGTCCACTGATAGCTGTCAGTGTCAAGATCCAGGGCCTGGACTATACGCTGTCAGGTGGAAGCTCCAAGTGGGGACATAGGGGCAGGGAAGGAGTTCCCTAAGGGCTCCTGAGAGCTCTCTGAGATTTCTCAAAATGGGGAACAACAGCCCCGGGTGTTAGGCACCCTACATCCACTCTACCTCCCACCAGTCCAGGCGTGGTATCCTGAGACTGGCCTTTCAGCCCAGGTTCTGTACCATGAGCCTGATCAGTGGATAGGGCTGAGTCCTCTTTTACCCTACACCTCCACCTGGGCCGCCATACAATCCACTTGGAAGTGGTATCTCTAGAAAATGGAATATTTCAGGCGCCCTTGGCAGCCGACCCTTCCAGCTACCTTGATACTGTCGAGCTAACACCAGTGGATAATCTCTTGGTACAGACCAGGTCCCCTTGCTTGTGCCCCAACTGGGAGCAACCAAAACACCAGAGTTGTAAATGGGGCACCCTAGGTCTCCACCCACCAGAAACTCCCCTCCTTTTCTTAGAAAGGGCATGAGAATCCTTTCCCCCACACTGCACTAGGACCTGTTTGGGTCACTGGGTACCTCCCCTTCACTCTGTTGGGGGGAACCTGCACCACCCTCCTTAGGTACCTTCCCAGATATTCTTGTACTAGCATAGAGGCCTGCGTCCTTTGCAAGCTCCCTGGGGGCAGTAAACATGCAGTCTACCAAGTGTTGGCGGAACTCTGTGAAACAGTTACTGAGCATGTGCTCTCCCAAAATTAGATCATACAGCCCTTCTCAACTACTTACTTGTCTGCCTTTCACCCAACCCCTCGGTGCCTTACTTGAGAAGTCCAGAGATCTACACAAGACTGGCCTGTCAGTCTGGCACATGTCAGTGTGCGACTGTCCCTAAATCTTAATCATTATCCCTCTGGGCTGAGTCTAACTTTAGTGATAAGGGCTGCTTTCATGGGGGTGTGGGACATATGGTTGGTCACCTCTAAAGCCCACAGGGTATCATCCCTTCAGCTGGCATGTGCCTCAACAGATTGGCTCCTAAGACTCCTCTGGGACCCTATGTATTCTAAGGGCTACCTCATGGGCTGCAAAACACATATCAATATCATCCCCCACCTTAAAGCCGGGCACCAGGTCTTTAGGTATGTGGACTCCTTG
This sequence comes from Calotriton arnoldi, assembly GCA_963921515.1. NCBI lineage: Eukaryota > Metazoa > Chordata > Amphibia > Caudata > Salamandridae > Calotriton > Calotriton arnoldi. Next base: position 282,415 of record CAWUFW010004435.1, read on the forward strand.
ATCTCCTTTGGACACTGTGGTAAGTAGGCCTGTGCGTAAAATTTCCTTCTGCTGCCAAAGTGTACAGAGTTTTACCCACTCCTCGCTCCGCATAGAGCGCAAAGTGCCAAAAAACTCAATATAACGATGCAGAGCCGAGTTTTTCCTCTCTCACGGCTCACTAACATTAAGTTGGTGAGTGTGAACGCAGAAAATTCAACGCTAGACCAGCTCCCGATGAGATTTCTCAATGTGGGCAGTCACGGCAGGTCGCTACCGCTCGAGTTGAGAAACGTGCCGCTCGCATTGAGGAAGCTGCACTTTCTTGCGCTGCACGTGGTGCTGTTACCATAGATTTTACACCGCAGCGCGACTTACCTCACTCTGCCACTTGCAGAACTCCACTAAAAATCACATTTAGGACAAATACAATTGTTAGAAAATAACAAAAAAGCCTAATTTGTAAACTGATTATTATCATGCTTGGTCTTTTCAAATAAACACAATTAGGTGAAGGATGAATCCATGACAAATTAACTAAGTACTGAGCCAATTTGAGAAAAAAAATGTAAAACCACAGTAGAGGCGGCGTGGCAAAAATGAGATAAACTGAGCCTTATTCCAGACGTCTTTACACAGCCCAGTCTCACTGGATATTATTAATGAGGGTGGTAGAGCTAAAAAGGAAGGTTATTGTTCACATCTGAACCATCATAAAAATAATTGAGGTGACTAGATGCATCAGTCATTGACATGGGACAAATGATTCGCCCTAAAGACCAAGACCAAGTATATTAATAATCAAATTAGGGATTTAGCTTATTTTGTTATTTGCTATACATTGTGGTAGTCCTGAAGAAGGTGGGGTAGACCTATGAACCCACACAAATGCCTCAAGAACAGTTTTTATGTAGTTCAAGTGCTTTTAGTAGTTTTGTGTAATACTGTTTTTTAGATTTTAAGAAAATGTGCAATATTGAAATTTGAGTATAATTGAATTACACTTTTAATAATAATAATAATCTTTATTCGGCAGTAATCACAGCCATAAAAGATAAAAAGACAGTAAATATAAAACAACAACAATTCATTTAAGAGTTCATATAAAAGTTTGTGCAAAGTCCTGACAATCGTCAATTACACATGGAGTTTCTAGATCTTAATGCTGCTCTCAAAAAGTTCATTACTACAAAAAGCGTGCGCTCATTAGGCAGAAGCTGTAGGTACAATAAAGCAACATGGGTGTGACTAAATCTAAAGTCTTTTAAAAGGGGTTTAAGAAACAACCTCCTAGGGCGAGTAAAATATTTACATAACAAAACAAAGTGTAGGGTATCCTGTGGAGACCTATCGTCGCAGTCACTGGGAGCTCTATCCTCTACATGTGAAACAAAGCCAGCCAGGGGTGCCAAGAGATGGTGGAGCTGATTGAATCTAAAACGGGTTATTAAAAATCTGTCTGAGGCACTAGTTAAAATAGAGAGATATTTCTCCATACCCTGGACTGATTTAACTAAAACATGCCCTCTTACCATGGGTTTACTGAGCTCATTCCCCTCACAGGAGGCCATGGCGTATTTGTAAAACAGCTCTTTTACTATTTTCATTTATCGGGCTTCACTGTGTCATACTTTAGGAAAATATCTGCTCTTCCTTAAACCAGATCTTCACCCAACACTTTTAATATTTTACATGAACAAATACATTTGTGACATTATTTTATAATAAACAAAAAGGAAAATAAAGTTACCCTTGCCATACATTATAAGGATATAAGGATAATGCAAGTCACCAAGGAGTTCCAAAGCCATATAGAGGAATGAGACTGAAGACCGAGTCCCTATATAAGGTTATGGAACTACGAGGTGACTTGCAATATCCTTATCATGTATGACCGAGGGTACTTTAGTCCTTATAAGCTGTTATAAAATAAGATCAATCAAAGATAGATCAACGTTAAACAACGCATTATCGATGCCTATGGAAAATTACCCCCATTCGACATAACATAAATATCTCTATCAAGCACTAAAGCTGATGACCTTTGCCTTTTTCAAGCTTAAGGCAAGTGATAAGCAAAGTAGCAAAAATTCATTCGTACCTGATTGACAAAAACACCTTCAGCTGTTGCTAACACTCATGGATGGTGCTTTAATATTATGGCTGCCTGAAACCCGCTCCATATTTAGGTCTAACGTATCCAGAGCACTTAAAGAGAAAGTTGATGGCAATTCACCTCGGCCCACTCCCTTCATTGCTGTATCAACCGCTCTGGAAAAACAGTGACTCCATAGCACACCACGTGGTTTGCATATGCCCCAACCAGCAAGAAGCGAATGTCACAATGCTAAAAAAGCATGGCAACTGTGAAGGCATATGCACTTGCAGGGCTGCAATAATAAAAACCTGGACCCTTCAGATTTTCAACTGAACTGTAAACTGATCAAATATCTACAGCTGTATGAAAAAGCAATACAAACTACTAAGATCTGAGCATTGAAGGGAGATTGGTGAAAATTGGCTGTGCACATATGTAGGACTGCATACAGCTGACTCTACACTGCATATTTGCTTCAGCAAATTTCTTAGTTAATAAATAAATCATATGGGCCGGTGACAAAGCTTTAAATTGACACCTGTGATATAAGTTTTATGAAGATGGTACTATTGCATCCGGTGGTTGAGTCCACTCTTTTAGCTGATTTCATTAATATCATTGTTACCCAACTCTTGTATGCGTGACAATGAATGTACACTTACCTGTACCTGTTAATTAGCAACATTGCACAACCTTGATTGGTTTGTGACGTTGATTTTGATTTCATCTAAAATGTGGATGTTATGGCTTTTAATATGTCACATGTCACTTTACAGAATCAATGTTTAGGTCCAACTGAGTTTGATGATCTGATTGCATCTAAATTGTGGATTTTGTTTTTCTTGATATATCACGCGTCACTTTACAGAATCAATGTCTTGGTCCACCCGAGTCTCTATTATTATAGTATCATTGTCTTAGATATACTATGTGTTTTATAGATTTTATTACATCTTTGTGTAAGGGTAATTTATTCCTTATATTACATAGTCACACTATCACCTTCCCCACAAACCACTTAAATCCTCGGTGCATATCTCTTTTATATAAAAGAGAGACATGTTTGCAAACATGATGAATACAAATAGAATCTCTAGTGCAAAATTGAACATGTCAAAAAAGCTGTTAGATATGAGTTGCATACAGATATTATAAGCAGTTTAATTCAAGTTTGATTGTTTTTTTAAGAAAGCTGCCGTAGACTTCCTGGTCAGAGACCTTCTCTCTCCCCCAGCAGCTCCACGGTAGTGCTGCTGCCGCTGCCCCTGTGCAGGTAAGTGTTCGAGGCCCTCCTCCACGCGCAGGATCCTGCCTGCACCTCATCCCTGGTGGTCCAGTGGGAGAGCCTTGCTCTTCTGCTGGCCGCTGCTGTCTGTCTCTGTTCTGTCTTTCTGTGCCCATTTTTCTGTCTTCCTTCTAGCCTTTTCACTATCTTGTTATTTTGCCTGTCTTGTTATTGTACCTGTGCCTGTGTTTTAATTTTGCTGTTTTTCTGCCTTCTGTGCCCGCTGCTCTCTGTGCCCTTTTTCCGCTGCTGCTGCCCCCTCGGCCCCTCCCCCCCTGCCGGGTCCCGCTCCCGCCTCCCAGCTGCGCTTCCCTCCCCCCTCCCCTACTTAATGGTGGCCGCTGCTGGGATGACTGAGCTAGACCTCTGACCTCCGGTACAGAGACCTGCTCTCTCCCCCAGCAGCTCAGCGGTAGTGCTGCTGCCGCTGCCCCTGTGCAGGTAGGTGTTCGAGGCCCTCCTCCAACCGCAGGCTCCTGCCTGCGCCTCATCCCTGGTGGTCCAGTGGGAGAGCCTTGCTCTTCTGCTGGCCGCTGCTGTCTGTCTCTGTGTTTGTAAGAAACAAAAAAGGGAGGTACCCTAATGTTTTTAGTAGGGACAGGGTAGGTATAAAAGAAACATAAAAAGTCCCTACATAAATCTCTGTAGTACTTATATGTTTATACGCAAAATCAGTGTCTAAAAGAGGCTCAAAGGACCATATATTTATACAATTGATTAAACAACATATATTTATACAATTGATTAAACAACATATAATCAGCGCAACACTGAGAATGAATAACCAACTAAATGTAAAATCAATATAAGATTTATTCAATACAGATATGCAATTAAAACCATAATACACCATTCAAAGATTAAAAAAGCACAATTTATGATTAAAATACACAGTTACAAAATCATTAGAAAACAGAAAAGTCGACGCCGCGTTTCGGTGAATCGTAAATATATCACCTTCTTCAGGACAGTTTTCTAAACGATAAAAACATTCAGTTATTAATCATCTCAAGTGTTGCTACTAACAATATTATAAATCATGTTAAAATTCCAAAAGAATAATTAAATACGACAAATATATATCATATTTCATCCCAATCTATAATTTCACAACCGAAATAATATTTTGCTAAACTAGACAATCCAGTATCACATGACACTTTACACACTATATGGCTTTCCAGTATTTTAATAAATACACATCACAGAGATAAAAACAAAAAAAACATACCTAGACAATTAGTATGATGATTAAATTTCAATTTGTAGAAGCGATCTTCTTACAATGAAAAACTGGAAATATGCCAGTCAGTGAAAACCTCTAGATTGAAGATTTATAGTTAGTTCTAGGAGACAGGACAATATTTGTTATTACACTTCCCCTCTCATAGGGGTGTATGTATTTGCATTCTGTATATTTTTCCTATCAGTATTTAGATACATTAAAGTGGTTGAGGATTATGATAAGTGTCTATTACAACCTCTACGGTAATTAGATATAGGGTTGACTAAGAAACATCTGAGCATTGATCTCTAATATTGGGTTATGATCCTCAAAAAGGTATATACAAATTCATTATCGATAATATGAACCCTTTTAGGTAATACTGGCTTTTAATTCTATTGGAAAATAATTTGGTAGTACTTTTACAACAACAAAGTACATAAGAGTACTTTGAGGCTTTATTAGTGAAACATGTATTTCTTTCCGTAGGTTTTTTAATTTATCCAATGACCCAGACGGTGATATAATCAGAATATCTCCGCCCGAACAAAAACTTACTATTATAAACGGCGAAGGTTTGGAGCATAGATATAGTGCCTTTTATCACGGTTTATCAGCCACCGGCACATCTATTCCTACGATACCTGGTGAGCCCAATACCTTGTTTAGTAATCCTATTGGTCTATATTCTTTTAATAATCTTTTAATATTTTTAAAAAAAATAATTTTTATCATAGGCCGAATGTAAATTTTATATCTCTTATAGAGCCTTTGGATATTCATGAAGAAGAATTATATGGTGGCCACAACACACACAATCTCCTCAACGTGGCTTCTTATTTAATAGGTATTGATAATCATTCTGGTATTTTATAGATTTTCCTATTTTTGGAGTTGCCTTTGATATTTAATTTGGTTCTCTTCAATCTAGAGGTTTTCACTGACTGGCATATTTCCAGTTTTTCATTGTAAGAAGATCGCTTCTACAAATTGAAATTTAATCATCATACTAATTGTCTAGGTATGTTTTTTTTGTTTTTTTTGTTTTTATCTCTGTGATGTGTATTTATTAAAATACTGGAAAGCCATATAGTGTGTAAAGTGTCATGTGACACTGGATTGTCTAGTTTAGCAAAATATTATTTCGGTTGTGAAATTATAGATTGGGATGAAATATGATATATATTTGTCGTATTTAATTATTCTTTTGGAATTTTAACATGATTTATAATATTGTTAGTAGCAACACTTGAGATGATTAATAACTGAATGTTTTTATCGTTTAGAAAACTGTCCTGAAGAAGGTGATATATTTACGATTCACCGAAACGCGGCGTCGACTTTTCTGTTTTCTAATGATTTTGTAACTGTGTATTTTAATCATAAATTGTGCTTTTTTAATCTTTGAATGGTGTATTATGGTTTTAATTGCATATCTGTATTGAATAAATCTTATATTGATTTTACATTTAGTTGGTTATTCATTCTCAGTGTTGCGCTGATTATATGTTGTTTAATTAATTGTATAAATATATGTTGTTTAATCAATTGTATAAATATATGGTCCTTTAAGCCTCTTTTAGACACTGATTTTGCGTATAAACATATAAGTACTACAGAGATTTATGTAGGGACTTTTTATGTCTCTGTGTTTGTGCCATTTTTCTGTCTTTCTGTGCCCATTTTTCTGTCTTCCTTCTAGCCTCTTCACTGTCTTGTTATTGTGCCTGTCTTGTTATTGTACCTGTGCCTGTGTTTTAATTTTTCTGCCTTCTGTGCCCGTTGCTCTCTGTGCCCTTTTCCCACCGATGCGGCCCCCGCGGCCCGTCCCCCCCTGCTGGTTCCCGCTCCCGCCTCCCAGCTGCGCTTCCCTCCCCTACTTAATGGTGGCCGCGTGCAGCGGGCGCACCGCTGGTGCGCGGATGGTCGCCAAAGGCAAGCCCATCTGCGCCCGTCCGCAACCCGACCGCGGCCAGTGCCAGGAACCCTGGATCTGCGACCTCTCACCGCTACAACTCCGCTGCCCTCCTCGCACTCAACCCCAGAAGGAACAACAACTGCCAGCGGTCGACGCCGAACACCACCCACGGCCAGTTCTCCTGCCGTCACTGCAGCCAATCCTTTACCTCCGACCGCACACCCACAGCCCCCGCACCGAACGCCAACACCTCCGAAGCCCTGAGGTGCATCCTCCTCAACGTGCGCTCCCTGCACAGATATGCCGTAGAGATCTGGGACCTCCTCGACACCCTCTCCCCAGACGTCGCCTTCTTTACAGAAACCTGGACCAACACCTCCTCTGCCCCGACATCGCCACCGCCATCCCCGACGGATACAAGATCCAGAGGAAGGACCACCCCAACCGCCCAGGAGGACGACTCGCCATCGTAAACAAGAGCGCCCTCCGACTCTCCACCTCCACCACGAAGGACTCCTTCCCCACCACCGAACACCTTCACTTCCAGATCCAGACCAGCCCTAAACCCACACTCCGCGGCACCCTCGCCTACAGATCCACCGGACCCTGCTCTTCATTCGCCACTACCATCCCCGACCTCATCGCACCCCATGCCATCGCCTCAATGGACTACATACTCGTCGGAGACCTGAACTTCCACCTCGACAGCCCCAGTGACCCCAACTCCACCACACTCCTGGACAACCTTGCCAACATCGGACTGAAACAGCTCGTCACCACGCCCACCCACAAGGCAGGACACACCCTCGACCCCATCTTCGCAGGAGGTAACAACATCCACTTCAGCCACACCACGCAACCCCCATGGACAGACCACCACTGCGTACACTTCCACATTGACAAACCCACGCCACCCAAACCTGCACCGCGCCCCCCACGAAGGAACTGGAGCAAAGTCACTGAGGAATAACTCAACTCCACCCTCAACTGCAATGCCCCCACCACCTCGACCAACGCCAACCTCGCAGCCAAAGGACTCCACAGATGGATCTCCAACTGCGCATACAAGCTTACACCACTACGCAACCACGACAGACAGCGCCCCAGGAAAGCCACCTGGTTCACCGCCGACCTCCAAGAATCCAGATGCACCTGCGGACGTCTCGAGAAGAACTGGAGAACCAAGCAAAACGTCAGAAGATCGCACCACCTACAAAAATGACATGACGGAATACCACCAACGCATCAGATCCACCAAAAGGATCTTCAGTCAAAACAAGATCCTCGCCAACGCCTGCAACTCTTCAGCATCATCCAGGAATTCACCAAGCCCCCCAGCGAAACCACGGACATCACCCCTTCCCAGGACCTCTGCAACAAGCTCGGATCCTACTTCCATCTAAAAATCAACTCTACGACAGCTTCAATGACCAGACACCCAACTCCGAAACCACTTCCTTCTCCAGCAACGCCATCCAGCCCACCATCTCCTCCTGGACCCCAGTCACCACCGAAAACACCATGTTGACCATGAAAGGCATCCACTCAGGAGCCCCCATGGACCCCTGCCCCCGCACATATTCCACAGAGCCGCCACCGCCATCGCTCCCGAACTACGACGCACCATCAACACCACCTTCAAGACCGGCATCTTTCCTGGCGACTGGAAACGTGCAGAAGTCAGACCCCTGCTCAAGAAGCCCTCAGCAGACCCCACTGACCTCAAGAACTACCGACCCATCTCCCTACTCCCCTTCGCAGCCAAAGTCATCGAGAAGACCGTCAATGCACAACTAACCAAATTCATTGAAGAAAACTCCATCCTCAACCCCTCCCAATCAGGATTCCGCAGCAACCACAGCACCGAAACCACTCTACTCGCCGCCACAGACAACATCCGCACCTTCTTAAACCAAGGACACACCACGGCCCTGATCCTACTTGACCTCTCTGCAGCGTTCGACACCGTCTCCCACTGCACACTCACCGCCAGACTCCATGATGCTGGCATACAAGAAACCGCCCTCAACTGGATCCGCTCATTCCTCACCGGCAGAACCCAAAGAATCAGACTGCCACCTTTCCTCTCCGAACACACAAAAATCAACTGCGGAGTGCCCCAAGGATCATCGCTCAGCCCCACGCTCTTCAACATATACATGGCCCCCCTCACTGCCATCGTCAGACAGCACGGACTCAGCATAGTATCCCACGCCGATGACACCCAGCTCATCCTCTCTCTCACCAAGGACCCAATCACCACCAGACTCAACTTCCAGGAAAGAATGAAGGACGTTGCATCCTGGATGAGCAGAAACTGCCTGAAGCTCAACTCGGAGAAGGCAGAAGTCCTAGTCCTCAGACCCTCCCCCTCGGCATGGGACAACACCTGGTGGCCCACTGCCCTCGGCAGCCCCCACACCCCCACGAACCACGCCGGAAACCTCGGCATCGTACTCGACTCCTCCCTCTCCAAGACCCGACAGGTCAACACCGTCACCTCCAGCTGTTTCAACACCCTCCGAATCCTCCAAAAGACCTTCAAGTGGATCCCCCCCAATCAAGGAAGGCCATCACCCATGCACACATAACCAGCAGACTGGACTACGGAAACGCCCTCTACGCCGGGATCAACAAGTCTCTACTCCGCAAACTCCAGACCATACAGAACACCGCAGCCAGACTCGTCCTCGGCATTCCTCGACACGAACACACCACCCAACACCTACGGAACCTCCACTGGCTCCCCGTTGAGAAGAGAGTCACTTTCAAGATACTCACCCACGCCTACAAATGCCTCCACAACACCGGACCCCAATACCTCAACGAGAGAATCTCCTTCCACGTACCCAAGAGAAACCTCCGATCCGCTGACCTCGCCCTCGCCGAAACCCCGCACATCTGCAGAGCCAGAACAGGTGGAAGAACCTTCTCCTACATCGCAGCCAAGACCTGGAATGAGCTCCCGATCGACATCAGACACGACCCCTCCCTGAACATCTTCAGTAAGACACTCAAGACCTGGCTTTTTGACTGAACTGAACTTCTTACCCCCACCCACCCCCCAGCGCCTTGAGACCCTCACGGGTGAGTAGCATGCTTAAATTCCCCTGATTGATTGATTGATTGATAACAATTTACGAGAACAGTCTAGCTTTTATTTATAATTAGGGCTCCTGGTTTTATGGTATTTATTTTTTTGACATTTCCGTCTGTATTTATCTATATTTATTTTTTGCTAATTTTATCTGTATTTATCCATATTTATTTTGGGTTTTGTGGAAAAATTAAGCTGAAATTAGTATATTTCCACATTTATTTAACCGGTAAATATGCACTCATGCTTGAATGCCTACTAGGTTTCAATGCTGTAAACACCGCAGAAGATAAATCAATGCACTTATAAGAAAATATGTACATTTCAGTATCAACCTTGTGCATATCTATTGCTGTTAAAGCCTCTTTACTAAAACTCCTTTCTTTTTTATCCCCCTTAGCTATCAATCCACACAGCTATTGGCCTGGTAGCCATGGCAGACAGTATTTAGAATTCCTCAAAAAGCAACCCAATTTCTGTTTTTATCCACATTTAAAAATAAATACAGACAAGAAAATAAATGTTTTCTGTCTGTATTTATCTGTACAAATCAGTAAAAACGGAAAACAGGGAGCCTTATTTATAATTATCCAGGGAGTGCAAAAAATAAATATGGTGTTATAAAGAACTCCCTTCTTCTTGTCAACGTACAGGTAGGAAACACAGCAGAGAAAAGCAATTGATTTGTTCTTTACACAGCTGCTTTAATTATACTCCATGAACTGACCTGACCTGCCTTTCACCTGGTTGTTGGTTCTGGCAACAGGCATTGTGACATCAGTTGAGTTCTGACATGGGTGCATCACATGTCACAGATAATAAAGAAATTAGACATGGGTTTTTCTACAAGGTTTGCAGAATCTCATGTATTCTAATATATAATAATATGTATAAGTAATGTTTGATGAATCTGACAAGGTTTTATTGAGTGGTATACAGTGCATGGACTATTGAGGCAGAACAATAGGATAAGGTAAAAAACAAAGTAAACATCTACATGGGGAGATATATTATTGTCTGGTTTTGAGAACCCTGTCCCCTTTGTTGTGTGAGAGGTCGCTTGGTTATTGTTTTCTCTTCTCTGACAAAAGTAAGCCAGATAACACTTCCTTGGTAAACTGAGGGAGAGCGCTGAGCTCCCTGAAACGTCTCTCTGAATTCAGTTATATTCTGGCTGTGCATTCAACACCCCACTATCCTGGCCAGATTGTGTGGTTGATGTAAATGTGTGAAACCTAAGTTGCACATACACAGAGGTGTGCATGAGCAAACTGTTTTTGTAGACATGGATATGGGGAAAAGCAACATTTGTTCATTGATATTATGGCAAAAAAATTCTGTAGATCGTGCTCAATGACTTATGAAGTCGGTTGGAATGCATTTAGAAAAACAAGCATAACAGTGCTAAAAATGCAATTACATGATTTTCATTTGATACGCATGTGGTAATGTCAGCAATGCGATGTAGATGCAAATAGTACACCTGTATTTATTAGATAAATAAAATGTTTTGAAAGTTTAAAAAAAGCTAACCGACAAATAATAAAAAAATGTATCAATATTTAAAAACAAATATGTACATATATATATATATATATATATATATATATATATATATATATATATATATATATATTATCTACTGGCGGTCGCCAGTAGATAGTTATAGTTAGAACCTATTTTCCATAGGAAATCCGCAACATTCTATTTGAAATAACTCTCTTGCCGGTTGACGTATCTTCGCAAAATTTTCAAACTTTGTGGGGCGCTCCGGGTCCGCTCCTACCCTGAAAGTCTCGGGGTGATTCGTTAAGCGGGGGCCGAGAAAAAGGGGGTCCCAAAACGCGTTTTCCCCATTCATTTTTCCATAGGAAACTTTAGACACGGCTACAGCCTGAACTGCTGAACGGAATTACACCAAATTTGGCAAGAGGTAGTTCTTGGTTCAGAAAGAACCCTTTTGTTAAATGGTGTAAATCCGTTCAGTAGTTGCTGAGAAAATCAAAAGTAAAAGTACATATATATCTATGGCCGCGTCGGATTCGGCGCACCCTCCCGATCACGAGCTGCATGCTATCTGGCTGTCAACACTCCAAATCAGGAAGTGTTGGCAGCCATTTTGTCCCTCGGTAGAACCGAGGGACAGAAACAAGTGCGCAAAATGCACAAAGGGGGCAGGGTAGAAACACCCTGACCCCCTAGGTCTGCTCAGGGGGTCCCACAAGGACCCCCTGGGCAAAAAAAAAATCAAAGCGCGGTCTCCCGCGCTTCGATGTTAATTGGCCCCCGGGTGGGCCAAGTCCCGGGGGCATGCTGGGGGTTTTAATTTATGTAGGGGGGCCTCTAAGGCCCCCCAAGCCCCGGGGACCGCCACCCCCCGGGGCTTTATTTAAAAATGATGGCGGGAGGGACCGCCACCTCCCGGGGCTTCTTTTTTTTAAACCTGTGTGGGGGCTCCAGCCCCCACATGCCCCGGGGACCGCCACCTCCCGGGGCACTAAACACTCAAATATGGGGGTCCGTTACGGACCCCAAGCCCCGGGGACCACCACCTCCCGGGGCTGTGCACTGAATGGGAGGGGGCCGCGCCGCCCCCTCCTGGAGCCCTTGATGGCCCTGGGGACCACCACCCCCAGGGCCGGCTCCTACAGTGTCCCGGGGTGCCTACCCCGGGACACTGCTGTTTGCTATGACAGGACGGGAGCCTCGCGGCTCCCGTCCTGTCATAGCAAGCTTGGTTTGCATTTTGAAAGAGAGAGCAGGAAACCTGCTCTCTCTTTCAAAATGCAAACCAACTGCTTTTCCACATGGGGAGCAGCATGTTAGCTGCTCCCCATGTGGAAAAGCAATGCCGGCTTCCGCAGGAGGCGGGGAGCCGGCTGGGACTGTGGGGATTGGGGACCCCCCACAGTCTCCAACGTGAGGCCAGGCCCCGGGGATGGGGTCCCCGGGGCCATAAGTGGCCCGGGAGGGGGCCACGCAGCCCCCTCCCCAAAGTTCAAATTTAAAAAAAAAAAATAAGGGAGAAGGCCGGCCCCGGGGGATGGGGTCCCGGGGCCTTAAATGGCCTGAGGAGGGGGCCACGCAGCCCCCTCCAAAGAAAAAAATAAAAATCAAGGCCATGCCCCGGGGGATGGGGTCCCCGGGGCCAATACAGGCCCAGGGAAGGGGGGCCACGCGGCCCCCTTCCCATTTTTTTTTTAAATTAAAAAAACAAAAATGCTCAGGCCCCGGGGGATGGGGTCCCCGAGGCCAAAAGTGGGCAGGGAAGGGGGCCACGCAGCCCCCTCCCTGCAGGTACTCTGCAAACGCGCCCCTGGCGCGTTTGCAGAGGGGGAACGATTCCCCTTGAATACTGGGGGTCCCTGGGGCCAACTAGCCCACCAGGAACCTCCAGTATGCGCCAGAGGGCTGCCTTGCAGAGACGTGTACATAGGCCACGCCCCTTTTACACCTCTCTGCAACGCAGCTCTGTGGCGCTTTTGGAGGTATATGGTGGGCTAGTTGGACTCCAGGGACCCTCAGGATTCAAGGGGACTTAATCCCCCAACTTAAAACGCGCCACAGGGCGCGTTTGCACAGTGGTGAAGGGAGGGGCGGGGCTTCATGTGACATGTGTGCAAACAGGCCCCGTGGCGCGTTTTAAGATGGGGGATTAAATCCCTTCAATCCTGAGGGTTCCTAAGGCCAACTAGCCCAACAGGTACATCCAGAAAGCGCCACAGAGCTGCGTTGCAGAGAGGTGTAAAAGGGGTGTGGCTCTCTACACGTCTCTGCAACGCAGCCCCCTGGCGCATACTGGAGGTTCATGGTGGGCTAGTTGGCCCCTAGGGAACCTCATGATTCAAGGGGACTTAATGCCCCTACTTAAAACGCACCACGAGGCGTGTTTGCACAGATATCACCTCAGGCCCCGCCCCCTCCCTTCACCATTGTGCAAATATTCCTCTAAAATCTGCCTTACTACGAATTCCGATTTACTCACCTGTTATCAGGAGAGACCTCAGTGCTGCATCTTTCAGCCCAGTACTGGTCCTGAAAAGTAATTTTAACCGTACTTACCGGTAACTTGAATTTTCTTCATAGGCTAACATTGACTGGTTTCACTTGGAAATTCTTCTAAGTGTGGAGTTTTGGAACTTTAAAATATTCCTCTAAAATCAGCCGAAATACGAATTCCGATTTACTCACCTGTTATCAGGAGAGACCTCAGTGCTGTATCTTTCAGCCCAGTACTGGTCCTGAAAAGTAATTTTAACCGTACTTACCAGTAACTTGAATTTCCTTCCATAGGCTAACATTGACTGGTTTCACTTGGAAATTCTTCTGAGTGTGGAGTTTTGGAACTTTAAAATATTCCTCTAAAATCAGCCGAAATCCGAATTCTGATTTACTCACCTGTTATCAGGAGAGACCTCAGTGCTGCATCTTTCAGCCCAGTACTGGTCCTGAAAAGTAATTTTAACCGTACTTACCGGTAACTTGAATTTCTTTCCATAGGCTAACATTGACTGGTTTCACTTGGAAATTCTTCTAAGTGTGGAGTTTTGGAACTTTAAAATATTCCTCTAAAATCAGCCGAAATACGAATTCCGATTTACTCACCTGTTATCAGGAGAGACCTCAGTGCTGTATCTTTCAGCCCAGTACTGGTCCTGAAAAGTAATTTTAACCGTACTTACCAGTAACTTGAATTTCCTTCCATAGGCTAACATTGACTGGTTTCACTTGGAAATTCTTCTAAGTGTGGAGTTTTGGAACTTTAAAATATTCCTCTAAAATCAGCCGAAATACGAATTCCGATTTACTCACCTGTTATCAGGAGATACCTCAGTGCTGCATCTTTCAGCCCAGTACTGATCCTCAAAAGTAATTTTAACCGTACTTACCAGTAACTTGAATTTCCTTCCATAGGATATCATTGCCTGCTTTTTGCTGAAAAAGTTTCTAAGTGTTGATTTTTGAAACATACAAATATTCCTCTAAAATCAGCCGAAATCCGAATTCTGATTTACTCACCTGTTATCAGTAGAGACCTCAGTGCTGCATCTTTCAGCCCAGTACTGGTCCTGAAAAGTAATTTTAACCGTACTTACCGGTAACTTGAATTTCCTTCATAGGCTAACATTGACTGGTTTCACTTGGAAATTCTTCTAAGTGTGGAGTTTTGGAACTTTAAAATATTCCTCTAAAATCAGCCGAAATACGAATTCCGATTTACTCACCTGTTATCAGGAGAGACCTCAGTGCTGCATCTTTCAGCCCAGTACTGATCCTGAAAAGTAATTTTAACCGTACTTACCAGTAACTTGAATTTCCTTCCATAGGATATCATTGCCTGCTTTTTGCTGAAAAAGTTTCTAAGTGTTGATTTTTGAAACATACAAATATTCCTCTAAAATCAGCCGAAATCCGAATTCTG
The DNA here is from genome assembly GCA_963921515.1 of Calotriton arnoldi. Taxonomy (NCBI): domain Eukaryota; kingdom Metazoa; phylum Chordata; class Amphibia; order Caudata; family Salamandridae; genus Calotriton; species Calotriton arnoldi. The sequence goes on from CAWUFW010004435.1 coordinate 297,439, forward strand.
ATTTACTCACCTGTTATCAGGAGAGACCTCAGTGCTGCATCTTTCAGCCCAGTAATGGTCCTGAAAAGTAATTTTAACCGTACTTACCGGTAACTTGAATTTCCTTCATAGGCTAACATTGACTGGTTTCACTTGGAAATTCTTCTAAGTGTGGAGTTTTGGAACTTTAAAATATTCCTCTAAAATCAGCCGAAATACGAATTCCGATTTACTCACCTGTTATCAGGAGAGACCTCAGTGCTGTATCTTTCAGCCCAGTACTGGTCCTGAAAAGTAATTTTAACCGTACTTACCAGTAACTTGAATTTCCTTCCATAGGCTAACATTGACTGGTTTCACTTGGAAATTCTTCTAAGTGTGGAGTTTTGAAACTTTAAAATATTCCTCTAAAATCAGCCGAAATACGAATTCCGATTTACTCACCTGTTATCAGGAGAGAACCCAGTGCTTCATCTTTTAGCCCAGCACTGACCCTGAAAAGTAATTTTAACCGTACTTACCAGTAACTTATATTTTCTTCCATAGGAATCCATTGTCTGGTTTTCAGCAGAAAAGTTTCAGTGTCGATTTTCACAAACTACAAATATTCCTTAAAAATCGCCTGTATGACTTAAACGCATTCTTTCAACTGTTTACAGGAGATGCACCAGTGCTGGATCCAGGATCCAACACTGAGTAAGAAAAAGTAACGATAACAGTTTTTACCTGCTAAGTGAATTTCCTTCCATAGGATAACATTGGTGATTCTATGAGAAAAAGTTTCTAAGTGTCAACTTTTAAAATACAATAATATTCCTTAAAAATCACGACTGTAACAAAAACGCTTTTACTCAACTGTTTACAGGAGATGTACCAGGACTGAATCTAGGATCCAGTCCTGTGGTTAGAAAAGTAATCCATAAAGTAACTAATTGCATTTAACTAGAAATTCACATTGAGCTGAATGTTGCATTGTGTTTGAAAATGTGTTGCCCATTGCAACAACTGTAACTACTGTACTTAAAAGTCTATTGCCTATGTGCAAAGTATTTAAACTAAAGTAATTCATTCTGAGAAAGTATTTTTGTAATGTAATGTATAATGTAATTACAATGTAATTTAAAAAATAAAATATGTAAAAAAAATTGTTTCTAAAAATGTAGTAAATCAGTATGAAAAAAATTAATATAACAATTAATACATTTAAAAATTGTCATTTACAAAACCTTTGAAATTCACTTGAAAAAACCGTAGGTTTCAGACATGTTATAGTTAGGAATTAGCATTTAAAAAACCTTTGAAATTCACTGAAAAAACCATAGGTTTTAGGGACAGTTATAGTTAGTTGGACATTTTACTCGTACAAAACCCGTGAAATTCCCCCGTTATAGTTAGTTCAGCTAACTATAACTCGCGTCCCCGCAATGCACTGCTGATGACGTCACATATTACATCACTCATGACATGGTCAGTGACATCACTGATGACATCACTGATGACATCTCAAATGACATCACTGATGACATCATCCACGTGATAATCTGATGCAGCTCTTCACACCCTAATATAACCTTTGATACACCCAATCTAAATTACAGACTGCCATTCGCAAAACCATAGACACTCCAACACCAATAACTACATACCCACTCACTGATTCTTAGGTCTACACACACACATCCACTCACTCACCCGTACAGTCACTCATACTTATGGTCACTCAGTACAGGACTATCATATGCACTCTTACTCCTATATAGACACTCAAACACCGCCACTCATCCATAGAGGTACTCACACACCTAGTCAGTCATGCAAATAATTAAACACACTGCCATTTACTCACCTATACAGTTATACACACACCAGCTCACTTAATCATACAAATACTAGCACATTGTTACGCTCTTATATAATCACTGATACAAGCACACACTCATCCATACAGCCACTATCACAATCACTCACTCTCGCTTATAGCTATTTATATACTCCAACACACATATATACTGCCTTTCACATATGTAGTTACTCACACATGTACCACTGGGACATACATTCACTCACTAACACACTCTTCACACACTTACCCACCCATACAGTCTATCACAGATGCACTCTTGAAACCATCCACCCAGTGAATCACCCACTCACACATCTATGCACAGTGGCACACACCCCATCCACACAAACACTCAGGCACCCATACAGATACTCAGACAACAAATCAATAACTCTTATAGACACTCATGTAGCTATTCACAAACCCATGCAGCCACTTACACAGCAACAGACAGACGGATACAGACATTCACCCAGTTTAGTCACTAACCCATGCATTCAGTAAGATACGTTAAATCACTCACTTATAGAGTCAGTCACGCACCTACTAAATCATCCATACAGACACTTACACACCCACTCATTCTTCAATACGTCTTTTCCTATATATATAAAAAATATTTAAACTTTACAGAAACACACAGTCACTGGATGATGTCATCAGTGATGTCATTTGAGATGTCATCAGTGATGTCATCAGTGATGTCACTGACCATGTCATGAGTGATGTAATATGTGACGTCATCAGCAGTGCATTGCGGGGCGCGAGTTATAGTTAGCTGAACTAACTATAACGGGGGAATTTCACGGGTTTTGTACGAGTAAAATGTCCAACTAACTATAACTGTCCCTAAAACCTATGGTTTTTTCAGTGAATATATATATATATATAAAAAACAGCAACAGTTCAGCGCGCTCTCAGGAAAGTAGAACTCCGAAGCATTGAGGTACCACAGTGTTTATTCCACAACGCGTTTCAATTTCCGAAGAAATCTTGATCACGTGAAACGTGCAACATAAACAAAGGACTTAAATAGCCTTAAAGTAAACGTGGAGAACATAATGGAAAAGGGACCACACTCTTGATAATGGCGGACATGTTGGAGTGGTGATTTAAACCCAAAAACAAGAAGTTATATATTGCAACACGAATGCGTTGGATTTCCTAAAATAAGATAAGAGCAGCTCATGCATGACACAAGTTCAATGTAAAATACACCTTTGTAATACAAAATCATGCATAAATCTTGTGGCCAACAATGCATTCGAAAAACAATTAAACTTAATCACAGTCTTGAATCATGAGCCTCACACTCTTGGCAAAAACACAGAAAGTAATTTTTACAAGGTCAAGGAGCAAATTGACACTCGCTGTGCCCTCATGGAGGCATACATGGCAAGTGCCTGTAAGGAAAAACATGTTAATACACGGCAAGTGCCAGTAAGTGTGTTAACACAAAAAGTAATTAAAATAGACACTACAAAGGGACATAACGACGACTGGATGTCTCACTGCATAGTAAAGAGACAGAGGTGTCAGATATCCAATGTATCATGTTAAAACAGGTATCCTCATCTTAAGTAAAGTACCCACATAATGTAGATAAAGATCCTGTCCCCTAGCATCATCCTGTACCCTGAAGTTAGAAAACTCTGTCATGGGCAAGTGCCCACAGCCCTACAGGTGCAGGTACAGGCCACATAATGCTAAAAATGTAAGTGCCTCACAGAGGTACAGAATCAAAGTCCAATACAGAGCAAGTGTCACTAAGCCAAGTAATGAGAAATGTCCATGCCACACGGAGGTCCCATGTTGAATACATAGGAGACAGAGCCCTGTCCCTCTGGACTCCACTTACTTGTATGCTTGTCAAAGCCAATGATACGTGCCGATGTGCAAATGGGGAAAGGGTAGGTGGCCGTGCAGGTGAATACAAGTGAGTGGGCCCTTCCTTTCCTCCTGAAAAACAAACAAAAGAACAGAAAAAGAGATTAAAAAGTGCGAACACTTACTGCCTATACCAAATGAAAAGAATATATATGTTACATGAAATAAATTAAGAATTACTGTTCTAATGCATAGGAGGAGAAGGATATACAAACATGTATATAAAGCATGTATAAAAGAAGAAGAAGAAAAAGGAAGAAAGAGAGATTAACCTATGCGGTATAATCCCACTAAACTCGAGAAGCACAAGTAATATGTATATATACAAAACTAGAGGAACAGATATGAGATAAAGGTACACAGAAAACAGATAAAGGGTACACAGAAAAAGGTCATGGACGTATAACCAACATACACATCATCGAGATACAGAATAGACAAACTCAGGATAAAAACTAATGATCCTTGAGATGTATAGCAAGCTCCTCATCCTGGTTCAATCCCCAGGAGTCTTAGTCTGAAAGTTTATGATGTGTTTGGACTCCCTCTGTCTAAGAGTAAGAACCCTGTTGCCACCTGGGAGTTCCTATCAACCTGTTCAAGGATAAAGAAACTCAAACCAGATGAATTGGAAAAATGCTTATCTTGAAAATGGCGTGCCACAGGATATTTTTGGTCTAAGTTAGTGATAGCTCTACTGTGTTCCAATATGCGTTTTTTGCCATAAGTGTGGTACTACCAATATACCATAGTTTTCAGGCACATTCTATGGCATATATGACAAAGGTCGAACTGCATGTAAGGAATTGTGATATCTCCTCTTAACCCCATTGTAGTCGACCTGATTACAAAATTTGCTGTTTTACAGGCCTTACAATGTCCACAGGGGAAAAACCTTTAAGGCCGTGCATATTTCTATCAGGATAGATGGTGATGTCACTGTGTACTAACAGATCCCTGACACTTCTGCCTCTCCTATAGGTTATGTTGGGTCTATTGGGTATGGTATCCCCAATGACAATATTAGTTTTCAATATATCCCAGTTTTTAGTCAGGATCCGCTTGATATCTTTGAGTCCGAGCAGTAGGTCATGATAACCCTAGTGTTCTCCAACATCAGTGTCGATAGGTGTGATAGGTGCATCTGCGATAGTCTGTTTTCTGTCTATGGCATCAGCTCTCACCCTGGCCTTCTTGAGTACCCAAACAGGGTATCCTCTTTCCTTGAAGCGCTCAGTAATGGCATCCCTTTCTAGTTGATAGGCCTCTTCAGTGTTGCAGTTCCTTTTTGCCCTCAGCAGCTCACCGTAAGGGATGCTCCATTTCAGAGCCTCCGGGTGACTGCTGAGGGCATGAAGGACACTATTGCCTGCTGTTGATTTTCTAAATAGGGCAGTGTGGACCTGATTGTGCTTAATTTCCAGACTAACATCTAAGTATTCAGTTCTGTTCTTACTTATGTTACCACTGAGTAAGATGTTACGATCATTGTCATTGAGTTTATCGACAGCATCAACAGCAGGCAATAGTGTCCTTCATGCCCTCAGCAGTCACCCGGAGGCTCTGAAATGGAGCATCCCTTACGGTGAGCTGCTGAGGGCAAAAAGGAACTGCAACACTGAAGAGGCCTATCAACTAGAAAGGGATGCCATTACTGTGCGCTTCAAGGAAAGAGGATACCCTGTTTGGGTACTCAAGAAGGCCAGGGTGAGAGCTGATGCCATAGACAGAAAACAGACTATCGCAGATGCACCTATCACACCTATCGACACTGATGTTGAGAACACTAGGGTTATCATGACTTACTGCTCGGACTCCAAAGATATCAAGCGGATCCTGACTAAAAACTGGGATATATTGAAAACTGATATTGTCATTGGGGATACCATACCCAATAGACCCAACATAACCTATAGGAGAGGCAGAAGTGTCAGGGACCTGTTAGTACACAGTGACATCACCATCTATCCTGATAGAAATATGCACGGCCTTAAAGGTTTTTTCCTCTGTGGACATTGTAAGGCCTGTAAAAACAGCAAATTTTGTAATCAGGTCGACTACAATGGGGTTAAGAGGAGATATCACAATTCCTTACATGCAGTTCGACCTTTGTCATATATGCCATAGAATGTGCCTGCAAACTATGGTATATTGGTAGTACCACACTTATGGCAAAAAACGCATATTGGAACACAGTAGAGCTATCACTAACTTAGACCAAAAATATCCTGTGGCACGCCATTTTCAAGATAAGCATTTTTCCAATTCATCTGGTTTGAGTTTCTTTATCCTTGAACAGGTTGATAGGAACTCCCGGGTGGCAACAGGGTTCTTACTCTTAGACAGAGGGAGTCCAAACACATCATAAACTTTCAGACTAAGACTCCTGGGGATTGAACCAGGATGAGGAGCTTGCTATACATCTCAAGGATCATTAGTTTTTTATCCTGAGTTTGTCTATTCTGTATCTCGATGATGTGTATGTTGGTTATACGTCCATGACCTTTTTTCTGTGTACCCTTTATCTGTTTTCTGTGTACCTTTTATCTCATATCTGTTCCTCTAGTTTTGTATATATACATATTACTTGTGCTTCTCGAGTTTAGTGGGATTATACCGCATAGGTTAATCTCTCTTTTCTTCCTTTTTTTCTTCTTCTTTTTATACATGCTTTATATACATGTTTGTATATCCTTCTCCTCCTATGCATTAGAACAGTAATTCTTAATTTATTTCATGTAACATATATATTCTTTTCATTTGGTATAGGCAGTAAGTGTTCGCACTTTTTAATCTCTTTTTCTGTTCTTTTGTTTGTTTTTCAGGAGGAAAGGAAGGGGCCCACTCACTTGTATTCACCTGCACGGGCCACCTACCCTTTCCCCATTTGCACATCGGCACGTATCATTGGCTTTGACAAGCATACAAGTAAGTGGAGTCCAGAGGGACAGGGCTCTGTCTCCTTATGTATTCAACATGGGACCTCCGTGTGGCATGGACATTTCTCATTACTTGGCTTAGTGACACTTGCTCTGTATTGGACTTTGATTCTGTACCTCTGTGAGGCACTTACATTTTTAGCATTATGTGACCTGTACCTGCACCTGTAGGGCTGTGGGCACTTGCCCATGACAGAGTTTTCTAACTTCAGGGTACAGGATGATGCTAGGGGACAGGATCTTTATCTACATTATGTGGGTACTTTACTTAAGATGAGGATACCTGTTTTAACATGATACATTGGATATCTGACACCTCTGTCTCTTTACTATGCAGTGAGACATCCAGTCAGTCGTTATGTCCCTTTGTAGTGTCTATTTTAATTACTTTTGTGTTAACACACTTACTGGCACTTGCCGTGTATTAACATGTTTTCCTTACAGGCACTTGCCATGTATGCCTCCATGAGGGCACAGCGAGTGTCAATTTGCTCCTTGACCTTGTAAAAATAACTTTCTGTGTTTTTGCCAAGAGTGTGAGGCTCATGATTCAAGACTGTGATTAAGTTTAATTGTTTTTCGAATGCATTGTTGGCCACAAGATTTATGCATGATTTTGTATTACAAAGGTGTATTTTACATTGAACTTGTGTCATGCATGAGCTGCTCTTATCTTATTTTAGGAAATCCAACGCATTCGTGTTGCAATATATAACTTCTTGTTTTTGGGTTTAAATCACCACTCCAACATGTCCGCCATTATCAAGAGTGTGGCCCTTTTCCATTATGTTCTCCACGTTTACTTTAAGGCTATTTAAGTCCTTTGTTTATGTTGACTGCTTCACGTGATCAAGATTTCTTCGGAAATCGAAACGCGTTGTGGAATAAACACTGTGGTACCTCAATGCTTCGGAGTTCTACTTTCCTGAGAGCGCGCTGAACTGTTGCTGTTTTTGATATTGGATGACCGGTGTGCTCCGCCGGCGTGCGCGCCACTCTCCAGGGGTCCCCGACAGTCCAGAAGGAGCTCTTCTTGTGCATATATATATATATATATATATATATATATATATATATATATATATATATATATATCCACAGTGAAACAAATATGTGGCTCCAGATGTATCATGGCCAGTTATTAATCTTTTTAACGCTCTTATGTTATTAATTTGGCAAACATGCTTGTTCTTCTTCTACCTTAGTTGCCCATAATGGCTATAATACCAGAATTTTAGCTTGATTCAGGTTTGCAAATATAACCTGTGTCTGTTTTGTTAAAATGTAAATGTTATGGATTTTTTCTTTTTTTAAGTTTCAATTCGGATAATATATGGGAAGATTTAACTGTTTTATAGTTTCCGATGATTGTGAGGTCCATCACTTATTTATGTGTCAATTTTAATTTTGTAATTAACTGATCATTTTCATATTTGAGTTATATGAATTCATACTAATCAGATCAATACCAGTCTTTGACACTGAAACTATGGAATATATATAATACCATAAACACAATATAGTACATTACGGTCTGTTATTGCAGTGGCGGCTCCTCCACTAAGGCGGAGGAGCGTCGCCCCACTGCTTGTTGAGCAGTGCAAAATAATAATAAAATAATAATGATGGGCTGTATTGCAAAGCCAATTGGAGAACATGCCCAGCCTCCCAAGTACTGCCTGAGTGGCCAAACAGGCTGCTTAGACCAATCACGATGCTGCTCCTGCAGCATCGTGATTGGCTGGGAGAGTCCAGCAGCCTGGGTGTTTCCGGTGGCAGAGAGCGAGGATGGCGAATAGACGTGCAGTGGCGGCCTCAGTACAGAGGCAGCCGCCACTGTGTTATTGACATTTGTATACTTCACAGTCTTCATTTGAAATCTACTTCAGGACTTTTGTTAGTCCAGGGATGAAGTACCAAGCAGTTTGAAGGTTTCCATGCCAGACGAGTGTCATATTGCGCTTGAGAAGATATGCGATTATTAGTGTGAATGAGTACGTTCTTATGTCAGGGTAAAGTGCCAGCTTAACTCATTGGTGAATGGTAATGGCGTTTAAGTGATGGGAGTAGAGAGCTTTATGGATGTAGTTATGCATCTTCAGAGATGAAATGCATGCAGTTAGTTCAGCAGAAAGATGTGTGTGAGAAAACGAGTGCTGTTGGGTGCACATTAGTGGAATATCTGAGTTACGCTGAGTGGCCCACATTTATCAAGATTTTGTGTCAAGATTGCGTCACTATTTGGATACAGCCCCAACGCAAAATCCATTTTAGCGGCAGAGTTACTATGATTTTGAGTCAGGTTGGTCATTTTTGTGGTTCTGACCAACGCAAAATCATATTTGGCATTTGCTAAGCCACGCAAAACCACTTTGCATGGTTTAGCAAATACAAAATAAAGCAAGGCACCTCATAGCACTGCCTTGCGGTACTTTGCATCAGGGAAGCATTCCATGGGTGGAGCATGAGCATTCCTATGCATCAGCCCATGGATTTAGCTGCATTCCCACATTTACTAAATCTGATAAACCTGGGAATGTGTCAAAATGCTATGCCTTCCCAAGTGAGGCATAACGAGGAGAAATAGTTTCTCCTGGTTATTTCCTTTTTAAACCTGCATTCTGCAGCACACATAGAAATATGCCTCTAAGGATTGTTTTTGTGCAGGAAGATATCGCTTCCTGCACAAAAACAATCCTGCCTGTGATGCAGGCACCCTTTCACCAATCTGCAAATGTGCCTGCATTGGTGCTGGGCAGCCTCAAGTGCACTAATGTAAGGAGAGAGCTGAAGAGTGCCATATCTTAGTAGATATGGTGCTTTTCAGCTCTCTCCTACACATGCAACACAGCAACTTGCCTTACTGCACTGTGTTGAGTGAATTCTAAGAAAATATGACCCTGAGTATTTACAAAGCCACGTAAATGTCAATTTACGTAGCTTTGTAGGAAACAATAAGGCAACACAGCGCTGCCTTGCTTTACTTTGAGTCTGGTTAGCATTTCATGTGTGTGCATGGACGTTTCCATGCATGTACTCATGGATTTTGATTCAAAGAGGCAATAGCCTCAAATAATACATTTTGTGCAGGAAGGTGACCCTTCATGTAGAAAAACTACACAAATACCCATGCAGTATGGCTCAAGGGTGCCTGTGTTGACACTAGGCAGCTCACACTGCTTGGGAAAGGCAGAACTGTGAAATTTCTTCAAATAAATGGCACAGTGCTAGTCTCTCCAGGTAACGTAATACAGCATTGTGCCATTTCTTTATAAATATACCCCTATGTGTCTTGGAGTTCTGTCTTCATGTGCTCTGTTCTTATGTGCATGGTATGGTCTGGATAAAAGTGTGGTGATACACCAGTAATGGCTTGTTTCTGATTAATGAGAAATATAGGCTTATTTATTGCACCTTATATTTGATTTCCCAGAGGTGAGGTTTTTACTCAGCTGAGGACACACCTCTTTTTATGAGATTCTGCCCTGAAATTGAGGTATAACATGCGGTTGATTGTGTTTCATATCAAAATATGTATGATTTGACTTTTTACTGGACATTTCCCTCCAACCCTGATATATTTTGCCAGTATTAATTGGTTAAGTATATCAAGAGAAAACTGCAGGGTGCAATAATTGGTGTTTGAACAAAATATTGGATGAAGAATATCAAGATACAGAAATATTGTGTCAAGAATATCGGGTTTTCAAAGGTAAAAATATTGTTTTTATTGTTGTTTTTAATATGGTTGTTAAAAATATCGATGTATGAAATATCATTGTATATATTACCGTTTTTTAGTGTTAATTAGTATGCAATGTATTGTATAACATAACATGTGTATTTGTAAAGCGCACGTTCACCCATAGGTCTCTTGGTACTGAATAACAGTTGTTTATTGTTACCCAACTCAATGGTACTCATTTTATTGATCGCACCCCATCTCCGGGACATCATCAACTCCTCCTTCCACACCGCCACCTTCCCGGAGAGCTGGAAGCACGCCGAGCTTACCGCCCTCCTGAAGAAACCAACGGCGGACCCCACCGACCTTAAGAACTACCGTCCCATCTCGCTCCTTCCGTTTCCGGCCAAAGTCATCGAGAAGACCGTCAACAGACAGCTTGCCGCCTTCCTCGAGGCGAATGGATCCCTCGACCCCTCGCAGTCCGGGTTTCGGGCCAACCACAGCACCGAGACCGCCCTTATCGCAGCCACCGACGACATCAGAACCCTAACCGACAACGGGGAAACAGCTGCCCTCATCCTCTTGGACCTCTCCGCGGCGTTCGACACCGTCTGCCACCGCATCCTAGTGAAGCGCCTCAGCAACATCGGAATCCGAGAGAAAGCACTGGAATGGATCATCTCGTTCCTCGCCGGAAGAACCCAGAGAGTCCGCCTCCCCCGTTCAGATCCGAAGCCACCGAAGTCATCTGCGGCGTTCCACAGGGATCCTCACTCAGCCCAACCCTCTTCAACGTCTACATGAGCCCCCTCGCAGCCATCGCACGCCGACACAACCTCAACATCATCTCCTACGCCGACGACACTCCAGCTGATCCTCTCCCTCACCAACGACCCCACCACCGCCAGAGCCAACCTACACGACGGGATGAGAGACGTCGCCGACTGGATGAGGAACAGCCGCCTTAAACTGAACTCAGACAAGACGGAAGTCCTCATCCTGGGCTCATCACCCTCCGCCTGGGACGACTCCTGGTGGCCCCCGGCCCTGGGCACCGCGCCCAAGCCAACGGACCACGCACGCAACCTGGGCTTCATGCTGGACTCCTCCCTGTCGATGACCAGACAAGTCAACGCCGTCTCATCTTCATGCTTCAACACCCTGCGCATGCTCCGCAAGATCTTCAGATGGATCCCCACTGAAACCAGGAAGACCCGTCACCCAGGCACTCGTCACCAGCCGACTGGACTATGGGAACACCCTCTACGCCGGAACCACAGCCAAACTTCAAAAAAGACTCCAGCGCATCCAGAACGCCTCCGCACGACTTATCCTGGACATCCCCCCGACACAGCCACATCACCGGACACCTGAAAGACCTGCACTGGCTCCCCGTCAGCAAGAGAATAACGTTCAGACTCTCACCCACGCACACAAGGCCCTCCACGACCTGGGCCCAAAGTACCTCAACGACCGCATGACCTTCTACACGCCCACACGCCAGCTACGATCAACCAGCCACGCCCTCGCCACCGTACCACGCATCCGCAGAACCACCGCCGGAGGAAGATCCTTCTCCTACCTGGCAGCCAAGACCTGGAACTCCCTCCCCACTCACCTTCGGCGAACCCAGGACCATCTCTCCTTCAGGAAGCAGCTCAAGACCTGGCTGTTCGAGCAGTAACTTACCCCCTCCCCCAGCGCCTTGAGACCCTCCCGGGTGAGTAGCGCGCTCTATAAATGCCGTGATTGATTGATTGATTGACCTCAGATGGATGAAAAGCTCAGTGGACCCGCTGGGATTTGAACCTGTGACCAAGAGGTCAAACACAGGCCCCTGCAGTGGATGCATTAGTCCACTGAGCCACAAGACCCGGCTTAAAAATTGTATCTATTTTTATATGTATGTTTATAATTTTGTTAATTTTTTTTCATGTTTGATAAGTTATAACATTTTAAAAAGTAATTTATTTTAATTGTATTCATGTTTTTAAAGCATTATTGAAATATATTTTTAGTAACAGGATGCTGGGCAATTAGGGGATAAGGGTGGGGAGCTTTTTTTTAAAACAAATATACATTTTAATTTCAGAATTTTAGCAATGTGTAAATTAAATATTTAGAATTTTAAAATATATTTGATATAATAATATTTTAAAATTCCATGTTAAATAATGCACATTTTAATGGAATGTATTTAATTTCATTTTAATACAAACATTTTTAATATATACTTTTGATTTATAAAACAAATATTTTAAGTAATATATTTGTTTTTTTATGTTTAAAAACTTGAAAGATAGATTTATAAAATGTTTAAAAATGTAAAAAATGCTCAATAGTTTGATAATTAAAACACATATTTATAAATTTAAAATTTAAGAATATAATATTTTTTATTAATTTGTATTGAATATTTTGTTATTTGAAAGTCATGTAATTGTTTTTTTTAAAGTTTATGACTGGTAGGAAATGTAAAAGAAATTTAGATTTGACAAAAAATGTATAATATACAGATTACATTTTGAAGGTAAATCTTTTTATATAAAGGTTAGTAATTTAAAATATAGTGTTTTCATTTTTTTTTGTTATTTACAAAAATGTTAGAATGTCTAGTAGTAATTTTGCATTTTTTAAATTGTAATTTATAATATTTTAGGTACATAAGTTTTAATGTGAATTGGATTTATAATATTTGAAGATTTTAGTGGCCAGTGTTGTTTCTCAAATTAGTATAGGTTGGAGTGGGAATAGTAAGTGTTACTCCTTTAGTCTCCAACACTTTCCCCAAATTGGTTTAGATTGGAGTGGGAATAGCAAATTACACACCTTCAGTGTGAAACACTTTCCCCAAGTTGGTTTGGATTCAAGTGGAAATAGTAAATATCACCCCTTTAGGGTCTACACTTTCTCCAAGTTGGTTTAGATTGGAGTGGGAACAGTAAATGCCATCCCTTTAGTGTCCAACATTTTCCCCAAGTTGATTTAGATCGAGGTGGGAATAGTAAATGTCACCCCTTTAGTGTCCAACATCTTCTTCAAGTTGGTTTAGATTGTAGTGAAAATAATAAATGTCATCCCTTTAGTATCCAAAACCTTCTTTAGGTTGCTTTATATTGAGGTGGGAATAGAAAAATGTCACCCCTTTAATGTCCAGCACTTTCATTAAGTTGGTTTAGATTGGAGTGGGAATAGTAAATGTCACCTCTTTAGTCTCAAAAACTTTCCACAAGTTGGTTTAGATTGGAGTGGGAACTAGGGTGGCGTGGTGGGCAAGATAACAATGGATTAAACCCAGATCTTTGTGACTGGGGGTGAATGTTTGCATTGTTCAGCATTCCGTCCATCATTTGTCTCTTTTGCTTTTGTCGCCCTAAGTGTGAAGGATATGTCCAGACGTGGGTCCCGTGCTCACTGCGAAACTGGATTCAAGCTAGCCTGGCTGATGAGGGGTGATGCCCCGAAACCGGTCTCAGAATGCTTGTTTCCGGCCCAGGGAGGACCTGGCTTGGCAGTTCGGGCTGGACTGTTCCCATGTGGAACAGGGTCAAGACTGATTTGCAGATGGCTTTGACCAAACTGGGGTGGCGTGGTGAGCAAAATAATGATGGATTAAACCCATGTCTTTGTGACTGGGGTGAATGCATTGTTCAGCATTCTGTCCATCATTTGTCTCTTTTGCTTTTGTCGCCCTAAGTGGGAAGGGTTTGCCCAGACATGTGTCCCATGCTCACTGCGCCACTGGATTCAAGCTAGCCTGGCTGATGAGGGGTGATGCCCCAAAACCGGTCCCAGGATGCTTGTTTCCGGTCCAGGGAGGACCTGGGTTGGCAGTTCGGGCTGGACTGTTCCCATGTGGAACAGGGTCAAGACTGATTTGCATATGGCTGGGTACAGTCTGGGGTGGCGTGGTGAGCAAAAGAACGATGGATTGAACCCAGATCTTTGTTACTGGGGGTGAATGTTTGCATTGTTCAGCATTCCGTCCATCATTTGTCTCTTTTGCTTTAGTTGCCCTAAGTGGGAAAGGAATGCCCAGACGTGGGTCCCGTGCTCACTGCGCTACTGGATTCAAGCTAGCCTGGCTGATGAGGGGTGATGCCCCGAAATCGGTCCCAGGATGCTTGTTTCCGGGCCAGGGAGGACCTGGCTTGGCAGTTTGGGCTGGACTGTTCCCATGTGGAACAGGGTCAAGACTGATTTGCATATGGCTGGGTCCAGTCTGGGGTGGCGTGGTGAGCAAAAGAACGATGGATTAAACCAAGATCTTTGTGACTGGGGGTGAATGTTTGCATTGTTCAGCATTCCATTCATCATTTGTCTCTTTTGCTTTTGTCGCCCTAAGTGGGAAGGGTATGTCCAGACGTGGGTGCCGTGCTCACTGCACCACTGGATTCAAGCTAGCCTGGCTGATGAGGGTTGATGCCCCGAAACCAGTCCCAGAATGCTTGTTTCCGGTCCAGGGAGGACCTGGCTTAGCAGTTCCGGCTGGACTGTTCCCATGTGGAAAAGGGTCAAGACTGATTTACGTATGGCTTGGACCAAACTGGGGTGGCGTGGTGAGCAAAAGAACGATGGATTAAACCCAGATCTTTGTGACTGGGGGTGAACGTTTGCATTGTTCAGCATTCCATCCAGCATTTGTCTCTTTTGCTTTTGTCACCCTAAGTGGGAAGGGTATGTCCAGACGTGGGTCCCGTGCTCACTGCGCCACTAGATTCAAGCTAGCCTGGCTGATGAGGGGTGATGCCCGAAACCGGTCTCAGAATGCTTGTTTCCGGTCCAGGGAGGACCTGGCTTGGCAGTTCGGGCTGGACTGTTCCCATGTGGAACAGGGTCAAGACTGATTTGCATATGGCTTTGATCAAACTGGGGTGGCGTGGTGAGCAAAAGAACGATGGATTAAACCCATGTCTTTGTGACTGGGGTGAATGCATTGTTCAGCATTCTGTCCATCATTTGTCTCTTTTGCTTTGTTGCCCTAAGTGGGAAGGGTTTGCCCAGACATGTGTCCCATGCTCACTGCGCCACTGGATTCAAGCTAGCCTGGCTGATGAGGGGTGATGCCCCAAAAAAGGTCCCAGGATGCTTGTTTCCGGTCCAGGGAGGACCTGGCTTGGCAGTTCGGGCTGGACTGTTCCCATGTGGAACAGGGTCAAGACTGATTTGCATATGGCTGGGTACAGTCTGGGGTGGCGTGGTGAGCAAAAGAACGATGGATTGAACCCAGATCTTTGTTACTAGGGGTGAATGTTTGCATTGTTCAGCATTCCGTCCATCATTTGTCTCTTTTGCTTTAGTTGCACTAAGTGGGAAAGGTATGCCCAGACGTGGGTCCCGTGCTCACTGTGCTACTGGATTCAAGCTAGCCTGGCTGATGAGGGGTGATGCCCCGAAACCGGTCCCAGGATGCTTGTCTCCGGGCCAGGGAGGACCTGCCTTGGCAGTTCGGGCTGGACTGATCCCAATTGGAACAGGATCAAGACTGATTTGCATATGGCTGGGTCCAGTCTGGGGTGGCGTGGTGAGCAAAAGAACAACGGATTAAACCCAGATCTTTGTTACTCGGGGTGAATGTTTGCATTGTTCAGCATTCCATCATTTGTCTCTTTTGCTTTTGTCGCCCTAAGTGGGAAGGGTATGTCCAGACGTGGGTGCCGTGCTCACTGCACCACTGGATTCAAGCTAGCCTGGCTGATGAGGGTTGATGCCCCGAAACCAGTCCCAGAATGCTTGTTTCCGGTCCAGGGAGGACCTGGCTTAGCAGTTCCGGCTGGACTGTTCCCATGTGGAAAAGGGTCAAGACTGATTTACGTATGGCTTGGACCAAACTGGGGTGGCGTGGTGAGCAAAAGAACGATGGATTAAACCCAGATCTTTGTGACTGGGGGTGAACGTTTGCATTGTTCAGCATTCCATCCAGCATTTGTCTCTTTTGCTTTTGTCACCCTAAGTGGGAAGGGTATGTCCAGACGTGGGTCCCGTGCTCACTGCACCACTGGATTCAAGCAAGCTTGGCTGATGAGGGTTGATGCCCCGAAACCAGTCCCAGAATGCTTGTTTCCGGTCCAGGGAGGACCTGGCTTAGCAGTTCCGGCTGGACTGTTCCCATGTGGAAAAGGGTCAAGACTGATTTACGTATGGCTTGGACCAAACTGGGGTGGTGTGGTGAGCAAAAGAACAATGGATTAAACCCAGATCTTTGTGACTGGGGGTGAACGTTTGCATTGTTCAGCATTCCATCCAGCATTTGTCTCTTTTGCTTTTGTCGCCCTAAGTGGGAAGGGTATGTCCAGACGTGGGTCCCGTGCTCACTGCGCCACTGGATTCAAGCTAGCCTGGCTGATGAGGGGTGATGCCCGAAAGCGGTCTCAGAATGCTTGTTTCCGGTCCAGGGAGGACCTGGCTTGGCAGTTCGGGCTGGACTGTTCCCATGTGGAACAGGGTCAAGACTGATTTAGATATGGCTTTGACCAAACTGGGGTGGCGTGGTGAGCAAAAGAACGATGGATTAAACCCATGTCTTTGTGACTGGGGTGAATGCATTGTTCAGCATTCTGTCCATCATTTGTCTCTTTTGCTTTTGTAGCCCTAAGTGGGAAGGGTTTGCCCAGACATGTGTCCCATGCTCACTGCGCCACTGGATTCAAGCTAGCCTGGCTGATGAGGGGTGATGCCCCCAAACCGGTCCCAAGATGCTTGTTTCCGGTCCAGGGAGGACCTGGCTTGGCAGTTCGGGCTGGACTGTTCCCATGTGAAACATGGTCAAGACTGATTTGCATATGGCTGGGTACAGTCTGGGGTGGCGTGGTGAGCAAAAGAACGATGGATTGAACCCAGATCTTTGTTACTGGGGGTGAATGTTTGCATTGTTCAGCATTCCGTCCATCATTTGTCTCTTTTGCTTTAGTTGCACTAAGTGGTAAAGGTATGCCCAGATGTGGGTCCCGTGCTCACTGCGCTACTGGATTCAAGCTAGCCTGGCTGATGAGGGGTGATGCTCCAAAACGGGTCCCAGGATGCTTGTTTACGGGCCAGGGAGGACCTGCCTTGGCAGTTCGGGCTGGACTGTTCCCAATTGGAACAGGATCAAGACTGATTTGCATATGGCTGGGTCCAGTCTGGGGTGGCGTGGTGAGCAAAAGAACGATGGATTAAACCCAGATCTTTGTGACTGGGGGTGAATGTTTGCATTGTTCAGCATTCTGTCCATCATTTGTCTCTTTTGCTTTTGTCGCCCTAAGTGGGAAGGGTATGTCCAGAAGTGGGTGCCGTGCTCACTGCACCACTGGATTCAAGCTAGCCTGGCTGATGAGGGTTGATGCCCCGAAACCAGTCCCAGAATGCTTGTTTCCGGTCCAGGGAGGACCTGGCTTAGCAGTTCCGGCTGGACTGTTCCCATGTGGAAAAGGGTCAAGACTGATTTACGTATGGCTTGGACCAAACTGGGGTGGCGTGGTGAGCAAAAGAAAGATGGATTAAACCCAGATCTTTGTGACTGGGGGTGAACGTTTGCATTGTTCAGCATTCCATCCAGCATTTGTCTCTTTTGCTTTTGTCACCCTAAGTGGGAAGGGTATGTCCAGACGTGGGTCCCGTGCTCACTGCGCCACTAGATTCAAGCTAGCCTGGCTGATGAGGGGTGATGCCCGAAACCGGTCTCAGAATGCTTGTTTCCGGTCCAGGGAGGACCTGGCTTGGCAGTTCTGGGCTGGACTGTTCCCATGTGGAACAGGGTCAAGACTGATTTGCATATGGCTTTGATCAAACTGGGGTGGCGTGGTGAGCAAAAGAACGATGGATTATACCCATGTCTTTGTGACTGGGGTGAATGCATTGTTCAGCATTCTGTCCATCATTTGTCTCTTTTGCTTTGTTGCCCTAAGTGGGAAGGGTTTGCCCAGACATGTGTCCCATGCTCACTGCGCCACTGGATTCAAGCTAGCCTGGCTGATGAGGGGTGATGCCCCAAAAAAGGTCCCAGGATGCTTGTTTCCGGCGCAGGGAGGACCTGGCTTGGCAGTTCGGGCTGGACTGTTCCCATGTGGAACAGGGTCAAGACTGATTTGCATATGGCTGGGTACAGTCTGGGGTGGTGTGGTGAGCAAAAGAACGATGGATTGAACCCAGATCTTTGTTACTAGGGGTGAATGTTTGCATTGTTCAGCATTCCGTCCATCATTTGTCTCTTTTGCTTTAGTTGCCCTAAGTGGGAAAGGAATGCCCAGACGTGGGTCCCGTGCTCACTGCGCTACTGGATTCAAGCTAGCCTGGCTGATGAGGGGTGATGCCCCGAAATCGGTCCCAGGATGCTTGTTTCCGGGCCAGGAGGACCTGGCTTGGCAGTTTGGGCTGGACTGTTCCCATGTGGAACAGGGTCAAGACTGATTTGCATATGGCTGGGTCCAGTCTGGGGTGGCGTGGTGAGCAAAAGAACGATGGATTAAACCAAGATCTTTGTGACTGGGGGTGAATGTTTGCATTGTTCAGCATTCCATCCATCATTTGTCTCTTTTGCTTTTGTCGCCCTAAGTGGGAAGGGTATGTCCAGACGTGGGTGCCGTGCTCACTGCACCACTGGATTCAAGCTAGCCTGGCTGATGAGGGTTGATTCCCCGAAACCAGTCCCAGAATGCTTGTTTCCGGTCCAGGGAGGACCTGGCTTAGCAGTTCCGGCTGGACTGTTCCCATGTGGAAAAGGGTCAAGACTGATTTACGTATGGCTTGGACCAAACTGGGGTGGCGTGGTGAGCAAAAGAACGATGGATTAAACCCAGATCTTTGTGACTGGGGGTGAACGTTTGCATTGTTCAGCATTCCATCCAGCATTTGTCTCTTTTGCTTTTGTCACCCTAAGTGGGAAGGGTATGTCCAGACGTGGGTCCCGTGCTCACTGCGCCACTAGATTCAAGCTAGCCTGGCTGATGAGGGGTGATGCCCGAAACCGGTCTCAGAATGCTTGTTTCCGGTCCAGGGAGGACCTGGCTTGGCAGTTCGGGCTGGACTGTTCCCATGTGGAACAGGGTCAAGACTGATTTGCAGATGGCTTTGACCAAACTGGGGTGGCGTGGTGAGCAAAAGAACGATGGATTAAACCCATGTCTTTGTGACTGGGGTGAATGCATTGTTCAGCATTCTGTCCATCATTTGTCTCTTTTGCTTTTGTTGCCCTAAGTGGGAAGGGTTTGCCCAGACATGTGTCCCATGCTCACTGCACCACTGGATTCAAGCTAGCCTGGCTGATGAGGGGTGATGCCCCAAAAAAGGTCCCAGGATGCTTGTTTCCGGTCCAGGGAGGACCTGGCTTGGCAGTTCGGGCTGGACTGTTCCCATGTGGAACAGGGTCAAGACTGATTTGCATATGGCTGGGTACAGTCTGGGGTGGCGTGGTGAGCAACAGAACGATGGATTGAACCCAGATCTTTGTTACTGGGGGTGAATGTTTGCATTGTTCAGCATTCCGTCCATCATTTGTCTCTTTTGCTTTAGTTGCACTAAGTGGGAAAGGTATGCCCAGACGTGGGTCCCGTGCTCACTGCGCTACTGGATTCAAGCTAGCCTGGCTGATGAGGGGTGATGCCCCGAAACCGGTCCCAGGATGCTTGTCTCCGGGCCAGGGAGGACCTGCCTTGGCAGTTCGGGCTGGACTGATCCCAATTGGAACAGGATCAAGACTGATTTGCATATGGCTGGGTCCAGTCTGGGGTGGCGTGGTGAGCAAAAGAACAACGGATTAAACCCAGATCTTTGTTACTCGGGGTGAATGTTTGCATTGTTCAGCATTCCATCATTTGTCTCTTTTGCACATAAAGGGTAACCGCTTTATGTATAAGATTTTTTTAAATTTAGTATAATAAAAAAGTAACACAAATTTTACATTTTATATTTTTTTATATTTTATCATTTATTGTACAGTTTTACGTTATCAATAATATTTTAAAGTAAAAATGAAAGAAATTACAAAGTGAAACAAAACATACTTTTGTCAATTTATAACTGTAAAAAATAACTGTAAAAAAACAGAAGTACATATATTTGTATAATGTACATTTTCAGTTATTTTTTTAATTTCTTACAATTTTTATACATTTGTTAACTATTTTTTATTATATTTATTTCCACAATATTTTAACTTTTAATTACTAAATAATTGTATATATTTTATACTATTATTTAATTTATACTTTACAATATCTTTATATATTTTTAAATATGTTTGTCAAGTTTAACATTTTAAACATTGTATTACAATGTGTACACATTTATTAGCTGTTTAAAGGAATTATTTCACATTATTTTAACTTCTTTTTATTAGTATATATGAAATACTTGTATATATTTTATACTATTATTCAATTTACAATTTTGTATAAACAATTTTTGCAACATTGTTTGAAAAGTTTAACATTTTTAAAAATGTATTACAATTTTTCTAACATTAAATAAACATATTTACTATATTTCCCATTGATTTCTATAGCGAGATAGCCTTGTTTTGTGTTATTGGGGGCCTTTTTTACCGATATCGTCTAGTTTTGTAGTCTATTTGTGTTATTTTGGGACGTTGAGGGTGGGGGGATTTAGGATGCATGTGTAAAAGTTGGGTATAGTGTTTCAGTGTTTTTTTTATATTTAAATGTGTTTTTGATAGTGTTTTGCACTGTTTTGTTGTTTTGCATGTGATGTAAATTTTTATGTTAAGTTATGTGATGGTATTTATATTTTGATGATTAAGCATTGTGCATTTGTATATTTTGGACTGTAATCTATTATGCAGGTGGGTCTTTAATGTTTGTTTTACATGTGTTTGTTCCCGAACGATTTCTATGGTAGTTTGTAGTTTACCTTTTTTTATTTATGTTTTTAAAGGAAATCTGCTTTGGTTTATTATAAAACAATGGTTTTTACTTAGATTTCCTTTTTTCGGATCCCACAGATTTTGGTTTGCTTCAAGGGATTTTCATTGGGTTGTTTATATGTTTGCATTTTTTGGGGGGCTTTTTGCATTCAGATTTTTATTTTTTTGTGGACTCCTATATTTTATTATGTGGGGTTGGAGAAAGATCTGCAGCTACAAAACAGTAAGTTTTATTTCTTACTTTTTAGTGTTGGTGAGAAATTTGATATCATATTGTTTATGAAGACCAGAACCCTGACAATGTGATATTTTTATATATGGATGATAGCTAGGAACTTTACGTGTTGTGAAAAATAATTGCATGCGGTAACCTAAATCGAATATTGTCTTATATCTTGATTTGTTTTCAGCAGTTTCAGAAAGAGAAGAAAAACTAGTAATTTTATTGCACATTCGGCCAACATTGTATTTAACATAGAGTTTTCAAATTTAGAAGATGATAGTGGAACTTCGAAGCTGAAACAAAACATTCAGCAAGGCTGCATGGTAGTAAAATTCAATATTTGTAAGGGCTAGACCCCATCTGAGTTGTGTCCAATTGTAATATTGCTAATCAGGAGTTTGTTAAAGCGCGACTACTCACCCGTAAGGGTCTCAAGGCGCATGGGGTGGGGGGGGGTGCAGGTTCCATTCCATCAAGGAGGGGGTCTGTCGAAGAGCCAGGTTTTGAGGTTTCTTGCGAAGATGGGGAGCGATGTTGTCTGTCTGAGGTGGAGCGGAAGGGCGTTCCATGCTTTGGCTGCGAGGAAGGAGAAGGAGCGGCCTCCCGATCTGGTCTTTCTGGTGCGGGGGACCACGGCGTAGGAGAGCTGGGCTGATCGTAGGGTCCTTTGGGGTGCGTGGAATTTGAGTCGGCTGTTCAGGTATGCTGGTCCGGTGCCGTGGAGGGCCTTGTGTGCGTGGGTGAGCATCTTAAAGGTGATTCTCGCCTCGACGAAGTTCTGGGCTGTTTATTTGCCCAAATGAATTTCTGAATAATTTTATCTAAATCCCGAAAATAAGTTTTGGGTATTTTAATAGGAAGATTAATAAACAAAAATAAAAATAATGGTAGAATGGACATTTTAATCATTGATACACAACTAATTACTGTTAAAGGAAGGAGAGACCAGCTGTCCAATGACCTCTTTACTTTTTTAAGTGTATTTTCATAATTTAGCATGAATAATTGATCATACTGATTGGTCACAAATATACCTAAACATCTAATAGGTTTAGTTACTATCTGTTGGAGGGGAAATGGGAGAGGTATTGCCTGAACATTAAACAACAATACCTCAGTCTTAGCTTGATTTAACCTATACCCTCCTATTTGTGTAAAAGCTAATATTTCATTAAATGCATTTTGAATGTTTAATGAATCTGCTAATAAATAAAGAATAACATTGTCTGTGAATAGTTTAATTTTAGGCATCGCATTTAAAGGTGATACTATCCGAGGATTGTTGCAGATTTTTATTGCCAGAGGTTCTATAAAGAACGAAAATTGAAGAGGAGATAGGGGGCATCCCCGCCTAGTCCCGTGTCTGATATTTATGAGCCCTGCCTCCTCTTTATTTATCACAATTTTAGCCTCTGAACCTGCCAAAAGCTCTCTTAACATTTTGACCAACTGAGCAGGGAGGCTGAATTTTTGTAGTATAAAAAACAAAGCCTGCCAGTCAACAAAGTCAAATGCTTTTTCTGCATCAAGCATTAAAATCGCCGCCTTGGCCTTGTTGACCGACAGGAAATCAATCGCTTGTGTTAGGAAATAGGTATTGGAGGCCATAGGTCAATTAGGTACAAAACCTGTTTGATCCGGGTGGACCACTTGTTGTGCACACGGGGCCAATCTTGAAGCTCATATTTCATAAATAATTTATAATCTACATTTAATAGGCTAATAGGGTCATATGCACTAGGGTCCCTAGGGCCCTTATCTTTCTTAAGAAAGCATGCCACCACAGCTTCCTTGAAGTTTTTTGATATGGGCTTGCCATTTTTTATCAGATTGAAAAATGAAGTAAGAAAAGGTAGGAGTTCAGGCTGGAAGGTCTTAAAAACTTTTACGGGATTCCATTGTTACCTTCAGCTTTCACATTAGCCATGGTTTCTAATATATTGCTGACTTCAATTTGTGAAATAGGATTAACAAGAGAATTGTTCGAACTATTTAAAATAGAAGATACTTTTAAGGATTCAAAATATTGTACGAGCGACTGAAAATCTATAACCTACGCTTCCTCATATATGATTTTGAAATGCCGCAGGAAAACCTTGGCGATTTTATCCTTTGAATCTTCTACTATACTCGTTTCAGGGTCTCTGATCTGACTGACTACATTTTCACTGCTTTGCACTTTAGTAGCCCAAGCCAGATAGCGTTCTATATGTTGCCTTTCCTCATAGAGTTGTTTTTTTATAAGCCTTGTTACCCTTGATTTCCTCCAGGTTAAAAAATTGCCTCATATTGTCTTTAGCTGTCCCTAAATCTTGCAGACAAGCTTTTTCTGGAATTGCGACCTGACTTTATTTAGTTTATCCCTCGCTCTTTTCACAGCTGTCTGCGATGACAACACTACTTGTGCTCGTTGTTTACTTACCGCAGCCTTATAACTTAATACCTGGCCTCTAAAAGCTGCTTTAAAAACCTCCCAAACAAAAAATACAGAGGCAGAATTCTCATTAATTTGAAAGAAGTTTTTTATAAAAAGCTGCATTTCTTTTAATCCAGTCCAGATCTTCAAGAAGGGATTTGTCGAAATGCCAATGCTTATTGCTTCTCAACCCAGGCTTATTTAAATTAACTATCATGAAAATAGCTGAGTGATCAGAAAAAAAGAGTTAGAGATAATCTCTGGCTCCCCTCTAGACAACTATTTATCGATTAGGAAAAAATCTATTCGGGAGGCTGTCCTGAACCTGAAAGAATAACAAGTATAGCAAGACTGGCCTGGATGGCACCAAGGATCTGGAAGGGCGAGTTCCTGTTTCATCCTATTGATCAGCTTAGTTGTTTTAGGCTTCAATTGCTTCTTAGCTGTATTTCAGGTGTCAAGCCCAATGTCTTGAATATAATTAAAGCCCCTACCCCAAATTATAGAACCCTCAGAAGACATTATTAAATCATAAATTTGCTGTAATGCCTCAATATTGTCAAATATGGGGCCATAATAATTCAAGAGATTGAACAATGAACCCGCAAGCTTAATTTTTAACCAAATTCATCGCCCTTGAACATCTCGACTTACTTGTTGTACTTCGCAATTACAACTTTTATGAAATATTACGGCGACCCCGCAAACAGACATATTTGCAGAAGCGAAGTAATCTTGATTGTAACCTTTAGGTAAGGATTTTTTCGGTGTATTTGACTTAAAATATGTTTCCTGAATAAACAAGATCTGAGGAGAAAAAGACGTCAACCAGCTTAACATGGAGCCTGATTTTTTATGGTTCAAAAGCCCATTCGCATTGTATGAGATTATTTTAATACTATGCATTTGTTGTGACATTGTATTGTTTCTTAGCACCAAAAAACAGAAGACTAAACAATTGTCTAAACAATTCAAAACAAAAAAATAAGAAAAAATTAGAAGCAGCAAACTCTGTTTTTTTATCTACTGATTTTTCTCTGCAACCCCAACCCATCCCACACCAAAACCACACAGCCTTCACACGTGGCGGGATCCACCCTTGCATCCCGCCTCACGAAAACCCCACCTCAAGGGCTGCCATGGAATTGCATCCTAAGCCTGTCGAGACTGTTGGATTACAGTTTGTTTTAGTTTTTGAGGTTTGTGTTAAGATTATATTTAATTTATAATATGTTTTGGCTACCATTCCTAAGTAATCAATCAATCAATCAATCAAGGAATTTGTAGAGCGCACTACTTACCCGCACTACTTACCCGCGAGGGTCTCAAGGCGCTGGGGAAGAAAAAAGGGAAGAAAAGGGGGGGGTGCCGCTACTGGTCGAACAGCCAGGTCTTGAGTAGCCTCCTGTAGGTCAGCAGGTCTTGGGTCTGTCGTAGGCTGAGTGGAAGGGTGTTCCAGGTCTTGGCGGCGAGGTGGGAGAAGGATCTGCCACCGGAGGTGGTTCTTCGGATGCGGGGGACGGTGGCGAGGAGAGGTCGGCGGAGCGGAGCTGGCGGTTGGGGACGTAGAAGAAGAGCCGTCTGTTGAGGTAGGCTGGGCCGGTCTTGTGGAGTGCCTTGTGTGCGTGGATGAGGAGTTTAAAGGAGATTCTCCTGTCGACGGGGAGCCAGTGCAGGTTTCTCAGGTGGGGGTGATGTGGCTGTGGCGTGGTACGTCGAGGATCAGGCGTGCCGAGGCGTTTTGAATGCGTTGCAGTCGTTTGATGAGCTTGGCCGGGGCTCCCGCGTAGAGGGCGTTTCCATAGTCGAGTCTGCTACTGACGAGGGCCTGGGTGACTGTTCTTCTTGTATCTGTCGGGATCCACCTGTAGATCTTGCGGAGCATGTGGAGGGTGTTGAAGCAGGAGGAGGAGACTGCGTTGACTTGCTTGGCCATGGAGAGCGTTGAGTCGAGGATGACTCCCAGGTTGCGTGCGTGGTCGGTGGGTGTTGAGGCTGCCCCCAGTGTCGTACATTAAGTAATGTAGTCCTTTGTTATTTATAAAGAGTTTGACTTTAAATTGTAGCATGTCATATATTCTTTTATTTTGTTTGCTTAGTTTAGGGCCAATTTGGGTAACAGATTGCTCTATTCTTAGTTCTTGGTAGCTTTGCTCTTTTTGTAATGCTTCGGTAAATTTGTATAATGTAGGTTGAGTTCTGCCTAATGTGGATTGGAGGGCATTGTGCCATCCTTCCACTGTGCTGTTTGTTTTGGCTTCCTGTACAAAGGTGTTGTCATAGGCATTGCAACATGATGTCTGGTACTTGACTTTCTGTCTGTGTCCTGACCAATGCAGTCTGCCAACCTATGTATCTTTGAAATAGTGAATTAGATGACTAAGTTGTCTTCATTTAGTTGGTAGAGAGGGCTTTCTATTAGTAAGTTACAGTGGTTGACTTCCTCTGTGATAGAAATATAGGCTAGTGCTATCATTTTTTTGAATCAGAAATTAGAATTGGCTGTTAGTGGAGTATTCTACCTTTAGGCCCTGATTACAAGTTTGGCAATCTGACTGCCCTAGAAGACTGCTGCGCAAGTGGTCTTCCACCCACTGTATTATAAGTCATGCACCCTGAAACGCTGTTGATGGCGTGGTTCCCTCCTGGGCCGCGGTGGTCTGCAATGTTGGCAATTCATACTCCGCCGCCGAGCAAATTATGACAACACAGTTGTACTAGTGGTCCCTTAGCTGAGATTCCCCAACGGTGGAAGACCGCTGTGGTACGCTCGCAGTTAAACACCACAACAATGCCCTTTGGATGAATTAAAAATCTACACAACTGATGTCCTTTGGCCAAGTGGGCACACCTGCAAATCACGCTATAAAACATGCCCCATTCCTGACCATGATCCTTTGCACTTTAAACGCAGCCCACAAACCAGGCACCACCGTTTGTGCATTGTGAGCTAAGGCAGACCTTTTTTTCATCTTCCCATTCAGCACTCTCCACACCTTTTTTTGTTTTAGCCTATTTACTGATATCCCTTGTTTTTTTTTAAATTTGTCACTCACTTTATTTTATAGTCATGAATCGCCCCCAAAATCCAGTTGTCAGTCATGGTGAATGAAATCATTAGAGTAGAGCCACTAATTTTTAAACCCTACGTCCAACATATTTCTTTCAGTAGGAAAATGGAATTGTGGAACAGGATAGTCGACACAGTGAATGCTGTTGGTACCATCCTACGCACACAGCTGGAAATTAGGAAGAGGTGGCACGACCTGAGGTTGAAGGTGCACACCCTGGCCTCCAAGCATCACCTTGAGGCCCAGAGGACTGGTGGTCACCCAGTGTCCTATTAAAACTCTTTCCCTGGGAGGAGAAGGACTTGGCCATCCTGCATATGGAGGCCATGACAGGAATACCTGGGCGAGTGGAGTCTGGTGAGTTACACTTCACTAACTGTCACAATACCTCAATGTCCTGTTGGCTCTCAACTCTGCTTTTGCTATTGTATTGTCTACCTACTTTCTTAACATGCAATCCTCAAAGTATCAGAGAAGTTGGTTTGTCAGTGTTAAGGTGTAATGTTGCATAAAAAATCACATTTATCAATCTCCATTACATGCCACATTTTGGAATGCTCTCTGTAAGTGTATAATTAGAAAAATGTCATCCCAGGACCAATGATATGTGTAAAAATGTTAAGGTATGGTCCATCCCAAATGCATGTTGCCAACAGGTATGTTACACTAACCATTTGTCAACTGTTGGTAAGTCGAGATAGAAATGACTTCAACTACCATGAGGCCCTCTGACTGTAACTCTCACCAAGATGCAATAGTCTTTTTACCCCTGATCACTTTTCTGCCATATTACATGATGTTATGATATTGTGGATCATAACATCTTTCTGTACAGGTTATATCATCTCGGGGTAACAGGTTCTGTGCTAAGCTGGCTGGGCTCTTTCCAGGAAGGATTTGAGCAGGTGGTATGCATGAAGCCAAATGCCTCAGGAGGAAAAATGTTGAAGTGGACGGTGCCACAAGGCTCCTCTCTTAGTCACACTCTCTTCAACAGGATGTGATTTAAAGGCTATAGCGGCTGACCTTGAAGCTGGGCAACCAGGTTCTAGTCTGGCAGGAAGCTCAAGCATCCTGTGATTCTGGACAAATTACTTAATCTTCCCGTGCCTAAAAATGAATGTGTCTGTCTGTAATGCAACTGGTGCTCATGTGAAGCCCTCTGATACCTCCGGGTCGAGTTCACGATATATAAAACTGAAAAGAACATGTACATGTCTCTTTTGACATATTTGTTGGATTCCTATCACATCAAGATCATCTCATATGCAGATGATACTCAACTCCTGCATGATGGGGATCCGGCTGGGCCAGGGTTGCAAATGCCAACTGCATGGTGGCCCTGCTCGACTGGTGGAAGTCTTATTGTTTCGGTGGGGCCCCCTTCTAGGATGGGTTGGTGCCTGGTTTGACAGTGTTCCCTCCTTGGCCTTTCCAATGGCTAGAAATCTGAGTGTGCTGTTTGATGTCCAGCTCTCGTTTGGGGCACCGGTGTCAACAGTGGTGAAAATCTGTTTTTGGATTCTGCGCATGTTGAAGAAGTTTCTTCACTTGCTTCCACATGGGGCCCAAGTTTCAGTGGTCAGGTCACTGATTCTATCTAGGCTGGATTATGCCAAGGTCATGTATACCTCAGTCTACCAGAATATCTAATCCAGCAACTACAGGTTATGCAGAATATGGCAATTCATTTACTCTTTAAGATTCCAAAATATACCTCAGTGTCACCATTTTGGGAAAGACTTCACTGGCTGCCAGTCCGGCAACGTATAAGGTATAAAGCACTGACTCTAACACACCAGGCCCTCCACAATAGAGGATCTATGTACCTGAATTAATGCATTGTGGCATAAAGCCCTGCGTTCGAGTTCTGCTGGTTTTATTGTGGTTCCCCGTTTTGAGAAACAACAGAGGGGAGGTTCCTCCTTTACTTTTAAAGCGGCACATTTGTGGAATAAACTGCCTGAATACTCGAGATTAATTTTGGAGAAGCAAAATTCAGAAAATAACTGAAAACATTTTTATTTAGAGTCTAGTGATGAATGGGGGTGGATGAACTCTCAGGGGCAGATTTACAAGCCCCTTGCGCCACCGGTGTGTCACTTTTTGTGTCTTACCGGTGGCGCATTTAACTGCTCCATATTTACAAGGACAGGAAAAGCCACCCTGCGTGACTTTTCTTGTCCTTGTAAATATGGCCCCTTTGCATGCAGCACTTTGCGTCAAAGGGGTGTTCCATGGGTGTTGCTGTGGGTGTTCCCACGCAACACCCATGGAACCAGACACATTTCCAGATTTACGCGGAATCGTAAATCTGGAAATGCGTGTGAATGCTACGCCTCCCCAGGGGAGGTGTAGGGAGGCGCAACGAGTAGAAATGTATTCATTTCTCCTCGTTTTCTTTTCCTCTTTCTATGCGTGCTGCATTCTGCAGCACGCTTTGAAAGAGGAATCACCTCTAATGATTGTTTATGTACAGGAAGGGTCCCTTGCTGCACATAAACAATCATTGAAACAATGACGTTTTTCAACTTCCATGTGTACTAATGCAGCACACATAGAAGTTGAAAAACGTAATTTTCCAGATTGTTTTTGTGCAGGAAGGGAACCCTTCCTGAACAAAAACAATATCCACACGACGAAGGCATCCTTGCACCATGGTGCAAGGGTGCCTGCGCCGGCACATGGCAGCAGTTTGTGTGCCAGCGCAGGGGGTAGCACAGAGATGCGACATATTGTTGTAAATATGTTGCATCCCTGTGCTTTGAAAGTGACTCAGTGCAGCGCAGCCAAATGGCTTGCGTTCTGCACTGAGTCACTTTCTTGTAAATCTGACCCTCAGTGTAATGCCCTTCTGGATGCCTAAAAATGCCAGGACGCTCCCCGGAGTAGATTTGGACTGTAGAAAAATATTTCATTCATTACAAGTGATGTTCACTTATCAGGGGAGAGGAGTTGGCCTAACGGCTAGGGCGGTCGACCTCAAATCTGGGGAACTGGGTTCGAGTCTCGGCAATGACGCTGAACATCCTGTGATTCTGGGCAAATCACTTAATCTCCCCGTACCTAACAAAGATGAATGTTTCCTCATGTAATGCAACTGGTGCTATGTAAAGCGCTCTGATACCCGATACCTTTGGGTCAAGTTCGCGCTATATAAAACTCTGTAAAAAAAATAATCATGAAGGTCACCATTTGTCAAGTGGTGGCTAGTCGAGATAGAAATGTCTATAACTACCATGAGGCCCTGTGACTGTAACTCTAACCAAGATTCAATAGTCCTTTTGCCCTTGTTCACTTGTCTGCCATGTTACAACTGATGTTCACATATCATGGGCTGTGCAATGTACATACAATGTTCTACTCAGAGACATGTCTGACTACTTTGATTGATAGTGTCCTGTTTTCCTCAACTGAAACTAGTGATGGCATGAGTGAAATCATACCAAGTGTGTACCTCAAATATATATCAGCCATGAAGGTAACTCAGATAATTAGTAGTGGCAGGTGACCCATTGACTCTGCACTGCTCACATAATGAATAATGCTAAATATACAACCAAGTTGTGTGCTTGCCTGTATTCTACACAACAAGGGCTTGGAATGGTCAAATACACATGTTACGTCTACACAGTGTTGGCTGAAATGTTTGGGAGATGTCATGTTTAGCCCTAAATCCAAATCCAAATCCAAAATGATACATATCAGCAAATCTAATGAGTTTCCCAATTCTACTCCATGTATTGTATATCACACAACTAGATCACAATAGTAATC
This sequence comes from Calotriton arnoldi, assembly GCA_963921515.1. Taxonomy (NCBI): domain Eukaryota; kingdom Metazoa; phylum Chordata; class Amphibia; order Caudata; family Salamandridae; genus Calotriton; species Calotriton arnoldi. Next base: position 328,120 of record CAWUFW010004435.1, read on the forward strand.
TTTACCTATTTCGTGTCATTCTAGGTCTCTACTTGCATCGACACAAATTATGTGGATGTAGAAGCACACTTCCACCAATAACAATGTTCTCTATTTATCAACATATCGATCTGGCAGAGCAGCGGGCCAGAACTTGGTCACCGAACAGACTACCACTTCACCTCGGGATCAAGCCCTCAGTGATGACAACACTCCTGGAGATGTGGACGTGGATAACTTTCCTGGCCCGCCTGGGTAGACTGCAACAGTGGGGCTCACTGTGCCCACAGCACAACCTCCCACCACAGCTGCAACAACACAGGTAACCCCGGCCCCCCACACCTGTGTACCTACCACAGTCACTAACATCTTGTGCCCCCGAGTCCTGGATTCTGAGGTGGCAAACAACACCCCAGTCACTGAGAAACCAGGAACCAGTGGGAGGGTGTTGTCTGGGCCATGGGCACAGGTCCGTTGGGATAGGGTTCATGGGAAGGTAACTGTGGGCCCGCTGAGTGAACCCACTGGGACCACTGACACCCAGGCCACCATCACCCAAGTCTTGGGAGTCAATCAGGACTCCCAAGGCGTGATGGGCCAGGTACTTACAGAAATCTGGGAGATGAACCAGCTGCAGAGGGACACATACCAGGAGGTGGCCGACATAAACACCAACATGGCCTCCCTAGTTGGGGTGCTGCAGGACAGCAACACCACCCTTTGCAGAGCTTTTCTGCCTGCATCACCCCTTGCTGTGGTCCAAGTACATCCACGCCATCAACATCTGCAGCAGCCACAGGAAGGGAGGCCCTGTCAGAGGAAGACACATCTGCAGACACCCCTGGCTCAGCAGTAGCATATCCTCCCTCCCCAAAAGGAGGGGACGTCCACCCAAAGATCTAGGCGGTCATGATGGCAAGACACCCACCACCGCCAGTAAGAAACATCACACCTAATTTACTCCAGTGTGTGCAACACATTCACTCTGTGGAGTATTTCTGGACTCTTTTCCATTTCTGATTGGAGTAGTATGTTGGTCTACAGACATTTTGGCATTTACAACTATGGTTTCATTCAGTATGACTGACTTCTTTGCTTTTGGTTTTCCCTATTTGGCTTTGCACATTGTTAATTTTTTCCTTGGTCACTGCAATAAATGCAGTTGTCACAAACACGTTGCCTCCTGTAGTATCTCTCACATCTAGCAATGTATATATGCTTCCATGTGAACTTTACAACGCCAAAACAAGCTACTTGTGTAAGCATGGACATGCAGCATTGTACAAAATGTTTAGCTCAGGATCACAACCATGTCACACCAACACATACATATAAGTGTTTGGTTTTATAAAATATTTATTCCTATGTTCCAACCATAGGCTGGGGAGAGGATGCGGCCTAACCGCTGAGCAGACGCTTGTTTCCACTGACTTATTGCCTGGATGTTCGTCAAATCATTAGCCACATAGATTCTTTCGTACAATGAATTCCAAGCCTTCACAGCAAGCCACAGAGATTTGGTCCTATTGACCTGGATTTGTTAATTAATACCGATCTGGATTGTACCAGCAACAGTCAAACGTCCCTAATTTTTCTCGCATTGTATTTTCCAGCCCTCTAAGTAAGCCACAGGGCATTGGCTTTGATCCCTTTGCTTTCCCTTGGAGGGGAAGCCATTCCCCTTCTCTCTTCCGTGATTGTGCCTCACCACGTCTTTCCTGATATCAGCAGATCATTCTCGCCGCCCCCACACTACGCAGGATGCCTTCTTGCATCTGGGGCTGTCCTCTTGTCCTGAAGAAGACCCGCCGCGACACATCAGTTATGCGTTGCTAGGGTCGAAACGTCGACATGTAACCTTGGTTCAGTCTTAGATATCTCTGGGTCCCATTGTTGAGCAACTTGGCCTTTCACCAGAGAGATTTCTACAATCATTGTTCTGACCATTCCTGAGAATTGTATATATTTGTACATAGGTTCACAATTGTATATACGCACTTCGTCACCTGCACTGAGCACTTATGTCACTCTGAAACCCTTGTCACTTTCGTATTTTGTTATATTTGGACAGCCCGAACATATGTATATTTACATTATCTGATGAAAATATTGAAAATTCAATAACAATAATAATAATTCTCTTGCAAGTACTTTAGAGTCCTTATCTTTTCCTTGGTGTTCTGATATTTGTCTTTACTTTGTTGCGTGCATTGATTTGTTCTACTTACATTGTTACTGGATTCTTTAAGTGAGCATAAGTTTCCATATCTCTAATGATTTGTTCCTTTCAACAAAGAAATTGTTGCTCCCCGACAGAGCCATTGTAGTTCACTATATACTTACCCAGGCTCTGAGGGACACTGGGTTACCCCATTGTGTTTACCTTAACGGCTAGAGCAGTCAACCTCGAAGCTGTGGAACCGAATTCGAATCTCGACAGGGACGCTCAACATCCTGTGATTCCGGGCAAATCACTTAATCTTCCTGTGTATAAAAAATTAACTTGTCCACCTTTAATGCAACTGGTGCTCATGCAAAGAACTCTGATGCTATCGGATCGAGTTCAGGCTATATAAAACTCCCCAAAATAAATAGGCTGACATTATGTGAGAAACATAGCAAATCATACATGACTCAAATATTCTGTGTCCATGATCAGATTTACAGGTGCAGACCTTAACAACATGGAAGGAGGGGACACATCAGACAATGTCCTATAGAATAGGCAACATTAAAATAGGTTTATGTCATCAGTTTGAGCCATTTCGCCTACCTCACAAAAGGAATCCCACATCATTTGAAATAATAAACAGACAAACAGCAATACAACAGTTTCTGATCACAGGCTAATTCCAATCCAATGTTGCTGCAACTGTTGGAATGTCACAAACAAATGTCAGTGATGTGTCACAAGCACTTTGGCCTACAATGAGGAGACACGTCAACAGCTACATCCAATTAATACACAATGAGGACACACATATCGCATTAGGACCACCACACCACAAGGAACAAGTCCAATGGAAACCTTGTAACTTCCATCCTATCACTGCGCAAGCTGTCTTTGCACAGGTTTTCTTTTGTACACCCAAATTCTGTGACAGACACTCCCAGTAACAATCCATGTCCGCTTCATACGTCTGAACAGCACCATATACCTGCTAATGTCACAACTCTGACATGTCCAAATGTAGATGCCATGGTGAAGATATCTAAAACAGAACAAATCAGAGATTACCTGTGAAACCATATATATGGCACAATTCACATATACCACATCTAGAGAACACAGTTCAAGACAAAATTCAAAGCTAAACAAAGCTACACTAACAAAACAAACAGATTTCACCAGGCTTTGCCAGAGCTTCATATTCCTTGTATATTTCATGAGCATTCTCCTCACATCATCACAACAAGAGTTGCTATGATATTCAAAGTCATTACATCTCATACCATACTTACACTCATGAGAAGAAGTAGAAAATTAGATCTTGACGCAAGTCAGCTCCTTCCTCTTCACCACTATCATCATCATTTGAAATGCCAGGTTCCTCACCCGGTGGCTCTTCAGGCTCTTTCTCCTTTGCGATATAAGGGATGTTCAGTCGCAGGGCATTGTTGTTTAGCATGCAGCAGACCACAGTGATTTGACACACCTCCCCGGGCTAGTAGAGGAGGGCTCTCCAAGTTTTGTCCAGACATCTGAATCTGACCTTCAGGAGCCCAAAAGCTCACTCCACTGGCCACTGTGTTCTTCCATGGGCCTCGTTGAAGCAGACTACCCCTGGCGTACTTGGATTTCTCAGCGGTACCAACAATCATGGCCGTTTGGGATACGCTGAGTCTCCTAGATGAAAGACAGACAGAAGTGCAACAATGAGTTACACACTTTCAGATCATACAATGTTAGGGCAGAACAAACTTACCAACAAGCCAGGCCCTCTGTGGTAATAGTTGTGACATCAGCTGGGGTATGGTGCTGTTCTACAGTATGACTGAATCATGTGCAGATCCTGGGATCCAGGCACAGACATTTGAGATAAACAAATCCGGTAAACAGACAACTTACATGTTGATAGAATGGAAGTGCTTCCTATTATGGTACCCTTGTTCCCTGGCGTGCGGTACTAAGGCAATATAGGTGCCATCAATGGATCCAACCACATGTGGAATGCAACCAATTCTATAGAAATCACCCTTCACAGTGGCTAAATCCACAGTTCTGGGGCACTAGATGTAGATGTCTATGTGTGTCATCATTGCTGAAAGGACGTCTCGTAGTCCATGAATGGCCATTGGTTGTGACATGCTACCAGAAATAGCCACAGTGAATTGAAAGGAACCTGTGGCCAGAAAATGCAAGACTGACATAAGTTTCACAATTGGTGTGAGAGATGTAGGATAAGTGATTTGAGGAAGGAGGAAAGGCTCCAACTGATGGCATAAACCCGGTATTGCTAGCCTATTCAAACACATTTCTTCATCACATTTCTTTCTTCCATGGTCTGAAGGTCTGGAAATGGGCAGTGCACTGTTGTCTCCTCTCTCTCCCAGGGTACCTAAGTGAGGAGTGAACATAAAAGTGTACATTAGTCACAGTGTCCAGAGTAACATATATGAAGAGTCAGCCAAAACTCATGTGACATAACATAACTGCTTTATAATTTACATTATCATTGTCTACTGTTCATCATCCACCAATAATCCCCAATGTGGCATTTACTTGTGTCTGTAACATAAATGTGCACATCACCATTTCCAAAATGTTAAAGTTGCTTAAAACTGAAGTTTTCATGACATTTTAAGCCAAAAACCACCAACCACTGTGTAGAGTGCACTGCACACATTTTGCATTCATGCACAGTAATGCACCACACAGATGATTTTTGTACTGGACATTATATGAAAAGGGAGTTTTTCAAATGTAAACAGGTTACTCATTTGTTGTAGTAGTGAATGACTTCACAGTCACCAATACTGTAGTTCCAACCTCTAAAATGGCAGATGCCTGACCTCGCATCTGGGACATTTGGAATGACTGCCGCTGGCGGATATTGACCGTGTGGTGGGCAGTTGCATCCACGGCAGACACAGCCATACATTAACGTTGGTGATTGTGACGGTCGCGGTCCAATGGCTGTGTGCATCCATGCTGATGACCACGTACGTGGTGTACATGTTAAGCGCCATTTGAAAAAAACAAATTTGCCTTCTGACACTGCTGCTATCGACATCTCCTCCCCTTTAGCTGCTGTTTACCACCTCTGGGAGCGTCCCTTCTGTCTAGAGGAGCTGGAGACCCTGGTTAGAGAGGTCCTTCCCCTGTATAGCTAGCTCTATGGTTCACCAGACGATCAGGTAACTATTTCCAAACAATTTGTTTACTCTGTTCAACCTCATTCTTTCAATTTCCATTGGTTACAATGAGCCTCTGAGTCCCAGAGTGAAAACATTCTAGTGTTTGGTGAATTTGAGTGGTCCCTACACAGGACAATCATGTAATGGATTATGGTGCACTGTACTTTGTGGAGTGAACATCAGAATTGTAATGTGTGATACGCCCTATATCCTACTTGTGTTGCATGCACATATCTATGCACGTCTACATTTCATGGTACCTAATAAGTTACCAAATCAGATCATGGTATGTGTACAAAGAATTGTATAGGTTTTACAGCATGAGCTGTGTCTATATACTGTAAGAAGCAGTTGAGGATGATGTTAGCCATGTGCACAGTCTCAGTGATCACTCAGCCCACATTAGGCTTTGCATAACTGTTGTCTGGGAGCTAGCTATACCTCACAGGCCGCTTCATAGTACCATACAACTTTGAGGTCACGTAGGTGATGGCCAGGAGATTCACCCTTATGTATTGAATTTGTGGAAATGTGATGTTTATGTGGGATCAGTAGGCACAGCCTGCAGAGAGCAAGGCCCGACAATGACTTGAAGCCACTCAGGGCCATGGCCAATGCTGGGGCAGAGTTACTGTTGCAGGACAACTGATGCACAGAGTAATGTCCCTGTAGACCTGCAGATCCATGTATGTTCCCAAAATGAGTTCCATTAAGCAATGGTAGCCCTGATTGCCTTTGCATGTACTTTATTAAGAATGGTGACTGAGGTAATCCCCTAACCTGATGCTTTTTTCCATTGACGCACATTGTCAATGAGTGTCTTTGACTTATGACAGTCCCCTTGCTCCCACAGGTCTGTTGTCACTTCCACTATACAGACCTATTGCGCATCTGACACATTACTAATGTAGATAGTTGGTTACTTCTGAAGAGATTTTGAAATGCTATTCATCAGTTTTGTTATATTCAATCCAATGAAGCAACACATACAATGGTCTGTTGAATGTCATCCCTGTTACAGTGCCACATATGGCAAAAGGTGTGTCCTGTGATGGCAGTACATACCACACAAACTCAATCTGACCTAGTATGATATCTGATTAAGTAGTCCACATGTCCACATTTGAGGTAAAATACAACGCTGCTTTGAATCTGATGTGTCTTTTTAAAATTACCTGAAACCGAGCTGCTTTTGTCCTGGAATCGGCCGCCTCTGTTGGTGGTTGCCGGTTCATTTCATTTGTGATTGACACCCGTTAGGAGTGTCCTATCATTGAGGGTGGGAGGCGGAGCTAAGGCGGATCTCGGCTATTTCATGCCGGCCGCAGCGCGGGAGCGGGCGCATTTAATAGCGCTGCTGCCTGACCTAACTGTTTTAAATTTGAGGTAAAATACAACGTTGCTTTGAATCTGATGTGTCTTTTTAAAATTACCTGAAACCGAGCTGCTTTTGTCCTGGAATCGGCTGCCTCTGTTGGTGGTTGCCGGTTCATTTAATTTGTGAATGACACCCGTTAGGAGTGTCCTATCATTGAGTGTGGGAGGCGGATCTCGTCTATTTCATGCCGGCCGCAGCGCAGGAGCGCAGCAGACGTGCGCAGTGAGCGCGCCGGCGGCACGCCGAAGGCGCGCCAAAGGCAAGCCCGTCTGCACCCGTCCGTGCCTGGACGTCGCCAGACGCCAGTCCCTCTGCCGGTTTTGGAAAAAAAACGTTCTTATATTCCCGTGATGAACTCCTGGCCATTAGGCTAACAAGGAACACCTGCTGTCTTTCCCCTTCTAACTTTCCTGTGGGGCCTTTTTGCTGCAGGAACTGCGGCTTTAATTCATGGGCGACCACTTCATCCCCCACTATCCAACTTTCTGGCGTTGGTCAAGACATTAAACTGCTTAGTCTCAACTGCTGGTCGTTAGTTAAACACTACCTGGATGTGTATGACTTATTAAACGACGAATCCCTTGATGCTCTTTTCTTGATGGAAACTTGGCTGTCAGCAGACACGGTGGCAGAACCAGGCCTGGCACTTCCCCCGGGCTACAGCATTACCATCCTTAATCGATAGGCTAGAGGCGGCGGTCTGGCAGTTGTCTTTAAATCATGCTATACCTGCACACTTGTTAAGGAAAACATAGCGGGTTGCGAGTGTGGACGGTTTGGGATTTCCTTTAATTCCAACTATACCATGTCTGGTTTACTGGTATACCGCCCCCCGGACCCCTGGAAGGAATGCAGGGCTGCGCTGGCTGACATAGTGGGCTCTCTGGTCGTGAGGTACACCAACTTCACTGTCATTGGTGATTTAAATCTGCACCTTGATAATCCCCATGACACAGAAGCGGCCAACTTCTCAGCGGACCTAGCGGCCTGCCAGCTGATCCAACTAGTCCATGGTTCTACTCACTCTGCTGGCCACCTACTTGATCCAGTTTTTTCCAACCTTCCACGTCTCTTTGTCTCAAACCCTATTCCGCTATGCTGGTCTGACCATTATTTGATTCCTATGACGCTTTCCGGGGTAGTGCCCTCTCGAAAGTCACCTCAGAAACTTTTGCTCCGCCGCCCCTGGCACAAATTAAATTTTGATCATCTCAGTACCATCCTTTCGTCGAGTGTGCCCAGCTGGCCGGATGATCCAGATACCGCCAGTGAAGCACTTTCTGACTGGCTAAGGCATCCTCTGGATGACTTGATCCCGGCCAAACAATATAAGTGTCGGAGCACTAAGTCTAACCCATGGTATAATAACAACCTGTCCACTTTGCGTAAAACATGCAAGCAGTTGGAGCGGAGGTGGAGGCGAGACTTTGACCCTATCCTGAAGGTTCGCTATCAGTCAGCCATCAAGCAATATCATAGGGCTGTTCAGAAGGCACGGGCTACCCATTTTGCCGACGAGATCAGAAACAGCCATAATCCCTCCAAGAAAAGTTTCTCCATCATTAAAAATCTCAAAAATGCTGGGGCTCCTGTGGTGGCCGCCGTTAAGTCAGATGAACAATGTGAGGACCTTGCCACCTTTTTTATAAATAAGGTGGATAACATCTACAAGACCTTCCCCCAGGTGGGCATGGGCTTTGATGTTGGGGACCCACCCCCCCGCCCATACATTGGCCACCTTCCCGCCAATCACTGAAGAAGCACTCTGTATACTCTGTAGGAAGGTTAAATCTGGCTCCCCAACTGACCCCATGAAGCCTGAATATCTAATGAGACTGTTACCTGTGCTACTTACACCTCTGGGCCAGGTTATTAACATGTCTTTGTCTATGGCTACAGTTCCTAGGTCATGGAATCACGCCATGGTAATGCCGCTTTTAAAGAAGCCTACCCTAGATCCAGCGAAACTGGAGAACTTTCGCCCTATCTCCCTGCTGCCTTGGACTTCCAAGATCTCCGAAGCCTATGTTAATTCCATCTTGTCAAGCTACCTGGAGGAGAATAATATACTGGACCCCTCCCAGTGCGGTTTTCGCCCAGGTTTCAGCACAGAGTCCGCCCTCCTAGCTGTGACTGAACATTTAAGAGCAGCACTGGATGAGGGACGTACCTCTGCACTGATCCTACTGGATCTCAGTGCCGCATTTGATACGGTCTCTCACCAGACTTTGATACGGATATTGAAGGAGGCTGGCATCGTGGGCCTCGCCCTGGATTGGTTTACTTCATTCCTTTCAGATAGGTCTTTTCAGGTGTCGGCTCCCCCTTTTACATCTAGAGTGCATTCCGTCAAACAGGGAGTACCGCAGGGCTCTGCGTTAAGTCCAACGCTTTTCAACCTGTATGTCCAGCCCCTAGCCGCGATAGCCAAGAGGAGAGGGCTGACTATTGTGTCATATGCTGATGACACACAATTAGTAGTCGCCCTCTCCAATGACTGTCTGAATGATGCGGCTAAATTTCGGAGCGGTCTAGCGGATGTTGCAGGGTGGATGACTGCCAACTGTCTCCAGCTCAATGCCAGTAAGTCTGAGGTCCTACTGGTAGGGAAAGATCCTGAGCTTTGGAGTGAACAGTGGTGGCCCACCACCCTGGGCGCTGCACCCACCCCCAAACAGGTGGTGAAAAATCTTGGTGTCTGGGTGGACTCGGCGCTTAGTTTTCAAACTCAAACTAAGAAGGTGGCAGCGGCATGCTTTGGTATTCTGCGCAGTCTCAGACCTCTGTTGTTTTTTTTTACCCCTCCATCCGACAGATTATTGTCCAGGCATCTGTGCTGTCAGACTGGATTATGCCAGCTCGCTCTATCTGGGGGTCAACAAGACAGAGATTTCGAGACTGCAGAGGGTCCAAAATGTTGCCGCCAGAACTCTTCTTGCCATGCCCAGACGCTGCTCCACCTCCAGTGCCATTCGTCAGTTACACTGGTTACCGGTGGTGAGACGGGTGGAGTTTAAGTCTCTCTGCCTTGCGTTCAAGATCTTGAACCCCCTCACCCCCGGTATCCTAGCGGGCCTGCTCTCCGCCTATATTCCCACCCGTCATCTTCGCTCAGCAGGCCAACACCTGGTATCTATCTCGCGAGTGAGGAGGGCTCGCGCCGGTGGGCGCTCCTTTCGCACACTGGCAGAGAAGCTATGGAATGGCCTCCCTGTACATATCTGGAATATGGATAACTATCTAGCATTTCGGAAAGCACTAAAGACTCATCTGTTCCCTTCCCATTAAGTTTTCTACAGTCTTCGTCCATCTGTCTGCCAGCTCGGTGCTTAACGGCCCACTGGCCTTCTTTCTCTCTCTCGTTATGTTGGGTCTTTGCTGTCAGCTGCTATCATTGCTCTTAGAGCCGGGACGCTCCTTTACTGGGGCAGCTGTGCGCTCTACAAGACATCTTAACATAACATAACACATATCCCCGGAGAGGAAGCTCTCAGTGACACACATGACAGGCCTTACGTTGTGACCTAAGTCTCATGATGTAGTCTATACTATGGTAACAGGCTCTGTGGACCGTATGCATCAAGTCACTGGTCCTGGCTGTAAAGGTGTATGTACAGTCATGCACAAGTAGTTGACCCTTCAGAGGGCCTCAATGGTGTGTTGTGTGTCATAGTGCCTCACATCACAGTATATGATGTTAGTGTGCTGGCTCAGTCAGTGTAGGTCATGACCAGGGTTGAGGATAGTCAGCAGATGACCACAAATGTGTGTAGTCATGTTTTTGTAGTGCTCTGCAGGTGACATTTACACATGTGTTGTGTTGACTATTGGCGAATGCTTGTGCTGGGTGTCAACAAAATGTGTATTAAACAAACTGATAGCCCAAATCTTGAAGTTACAATCGTTTTCTTCATCTATTGCATCCATACAGGTCAACACCCATCAGATGAAAGCTGTTTGGAGAGCCATCACCTGGAAGGTACATACACAGGGGGTCTTTAACTGGCGCAGTGCTTAATTTGAGCCGGTGGTTTCTAGTGCTTGGCACCGGCACTTGATTGTTAACACCGGAGCTTGTGACAATATGCCACAAGGTGACGCTGTCTGGCTCATTTAGAGATGACCACTGCAACAGTTAATTAGTAGTTCAATATACACTCAAAATTACTATTACCTGCTGTCCAAGCCATTGCATGCTGCAGTGGCCTCCTGACGAGAGCCCTGGCACGTATTTTCTTACAAATTAAGCACTGAACTGGCATAGCGTTCATTGCAGGAAGTGGTGGGAGGACTTGAGGCACTGGACCAGAAATATTGTGGTGGTCCAGCTGGGGAAGTCCTCTCATCATGGACGGGGCACGGACCAGACCCTGACCCCCCTAATGGCCCGCATACTGGCGGTGGCCTACCAGGAGCTTGATGGGCAGTTGAGGGCCCGACAGCAGCTACAAGGGGGTGAGTCCTAGCCAGAGTCATACATGTTATATTGCCAATTTTGGGTGTTACAAGCAGACACCTGGCTGAGTGAAGTGATAAATCATCTCATGTTCTTAGTTGTTCTGGGTGACAATTGTACCTCACAGGACACTTGCCTTCCTCGTGTGAGGAGTGATGTTCCCTCACTACTGTCTCTTATGTGATAGTTGCCCTATTACATGTGGCATTGCATGCAATGCATAGATTATGCAATGACTGTACAACACTTCCCATTAGTAAGTTGTGGTTCAACAATCACATGAATGTGCAAACATCACTGGTGCCAGCAGCATTAGTGCCTACATGTTGCCCAATGTAAATATGCAATAGTGTTTCAAAAAGTAATTCACTGACTAGTGACATGCACCAGGGAGTGAGATGTGGCACTGTAGAGATCATATGTGAGTGTCTACACTCATACTTACGAGGCAATCTGAGTTTGCAATACCAAAGAGTGCTGTGATGTGCCATTCCATTGGGACTCTAGTGACCCCACATCTTCATGTCATAGATAATCACCCAGCAACCTTCAAAGGTGTATTGGTTTGTAGGAATACAATCTATGAATTGCATTATCACCTCTTCCAAGCAAGATTGGGGATGGTGATATGGCTAAATGAAGTATTGTGCTGTGTGAGTTTGGAGTATTTAACTTTGGACCTCAATGTTTCAAGGCAACTGTCTAAGGTCCAAGTGATACATAGTTAAACAACTTCAGTACAGCTTTCATTATATTGTTCAGGTAGTGGATACATGATGAAGTTTGGAGTCAAAAGTCTCATCAGTGTGCAGTGTGCATTTTCATGCAACATGATTTCTACCACAACACATATTGATGGGAGATTGGTGTTTAAGTTGACCTTCATGGCATCATGATGTGTCATGAGGCAAAGGAATATCTGTTGAAATCTGGGCCTTGGGTGAACAGTTTGTAAATGTAAAAATTGTATCCATCCTATTTGGTAACATCAATTTACTATGGTATTCTACAAGTGCAAGGTGAACAACTATCCTAGTATGGAAATAATGACGGAGTGTAGACAAGTCCATCAATGCATTTGGAGCTGTCTGGTGTTTTGATATGAGTAGAACCAACTGTTTGCAGGTTATGTAGCATGCATGCATGTGCTCATGCTACATTTGAAACCTATAGAGTGAACCATGAATCTGGTGTGACATGTGCACCAAATAAATGTTTTCTCTTGATTTGTGATGGTAAGGTGTGGGAAAGCAGTTGCAGTAAACCCCTGTTACATGCCATCCAAGGCAGGTGAAGGAGAAGGGGCCACTGTCATTGGAGACACAGCTGGTCACAGTAATTCTGAATGAGACACCTCAGACACAGAGGGACCCAGTGAACAGGAGGATGTGGGGAGTGCCACGGAGGACAGCAGCTCATCACCATCATCATCAGAGTCATCCTCTGGTGGACACTCCAGAGTGGTGACGGACCCCACTGGATTAGTACCACCTTCATCCTTGTCCGCCACCCCCAGTTCCATCACCACCCTTCCTGTTGTCCCTCAACCAGTTGTCTGGCCCTCTCCCCTTAGACGGGAGCAATCTCCTTTGCTGCAGGCACTTTTTCCCCTGCCTTGGTACCCCTGCTGCCATGAGTGAGTAGGCTATTCGCCTCCTGAAGATCATATCTGTGGGTCAGACTGCACTCCTGAGTGCCATCCAGGGGCAAGGCATCCAACTGACACAGATGGTGTCCTACCTGGAAGGCATTCACAGTGCAAAATCTGGCCTACAGAGTTCTTTTCAGGCTCTGGCCTCCTCCCTCATGGCAGCCCTCTACCTATCCCAACTTTCCACCCAACCTCCTGCCCCTTACCCATCCAAATTCCCTGTTCCCATGACTGTCCCAAGCACCCACACACATATGCATGCACTTCTTCAGACCCAAGCACCACACAAACAGAAAACACAGGCATGTGAACACTCACCAGACACACACACCCCTCACCACTTCTGCTACACCCATACCTTTCAAACACCACACCAACACCGACAGACCTCTCCACCACACACATACTCCCAGACACCACACCACTCCAACATCCACAGACCCCTCCACAACACCCATACCCTCAGACACCACACCAACACTCACAGACCCCCTACACAACACCCAGCACTCATGTAGACATGGAAACAACAGCCATATACCCCTCCACAACACCCAGAATACATGCAGGCGCTACAACAACAGCCACATACCCATCCCCAACATACACGCAGACACCACAGCAACAGTCACAGATCCCTCCACAACACCCAGCATGCACACAGACACCACAGCAACAGGCACAGACCCTTCCACAGCACCCAGTACGTCCACAGCACACACAACCAAAAAACACAAATGCTGACAGTCACCCACACAACACACACCAACACAACATACAGTTCATACAGCACACACACCTCTCACCTCCACTTCCTCTACCTCCCAAACCAAACTCCATCCCAAACATCTTACCCTTTTTCCCCATGAAGATGTGTTGTTTGCCCTTGCCCTAAGTCTTGTGAAAACCACCCCCCTCAAAGTCACAAAAACCCTCTCCCAAAGTCCAACCCATCCCTTTCACATTCCACTCCACCCCTGAGAAACCGGATCCTCACCCCGCAAAAAGACCACAAAAATCCCTAACAAAGACCAACTCATCCCTTCCACATTCCACCCCACCCCTGTGAATCCGGATCCCCACCCCACTAAAACCAGCACAAAGAGCAAAAAAACTAAATAAAACCCTCCCAAAGACCAACCCATATCTTCCACATCCCACTCCAGCCCTGAGAAACCAGATCCCCACCTCACTAAAACCAGCCCAAAGACCAAAAAGACCCCCAAAAAAAAAACCTTGCAGAAGCAAACCCACCCGTCCCTAAACCAAAGCCACCAAAGTACGATCTTTGAGGTGCCTGCAATGCCTAATGGATGCCCCTTTGTGAGGAGGTTCCCTGGCAGTATCAGTAAGGGCAAGTTTGGTGGCACAGCATTGTGCTGTGACACATGGTTACACAATGGACTAGCCATTGGCCTTTGTTTTAGATCATATTCTGGCATACTATCATTAAAACTTTTCATAATTTGGAAGGCATTGGTAATGCCATTACTTTTCTAACTATTTGATGTTATTGTATAGTTAGTGATGTGTGACTACAGTTGTGTTTGTTTAATCCCTGAATGCTGATCCAGTTGAAGTGGTTAGTATGATCTGAACTTGGACCCAGTTCTGGAGTTACACAGGACAAGGGGAAATGTTGGATGGATGTCTATGTGGGATGAAATTAAGTTGGGGCAGACTTTGCACTTACATTATAAGGTAAGCATTTCAGCTTTGCCTGGCCACTGTCAACATCATTTGCGTTGCACTTCTCCCTATAATGTAGGTTGGATATGTGTTTGATGTGTTCAAGTTAGATATTTTTTTATCCACACATGGAGGGTGTTAATTTGTCATAACTTTATGGACTTTTGTTTGTACGTGTCCATTTTCCTGTGTGTACCTTACACCAACTTTACCTAGATGTGTGACAAATGCTGTTAGTGCTGTGTTTGCTTTCATGACTTGCACTTACACATTACCTACACATGCATGGCACTTTGTTATGCTACTTGTTGTTCCTGATATACTTCAAACCACAGGTCCTGTGCCCATTGAGGTTTTCAGGCATGTGCAAAATGTTCTGTGCGCCAGGGCCCCAGCCTTTCAGGGTTCCCTCTGGTAGAGGAATACCTATTCTGCAGAGAGTGTTTACATAGTGCCCTTAGAATGCTTTTCATTCTGATTCTTTGTAATCCCATTTACTGACATTGCCTTTTCATGTGGGTGAGAGTCCAATACAGAGTTGTAGCAGAGAAGGTTCAGTTTCATGACACAACCATACAGTTACATCTTTGATATCAAACAGGACCTGGGCTGTGTGCAATATGAGGGTGCCACAGAGAGTAATAGGTGTGATATTGATGAGGAGCTACTGCTGTGTGACACAGTTTAATGCACACATAACTATCACTGTTTATGAGTTGTGAATACATGTCCATTTGTGTACAGTGTGCCTGTTCAGTGTCAGTGACTTGGCCAAGGAGGTCATCATACCGATGTATTTGGGTTATACATTTAAAACAATCTCAAGCAGGGTCCCACAAAATATGTTTGACCAAGGGACCCCAACCCCCTTGCCAGGTACAAGGCAGGGAATTGTTTTGATAAGGAGTCTAAGGAAATGGGTAGTAGTATGACTTACCGTTGGTTGCGTCCACGATGTTGTCAGTTTTGGACTTGATCACTCAAGTACAGCAGCGGCAGAACGTGCATGATCAGCTCCATGCCGGCACACAATGTGTAAAGTTGAGTTTCAGCCTTATATACCTCCCTTTCCACCAGCTCTGCTGTGGTGGTTGGACAGCCACGTTTACGCTGGCTGTAAGGCAACTCATAATTGGGCCAGCGGTTTCACTGGCTGTCCGAGTTTCCGACAGTCTCATTGGCCTATTCCGATGCCGCCGTGGTCAGATTTGCCTGGCTATGGTGGCGGGACTGCGGTGGTCTTTCGGCTATGTAACCGCGTGTCTCGTAATACGGCGGTCGGACCGCCAGTGGTGGAGCTGTCAATCCGATGCCACAGTGGTCTTAGGACCGCCAAACTCGTAATCAGGCCCTTTATGTAGATTTTTGGAGGTGTCGCCATATACTTTGATTAAAGTGATAGTAGGCCTTTGCATGGCTGTGTAGTGAAAACCTTTTAGAACTATTTGAATCTTAGATTGTTCAAAGTCTATAATTATATTTTGAGCATAGTGGTTATTTGTATGTTGTTTTATATTATTTAGGAGTTCATAGTAGGTGCTGGTTGTATGTTTGGTAGTAAAGCATATACAAAAGGGAAATTGGTGTTTTCATATTCACCATGTATGGTGTATATTTGAGTGAATTGATTGGGACACATTTTGAAGATCCCATACATCGTTCAAGTTTGGCATTGGGTAAGTTTCATTAAGTTGTTTGCTATAGAGAAAATTAGGATTTATTTTTCATTATTTAAATCATCATGTAAAAGGAAGGGTTGCATATTATGTGTTATTTTTAAATGATCAGCTATATCTATGTTTTGGTAAGTTTAAGGGGCAGGTGGGGTATCACTGGTGACTTTTTGAATGCGTGCAAATAAACTTTTAAAGTGGGGATAAATGGTAGGCGACCAGTTATATGTATGGGGACTGAGGGTAGCATGTCATTCAGGATTTTGCTTTCTGGTTTCCTGGGAGCTAGTGCTTGCCTCTCTTATATTTTGTAAGATTTCTCTAACTTCTATTTCTGTGACCTTTGGGGGATGGTTGTGCTCTGTTAAATTTATTACAAAATTATCTTTTTTAGTTGCCCTCCCATAACATACATTCAAATAATATTCTGTACAATTCCAGTTTATTGTTTCTGTTGATACATTTTCTTGGCTGTAGGTATAGCCCATATGATTAAATAATTATTTTCCTATCTGTGAAGTGATATATTTAGCCTCTTCTGTCATTGTATCTGTGAATAGTATAACAGTATAAATATATTATAAATTGACTTTTGCTTCTTTGTTATTAATATTTTTTTTAAATGTAGTTACTTGCTATTTATTTACTTAATTGTGTGTTTTGTTGAGATGTTTTGCATGGTTTTGACATGGAGCAAGTGCTTAATTTTCTGCTGAAAGAGAAAGAAAAGTTATATGAATTAAATATGGCATTTTTTTGCAAGTTTGTCGCGGTTTAGGGAGTTGGGTTTATTTTTGGTTGTTGGTTGGGTGAGTTTTTAAATTAATATTTTGCATATTTACATTATTATATATTCTTGGTGCTTTGTGATAGTTGATATTTTCAGGCAGTTTGTTGGTTTCTTTTTCCTTGAGGTAGTCTATGTAAAAAGATAAAAGCTACAGAGTGCGTTACTACTTATTTGTTATAATATATTTTTTTAGTTTAATTGCAGTTAAATAATGTATTTCTTACTTGAATTTGCAGTTCTCTTGCAGCATTTATAGTTTTTGGAGTATTTTGTTGTTTTAATTAGTGTGCCTTTTAAATTGTTGGCTTAATTGTTTGTTTTACTTTACTGGTTAAAGTTGTTTATAGTGTTATTTTATTGGTTGGTTTAGTATAGTTCGAATTTTTTTCATCAGTTGAGTCCTTGTTTGGTAAACACTGATTTGTGTATTTTTTTTGTAGTATAATAGATAGGTTTATTTTTCTATTTGAATTATGTTGTGTTTTGTGTGTGTGTATGTGTATGTATCTATCTATTGATCTATTGATCTATCTATCTATCTATCTATCTCTCTATCTATCTATCTATCTCTCTGTGTGTGTCTCTCTCTCTCTCTCTCTCTCTATATAGATTGACAAAGGCTTCCGCGAAGCCGAAACGCGACTCTTTTACCGCGAGGTCGAGTGATCCCCAAGGCAATGAAGAATGCCATAACCTACTTCCTCGAGTACGTGCCTTCTTCTTCGTTGGAGTGGGATGATGTGCATATATATATATATATATTCACTGAAAAAACCATAGGTTTCAGACACGTTATAGTTAGGAATTAGCATTTAAAAAACCTTTGAAATTCACTGAAAAAACCATAGGTTTCAGGCACGTTATAGTTAGAAATTAGCATTTAAAAAACCTTAGAAATTCACTGAAAAAACCATAAGGTTTTAGGGACAGTTATAGTTAGTTGGACATTGCACTCGTACAAAACCCGTGAAATTCCCCCGTTATAGTTAGTTCAGGTAACTATAACTCGCGCCCGCAATGCACTGCTGATGACGTCACATATTACATCACTCATGACATGGTCAGTGACATCACTGATGACATCTCAAATGACATCACTGATGACATCATCCAGTGACTGTGTGTTTCTGTAAAGTTGAAATATTTTTAATATATATAGGGAAAGGCGTATTGAAGAATGAGTGGGTGTATAAGTGTCTGTATGGATGATTTAGTAGGTGCGTGACTAACTCGATAAGTGAGTGATTAAACGTATCTTACTGAATGCATGGGTTAGTGACTAAACTGGGTGAATGTCTGTATCCGTCTGTCTGTTGCTGTGTAAGTGGTGCATGGGTTTGTGAATAGCTACATGAGTGTCTATATGAGTTATTGATTGGTTGTCTGAGTATCTGTATTGGTGCCTGAGTGTTTGTGTGGGTGGGGTGTGTGCGACTCTGTGCATAGATGTGTGAGTGGGTGATTCACTGGGTGGATGGTTTCAAGAGTGCATCTGTGATAGACTGTATGGGTGGGCAAGTGTGTGTAAGAGTGTGTTAGTGAGTGAATGTATGTCCCAGTGGTACATGTGTGAGTAACTACATATGTGAAGGCAGTATATATGTGTGTTGGAGTATATAAATAGCTATAAGCGAGAGTGTGTGATTGTGAGAGTGACTGTATGGATGAGTGTGTGCTTGTATCAGTGATTGTATAAGAGCGTAAGAATGTGCTAGTATTTGTATGAGTAAGTGAGCTGGTGTGTGTATAACTGTATAGGTGAGTAAATGGCAGTGTGTTTAATTATTTGCATGACTGACTAGGTGTGTGAGTACCTCTATGGATGAGTGGCGGTGTTTGAGTGTCTATATAGGAGTATGAGTGCATATGATAGTCCTGTACTGAGTGACCATAAGTATGAGTGACTGTACGGGTGAGTGAGTGGATGTGTGTGTGTAGACCTAAGAATCAGTGAGTGGGTATGTAGTTATTGGTGTTGGAGTGTCTATGGTTTTGAGAATGGCAGTCTGTAATTTAGAGTGGGTGTATCAAAGGTTATATTAGGGTGTGAGGAGGTGCACTAAATTCTCACATGGATGATGTCATCAGTGATGTCATTTGAGATGTCATCAGTGATGTCATCAGTGATGTCACTGACCATGTCATGAGTGATGTAATATGTGACGTCATCAGCAGTGCATTGCGGGGGCGCGAGTTATAGTTACCTGAACTAACTATAACGGGGGATTTCACGGGTTTTGTACGAGTGCAATGTCCAACTAACTATAACTGTCCCTAAAACCTTATGGTTTTTTCAGTGAATTTCTAAGGTTTTTTAAATGCTAATTTGGCGGGGGGAAAATCACGGTCGGAGGACGGAAGGACCGCCACCGCATGGCTGGCGGTGGCAGTCCTTCCTCCATCCTAATGAGCCCCTAAATTTGGTATATTTTCTCTTTCTCTCAAGGGGAATTTACAACCCCAAGATTTCATTAAAATCTCAGACATGTGGGTTAAAAAGGATGCAAAGTAGGGCTGGATACTTATGCAAGCTCTAGTGTTTGGGCCCCGATTATCAAAAATGGACTCAGCATGGAGCAGCTAAGGGATTAGGTAATATTCCGGTAGGATTACTGCCTACTCTCGTTCCTAACTCTTCTGTATCTTGGGGGCGGGGGGTAGAGAGAGAGAGACCTGCCTTTGGACCATGCACCAGTAAGGGGGAGGAGTGAAAAGCAATTTAATTGAATTTAAATCCATTTATTAGCAACATCGCAAAAAATGGAGTACAAAATGAGCTGAGCTGTGTTTGTTCCAAGCCCAGATCATCATGATGTAGAGAGATGTCAGGCAGAAGAGGGGGTTCCTCCTGTTACATAGCAGCATGCTCTTAGTCAAACTGTATTTCTAAACAATAAAAGAAGTTAAAATGCAAAGCCACAATACTGAAAAAAGGTGACTGAAGGCAGCAAAATAACAGTTTCTGGTAGGAATCAAAAAATGTGATGGCTAACAGTGGAAAAGGATTTTATTTTGGGTGGTAGCAAAGCAAGCGTGAAAGTAATTGTAAAATAACTATCAACATTATCAACAGTTACTATTAGACAGCAATGTTAAATTAGGGGCAAAATGTGAAAATGATAGGGAATTTTTGACAATTACTGAAGATTGTTGCTGTTGAGCCAAAGAGCAACATCAAGAGGTATCACTTTAAATATACTTTCTTCCTGGCAGTTAATTTGAGGTATGATGAGGTGCGAACCTCTAACACTGAAATGGTAATAGTTATTTTGGATTACACTTGATACCGTAACAGAGTTCTAACAGATTTAACTATGTTGAAGGTGCTCTGTTGAGGAATATGTAGGTATTAATATTCACATTGCTCAGTCTGGAGAATCCACAGAAGAGCAAAGCGCTTCTAAGCATAGGGTCAAATCTGACAAAGCTAATAATAAAGTCTTCAATGTAACAGCTGATATGACAATTTAAGTATTAAGAGGAGGATTTTTTTACTGGAGGTGAATGAAAACGTGTGGTGGAAAAATTCAAAACAAAACTCATCATAATGAGACACTAGGGTGTTGAGAAGAGCAAATCAACCATTAAAAAGAAAAAGGCATTACCAACTGGATTTTTTAGAGGTGTTTGGTAATGCTTGGGTGACTTTGTGTGTGTTGCCCCTTCTCTCCTAAAAGGAAAATCCCAGAATAAAGTAAGATCTTGGGATACAAAAATATGGAAAATGAGAGTATGACTATCTTAGCAGAACTGAGTTATAGCCTCGAAGAAGAGAGGTATAAAAACAAATCAGAAGATGAAGTTTGTCTTGTAAGTGGTAAAAATAAAGACATACGAAGCAACTTTCTATAGTAAATATTTCTGTGAAACAGTCAATACGTTTGTTACATATATAAGAAAGTTTAGGTGCACACATGTCTTTATTTGTGAACAATTAAGTAATAAATCCAACAACATGCATTCATGACAGCAATGTTAAAAAAAAGGATAACACAACTGCATGGGCAATTAATGAATAAAAATGTGTCTTTATTACAGGCTAAGACATCTGAATATTTCATTGTTTTTCCGAATCAAACTAAATGCATCAAAGAATCACACTATCTTTCAATTCAAAGCTACACACCATGTCACATCTGAAGTCTAACAAAAGAACCACATCATCAAAACCCAAATACAACAATGTAACTATCCTCACATTGATACTTATTCAAGCAGCCCTCAGAAAGTTCTCTTGTAGCCTATAAGCCTATGATCCTTTACCTGAAAACATGATGATTCATTTAGTGAACTCTGTGAGTGTAACAAAATTCTAGTAGTTGGGGTTCATGCCATATGAATTGGAGGGGCGTGTTCCAAGAGGAACAATGTAAGGCATAGTAAGAAAGAGCTATATGATATCTGTTAGGCAGTTGTCTTAACTTACAGGAGAGGAATCTGTGTGGGTCTCAAACGTATTTAAACCATCAAAATAGCCTCTTCATGTATGACTTACTCCCATATACTTGTCTCTCCCTCCTGTCAGTTTCTGTCTAGGAATGAACATAGAGAGCACGAGCGACTGCTGGCCGCTTCTGTTTGTGTCTATTGCATTTATTGCTATTTTCTTAGTACAAAATGCATCCTCAGGTAGAGGTGGGCAGAACTTGTGGAGTTCTGTTCTGTGGAATTCGATGGAGTGTCCAAATAACTCTGCGGGATTCCGCAGAACTCTGTGAGCAAGCAGAAGTGCTCATTCACCCGTTTCCACTCGTTTTTTACAATGCCGGGAGCACGATGCACGCTTCCACACTGTGAAACCAGCGCAACCTGCACCATGCAGTTTGCATGGGCGCAGCCATTATGTTTTATCTGCTTTCCTGTTCTGTACATGTGCTGGGCCTTATTTTTTTAATCTAAATTAAATCTTTGCAATCCTCCCTCTATTCCACTTATTCACCCCTCATTTACCCCTCATTCCACTTATTTCCACTCATTGACCTCTAATTTCCCTTTATTTTATTAGTGTGTGTGTTTGTGTATTTTACTTTTTTGTCTTTTTTTCTCTCTCTGTGAATACTTTGTCGTATTTTTGGGTTTTTCCTTCACTTCTGAAGTTCTTCCTTTCTTCTTCTACAGTCCTTCCCTTTCCTATTTCTTCTTTATTTCCGACCCAGCACCATGGCTGAGCAGGGCGTGGCAGGGAGCGGTGACGCCAGTGCAGCTGCTTCTTGCATACCTTGTGGTCGCTGGGACTGCCAAGGGGTGCAGCCCTGCCCCATTTTTTCAGAGGCAGAGGCTGCTCTCGTTTTTTCATGCAGCACCACCCCCCCTCCATGCTGGCAGCAGGCCTGGGAGGGAGTACGCTGTTGAGGTAGTCCTGCCCTGAGTCCTTCCATCCTCCTCCTGACTCCGGGTAATAAAATAATTTGTCCAACTCCGTCCCAAGACCTGTAGTGCATTGCTGTTGAAGAACAAGAAGACAAACAGAATTTTTGTTTTTTGCATAGATTTGTGTTTGTTAACCAAAGTGACTGTTCTGGTCTATGAAGAGTCAGAAGAGAGGAGTGGACCCTGCAAGTAAATATCACTAAGTGTGAAAGGGACAATCACCTTCGGGAAAAATGATCACTCATCAGGCCCATATGGAACAGGGTCAAGACTGATTTGCATATGGCTGGGTCTGAACTGGGGATGTAAATGAAGGAGAGGCATGGAAGGGAGGCATGCATTGTCTCCAATGTCCTTGAAGGGAATGGGGAGGATTCTTCACTGCACACTGGTCCAACTCCAATACAGCCATACATGTGCCTAAAATGGTTCAGCTGCATAAGTCAGACACAAATATAATGTTCCACGAGCGATATCTTTTTAATTTTTTTGGGCAAAGGAGTTGGCGATAAATAATTAAAAAGTTCTATGGTGGCCTACTCTCAGTCAAAGCAAACACAAGGAGATGATGGACGGAGCGCTGAAACTTTTCAGACACTCACCCCCAGTCACAGGATCCTTATTTCTGGTCCAGGGAAGACCTGGCTTGGCAGTTCAGGCTAGACTATTCCCATAAGGAACAGGGTCAATCCTAATTTGCTTATGGCTGGGTCTGAACTTGGAAGGATTCAACCCAGATCTGTGACTGGGGGTGTCTAAAAAGTTTCAGTGTTACGTTCATTATCTCCTTGTGTTTGCTTAACTATATTACTGCCATTGCTCATGGGAACAAATCCAATTCTGAGACCTCTGGGTTGCAATCATTCATACACCTTGCTGTTAAAGTCTTTCAAGATGTTTTCAGCAGTATGGGAATTTTCCATGGCGAACATGGCTACTGTTGCACGCCGCCGAACACCCTTAAAACTTTCTTCAGTGCTATGACCTAGATATACCTATTGCCTAACCCCCACAAAAGAGATCCAATGTTCAGTGATGCACATGTAATCAGTGGCTTGACAACTGGTCCACATGTCTGTCATCAGGTGGATAGTGTGAACAAAACTCTGCTGCAAAGCTTGTCTAACTCTGGCAACATAGGTCCAGCTGGGAAGCTTCTGTTTTGGGGAAAATGATCACCACAAATTAAAAAAAAATTATTTCCACAAAAGAAAAAGGGAGGAGGTCCAGCACTAACATTTTAGCCAGCTTCCCATTATGCAAACGTGCCATTGGGCGGTTGCGTTAGTAGGATCCCTCCTGCCTAAACATGCCCATAATAGTGGCCTGGATTTTTTTCTTTTGTGGTGCCACTGACGCCAGTGACTTCTAGAGAGAACCAGGAGGTGGTAGACTCAATGTGCGGGTTGGGGCAGTAACTGTATGCTGTTGCTGTGATATCTCCATCTGACTCTTGTGCCATTGCGATGTTGCTGAGGCGGAGACAGGGCTGCTTTGTGTAAAGAGCATTTCACCCTCTTCTTCCTCATTACCTTCACTTTCCACCATGATCGGAGCTCTCACCAACAGCGCCTCCCAACGGGTTGCATGGTGTTTTTTCATATAGGTTGTTTGACCTCCAGTACCATAGTGTGAACCAGGTTTCCTCGACAAATACTCATGTGGCAAATGGAGCATATCACAATGTTATCCTCCTGCTTGCTAATCATAAAAAAGTCCCAAACTGTAGAGGTGAACTTTTTCAGTGGGCCACTGATGCCACTGCCAATGCCCGAAGAACTGGAGGTAGGCGGGTGTGTCGACAACTGGCTCTCTGCAGTGCATATGTCTACTGAGCTAGTGGTGCATGCAGGTCTCAGTGAGACCTTACAAATATGGGAGCTGGCACTGGTGGTGGTTCCACATCCCTTGGGGCAGGTTGAATGGGAGGGGTAATTTCGATCTTCTGTGAGCCAGATTCCACAATGACTGGCTTGTTGTCATCCTCACCCATTTCCATAACTGTAAGGCTTTCAGGAACTTTCCTATTCCTGAGCCTCTCCTGGCATGTCTCAGACTCAGCTGGGGTCCAGTCCATGTCCATAACATCAGAAGGGAGGCTTGGAGAAGATGGTGAAATAGCCTTCCTTTTTCTTGCTGGAAATCGGGAAGCCAATGGTTCTAAAACAGGAGGTTCTTCTTGCTTAGCAGGAAACTCCTACTCTGCTCCCACTTCAGGAAGATCTACTATTACTGGCTGGGGCTGTTGTCCACTGTGCTCAGTTTCTTGTAACAATTGGGTACTACTTTGCGAAAGGAACAAATCCAATTCAATGTCACTGCTCGTCAGCATTGCCATGATTGCAGTGGCTGCCTTGGTGACATATATGGGCTTGTGCTTAGAATGGGATGGGATGGTGCCATTGATGCGGGAATGCTGCTCCTAGCTTGCTCCCGGGAGGTGGGTGTGACAAGCCCACGTTTTCCCAAACATTTTCTGGCCAGCATGCCAGTGGTAGAAAGCTGCTTCTTCTCACTGGCCACTTTCTTGGCAGCATCTTTCTTTGGGGCCATCTTGAAGCTGTCAGTTGGCAGTGGCACTTAGCTACACAAGCAGAAGAGATTGGAGGACTCACATCACGTGTTGGGTGGGCACGTCACTTTGTACAGGCCTTCTTTCTCACAGTACTCTGGGTGATGTCTCTTGTACACCTAAAAGAAAACAAGCAAGAAAAACATTTAGTGAAACATGGCATTTTTGCAGTTTGAATCAGTGCAGACAAAGACAATATAATTTAGTGTGTTTACTTAAATTATTATCCTATATGATTATCAACAATAGTGTAAACATTCCAAAGTCAAACAACACCACCATATCATAAATATTTCATTTCCAATCACCACAAACAACATACAGATGAAAATGTTTGCTTTATGTGCATCTAAGCCAGGGAGACACCTGTGGTGGTCAGGGAGGTGAAGGGGAAAATGGAATCATCTTTAAAAAATGAATGCTGGTGTGTGCTTATTGCAGGTTAGGGGATCCAGGGGGGAATGGAATAATCATTAAAAAAATTAATACTGGTGTGTGCACCTATGGCAGGCAGGAGGTCCAGGTGAAAATGAAAAAACATACTTTAAAAATGAATGCTGCTGGGTGGCTGTGTACCTATGGCAGGCAGGGTGTGGATGGGTGGGTGGATGGTTGAAAAATGTAATAAAAAACTAATCAAAAACACTTTTAAAAATTTAAAAAGTAAACAAAAAATTAAAATTTTATTGAAATAAAAAACATGAAAATACAATTAAAAAAAATTCAAATACAAAAATAAATAGCTAAAAATGAATTGCTGGTGTACTAGGGGGCAATGAGAAACCCTTCGGGAGGCAAGAAGGTGCAAGTAAAAAAATGCAAACAAATGAATATAATATAAAACACTGTTTCCTAATAATCATAATATAAATATAATACAATGATCACTAAACATTTTTAAACTGACAGAGAAAAGTAAAAAATTGGACAAGAACAAAAAGGCATAGCCCTCTTCTATCAATCTCCCTAGAAAATGGCTTTAAATGAAAAAAGTTAACTAAGGGTGGCTGCACAAAATGGCCGCCGGCCACATGGTCAACCAACAAAAACCAGCAAGGAGGCATAGCCACAACAAAGAACACATGCAGGCCTATGACCAAAGCATACTGGCTGACTTCACAAAATGGCCACTGGCACCATGGTCAAACAACAACACCAAGCAGGAAGTCATAGCCACAACAAAGAACACATGCAGGCCTATGGGAAAAACATTAAAGCACACTGGCCAGCTAGGGCTACACAAAATGGTCCCTGGCCACATGGTCAAACAGCAACAACCAGCAAGACGGCAAGGCTACAACAATGAACACATGCAAGCCTACGGCAAAAGCAATAAAGCACATTGGCCTGCTAGGGCTACACAAAAGGGCCACCGACCACATGGTCAAACAACAACAACCAGCAAGGAGGCATGGCCACAACAAAGAACACATGCAGGCCTATGGTAAAAGCAATAACGCACACTGGCTAGCTGCTGCACAAAATGGCCACCGGCCACATGGTCAAACAACAACAACCAGCAAAGAGGCATGGCCACAACAAAGAACACATGCAGGCCTATGGCAAAAGTACACTGGCTGGCTTCATAAAATGGTCACCGGCCACATGATCAAACAACAAGTAAGAAGGCTTGGAAAACAAAGAACACATGCATGCCTATCAACACTGACAACACTAAATGGCCCCTGGCCACATGGCATGGAGAACAAAGACAAATGGTGGCCTATGACAAACACACTCACTGGCCAGACAAAGGAGGCATGGTAACACTGAAGAAAACACTACCATTAATTCAACAATGCCAAAAACAAAAATGTACTGAGCTATAACAATTTTTACAACAACACACATACTCCCAAGGCAACAAATATTACCCCACCTATACACCTTTTGCAGAAAAAAACCTGTAATACCCCCAACAAAAACACACTTTTTAATTTAAACCGATGCTATCCCTGCCCTAATTGATGTTTCAAACAATATATGCCACAGAAACAGTTGTTTCATATACCCATGACTAGTACTGGGCCTACTGGCTGGATGACCTGTTCGCAGACTAGGCCACATAGTAAAATAAATAAATATATTGCAAATTATTAACGAACATTGAGAAAATATACTGAATTTTTCCTTTACAAAAGATTAAAAATGAAATGCAAAAAAATAACTAGACCTCTATTGAAACTGCAGGCCACCCACCACAATACATTTTAAAAATCAAATAGAAGTACAAAGAAATACTGGTGCATGCCCTCTATTAAACAAACAATACTCTTATACAACAGTTTTTAAACTTAACTGTGATATCACAAAAACAAAGTCCTTAAATACAATGGTATACATGTAGCAGACAAAGAGAGCAACCCTTCCAGCTCCAAATCCAAATGAAAAGTGACCAGGAGAAGGGCCAATCACTGGGAGTAGCCTGATGGACAGGAACAGGAAGTTGGAGTCTCTGGGGCACTTCCTTCTTGTTGGAAAAAAAATGAAAATAAAAAAAGACTTTTCGCACTAAAAAGCAACTTCCGTTGAAGTAGAATATCAACTCGAAAACATGTTTTCAAGGAGATTAAGTTGCTTCGCAAGACGAATTTGCTTGAGCTGCAGTCGCTCAGGCTCACCAGCGTCACGCAAAAAACGCCATCGCGTTAGGAAGCTGCGCTAGCGGGCAACAAATCTTGTGTGCACTCGCTGACAGCCAGCAAGTCTGGTGGCACTCATAAGCAATCTCCAAAACAAGTCATGCACGCGCCGATGGATAAAATAAATCCACCACGTGCTGGATGGTGGAATTTAGCAGGAACTCCACATACAGTTCCCAAAATTCGCACACTCCGTGAGTGGAGTGAATTTTTCCCCCACTCCTATCCTCAGGTCTATTTGGGACGCAGGTTGCATTTTGCAGTAAGAAAATAGCTCTAAATGCTGGGATACGCTCCTCCTATAATTCAGCGTAGTCTTGCATAATTTTGCATAATTTCAAATAATTACACTACAGCAAATGACTCCAGTTATACCCTCCCCTACTTCTGTCCAGCCACAGCCCCTGGCATTAGCCATGCAAACATCACTACCAATGACATCAGGGCACCTCCAAGTAGCAGCAATTAGGCCCTTCAGCATCCATCTTTCAGGTAAGCCTGGGAACCTCTGATCCTATTTTATAATCTCATCATTAGTCCTTTCCCTAAAGTGTTGTTATTGCTGTATATTGTTTTCGTTTCATTTATTTATTCCTAATGTGTCAGCATTTGGGGTCAAGAACAATTTTATAGTTTGTCAATAATTATTGCACATAATTTTTCGCTCTATAGCTGCTGGATAAGGAAATACCTTGTCAACACTAACCATGAGGACAATGGTTCAACAGCTGTCATTATAGGATTGATCCTGAAATGAAATATTTTTGGCTCAAGCTATTAGCTGACATTCTCAAAATATAAAAAATCTTTGCATGGATCAACCCTTATTTTCAGATGTTTCTTCATGTTCACAGTGTGCTAATATTATCATTTTTTTCCGACCAATGTCAGTTAAAGTACTATGTAGAACTTGGGAGACAAAACTGTATTTCATGCATTTCACATTTCCTTGCAGGTGCTAGGAACATTGCATCAGACTATGATGCTGAACCATATACAAGTGAAGGACGGTGGGCAATACAAGGAGAGAATAAAATCCACCTTCAAGCCACCATCCCAGCTGTCAATACTGTTCAAGAAGATGAGGAGGACCTGAGAGCAGAAGTGTCATGGTTATGATCAGCTCGTAAAACCTCCGCACGCCTTACGAAGCGTGATCGTGACTTCATAGGTGTGGAGTAGGGTTGGCAGTCTAGCTGCGGAGACCGGAAGCGGACGCCACCTTAATCACGGCGCTTCCGGTGTGACGGGCTTATCAGCTGGCGCATCCCGCTATCCCGGCGCTTTGGATTAACGCCGTTGCCGCCATCGGATGCAGGTAGAGATTCCGCATTTTCCTTCTGTCAGAGTCCCACAAGTCTTACCTTCTACTTGTGAGAGGTTCTCGCAGGGGCGATAGGGACCACCACCACCGTTTCCCACCTACCCTAGTAGCTGTGTGAACGCTGACCAGGATGTAGATGGGACCAGGGGTAGAAGCCAGATCTAGACGGGACCAGGGGTAGAAGCCAGGTATATATCCTCAAGATACTGGTCCTGTAATAGAAAGAATAAGGACACGGCTATTACCTGTGGTGAACACCAACCCCCTCCTATGCTCTCGGAGTATTACTAATTCAAAGAATGACAGTATGGGTTACCTTATATTTATACATATGAAATCATCAATCAGAATAGCTGAGAATAAAGCGCTCCTGCGTAATTTCCCAGGAACGGTATCTCTTCAGTGCACCAGGAAGTGCACAAAGGACGGTTTCAGTGTTTTTAGTACTTTAAACAAGTAATTGCGCTCCTGCGCTCTTTAATCAAAATCACGAAAAAACAGCGCTCCTGCGCAAATAATAAAGAGAACCTTAAACCAGCAATATGCGCTCCTGCGCGTTCTAAACAAAATCCAAGAAAAACAGCGCTCCTGCGCAAATAATAAATTAGAACTGGTAGCACACCGCTGAACACACTCCTGTGCGTGGTGTCAGCAAAGTATTGTAAATAGACTCCTTGATACAAATCATCGACTAGGGGAAATGCCTGCACCGGAAAGGTTATTAGTAAAGTTGAGGGAATTGCCACTCTTCTTGGAAGGGAACAGCCAGGGAACAATACTCAGCGCGGCAGACAAATAGGCGTCTGCATGGAAGGAGAAGCAACTGATACCCATAGAGGAAAATGCGGAATCTCTACCTGCATCCGATGGCGGCAACGGCGTTAATCCAAAGCGCCGGGATAGCGGGATGCGCCAGCTGATAAGCCCGTCACACCGGAAGCGCCGTGATTAAGGTGGCGTCCGCTTCCGGTCTCCGCAGCTAGACTGCCAACCCTACTCCACACCTGTGAAGTCACGATCACGCTTCGTAAGGCGTGCGGAGGTTTTACGAGCTGATCATAACCATGACAAGAAGCAGGTTGAGGAAAAGGAAGATGTGGATGAAGCAGAAGACATTGTTACCCCCACACAGAACAATTCGTAAAAAGACCACTTCATAGCTGTGCAGAACTCTGGGGATTGCCAGTTCCAAGCTCTCAGCTAAGCAACCACAGATGCTTGTTCTGTTGGCAGAAGACTCACCTCCACACAGCCATTAATTAACAAGTATCTCAATACAATCTCCTACACACTCCTACCATGAAGTTGCATCTCAAGCCCTCTCTCTTTTATCTGAGGGAGCGAACATCACCTGCAGAAGAACAGGTATTCTCCATTTATCATTCATTCCCTCGCAAAAACCTCTCATATGGTACCCCTCACCATGATAATCAACCTGCTGGCCATGTCAGAGGGCCATAAATGCAGGGGCGTTGGTTTGGTATTATCCTGCTGTTTGGTAGGATCGTTTTTTCCAAAAACAGTTTAATGTGTAGGAGAATATTCATGCAATGGAGGCTACTCTCCATGTGATAGCTATGTCTGGTAAAGAACTCCCTCAGATGATTGACAAGCAGACCTGAGCCTTAGACAACATTGCAATACATTACCCAAACATAGCAAAGATGCACTGAGAACATCTTCGAAGTTTGGTGGAAGAGGGTGCAAGGAAGAATGCTTTGGCCATGAAGATATAGAGACAATAAACAGAGCATGCCACAAGATTCCACAGAGGCACCTAAACCTAGAAGGGACACAGCACCTGGCAATCTAAAACCTCTGCCACAACCATTTTCACTATCTCCACCTGAACCATCTCTACTTCCGCAACTTCATCTTCCACCCCCACCACCAACTTAACCACCCACAAGACAAGCACATTCTCAACCACTCTCACCACCAAATGTGCATAGGCAGAATAGTAAGATAAGCCTCAGAAAATATTGCATTTCACTACTCTAGACCCAATACACTTACTGAAAACCTTTTTGAAAAATAAAATAATGTATACCTGTTTTATTAAAAAAAAATATTATCTTTCAATGTGTTGAATGTTTGATGTTGAACTTACTACAGAGGTGAATTTTTTTATGTTACTTTTTGTATTTACCTTGAAAGTGTATTGCAGTAAAAATGCAGTAATAGTGAAAGCATCTTTAAAATAAGAAAAAACTTCTTTTGCATGACATACAATGCATTAATCTTTATTTCTAAAAAAACAAGAAAGATTAATGTTTGATAGTTTTTATATATAATAACTTGTGTTTTTTTAAACTAATGTTTAGGAGAAATATAAATTGACTTTGGAGAAAATCAAACTTGGAGGGATAGTCAAGCAATGGTATTTTATGTTAAAATTATTTATAAAGCGCACATACACCGACCAGTTTCTTGGCGCTGGATACAGGAAGGAACGTGCAGCTCATCAACTCATTCATAAGCCTGAGAGAATAACCAAGTTTTCAAGAGTTGTCTAAAGCTATAATAACAAGATGAAGATCTAATATTAGATGGGAGTGAATTCCAGAATCGAGGGGCCAGGACAAAGAATCTAGCGCCCCCTTGCCTCTTTTTTTGGAAGGGATGAATGACCAAAAGGTTGAGTTACGAAGACCTCAGATTGCAAACAGGAGTGCACTTATGGATGTGTGAAGAGATAAATTCAGGGCAGGTGCCATGTAGGGATGTAAAGATAATACATCCGATCTTACAGGCAGAGCGCTGTTTCACTGGTAACCAATGGTGTTTTCTCATCAGAGGAGAAATATAGCACCTTCTTGGTTGTCTATAAATCAGTCTGGCCACCTGATTTTGTACCAGCTGTAGTCTCTTTCTCAGATATTCCGGGAGACCAAAATAAAGCGAATTTGCATAGTCAATATGAGAGATGACTAGTGTGAGAAAGACCTGGACAAGGGCTTCGAAGGTGAAAAATCTTCCAATTTTTCTAATCTTCTGGAGCTGGAAGAAGCAGAAGGAAACTACAGACCCAACCTGAGGCGTCATAGAGAGATTATTATCGACAAGAACTCCTAGGCTCTATTCTATGGATTTTGGGGGCCTTCAACCAAAACAAGCTCTGTCTTGTCAGGGTTTAATTTCAAATGATATATTTCTGTTCATCCAGTTGCGGATGAACTGCATGTTTTTGTGAAATTTGAGATAGAGTCCGGAGTATTATTAATTGTAAATAGAAGTTGCATATCATCAGCATAGTTAAAGGTGCATACGTTCATTTTCCTCAAGCATTGTAACAGTGGAAAAATATACAAGTTGAAAAGATGGGGGGACATGGATGATCCTCGAGGTACACCACAGGTCAATTTGACCTTAGGGGAGCTGAGCGGGGAGAGTCGAACCGATTGGGAGCGTTCTTTCAAAAAGGACACAAACCATTTAAATGCTGTTCTCTGAATACCCGCAGCCTCAACGCGATCCACCGTGTCAAAGGCCGCTGATAGATAGAGAAGCACTCATGCCTGTGTAGTGCCTCTATCAGCCTCTTCCCTCATTTCAACCAGCACAGTTAGAATTACTGCCTCAATTGAGTAGGATGGGAGAAAACTAGCCTGTTGTGGGTCAATGGCAGGCTCACATAAACAAACTTTTATATAATGGAAATGTTACATATCTCAAACTTTAAAAGTGCTTTAAATGATTTGTCACAAAATATAAAATTTGAAAAGCATTTTCATTATGTCATAAGAAGATTAGTAAATCAAATCAATAATAAAACATTGTATGCATTTTAGTATTTGTAAACTTTCATTCCTTTGATAATACACAAATAGATCAGGTTAAATACAAAATGGAATGTTGAACAAAGCTCAGACTACGTACATTACAGAACACAACTCTCAAAACTCATTTGCTCTTAAGTCACTATACAAATAAAACATTTACCGCCTGTCTGCTGCTCAGACTCTTCTAGCTGAGCAGTGATATTATGGAGGAGTACTGAGAATGTGGCTGGGATGACACACACAGAAGATCCTAGGCCTTAAGAAGGGACCCAGTGACGGAGGTCCTTCCAGTGACTCTAGCATTCCTTCTACTGCTGTGTGTGGACACCCACTGCAATGCTGCATGGTCAAATGTCCTTCCAAATTTGGGCCTGCCCTGAATTGCTCAGCTGGGTCTCTAGACACTCATAAAGGGGTACCTTTGGAGGACCCCCTCATAAATGATCTCACATTCATCCATAGTTAATGTGACCCTTCCATTTTGTCACTCATCCATGCTGGGGGTTTAGATTTATAAAGGAGCAGTAGTATGGAGGATGCTACTGCTCTGGTTAATAGATGGCTCAAAATGACCACGGAATGGCTGACTACCTCTTCCTGTAAGTTCCTGTTTATTGCATTAAACAGAGATCTCCGCCCTAACTCCAGAGAACACCACCCTATGAGTGGACCGGAGAAGTCCGCATGTGGGGCCGAGATCCCATATTTGGGAAGGTACCCTTGGCAGACCGAGGATAAATCACCTAAATGTACAGAAAGTGCACTCAAAATGGCTTGTGTACTAATGTGTGCCCTACTGTACCTCTGTTGAGGTAGTCTCTAGGGTGTGTTGAGATGGGGTGAGAACCTACCCAGCATCACCTGCAAAACAACATGTGAAATTTCTTAAAAAGGTGCTCTAATCTAAACATGTTACAATATGGCTACATATTTGCGGTATCAGGGTAATGTGTGTGTTTATTGTATAGTACTAAATAATGAGGATGCTTGAGATGCCACCCCCAGATGCACATGTAGTTGTTGTTACTTACCCAAGAGCCACATGTCATTGCTGTTCCCAGGACACAAAGCGCAGGAAATATGTATGGAGATGTCATGTGGGCATACATGAAAGGCAGCATATGCATCAGAGAAGCAGCCCCTAGCATCACAGACAGCTTGAACTTTGATGAGTGCCAGCGATGTTCATGCGGAAATAGTGTGCTATGTGATGTGGTCACTGAAGTGCAACGTGGGTGCAGGCAATGACACCTACCACAAGAGGGAAGTGGACAATGACATACAATTCCATTACTACCTTTTGCCTTGCCGCCAGTGACTGTGGCATGGTAATAAATAAAGTGGTGCACTTCTCTGTTGATGCATATCAGTACCTGAAACAAGCATTGAGGCATACTGGTCTGCCTATGTTGTCCGAGAGGCTCTCTGGAAAATGGAAAGAATAATTTAAGCATTCCATCCATCACTTTTGTATACTTCAGTATGAAATGGAGTACAGCAGCACTTTGATATGGTCAGGTACAGCCGGAAGTGGGCTGTGGGGGAATGGAGCTCCTATTTCCAGTCTGCAACTATGTCAAGGATCACTTCAGGTGAGAAGCTGTATCTGGCATTGACTGCACTCCTGGACATCCCAAAGATATGGATCCTTTTCCTATAAACCTTCTCTCTTCAGCAGTGGCGTAACTAGGGGGGGGGCAATGGGGGCGGACCGCCCCAGGCGGCACGAGTTTTGGGGCGGCAGCCAGGCCCCCTTCCCCCCCCGCTCTTACCTGCGGCCGTTGCGGCCGCAATAATCGGCCGCGGCCGCTACCACTCCCCCGCTCTTCTATAATTTTGCCGAGGGCGGCAAACGCAGGGGCCGCCACGGGCAGCCTTAGGCCTAGCTACGCCCCTGCTCTTCAGCACAAATCATTATTCCTCAAAATAAGGTGTGAACAACCACATTTACCAATATAGTGAAGCTAGAAAAAGCTCTTTGTTTTGATTTAATTTCTTATGTGGTCAGCTTAGATGTGATTGGTTATTGTTGAAGTGTTTTTATCCTGTACATGGCTGGTGGAGTTCAGAACAATCACTTCTTGAATCACCAAGAGTGTTGGAAGTGTTGTAATCCTTGTTATAAATTTCAACAGGAACTGCTTTAGAGAAACAAAGCATAGTGGTTCTTATAAAAAGCTTTGTTATAAAATTAAACAGGATTGGCTATAATGATAGGTAAAATTATTTGATCCTGCACAAAATAATGTTCCTTTATTTTCAAACGTATTTCTATAGTTATTTGGTGACTCCATTATTTTCTATGGGACTGTGTTACAGTGCCTACATTTGGTCATGTATGATTCTGGACTTGGTCCAAGACTCGCAGAGCTGTTTTGGGGACTTTTTGGCTGTAGCAACTTTAGAAGTTCAGTTTTGTATTGAACTGGTCTGAACTTCTCAGTTTTTCCCTTCCTAAACCCTTCCTCCCCCTCCTTTAACCCTGCCTAATGGCCTATGATTTAGAGGTAAGTAAACCCTACTTTCCAGCTACACCCCCTTTATCTCTAACGTTTACTACAAAAACGCATGCATATGTGTGCCGGAATCTTTGCCCTGTTTGAGGAGATCACACATATGCATACACATTTGGGGTGGAGATTTCTGTGTTGAAAAGATAAGAGAAGCAGAGGCAGAGACCTCTGCCCGGTAGGTTTGTGAATAGCATTTTTAGTATGTCAGTATTACTGTTGTAATACTACTAAACGTAGTGCAGTGTAAAATGTAAATTGGCCCCATTGTATCATCCACAAC
Source organism: Calotriton arnoldi (assembly GCA_963921515.1). Taxonomy (NCBI): domain Eukaryota; kingdom Metazoa; phylum Chordata; class Amphibia; order Caudata; family Salamandridae; genus Calotriton; species Calotriton arnoldi. The sequence continues at coordinate 363,577 of CAWUFW010004435.1, forward strand.
TTCTTTGTTTGACTAAATATAACCTTCTTAAAAATAGAAACAGTTATTTATGGATTTTACATAAATACTCGTATTTGGGAATGGGTGGAAGGGATCAACATACCAAGAACAAAGGAGAATAAAAGATCATGTGCACTATTTTATTCATGTTAAAATGGTGTGCGATTTTTGTGCTGGATGGTCCAGAACAACACTGCTGCATATAGATGAATGTTTTGTAGCGAAATCTATACAAATTATGGAAGCCTCAGCAGCCTGCAGAAACATTATAAGGAGTTTAGCCCTGGCTCCCGAATATATTTCTTCAGTTCTTTTTCCAGCTTTCCACTATGTCTCAGAAGCATCAGGGGAAAGATGGCAATCTGAAGTAAACAAAATCAACATCTAGTAACAAGTGATGAATTATTCATTCACAGAAAGCATCCACGGAGTGCACATATTATTTTGGATGAGCAGCTTCAAAAGCTGTGTTTAACAACAGAAAATAGATTCTGGGCATGGATTCAGCAGAATGAATAATATGAGATTCCTGTCCACTTCCTACAGTATATACATGGCTTATATTGATTTGAAACACTACCCACTCCTTAAACAGATGTGGGAGCCCTAATCCAATAACTCATGCAATTGCAATGACTGATTGCGGCCCCATTACTGACCCCAATTGAAAAGAGACACTGAGGCCTCGGACTATAAAAACTGCATGGATAGTGTGAATTTGCATAGGATGCTAATTTGCACTCATATGAATATGTGCTATGTTTGCCTCGGTTTTTGCAAGGGTGAGTGAAGCACAGCAACAAAAATCAACGTTCACATTTCGTCCACATAAAAAATACAAACAACGATTATTGTGCCACAAAATGGCATGACTTCTACAATATAGCACGCCCTCGAAGTACCTAACAGTGCTATATTACTTCCGAGTAATATAGAACTTCCGTTCTAGTTTGTTCAACCCAACACTTAGGTATGCAAATGTAAGACAGTTAAAATTTAATGCAGGACCTAGACAAGGATGTCATGATCAATATAAACCGTTCTTTACGCTGCTCAAGTTCTTCAACTATTTAAGACACCAGTGAGCCCAAGATTGTGGCAGAGACCATATCTAGCTCGCAGAACCTTTTGACTGATCCTGCTTGATGTCCCCGGTATTGTTCGGTTGTATTTTTTTTCTGCTTGTGTTGTATTATTTTTTGTCTAATTTGTTGTGGCCTGTTATGTTTCAGTTGTGTGTTATGATGCTGTGTTTTTGCTGTGGTATTATGTTCTGTTATTTACTTTTTATATGGCAACAAAACCTGCCACATTTCCAGGTAAAAAGAACAAATGCATTGAAAGTTCATGGGACAAGCAACCATGTACTACTCTCTGTGGTGATAAATAGCTCTGCTACAGCTCTTCAACTATTTTAAACAACTGTCAGGCACAACTGTCGCAGAGTCCGTGTCTCAAGTTAGCACTTATAGCAACCACTTTAAGTGTTATGGCCCCATGTCTTAATTTAATTCTACCAGTGCTCTATTTATGTGGCACGATCCATGATGTAGGAACCAAACTGCACCACGTGCCTCTTATTTGTTGTTGCCGCAGTATTTATTTAACTATAGACATAAACTACAAACGTCGAGCTTGTGGAGTATATCACTCCGCCAGAAAAAAAGAGACAATATCAAACAAGACAGTAAACATACATTGTAAACAAAAAAACACAAAAATATTTTTAGTGAATATGACACTTTACAACGCACGCGTTACAACGCGTGTCAATACAACGAATTTTTTACATCGCAAAATCCATTACAACGCATGTCGTTACAACGCATAATCCATTACAACGCAATTACCATTCTAACTCCGCCGGGGCGTTACTTTAGGGAATGCGTTGTAATGGATTATGCGATGTAATGACATGCGTTGTAATGGATTTCGCGTTATAAAACATTCGTTGTAATGACACGCGTTGTAACGCGTAGCGTCTGTAAACGATGTTTCCCATTTTTAGTATGTCCATTGGAAATAAAACATTACTTTGTTCTCTTAAGAATCATCTAAGTTGCATCTCATATACCTCACAGTATCTTTTTAAAATGTACACAAACTGAAAGAGCAACTAAGAGCAAAGAGAAGACAAGTAGAAAAACATAAAAACTAAGGTGCTCCTCTAGTTTCTAAAGAAAGTCACGATAAAGGTTAAAAGAAGAAAGCTGAGATAAACATGAAACAGAGATATTGTTTTCTCCGGCAAAAAACTAACACGAACAAAGGTGCAGAACTGCTCAAGCCAGGTTCAGAAAGGAGATAATTTCCAGTGTATAATTCAGAACTGTGAGGATAACTTCAGAAAATCAGTGTTGGAGTACATGTTGAAGCTATCATTGAAAATGAAGACAATGGCGATTATGCTTTGCATGATCAGGACCGGCTTTAATAAATTGCTTGTGTAAGGATGCATTAAGATATGAGCCTTAAGATGTTCTGTCAGATATGCAATGCATAATTCTATGACATAGGGCCTGATTTAGATATCGTCGGACGGGTTACTCGTCACAACGGTGAGGGATATCCTGTCCACCGAAATATAAATCCCATAGGAAATAAGAGGATTTATATTTGGGCGGATGGGATATCCCTCAACTTTGCGTTGTGACTGAGTAACCCATCTGACGATATCTAAATCAGTCCCATAGTTCATAAATTTACTAATTTATCATCATGGTTTTTGACCATAGATAATGATGGTTGCAGAAGCATAGACACACACACTTCTAAGATCATGTTCACCCATGCACCTTTTTAAATATTCCACCCAATTTGCCACACATAGCACTTGTATTTAAGACATCAGGCATGGAAGCTCAGAAACGAATGTAGCCTAATACAGTGACACAGGCTGTAGATATGTGCATGATATCCGCTAGATGCCTCTCAATATTCATAGCAATCCCAGAAACAGCTCCCCCAAACGTCATGAGGCATCAAGCACACTGGCATGACCCATGATGGTAGGAACCAAATTGCAACATGCGTGATTTATTTGTTGTTGCTGTTGTATTTCATTAACTAAAGTTATTTGCAGCCATAAACTACAATGTCGAGCTAGTGGAGTATTTAACTCCCACCAGCAAAAACGATAATACCAAAGAGGACAAGAAATATACATTCTAAAAAAAATAAAACGCTGCAAAATTTCTAGAATGTCTATTGGGGATAAACCATTTCTTTGTTCTCTTAAGAAACACCTATGTTGCGTCTCATATAGCTCACAGTATCTTTGTATATAAACTGAAAGCACACCCAAGAGCAAAGAGAAGACAAGTATATAAACATAAAAACTAAGGTGCTCCTCTACTCACCAAAGAAAGACACGCTAAAGGTTACAAGAAAAAAACTAAGTTAAACATAAAACATAGACATTGTGTTCTCCAGCAAAAAAGCTATCAAAGGTGCAGAACAGCGCGAGCCAGGTTCAGAAAGTAGAGAGAGATAACAGCTAATTTCCTGTGTGTAATTCAGAACAGTGAGTGTAACTTCAGGAAATCAGTGTTGCATTACATCTGAAAGCCACCATTGAAAATAAAGACAATGGCGTTTATGCTTTGTTTGATCAGGATTAAGTAATTAACCAATTGCCACAGCTAAAAAAGAAGAGAGATAACTCCCAAATGCTGGATTGAAACCATTGCTGATTTTTTTTTTTTAAAAAGGCAAAGAGAGATAGAGCTTGGCTTCAAATAGGAAGGGCTGCTCCTTGGACATACTCGCAGTCATCTCCCCTTGAGCACTTTTCCATGTCATGGGGGTCGACGGCATCCCAGAATCCAATGGCTGGTTTGCAGTAACAGCCCTGACCTTGCTGATCCCACCCTCCTCACCATAGACAAACTGCAACACCTGCTATGCCACACACCATACCGATTCAGAAGACAGGCCTGGTTTAAATATCCAAAATTACAAGCAGAAAGCACTAATTGTGTGTTTCTCTAGGCTGCTGCTTGAGACACTATTGGTGCTGCAACCAATGCAGAGCATTGCTTCTCTCAAACCCCCCTATGGACACTACCAACCCCAGATGAGTCGAGGGCCAGAGCGTCAATGCAACAGCAGACTTAGGGCCTGATTTAGATCTTGGTGGATAGAGTGGCTATTTTGGCAGTCTTCCCGCCCGTCGGCGGGTCAGTCCTCACGCCCAATTTAGATGTTAATGGATCCATAGATAAAAGAATGCCATGGTCCCACCATTACCGCCAGGAAAACCCAACGTGTTGATGGCGGTAGAGACAAAAGTGGCTGTCGGAGCGAGGACCGCCAGTTTCCCCTTCCCGCTGACGTGACTGTGGCGGTAAATCATCCACACCTGAGTTGGTAGAATGAAAGGGATACAAGGCAGAAACTCACCTTTTCTCACTTACACACTTCCTGTTCCACCATGGATCCGATTTTCCAAGTTCTGCAGCTGCTGCTTGATGTCAAACAAAACCAATACTTTCGTGGACGCAGTCGATGGTAAGCTTACCTCTTACCTGTTGCCTATTGATTTTTCTGTTAACATGTGCACAGGACTCATGCATTTTTATATCTCTCTTACAAGCAATAGCATATCAATGTGCAATGCATATGTCTGTAATGCTGACATTTAAGAAATGTAAAGAAACACACCTGTATGATCAAATTGTATGTATACATTTGATGTAAGCTGCCTTAAAAAAAATGGACACTTGCACAAAAAGGATATCCAAATAAAAATGAAAAAGTCAACATGCAGGTGTGTTTAAATAAATTCCTAAAATGAGCACATTAAATACATATGCAGTACACATCATAGGGATAATTGCAATGTAACATGATGTAGAAATTGCATTATACAAGTTGTACCTTTATCTTAGAAATCAACTGTAAAATCAATGTCAGTAACAAAATTAGAAGTATTCAACATATACATCCATGTAGCATTTCCCCTTCTCTACTGCAAGTCCTGTACTTTATCAAATTTCAATAGTCGCAAAATATTTCACACTGATCATTAAGCACGGTGAAAAAACACATCTGTAGTAACACATCCAAATAAAATTTGTAACATCAATTATTTGGTACAAGTGGCCATTACTATGATGAATCCCTGTACCAGAATTCAAATGACCATCACATTTTATGTTAACCAGTGTATGCACTTAACAAAGTAGACATAAAAAAATAGTTGTATTACCTGTCACCATGGTAAAGGAAATTAAGTACTTCACATTTTACTCAGAAGCAATTGCTAAGGAAAAATAATGCCAGGACTAGTTTGGTGAATTTTTTTTTCATTTATTACACAAATTGAGATAAGGCTCTCAAAATTATAATTACGCCAAATGGCAGTCCATAAGGTGAAAGGTGTGCACGATTGTGCAGGGTTACAAAGCTTGCCTCCAAATATACTACCAATGGGAACCTCCTCAGGAAGGTGAATCTAGTGGGTAGACCAGGCACTTCCAAGATCTTACATGGGAGGGGGGTGTTTGGGTTTTGGAGGGGTGCCCTTGGGTATGGGGGGTGGTTTTAGGAGGGGTGGCCATGGTTTTGGGAAGGGGCGTGGTTTTGGGAGAATTAGCCTTGGGTTTGGGAGCCGGTGTGGTTTTGGGAGGGGTGCTATTGCATTTGACAGGGGGGGATTGGGATGTGCAAGAGGTGGATTTGCATTTGGTAGGGGTGGGTTGGGATTTGGCAGGGGTTAGGGCAAAGGTAAAGAAGGATGCCTTCAATGGAAAAATGCGTAGGGTGTTCGGGAAGGAGTTGAGTTTGGGGGTAGAGGGAGTGGTGTGCATGTATCTGTTGAGGGTGCAGGTGCCTGCAGGTCTGGTGTATGTGGTGCCATTTGGGTGTGTCTTGTGTCATAGGTGTCTGTTGTTTGGATGAGGGTGAGCATTTGAGTTTTGTGGGAGTGAATTCTAATGTGTGTGAGGGTGTAGATGGGTGCTGTGGAGGTGCTGGGTGTGGTTGTGGTGCATGTGGATGTGGTGGTGCATGTGGGTGTGGTGATGGCTAGTGTCTGTGGAGGTGCTGGAGGTGGGGGTGGGGGTGGTGAATGTGTGTGTGGTATGGATGGGGTGTCTGTGCGTGTGGTGGTGGATACAAAATCTGTGGCTGTGCTGGTGGTGGGGGTGGTGCATGTGAGTATGGTGGTGGGTTTGGTGTCTGTGGCTGTGCTGGGGTGGTGCATTCTGTGTGGTGGTGGGTGTGGTGTCTGTGGTTGTGTTGGTGGTAGGGTGGTGTCTGTCTGTTTGGATACACATCTGTGTTTTTTGTGGCGTTTGTGTTTCTGTGTGGATGTGCTGCTCGTGTTTGTGTGAGTGGGTGTGTGTGTGCAAAGGTGTGAGTGTGCTTTGGACAGGTCTAGGAATAGGGAACTTGGCTGAGGAAGGGACGGAAGTGGAGCACAAGGTTGGGAGGCTGCAGTCACTGGAGAGACTAGACTGTGAAAAGACCTCTGTAGGCCAGACATAGCACTGTGAATGCCTTCCAGGTAGGCTACCATTTGTTGCAATTGGCAGCCAAGCCCCTGGATGGCATTCAGTAGTGCAGTCTGGCCTACAGAGATGTTCCTGAGGAGGTCAATAGCCTCCTCACTCAGTGCCGCTGGGGGACAGGGAGTGAGTTGCTTGGAGCAAAGGAGATGCCACCCTTTTTAGGGGTGCGGCAACAAATGATGGACAGAATGCTGAATGGAGGCGGGTTTGGCCAACTTTGGGGGAGCAGGAGGGAGGGAGGAGATGGTACTCTAGGTAGCTGGTTGCCTCCATTGTACTCCCCTCACCCTTTGTGCCACTGGTTCCCTCGATGTCGGTGGTGTTAGCACCGGAACCACAAGGCACAGCTGTTTCCCCACCACAGTGGCTAATGTCTCCTCCACCTCCTCCTGATGATGCTGAAATGGCATATACAATAGTTTCACTGAATCTGTGTAAACAGAACTGATCATGATCTTTGATCACAAAACAGTTCCCAAGTTTTCAGATTTCACCAGCTTCAAGGCTCTCAAACTCTGGTTCTACATTAGTATAAGCTCTTGCATGTAGGCAACATTTTCTAAAATCATTTGGTCACAGTTATGTCATTCCCATGATCATGTATGATCTTGTCTCTTATCCATTATTATGTCTTTCCAGGAACTATTTTACACCTCTAAATTGTTGGCCTTTGTTGTGTAGAATAGTGAACTGATGTCACCAAAAAGGACATCAACAAAATATGCCTTTGTACGGTGTGTTCACTAGGCCCTAAAATCTGCATACTTTTCATCCTCAATAAGTAAATTATGAATACGTGTGTGTCAACAAATACTGCAATTTTGCACTAATATTAGCATAAACTGAAAGCTGGTTACCTTTGTTTGGGCATTTCACCATGGCAACACATATTTCAAGTCACTAAAGTATATGTCAATTGTCAAAAATTATAAATGAATTTTGCACTGAAGTAGCTTAGCAATGTATCACATACTATGTAGACCTATGCGGTTGAAGACAGTCAGAAACAAATATGTAGGTGGAATGACAAATGACTTCCACAGCACAAGTAAATACATAGCCCTTGAAACATTTCCAATTCACTTCAGTACAGAGCAAAACACATTTTCACTTTTCAGTCCTAAATATCTCTAGTTATTTGATGTTTGTTGTATCAAAGTGAAATTGAATATGCTAGCTTTCACTGTAGTCAAAAATTTGTAGAACATCACAGTAGTTATTACATACACTAATTCATACATAACACTTACTTCAAAGATTCACATTTAAATCACAATATGCAACATATTACGCCTGGATGCATTTCAACAGTTGCCTAATGAGTCATCAGTTAGGTCTGATTTTGAGTTTTCCTGATGGGATACTCCCACATATATGTGATGGAACATTCCATCTTGCAAAATCCCTTTAAGTTTGCCATTTATCTCCATCACAGCTTTATCATCTGGACATGACAAAGGACATTGAGAAATAGTTTAGGGTATGTGTCACTCGTTCACCAATCTGTACACACACATTCCTGTCTGTGATTCAACAAAAAATGTATGCCTATCACAACTATTTGTCAAAACAAAGACTGGATTACACACACATCTTTGTATAGAAGTAAAACATAATACAAATCTGTCACTTTTAACATGTATGAAATAGTATTTCTGATGCTAAACATAATTTAGATATGTTTTGATTCCAAAATGTACCTATTAATACTGATGTCACTAGTAATTTTCGATTACATGCTCACTCTTGCTTGTGTAGAATCACCAAAGTGGCGTTTGGTACATCCACTGTATCATAAGTGCCTAGTTGCTATGTCACATGTATCCCGATGCGCCCAATCGACATCAGAAGCACCCACTCCCTGAACATCTTCAAGAAGACACTCAAGACCTAGCTCTTCGACTGAATGGAGATGCTTACCCCCCCCCCAGGCGCCTTGAGACCCTCACGGGTGAGTAGGCCGCTTACAATACCCCTGATTGATTGACATGTAATAAGGCTACAATTACATCATCCACAATAGTAAAGGAGCATCACACCTGACACAATAAACACTATTGGCCTACTTGGTACAACTGTCCCTCATGACACCAAACAACATGATGTATAGGTGGAGTTTAGGCAACCATGTGTCTGCTCAGAATAGTCCATTGGTTGTGAACAGGAATCAGTTGGGATTCTTTCCAACAAATTAATAGACAAATAACATCATCATACACATTGTGCAAAACCTACACCTTCAAGAACCTTTCTTGTGCGTTGGACATTGGTAACCCTTAATGCTGATGTTAAAAACTCTGGCTGTAACAAAAAATCAGTCATGTAACATGTGAAACTCTGATAAGAACATGCCCCCTTGTTGCTGTTGTTGGGCACTAAACTGCCCATCAAGCTCCGGAAAGGCCACCTCAAGAATGCAGGCCATTAGGGGGGTTAGGGTGTGGCACATGCGCCTCCCACATTGGGAGGACTGCCCAAGCTAGACTTCAGCTGACTTCCGGGTCCAGCACCATAGGTCTTCCCACCTCTTGCAGCAATGGATGCTGCACCGCTTGTAGACCCCCAGGGTCAGCACCTTCCTGGTGATATCTTTCCATATGTCCTGCTTCTGATTGGCATTGACCTGCATGGATACAAGAAATTAAAGAAAAAACAATGGTTTTGTGACGTTTTGGTTGTCTATATTTATGTAACAATATTTTCCTACATCTATCACTAGCATAACTCATAGGTTAGCATTCAACATGTGTATTGTCACATGCTGACCAAAAGCAATATCTTAATATATATTTGTGTAGTGACCTGTTGCCTAACCTCATCCCATGTCATGGTCTAAACGCACCAATCCAGGCCTGTGACATCATTTAGCCCAGGGGGCTCCTACATATTCAATGATGTAATTTACTTCTGATCAGTGCAAATGATTGTGAACTACTGAAGGCTAAATATATATACTAATGGCACAGTGAACAGTGGCCACTGTGAGTAAGGGGCCTGCAGTTTAGACATGAAACACTTTGAAATAGTAATAAAATGAAACAAAGTGTTAGCTCAAGAATTTAGGTAACTCTCCCTTTCAAATGTCGTCCATTTAAAATAATTCAGAAGCACATGTTTAAGCACACCTCAATATTTGCCATGGCAAGGATATATGTTTATGACAGATATACCTCAGTACTTCAGCTGTGTGACCCTGTGACTCAGTCCCAGCCTGGCCCATTGTCCTGACTGAGCACTGCTCATTGTCAGGCCTTGTTATCTGCAGCCTGCTGATCATGATGTCACATGAACATAGCCTTCCCTTAAATTTTACATGAAAAATTACCTTGTGCCCATCTAATAAATGACCTCAAGGCTGTGTGCTACTCTGAAGGGGTCTGGGAGCTACTTGTAGCTCCCATACAATTGTTTGGAGAGCCCTGATATAGGCTTAGTGCTTTTTGTGACCATACACATAGCTAACTTCTTTTTAATTTTGTTTGCACAGAAAGCAGTTTTATGTACAGTTGTAAAGCATTTATAATGTGTCTTCTAATTTCCTTGTTGTGAGTTTTCAATGTAGCACAAGTGATTCAAACATATACATAGATACATCTCTCCATACACACCAGTTAGAATCTAGGGCTTTAAATGCACAACACACATTAATGTTGTTGTTTTTTAACATTGTAAAGTGCTTAGAAATCTCCAACATTATTGTCCTTTGTAAGGCACAAAATATATGACATTTCACTTCACTGACTACACTTCACTCAGGAACTCAAAGGGACATTGTAGCCTGTGTTAATGGAAAAAAACAGTTAGACAGATTCCCATATACATTTCAGACATGTACCTATTCCTCTGGTGAGCCATAGAGCTGGCTATACAGGGAGAGAACCTCCTGTGCCAGTAAATCCAGCTGCTCTGGCATGAAGGCAGTGGACCTCTCACCTGCTCGACCTTGCATTGTTATTCCCAGAGGCGACAAACAGCAGCAAAAGTGGAGGCGGTCTTGATGGCAGCAGTGTTAGGAGGCAAGTGAGCTTTTTTCTCAACCACTGCGCACATGTATGTGATGTACGGGATTGTCAGCGTAGATGGACACAACCATTGGCCTTCATAAGTTACTTTCACCAACGTTAGCCTATGGCTGTGTCAGTCGTAGAGTTTACAGCCCACTACGGGGTGAACTTCCAACACGCCCATCTGATTCCAAATGTACTATCGGCGAGGTCAGGCACCGGCCTTTTAGAAGTTCAAAATAGTGTGTTTGTGACTGTTAAGTGTGTCACCAACACTCAAAATGGGGGCTAGTTTGTTTACATATAAACATGTATATGTAGTGCATTACTCTGCTGGAAAGCAACATTAGCGCTGTGTTGTTTACACCTCCGTTGACGGTTCTTTTTTAATAACATTTATTTAAAAAAATGATGTGTAAATATTACATTTGAAATGTATTATTTACAATTTTTAAACATTGTTATTTCATATTAGGCTATAAATGTAATTTGTGAAGAATAAAAGATAAAAAGTAAATGTTGGATTAAAATATGTAATTTAGCCATACATATTTTGTAGAACTACATGACTTTAGTGGTAATTACCAAATATGTTGCTGTGGAAAAGGTGTCAAATAATCAAATGTATTTTCCTATGCAGACATATGAAACCTGGGAGAGTGAGGAGACTACAGCCTCAGGTGTACCGCCCATTTCCAGACCTTGCCAACATGGAAGAAAGGGATATAATCAAGAAGTTCAGGTTTAATAAGCAAACTATACCAAATTAATGTCATCAGCTGGAGCTAGATCTTCAGACTCACAACAGAAATCACACATCTATTACACCAATTGTCAAACTGATGGCAGTACTTCATTTTGCGGCCCCAGAATCCTTCCAATACACTGTGGCATTATCTGGTGGAATGTCACGATCAACTTTCAGTGGTGTGATACAAGAAGTTCTATCTTCAATGATGAAACACATCAGCAGCTTCATCCAGTTTCCAAGGCATCAGGATTTAGCCAATGTGAAGGGGGGCTTTTATGGTTTGGGTCACCCACCACATGTGGTTGGAGCAATTGTTGACACACATATTGCCTTAGTGCCACCACATGCCAGAGAACAGGTCTATCGGAATAGGAAACACTTCGATTCAATCAGCGTGCAAGTTGTCTGCTTACCTGACTTGTACATCACAAGCATCCGTGCGCATTTCCACTGCTCTGCCCATGATTCCTTTGTACTAAGGAACAGCTTCATACCCCTGGAAATGTCACAACTTGGTCCCGAGAGGGTTTGACATGTTGGTCAGTACAATCTTTAATAATATTGTATAAGGAACTTCTAGTTGAATATTCCGAAATTGTGTTACATTTTTTGGCACTTTTTTTGTCTTCCATCTAGGAGACTCAGCTTCTCCCTAACAACCATTTATGCTGGCACCGAAGAGGAATCTAACAATGCCAGGGGAAGTTTGTTTCAATGAGGCCCATGGAAGAACACGGAGGCCAGTGGAGCAGGCTTTCAGACTCCTAAAGGCAACACTTTGTTGTCTGGACAAAACTGGTGGAGCCCTCCTCTCCTCTACTCACCCGATAAAGTGTGCAAAATCATTGTGGCCTGCTGCATGCTCCACAACATCGCCCTGCGATGGAACATCCCTTACATCGCAGAGGATGGACATAATGTAGAGCCACCGGGTGGGACCCTGAAATGCCAAATGAAGATGATAGTGGTGAAGAGGAAGAAGTTGACTTACGTCAAGATGTCATTGACAACTTCTTCTCATGAGTGTAAGTATATCTTTACATGCTATCACTTTCACCATTACATCAAATATTGATGTGATGATGAGAAAAGTATGTGGTGGTAATTTGTTAGGAAGGGCAAGTATAGGGAAAATCAGGCCAAAGGTGTTTGTTGTTCAAAGTATTGGCATATTGACTACTGTGTTCAGTTACATTGTTTATCTCTGATTATTTTGTGAAACTGTGTCCTCCAAAAGTTGACTTTGTAATCTGTCTCTCATGTTGTGTTTGATTGGTAATCATTTTTTTGGATCTGTTTTAGGTTCCTTCACCATGTCATCTTCATTTGGACATTTCAGAGTTGTGACATTTGCTGGTATGTGGTGTTGTTTCGAAGTACAAAGGGAACATGGGTTGATACTTGGAAGGACAGACATAGACTTTTACAAATCATGTACCAAGGCAATTTGCACTGTTATTGAATGGAAGATTTGAAGATTACATTGGACTTGTAATCTGTCAAGTGTTGGCACTAAGGCAATATGTGCGTCATCATTAGAGCAAACCTCATGTGGTAGTGGAGCACAATCATGCTACTCTCCTTTCACATTGGCAAAATGGAATTTGTACAAACTCCACTAGACTCCAAGTAGACTCCCCGGTCAATATAACCTGGTCTGACCATAAATTCATCCCCTTTAGGATATGGCGCCCTAATACAGATTCCATGAAAGACTCTGGACAAACAAGCCATAAAACTATGCGAAAATGGAACAAAATGCTAACAAATACTAATCTGCACGCGGTGGCAGAACAAGGCAGACCTACCGTAACAGGGGACCCCTCATTAGATACTCACGCCTTCAATGACTGGATGGCCTCAGTTAGTAACAACTTTGCACCATTTACTCCGCTAAACAGAAACATCACAAATACAGCCTCTGACCCTGGTTTACTCCACAGTTAAAAGAATTACAAGGTCATTGCAGAAAATTGGAACTTAGATGGAGGAAAAGCTACAAACCAGAAGAGCTCACACTCTTTAAAGTGGCTCTCAAAAACTACCATTAGCAAATCAATTCAGGAAAGAAAGGCCACTACGTGAACTTAATCAGTCAGGCAGCATCAGATCAGAAAATTATTTTTAAAATCGTTAAATCTTTTACTCACCCTAAAATGCTTGAACATGAGATTCCACCTTCACAAATCTTCTGTGATCAGAAGCGGATTATAAAGTCCAAGACTTAAAAAAAGACTTTAAGTCAACAACCACTGTAACTGCTGAAAGATCTGACCATGATAACAGACCCAAGCTCAACTACTTTAAGGAGATTAGTCTGGAACAGTCACGACAAGCTATCCTCTCCTGTAAATCGGGCTCCCCTGCCCGCCAAAAATACTGCATGCAATTATTGATATAATCAATACAATTATCAACAAAAGAATAAACTCCTCTTTCAAGCAAGCCACAGTACCCACCAATTGGAAAATCTCAGCAGTCAAACCCCCTCCAAAAAAGCAACTACCTGACCCCACAACTCTCTCGAACCTCAGGCCCATCTCCCTGTTACCCTGCATAAGCAAAGTAACAGAAAAACTAGTAAATACCCAACTGACAGCTTTTTTGCAGGAAGCCAATATTTTATATCCAAGTCAATCAGGTTTCAGGCCTGGACACTGAACAGAGTCGGCCCTGCTACACACCACGGAAACATTAAAATTCGCCCTGGATCAAGGGAAGAGAGTGCTGGTTCTGTTAGATCTATCAGCCATGTTTGACACTGTCTCCCATGACATCCTGGGAGACCGACTAGCATCATGTGGCATTTCACACAGGGCCCTGGCCTGGTTAAAATCATTTCTGGAGAATAGGAAACAAATAGTAACCCTAGGCCACTACCAATTGACGGAGAAACCCTTGCTCTCGGGTGTCCTACAGGCCTCGGCCCTGAGCCCGACACTCTTTAATGTATATATGACCCCTCTGCTTAACCTGATTTCATCTTTTAACATCAAGACTATCTCGTATGCTGATGATACTCAGCTAATCCTAACATTAGACAAGGATTCTACTGCGGCAGGCAGAGGAAAACGTTCAGCACTGCCTCTCCGCCGTTATCCACTGGATGCAATCAAACCATCTCAAATGCAATAGCCAAAAAACAGAGATCATGCTGTTCGGGAAATCTAACATCTTTATGCCCAAACAGTGGTGGCCGAGTAACACCCCTCCCACACCAAACACAGTGGATGTTGTGAGGAACTTGGGGATAAAATTTGACACCTCACTGTCCTTCCATCAGCAAGCTCTCTCTGTAGCCGGCACATGCTTCCACATGATAAAATCCCTTAATAAGTTCTTCGATCTGCTACCAGTCACAGCTAGAAAGACAGTTGCAGTTGCCCTAATCCTGTCTCGTCTAGATTACTGCAACAGCTTGTAAGCAGGAGCCAAGAAGGCAGTCCTGAACAAATTACAGATAGTCCAAAACGCAACAGCCTGCCTGGCACTATAATTGCCCCAAGGGTCCTCGGCATCAGCAGCGCTGAAGACCCTACACTGGCTGCCCGTACACAAAAGGATCCTCTTCAAGATCTTAGTAATCACCTTCAGAACTTTCAGGTCAACAGGACCTAAATACCTCAGGACCAGAATCAAACCATATGTGACTCAACGCCTACTGAGATCATCTTCCGAAAACTTTCTAGCACCTCCCAGCTTTCATTTGATGTCCAGAGGGGGCAAATCGATGGCAGTCCTGGGGACCAAAGCATGGAACAGCTTACCCACCCATCTCAGACTCCCTCAGTCAGAATCTATTTTCAAGAAACTTCTGAAAACCTGGATTTTTGTACCCCAGACAATCTAGTGTTTTCTCTCATCTGATAGGTTTTTCGACCACTCATCTGCTCGCCTATCTTGATCTATCTGTTTTAGCACCATGATGCTCCTCGGAGTGAAAGTTGCACTCTATAAATATTTTCATTCACTCATTCATTCAATGTGTGTAATGTGTATGTAGCTGTTGATGTGTCTCATTATTGTAGAAAATATTTCTTGTGGCACACCACTGAACCTTGCTTGTGACATTCCACCAGACACTGGAAAAGTGGAATGATACTGTGCCTTCAAAATAGTACTGCCATGTTTTTGTCTATTGGTTTTATTGATGTGGGATTCCTTATGTGAGCCAGAAGTTCTAGTTCCAGCTGATGACACGAGTCAATGATCATTTGCATATTCAATCTGATTGTTTTGGATATATCCCCTTCTTCCATGTTGGCAAGGTCTGGAACTGGAAATGTGAAAACTGGCACTGAGTATCAGTGGCATGTATGGGTTGTTATGTTAGTGCAAATGTTGACAGACAATTACTGCTCAAATGGAGTAAACATAGTTGTAGATGATTTAATGGTATGACATTTTTGCGAGTCATGGTTGGGAACTTGAGATAAACATAACATATCTGCAGACTATCTATGTTTACGCAATCTTTTGATTTTTGTCATTGTAAAGTTATAATGGAAGAAAACAAATGCAATGATAGAGTTGAGATATATCACAGCAGTCTATGAGTTTTTGAGTTGTGAATTTATTGAAATAAACTTGAAGAAATTAAACAGGGTAAAAATGAAAAATCAAACCAAAAAGTGAAGAAGTCAGCCATGGCGAATAAACCATAGTTGGAGAGCCACAACTGTTTGAAGTCGAATGTCCAAAATACGACTGGCATCAGAAAGGCAAATGTGTCCAGAAATAGTCCACAGAGTGAATGGTAGGCACATACTGGAGGACATTAGGCTCAGGGTTCCTCACCTCCTGGTAATATGCATGGACAATACCTCCTGCGGGTGAGGGGGATCCACAGTTGCAGGGCCTGGAGTGGCTGCAGTAGTTCTTCCAGTGGCAGGGCCTCCTTTCCTGTGGCTGTGGCAGATATAGATGGGCCAGATGCTGTAGGACAACAGGAAGGGGTAGATGGTGCTGGTAAAGCCCTGCTAATATGGGTGTAAATGTCCTGCAGCACCCCAGTCAGGGAGCCCATATTGGAGTTGTGAGCCTCCATCTTATAATTGAGCTCCCTCTGCAACTGCTTCATCTCCCAGAGATAAGTGATTACCTGGCCCATCATGCCTTGGGACTAATGATAGGATCCCAAGACTTGGTTGATGGCGGCCTGGGTGAGATGGACCCCAGTGGCCTCACTATGCTGGCCCACAGAATCCCTCACACAACCCCTACCCTGACTACCCTGTGCCCTTGGCCCACTGTGCCCCATCCAACTGGGTCTAGGGTGAGCTGGAGCTGGTGGTGCTGTGGTCTTGAATCAAACAGGGGGTAACTGTTCCAGGTATGGGCGCAAATAGTCACCCACAAACAAGAGAAGGAAGAGAAAGGAGGAAGAGAATAAGATCGTAGGTCTAAATCTCACTTACTAGAGGCAAGCGCAAGTCTTGTCTCTTGATGCCTTCACACACCCCGAAGGATGTCATGCTTCATCATCGGGTGTTTGCTCCTCGTCGGGCCGGTGCTGCAATGACCTATGGGTCCCCCGAAGGGTCGCTTTTGCGGAGATCTTTTGTTTGTACTGCCGTATGATGAGTGTGGGTGTGAGAAAGAGCGTTCTAAGAGGACAGTGAGTGTGTGTGTGAATGATAAAACTGGCTAAGGGATACCAAAGTGAATACATTTTAATGTGTAGGTTCCCTTGTCAGGTTAAAAAACCCGTAGGTCATGAGTTACTGATAGGGCGTAATGTGCCTTAGTAACTAGAGGTCGACATGTTTCGCGCCTTCTGGTTGGTCAGGATGATCCCTGGTGCTTCTTCAGGACCAAATAGCGTGAATCAAAAGTGAGTGAAAGTGATGGGGTCTAGAACCCTACTAGATCAGAGAGGTCTAGCCTTGTGTGCAACTACAAGGTGGCAATAACTTAATTGTATGGCCGCTCCTGTCGCAACCTAGGGGTAGATGGGAGAAGAACAAGAAAAACAAAGGAGGAGTCAATGTAATCCTCTCTTATGGCACATGATAGAGTGCATGTGGGGTCTAAAAAAACACCATTTATAGACAATGAGATCGACATGAGAGACGTACAACACATAAAAGAATGACTCCATTCTGGGAAATAGTCATGGTACTTCTCCAGCAAAAGTGCACGCCTTAGTGAGCGTGGTACACCGGCGATAGGTCATGCCTGGGTGGTGGCAAGGACATATGCTGTGCTGCTCAACACTCAACATAAGTGCACCACCCCTGCTGGGAGAGAGCTATTACGATACTCGTAAATGTAGTAGTTACGTGAGTACATCACGGATTTAACGTGATTGCCGTGATACATGCCGGTGCTTTTAAAATGTGACTTAGCAGCGCAGCATGTTATGCAATAAAGAAACATGGTGTTGGCTCTTACCTAGTCTATGATATTAGGTTGCTCTACATCTTCACGGACTCCAACCCGTTTCAGGAAAATATCCTTACGTGGAAGAGGTACATCAATGATATCATCATCTTCTGGAAGGGTACGGAGGAGAGCTACATGGCTTTCCACGACTGGATAAATGGTCTGAACCCCTACCTGCGTTTCACCAAAACACTATCAAACAGGGAGATCCCTTTCCTTGATCTGATGATATCCCTTGAGAATGGACACCTGCACACTAGGACATACAAGAAGGACACCGACTGCAACAGCCTCCTCTCATTCGAGAGTCACCACCCAAAGGCTCTAAAAGAGAATCTACCATACAGCCAGTTCTTGAGGATCCGGCGCAATTGCAGCTCCATCACTGAGTTTGACCTACAAGCCACTACTCTCACTTTGAACTTAAGAAAGAGAAACTACCCGGTGGAAATCATACACAGAGCCAGGAAAAGAGCAAGAAACAATAACCGCCAGGGCCTACTGGAGACCAAGGAGCGCCAGTCTGACGATGTCATGACCTGTGTTACCACCTTTACCCCACTGTCTAACCAAGTCAAGAACATCATCCGACGTAATTGGAGGATATTAAACTCCGGCTCTCTCAATATAGCACAACCTAGGTTTGCCTTCAAAAGGACGACAAACTTGAGGGACCACTTGGTAAACACACGACCACGCCCATGTAAAAAACCAATGGAGACCACTCTATGGAACTTACCTCCGGTCACTGGGCACTACCCTTGTGGCCACTGCAACGCCTGTGCCTCCACTAAACACACTAAGGAACTACAACTGGGGGATTTCACATGGGAGCAACGTCAGCGTCACCATACGAACTGTAATACCAAGAACTGTGTGTACCTGATCTCATGCCCCTGCGACCTCATCTACGTGGGGATGACCACCAGACCTATTAAGACTAGGATTAGTGAGCATAAGAGCACAATCCCCTGTGGACGCACAGCAACGAAAATGTGTAATCACTTCATTGAAGAAAGACACTCATGTGATGACATCAAGTGGACAATCCTCGAAGCCAACCAAGCATGGAACAACATTTCGCTTCTCAGACGTGAACAACGCTGGGTTCACCGTCTCCGGACGAATACAAGGGGTCTGAATGATGAAATCCTGTGGACGGAACTTTGACCTCCCATTATTGTATGCCCACATAATGTGTGGTTGCCCCCCCTCACCTACATGTGCCCGCACCATATCACTGATAACACTTCAGCAGTACCGTCCCACATTAGCACTCTGGGTCCAATCCCTACCTTTCACCCATGCTGTGCTTCTCCCTCTACTGTCTATCTGATGCACGAATCCTCTCAGAGAACTGTCCTACGAATTGCCACCTTAAATCCGTGCACTAACCTCACGGAGTACTGTAGCCTGTCCCCCACCTGTACTGTTTGCAATGTACCGATCCTCTTAGAGATATGTCATATACATTGCCATACTGCCATACACATTGTCTCTAAGAGATTTGTCATACATGTTGCCGCCACTTTAAACCCGTGCACTACCTCGTGGAGCACTGTAGCCTGTCTCCTGACCTTTTCAAACACAGTTATGGGGCACATTCCAATATGGCGCCCGTTAGGTCTTTCTTCAATCACTAGACCTTCCCCGAGCGCCTCCAGACACTTCAAGATGGCGCCCGCGCATGGGCGTTGCGGTCCACCATGCCCCCGGATACCGGACACTCCCTCATCCACTGCCCGGTACTATTATTAAAGTAGCCGCGCGGAGCAGGCAATCAATATGCAGGCAGGCGTGTTTAGGGGTACGTGCTGACAGACAGTGCACCCGACAGAAAACTGTAAGTAACAACCAGGAGGGTCAACTCCGGCCACGACCTGGTCACGCTGACATCCCGCAATGTCACTTTGTATTGGTGATGACTCTGTTTCTTCTTTTGTCCCCAATGCATCTTTCCCTCTCCAGCCCGTTACGGTGCGGGTTTCCACACGCGCTAGCCTATGAAGCAACCTAATATCATAGACTAGGTAAGAGCCAACACCATGTTTCTTTATTGCATAAAATGGTGCGCTGCTAAGTCACATTTTAAAAGCACCGGCATGTATCACGGCAATCATGTTAAATCCTTGATGTGCTCACGTAACTACTACAATTACGAGTATCGTAATAGCTCTCTCCCAGCAGGGGTGGTGCACTTATGTTGGGTGTTGGGCAGCGCCGCATATATCCTTGCCACCCCCGTGGCATGACCTATAGCCGGTGTACCACGCTCACTATGGCGTGCACTTTTGCTGGAGAAGTACCATGACTATTTCCCAGAATGGAGTCGTTCTTTTATATGTGTTGTACGTCGCTCATGTCGATCTCATTGTCTATAAATGGTGTTTTTTTAGACCCCACATGCACTCTATCATGTGCCATAAGAGAGGATTACATTGACTCCTCCTTTGTTTTTCTTGTTTTTCTCTCATCTACCCCTAGGTTGCGACAGGAGCGGCCATACAATTAAGTTATTGCCACCTTGTAGTTGCACACAAGGCTGGACCGCTCTGATCTAGTAGGGTTCTAGACCCCATCACTTTTACTCACTTCTGATTCACGCTATTTGGTCCTGAAGAAGCGCCAGGGATCATCCTGACCAACCAGAAGGCGCGAAACATGTCGACCTCTAGTTACTAAGGCACATTACGCCCTATCAGTAACTCACGACCTACGGGTTTTTTAACCTGACATGGGAACCTACACATTAAAATGTATTCACTTTGGTATCCCTTAGCCAGTTTTATCATTCACGCACACACTCACTGTCCTCTTAGAAGCCTCTTTCTCACACCCACACTCGTCATACGGCAGTACAAACAATAGATCTCCGCAAAAGCGACCCTTCGGGGGACCCGTAGGTCATTGCAGCGCTGGCCCGACGAGGAGCAAACACCCGATGATGAAGCATGACATCCTTCGGGGTGTGTGAGGGCATCAAGAGACAAGACTTGCGCTTGCCTCTAGTAAGTGAGATTTAGATCTAGGATCATATTCTCTTCCTCCTTTCTCTTCCTTCTCTTGTTTGTGGGTGACTATTTGCGCCCATACCTGGAACAGTTACCCCCTGTTTGATTTGTGATTAGCAGAAAGAGCACGGGTACTGGACCACAACGAGCTCCTAGTCCCCCACTCTAGTTTTTGGTGCTGTGGTCTTAACATTACCCAGGACTGGGGGGCACACAGTCGGTGTTACAGTGGTACGAACACAGGAAGATGAGGCTTCAGTAAGCGGAGGTGTTACTGCTGGGGTGGGATGTGTCAGTGTGGGCCCGGTGAAACTCACTGGAGCTGTCTGTCCAGACTAAGCTGATAGACCAGGATCCTCATCGTCATCCATATTAACAGCAGTGTTGTCCTCACTTAAGACTTGATGCTAGGCTGGAGTGAAGGTCTCTTCAGTGGCAGATTCCTGGCCACTTGCTCTGGCAGTTGGATCTATTGAGAAATTGAGCACATTTTTATTAGCAAAAGTGTTTATTTTACATCCAAATCTTTTGAGACAAACAATGTAGATACCTAGAAGGCAAAAAGGTAAAGATTCTTACGTTTAAATTGTATTGAACATATTACCCTATTTGTTTGCACTTTCGAATAGTCCAATTTCCAATAAGCAGGTAGTAAGATGTCCTGAAATGTTTATGAAGTGATTAGGAAGTATAGCTCACATCTCCCAACCATTCAACCCAACACAGTGCAGAGGTGAAATGTGTAATTGACAATTCAAAGGCTTAGCTGACTTCAAAACAGACATTTACACAACTTGGATGGGTGTTTTGCAATAGTCATCATGCGAACAGTGCAGAGTCAATTTTTGCAAGTACCACTTATATTCAGCATAGTCATTTTTATACCTTACAACATTTGGGTCAACACAGTTTGACATCAATTCAATTGTTTGAGAAGAACATGACAACATTCAGAAAACAACACAAACCATTTTCAGAAGAGAGCATTGTATAGGGATTGATCACTACATGGCACTTTACCATATGTAGAAATCTGTTAGACAATAGAGAATGAGCAAAAAGACATAGCAATATTGTTTTGACAAAACAGTAATTTCAAAGACAACTTCCCAAAACTTGCAAAATAGTTAGTGGAACATACCTGTGGAAGATATGCAGTTAAAATGAGACAGACACTCACAATATGACACACATATGGGTAATGAGTAATTTAGTGTTGTAACACTTGCAGGCACTATACCATCTAATGGAGATTGACACCTGTAATCTTAGATGCACCACAAAATACATTCACACAAACAATCCACATTATCTGATACTGATACTTTGAGGTTTCTAGGTTAGGGAAATATGTTCAGGAAACATTGGCAACAGCTGAGGTGAGAAGAAAGAGGACATTGAGGTTTAGTGAGATTTTGTAAAGTGTAACTTACCAGACTCCACTCCATCAGGTATTCCTGTCAAGCCTTCAGGGTGTAGGATCTACAAGACCTTCTCCTCCCTGGGCATGAGTTGTAAGGGGGGCCTGGGAGAACCACCACCAGTCCTCTGGGCCTCCATGTGATGATTGGAGGCCAGGGAATGCACCCTCCCCAGCAGGTCATTCCACCTCTTCCTAATTTCCTCCTGTGCTAGCTAAAGCATTCACTCTGTTGACTATTCTGACCCACATTTGACTTTTCTGTGATAGGGGTGTATTTTGGACTTGCAATCCAAACAATTGTGGCTCTACTCTTATGATTTCATCCACCATGACTGACAATTTTCCCTCAGTAAAACATGGATTTTTGGGGCCTGGCATTGTGCAAAGAAATTTGATTAAATAAAAAAATTAACCACGAGATAATAAATGAAAGAGGATAAACAGATTAGAAACAGAACAAAATAACCTCACTTAACTGGCAAAATGTCTGATAGAAAAAGTTGTGGTGCAGTGGAATGGCAAAGGATCATGGTCTGAAATGGAGTGCATGTTATAGTCTGGTATGCAGGTGCTTTCATTTAGCCAATGGACATCAGGTGTATTCTACTAGAATCCATCCATAGGCCACAGTGATGGTGCATTGTTGAGTGCGTACCGCGATGGACTTCCTCCGTCAGGGAACGGCCGCTAGGAGAACTCCTGCAAAAGGAACAAATGATGGACGGAATGCTGAACAATGCAAACATTCACCCCCAGTCACAAAGATCTGAGTTTAATCCATCGTTCTTTTGCTCACCACACCACCCCAGTTTGGACCCAGCCATATGCAAAGCAGTCTTGACCTTGTTCCTTATGGGAACAGTCCAGCCCGAACTGTCAAGCCACGTCCTCCCTGGACCGGAAACAAGCATCCTGGGACCGGTTTCGGGGCATCACCCCTCATCAGCCAGGCTAGCTTGAATCTAGTGGCGCAGTGAGCATGGGACCCACGTCTGGGCATACCCTTCCTACTTAGGGTGACAAACGCAAAAGGAACAAATGATAGACGGAATGCTGAACAGTGCAAACATTCACACCAAGTCACAAAGATCTGGGTTCAATCCATCATTCTTTGGCTCACCACGCAACCCCAGTTTGGACCCAGCCATATGCAAATCAGTCTTGACCCTGTTCCTTATGGGAACAGTCCAGCCTGAACTGCCAAGCCAGGTCCTCCCTGGACCGGAAATAAGCATCCTGGGGCTGGTTTCGGGACATCTCCCCCTCATCAGTCAGGCTAGCTTGAATCCAGTGGCGCAGTGAGCATGGGGCCCACGTCTGGTCATACCCTTCCCACTTAGGGCAACAAATGCAAAAGGAACAAATGATGGACGGAATTCTGAACACTGCAAACATTCACTCCCAGTCACAAAGGTCTGGGTTTAATCCATCATTCTTTTTCTCACCACACTGCTAGGAGAACTCTAGCACAACTGTGAATTTTGAATCTGGGCGTCAGGAACCCTCCTCCCAGATGCCAATGGAGTACTATTCGCCAGCACTGGAGTCCACCGCGGTGGAGTGCCACACTTCAGTGGGAAACACTCTGTCAACACGGATGCTGAGTCAGCCGTCATGCATCTAAATACGGCGGGCTAAAGACCGTTGACTTGGTGGAGTACTTGGGACCATCGCCACGGCGGGACAGCAGTAGGACCGTCAAGATCTAAATCAAGCCCTTATATATTAGAGAATGCCCACAATCGCATATATGACCCACAGGTCAGAGAAAAAGTGCCACCTTTCCCACAAATTCGGGAGGAGAGACTACATCAGTGCCAAACAGCCCCAGCACTAATTGAAGTCATCCCGGCCCCCTGATATATTTCCATAAAAACATTGTTGTCCAGAGATTTTCATTTTTGATTTGTGTTTTTGGATCATTAGAGAAGAACCATGAGACCTATATACTTTATTTGAATGTCAAAAGATAGACTGCGGGGGTCAAGTAGTCTTCTAGAGACAGAAAATAACTCCTCAGAGCAACCCTTCCACCATTTTCCAAAATGGCGGCTCTATAATCATGTGTTTTAGCCATCATATTGGTAATTTTTTTTAATATTGTTTTTGTTTCAGGTTTTTTACACCAAAATGAAGTATATAGGTCTCATGGTTCCTGAAATATTACATCATCACTGCAACACATCTGCCATTTTTAAAAATGTTGTCCAGTAGAATTCGGCCCGTATTAGCAATGTCTACCCAAGCTAAATTACTTCTCTAATCATACAAAAGCACAAATCAAAAATAAAAATCTCTGGACAACAATTTTCTATGAAGGCATATCAATGGGCTAGGACTAAAGATCTATCCTGTAGCTCTCATCATTACCATGATACAATAGAATGTTGTAGTTCCTCGGACTTACACCAATCTTAGGAACCCAACCCTCTTAATACGCACTACAATGCATTGATTCCTTTCATTTAAATTGAGTCTGTTACACATAATATGCATTGCTGAATCTGTTCACCAATAACCCTTGATTGCTGAACATATCAAGAAAAATCATTGGCTACAGGAGGCAATTGCACACCCCATATAAATAGTGGCTACTCCATAACTCGTTGTATTAGTCTGTTTGTCCTGCCACACTGAAGCAGTCCTCTACTTTTGCATTGCTGCTGCCTAATCTACACATAGCTCCCACGAGCTCTCAGAGAGTTATGATTATTTCATCAAGGTCCTGATCAACGATGTACTCTGTGCTATATTTCACAGGAAGTTGTCTCTTGGTGCAATTCGTGGAACATCAAGGCATATATGCCACAGAGATCTCTCCTGCAATATAGAATCCTGTAGTAGTTTCCCTCTAAGCTTGTTCCACATGCTCTGTATTTCTGTGATGTCATTGTCATGACAATGGAATGCTGTTGTTTGAATCCCAGGAGAGGCAGTTCCTGGAAGCTGTGGAGATGAACAGTCAATAAAGTATGTGCTCTTACCCCTACCTTGTGTGGCGTAATCACTACAAATTTGGCGACGAGGATGACTGTTTCGGTTGGGGATTGGGAGAGGATTAAGTCTCCTCTCAAGGTTCCTAAGGGGCTGTCAAAATTTGGTCCTCCCGTTCAAGTGGATGCTACGTCACGCTTTGCTGTGAGGGTTAATGGGAAAAATTGGTGGAATCTGTCCAGAATTTATAAGATTCCCATGAAGGTTGTAATGCACCTGGGTTTAGACTCAGGAAACACTGGTCGCTCTGTTTCTCCTCAAAGGGAGACCACTGTTAATAAAAGTACTTCTTTGAGATCCACGGAGGAGTGGCAGGACAACTGTCCCACCGAATCAGTTAAATCTTTAAATTATTTCTTGTTTGTTTTCTAGCATTGCACTCTGTTCTTGTCTCCCTAATGTGTTATGATGCATTTCTTGTTTCTTTTCTCTTCTTCTTCTCTTTATTTTCCTTTGCCTCGTTTTACTTTCTATTTTCTTGTGATAGTAATGGAAAGAGAGGAGATGTGTAGTAGTTTCCCTCTAAGCTTGTTCCACATGCTCTGTATTTCTGTGATGTCATTGTCATGACAATGGAATGCTGTTGTTTGAATCCCAGGAGAGGCAGTTCCTGGAAGCTGTGGAGATGAACAGTCAATAAAGTATGTGCTCTTACCCCTACCTTGTGTGGCGTAATCACTACAAATCCGTGAACCCAAGACATAGATTTTAATCACAGTACATATGCTTAATATCTGTGGCCATATTCAGAGGATGATTTCCTCTGTTCTGCAACAGAACCTGGATGGCTGTGCACCACACAGTTACCAAAACATGTGTCTTATTCTACTTGGCAAGGCAGCTGTTGCTTAATGAAGCACTTAGAATCCATGAAAATATCAAAAGTTTGTCTTAAAAAGCCTTAAGTGTTTACTACTAAATTGTAGATCGGCCTCAAGACATGCAGCCGACATAGCTGACCTCATTCTCACACAAGAACCAGATTTGCTAATTTTAACCGAAACTTGGCTAAAGGAATCCTCAACACCCATCATTGACATACTAGTACCCCCAACCTATAACATCATCAGACTGGATAGAATTGTTAAGACAGGAGGTGGTATAGCTTGCATACACCGTAATATTCTCTCAGTAAACAGATCCCAATCTCCTGTATTTCCCTCTTGTGAATACATATGCCTCGACATCACTAGCAATGGCAAACCAGTTTGCTCTCTGCACACCTTCTATCATCCACCAGGTGATAACGTCACCTTTACCGAACATTTCATGGACATAGTCTCTAGTAATGCCGGACATCAAAATACCCAAATATTTCTAGGAGACCTTAATCTCCACTGGAACGACCCAAATGATGCAGTGGTCAATAGTCTCAAAACTTCCTCTCTGATCTCGACCTCACCCAAATTTGCAACAGCTCTACGCACGATAAAGGATCAATCCTTGATTTAGTAATCTCTAAAGCTGATTCCATCCAGCTAGATACGATCCATCCATGTGATTGGTCTGATCATCATATTATCTCCTTCTTCATCAATGAAACAGTGAAACTCAATTCGGTTCAACCCACAAGACACAAAGTCTGGAAGAGGGATCTGAAAACCACTGATCCTAACACAATCAAAAATTCCAGCTCCAACTTACTTCTTCCCCTGAAGGGTTATTCGATGTTCATGATCTCACCAACCACTACTTCAATTCCATGAACATGATACTAAATGAGGTAGCCCCCTTCAACTAAAGAGAGTCTCTACAAAAGACTCTAAGCCTTGGTACGATGGAAGACTCAACGAGGACAGACGATCCTTAAGAATAACGGAACGCAGATGGAGATCAGCTCCATCCGATAATCTACTCAAGATACTTAGAAAAAAAGAAACGCATACTACAGAAAGATCAAGCGCACTAAATCAGACTTCTTCAGCCACCAACTAGAACAGGCCAAAAATCGTCCCAAAAACTTTTCGAGCTTATCAAAACTCAGTCTAAGGAGGCACCTCCCCGCCCCCAAGATAACTTAGGCCCACAACCCAACTGTGAAGAATTCGCTGACTTCTTCACTCGGAAGACTGATAGCATAAAGAAGGACCTTCTCAATGATCTAATCACACACACTGGCTCACATCCGAACCTATCTCCATCCCTTCTAAATGCTCCACATCGTAACTCATCAAAGTTCAACCTAAAAAAATATAAAAAAAAATAATGCATCCTGGTCAACCTTCAATACATACAATGAAGAAGCTATTCTCAAAATACTTATTGCCCTGAACCCTGCCAATCACTTCACTGACCCTCTCCCAGCAAACTTAATAAAAGACTTCACCCCGTTTCTGCTGCCTCTCTGGACCAAGATCATAAATAACTCTCTACGCCAAGGATGCATCCCTGACACCCTCAAAGCCGGACAGGTCTCGCCCATTCTAAAGAAACCTACTGCTGACCCTGCGGACCTAAACAATTACCGCCCCATATCCAACATCCCTACCCAGGCCAAACTCTTAGAAAAATGTGTACACCTCCAGCTGGTAAGACATATAGACCATTTCAACCTACTCAACAAATACCAATCAGGTTTCCGGGCAGGTCACAGCACGGAATCAGCCATGACCCATATAATTGATGATGCTCTACAAATCCTAGATCAGAACGGAGCCTGCCTACTCATCTTGCTAGACCTTTCCTCGGCCTTTGATACCGTTAAACACGATAACCTGATAGACCTTCTGCAACACAGAATGGGACTAGCTGGATCAGTTCTAAACTGGTTCACTTCGTTCCTCCAAAACAGATCGCAACGATTCATGGTCAACCACTCCCTGTCCAAATCCATCCCAGTCACTTTAGGAGTCCCACAAGGGTCTTCTCTATCTCCGACGCTGTTCAATCTATTCATGGAACTGAAATTCTCTATTCATCAAACGTTCAATATCACATGTACGCTGACGACACACAACTATACCTCAAGATCCATACCCTAGAAGACATCAAATTACTCAACACAACTCTCCGAAAAACTCAGACTTGGCAGGCAGAAAACCATCTAAAATTGAACGCCCTCAAAACCGAATTCCTCCTAATTGCTCCTCCCGCCCAAGTACCAGTAATGCAAGAATGGATCAAACACCTTACAGCACTCAACTGCCAACCCCTCATCGTTGACTCCGCGAAATCGCTGGGAATAACGCTGGACAGCAACCTCAAAATGCAGAAACACATCAGCAACGCAACAAAGGGAGCTAACTTTCAGATAAATACATTGAGAAAACTGAAACCTTTCCTACCTGAAAAGGACTTCAAGCTGGCAGTACAAGCTCTAGTCATTCCAAGAGTGGAATACGGGAGTGTCTCTCTCTGTGGCCTGCCCAGAGCTGCAACGGCCCCACTAAGAGCCTCAATCAACGCCGCAGCGAGACTTATCACTGGCTCCAAAAGAAGCTCCCACATATCCCCTGACCTAAAATCCCTTAACTGGCTACCTTTCGAAGCCAGAATTCATTTGAAAATAGCATGTATGACACATAAAGCCATTCATCACAGCGCACCCAGCTATCTGGCACAGAAACTGGTGCCCTCAGGTGGGATCAGATCTTCAAGAAGTGCGAAAAACCTCTTACTGAAACCACAAAGATTCAACAAGAAAAAAACGTACAACCGAACCTTTTCAGGGATGGCGCCCAGAATTTGGAATGCTCTGCCCCCAGAGACTAGACTTAATCCCTCTACTGCATCTTTTCAAAAAAGAAGTGAAATCGCTTCTCATGGCTAAATTCACTTGAGCATGGACTACTGTCACTATGTCTACATGGAACTTTATAGTGCTGACTGTCCATCTATGTATCCAAGTTATTATATCTATATTATGCCGGATATTTATAGAACGTTTGTACTTACTATAGGGTGTGTTCACTATCTTTGATCAGCATGGATCGTTATGTTTTTACCTTGTACCTATGCATCTAAGACACTTACCTGTAAAGCGCTCTGATACCCGCAAGGGTCTTGTTCGCGCTCTATAAAACTTTCAAAATAAATAAAATAAATAAATAAAAGTGATGCTTTAATCTTTTATGGAAGAATTATCCACACTTAACTTGACAATGACCGAACTGGAACCTATAGTACTGGATGTGTGCACAGGAAAAAGTCCATATGTACCAACATATCAACATTCCATTACAATTAAGACAATGCGGAGAAATGACTAAATGCTGTGGAAGAGTGACTAGACAAATACACAGGAAATATGGCATCTCAAGTGCAAGCTCACTGACTGGGAAGATCACTACGGGCATGATAACTCAATTTCTATTGAATTCCTGAAGAAGCTGAAATGGAAAACAAGATGAGATTTTGAGTTAATCTGATCCTATGTATAGGTGAAACTGAATTTGCTGAATTATGGAATTGCAAAGAGCACACCACATTAGGCCAATACATGCAACAACAGTAGCCCATCTATGTACATTACAATGTGCTTTCTACAACATCAACATACCAGTGTGGTGCTACTGTCAGCAAAGGAAAAGAATTATCCTCTTCTCCTTCCATTTCTCCTTGAGGGACCTCAATTTTTGTATCCTCTAACATACTTCATAGACTCAAATAATATGAAGAAATGAAAAAGGTTCTAAGTACTCCATCATAAACTGCATCAATGATTCTGCTGTCATGATGATTCCCATGATAGAAGGATGATATAATATACTGAGCAAGATGACTTTAAAGACTTCCTAGAGCCATCACCATGGAAATTGCACTGTCCTCCCAGATACAGATCCAGGAACAAGGCCGTCACCTCCATCAATATGTGTCCAACTGCCATCAGGAGGCCACACAAGTTTTCTGGTATGACTCACAGAAGATCTGATAGAGACTGAATCAGAATGTTGAAAAGGACAAACTCTAAGGCACAATCTTTACGTACTGGTTGCTAAAGGAAGACATTCCCATTGAGAGCTTATTTGTTTGTTTATTTGTAGATATTCTTAGGCCTCCTAGAATTTCCCTGAGTGAATCACACAATTGGGTTGGATGTATGACCCGTATAATTGTTGCAGCATGCCATTGATGATCGTCAATGGTTTTATAGAATTAGTTCTTACACTGTGGGCTCCATATCTCTGGCAAAACCGCTTAGCCTGGTTAGGTGGAAAGATGCCCCCATTCAATGCATCAGTACTGTGTTTGTCCACTTTCCCTTTCACCATCTCATCCTGAGAAGACCATGTTTGTTCAGACTTGTCTGGGACCCCCCGAGATGAGGAGTTTAGCTCCCAGGCCACAGTTATTAGTGTAGGATTACACTGCATTCCTGCGCTTACACCCCACATAATTGACATATTAGTCCATCCCAATGGGTCCTCCAATGGTGAGCCCTCTTATCTGTTCACTCCTGTAGTGACACACAGCACTATTATTGCAGTGGGTGTCTGTCACTTTTTCCACCATTGCTCCCACTAGCATTAGATATAAAACATTATAGGCCATATATTTGAATAAGTGAAAAGGGAAAAGATCATGCACAACAATAATACAATGGGTTCATACATAGCTCTCCTTTAGGAGAAACACTTGTTGGAAACAGAATCTTCAAAAAGGAAGTCAGACCAGATGGGCACAGTAATTAGCAGTAGCTGTACAGTCAACCCGTAGGGTTCACTCTCTAACATAGCTGCCTGTTCCAAAAAATGGGGATTTGCCATCCATTCTAGAAAATCCTTACCTCTTTAAGCCCACGAAAGAGGCCAGAATGCAAGAGGCCTAGGTCCATATTTACTATGATTTTGCATCCGGGTTGCATCACTTTTGTGGCACAACCCCAAGGCAAAATCCTCTTTGGAATTTACTAAGCCAGTCAAAGTCACTTTGCATGGTTTAGTAAATACAAACTAATGCAGCACAAAGATTTGCTTGTGTTACTTTGCGTCAGGTAGGTGTTATTTAGGTGGAGAAAGGGCGTTCCCATGCCTCCATCAATCAACCCATGTATTGTGAAATAAACTGAGATTTACAAAGACTATCTTTATTTCTTCTTGTTACTTCCTCTTTCCATGTGTGCTGCATTCAGCCAACATAGGCACCCTTGCACGATAGTGCAATTGATGCCTGTGTTACAGGTAGGATTTTTTGTCTTCAGTAAGAGCCTTCTTCCAGCACAAAAAAAATTGTTAGAGGTATTTTCAACTTTCTAAGTGCGCATCACACATAGAAAGAGGAAGTAATAAGGATAAATAAAGATATTTCTCCTAGCTAAGCCTCATTGGGTTAGGTGTATCATTTTGAGTGCATTCCCAGGTTTGCTACCTTTAATACTTCTGTGAATGCGCAAACATCCATGAATGGATACCTGGGAATGCCTATGCTCCACCCATGGAATGCCTCCCAGGGACAGAGTAAAACAATGCAGAAAGGAATGAAGGCTCTATCATTTCAGCCCTAGTTCTATGGGTTGTGCCGATTTTCTTTACAAAGCCACACAGGGTGGCACAAATCATCCCTTGTGTGGCCTAGTAAATCCTTGCTAAGGACTGGTGTTGCCTTGTGATGACTTATATCACATAAGGACAACGCAAGTCCTTAGTGAATCTTGATGCAGTACAACACAGAGCCCTCACCCAACCTGAGACACTGCCTCAAAACTGCAGCATACAGTGTGCAAAAAGGTAGAGAGCAGTGCTTAATTTGAGCTGGTGGTTGCTGGTGGAGGGCATTGTCACTTATTTTTGGGTACCTGCACTTATTTTTCCATATCAGATATTTACAGAGTGCAAGAGAAAGGGAAAAAAACACAGATCTGAAAGAAAGAGGAAGAAAAAGACTGCAAAACCATCACAAACAGAAAGCAGGAACGAGCAAGAGTGAGAAAAAGAGACAGGGAGTGTCTGGTAGTGGATTAAAAACAACCGGCTTTGATATTTGGCTTACCAATTTTTGATTGCACTGGTCACCAACTTTTATGCAGAGCTTCAGCCACTGGCACTCTTTCGTTTACAAATTAAGTACTGGTAGAGAAAGAAGCGTAGCATATTATAAGGATTAAAAAAGTATGGGGATCACATTACCAAACACTTTCCAATAACTTAAAAGCCAAAGTGGAAATCTTTAGTGATCATGGATCCAGGTTTTGGGGTGTCTTTGCAATGGAGGAAATGACTGTGTTCCTGAAAAAATGTTTGAGAAAACATAAAACATTCAATGCATGCCTTCCTCAATATAAATGTTTTCAGCCACTTTCTACAATGTCATAACCCACAATGTCTCAAGGTAGCATACAGCGTGAAGTATATCTCTCAGTAGAAATAACTTAATTGATGAGTGCTTGATTCAGCAAACAGGACCTTACAATAAACACTGGAAAATAAACAGAACTGCAAGATCCAGCAATCTACATGTCTTGGTCAGATACTCATACTGCACACTAAAAAATAAATGAATGAGGTAAATGCTTGGCTTCAAGTGAAAGCCTAAAAAGCAAATGTAGGAAAATCAAAAATATTCTATGAAAGAAGATTCGTGGGAGTTCAGTTTTATGTGGTCCAATGTAAAGGTAAGATAACTGTTCCTCATGAGAAGATCAAACATCATAGATATTGTCGGGGCAATTCATAAATGTAACTTACGCTTGTGAGTAATTAACACGTGCAAGTTTACTTTTACCCTTTTGAGTAACTTTACTATTTTTGGTTATTTACAAAATCAAAAAACTTGCCAAAAGGTTAGCCTTACACCTCTCAACCCCCTGTGAAAGGGTATAAAGCAAATCTATGAGATTAAGTTACTACTGCTTAGAAGGAACCGTAGTAGAGTCCAGCACCACAAATGGCCAACAACACCCTCCCATTGAATATATTGGAGCATAAAATTAAAATATAATCCTATCGGAAATAATGTTAAATTCAATTAAATTATTTAAAACAGCTAAAAATTAAAATAAATATAAATGAATGTTAAAAAAGCTAAAAATAAAACAGATTTATTATTTCATCGTAAAATATTTTGTCAAACTTTTCAGAATGTATAAATTGATGTAACATTAATTTTCATAAATGTAATTAAATGGCTTTTAATTAAATGCATACATCACGTTCACTAATTATTGATGCATGATAAAAATAATTTATACCAAATATTTAACATAAAAAATAGTACTAATAATTATGTAGTTTAATGGCCTTTTCTTAATTTTCCCTATACTTTGTCAAAGGGAGATCACCTTGATTGTGGAGTCTCCTTATGGTAAAGTGTAGGGAAAAATAAAGAAAGATTATTTAACTCCAAAATGAATAGTAAAAATATTTTTATGTTAAGTATTAATGTTAATTAATTTTAAATATTTATTTTAAAAGTAGAATAAAATAAAAAATGCTACAGCACTATTAACTTCATTTTGAATTATATCTTTAATTAATTTGAAAATATTAAATTAAAGAAAACAATTTTTTCTGGTTTAAATTACAAAAATGAATTCACACCTTATGAACGTGATATATGAAATTTAAATAAAATAATGTATTATGAATGCTACTTTAATTTATAGATAAAAAGGTCGTCTAACTATACAAATATATATTTGTTTCAACAATAAACATATATTTAGTGATAGTTTAAACATTACATTATATATATTTATTTTTTTAACTATTTTAAATGATTGAATTTGATTTAACATAATTTGTGATGGGATTTCATTTTAAGTCCATACCAGCATTATTTTCTATGTGAGGGTGTTGCAGTGCAAGTGGTTGGCCATATGTTGTGCTAGACCTACTCTAGCTGTACAGTGAAGTACTTTACTATGGTTTTGGGTCCCTTTTTGCCTGTAGTAACTTTAGGAGTGCAGTTTGTGAGTAGCAATGAGCTCTCTCTTTTGTTGCTTTGCACATGTCCTTCCCTAAACCCCTTCCTGACACTCCAAAACCCCTCTTTACTCCTGCATAAACCCTACCCATTTAGTAGCATGTATGGCACTTTTTCCAGTCACTACCCTTGGACCCTCCCACATTTACTACTAAGGGGCCGATTACGATGTCGGTCCGAGTTGCCTCCGACCGACAACTTTGCGGATTCGGGACTGACTGACCTCTGGTCGGTGGCCTCGACTGCATGATTACGATGCAACTGCACACTGTGTGGTCACATACTCCCATTTCTCTATAGGAGCTTGTGCTACGGCCATAAACCGGCCGTAGCACAAGCTCCCATACAGAAATGGGAGTTTGTGGAAATCCCTGCACCCTGTGGCAGGCACCTCAAGGGTGCAGGGATTTACAGGGGGGCACCTATGCCCACAACCACAGGCCTTGAAGGCAAGGGGACCTAGCTAAGGGCCCCCAAAGTTGCTTTCCAACAGCCTTTCTGTGTCGGAAAGACTGGCACGGAAAGGCTGTCGGAAACCGACATCGTAATCCCAACGGAGGAAACACCGTCTTATTGGGATTACGGGCCAGTCTCTGACTGGCCGACAGGCTCCTTGAGCCTGTCGGAAGCCAGCCGGAATGACCGGCCGGTTTCAATTCAGACCGCCTAGATTGTAATTAGGCGGTCGGAATTGGAACTGTCGATGTCAGTCGGAAAGCCTCCGACCTATGGCCCCTTAGTAGTAAACGTACAAGTGTGAGAATCACCTAATAGAGAAGATAAGTGATGTGGAGGCAGATATTTTTTAATAGCATTTTCTAGTCTTTTAGTAGTTAGATTTTAGTACTACTTAACAAGCTTCAAAATGCAGTTTATGAATAGGTTCCTGTGAGTATGGCCAAAAAGAGAAAAATTGGAGATGGTTTAAAGTGGTCCTGCAAGGGTGGCACAGAAGGCTGGTCCTATGGACTCTATTTCTGCACGATGTTCTGTCATAAGAAAGACCACCCTACAAACAAGTAATGCACTAGACATCTGAGACAACCAAGCAATATTTAGGTATCCACTGGCAAAACAAGGAGGTGACGAAGACACAATAATATTTCTACCTATAACAATTTATTGATTACAGAGCACAACCACTATTAAGTTTCACAACTGACCTTTTTGTCAGTTATTTTAATAAGCATAAACACCATTCAGTGTATACAATAAAGAATCATCCAAGTACAAAAGAGCAAGAAAACATGTATATTCTTGATTGTGTTGACACGGAGTAAATGTTGTCGATGCAGACAGCCGACACGTGTTTCGTCGTGTAGACGACTTTTTCAAGGCTCGTAACGCAGTTGAACGAATCAGAGCGTGAATCCTCGTGATCCCTCAATAGTACGGGATATATCACAGCAGTAACGATGAGCCAGATACTTAGGTTTCTTAGCTGCAAAGTTGGGACTTCAAAACCCTTTCCAATGTCGAAAGTTATGAGTGTGGTCGGCGCGTTAAAAAGTGAATAAAGTTCAGTCTGTCCAATTTTCAAATGTGTGTTCTTGTAATGCGTAGAAAGACAAAAAGACAGAAGCGCTCGTGTTGGAGATGAATGAGCCCCAAACTTCATTAGTAAGAATAGTGGTACAGCATCAGGATTCTTGCTGTACAAAGCCGGGCATGTGGAAACGCGTCTTACTTCAAACGGAGAAGTCCTACCTATAACTTCCTTTTCATGTCATGAAAAATACAACACTTTTGCTATTTCTAAACATTGAACATAAAAGACATTAAACTTATCCAAGTTATAGTGCTCAATTTACCCAACTCACCAGGATTCATATTTATAACCTCCAGAACACCACACCAGTCAGTGGTCAATGCTCAACTCACTATATACTCTGTAAACTAAGTAATGGCCAAATTACAAAAAAAAGAAAAAAATTAAACTGATTAAGGCATTTTTTGAGGGCACTTACTTGAATGACTTGCCTCAAGAATGCAAAAAGTAGACCATCCAATTTATTAATTTTGCCTCTCACTACGTCTAGCTATTCTATGTCATTTTATGTTTGTATTTTTCAGCAGATATTATACAACCTAAGGGCCTAATGTTATCATTAAAGGCAATGCAATTTCACATATGTGAAGTAGTACACTTGTAGTACTACTTCATACAGCTAGAAATGCTATCAATGATGGATGGGCAGAGATTTCCAACTATGCCTGTCCTAGGTGCTTATGAACAGAGGTATTTGCCATGAGGACAGATAACTCTGTACCTGTGGTATATATTTTTTTAATTAAATGTGGCAGTGAAAAAAGAGAATGGCTGGAAAATGGGTAATATCCACTGCAACCAGGGACGAGGAAAGGGAGCATCAAGGAGGGGAGTAAGCAGGGACATGCATATACAAAAATACACCTGGGAAATGATGTAATTTGCAATTCTCCAATGTTACATCAACACCTTCTCCAGCCCAAACAGGTTAAAATCTACTTCAGTCAATCCTTTAAGAAAGTTACACAAAGAGTTTGGACACTCACAGGAACTGCAGGGGAATTACATTGAAAATAGTGGAGGCAGTGATTGAGACTACCAGAAGAAAGTCCAACAAACGAATATAAAAATAAGCAAAAAGAAATGGCCATATAAGTTTAGACATTGCAGGTACAAATATACATCATATTGTAAAAATATTTAATATACATCTTAACAACTACAAAACCAAGTAAATAACACTTCTATTTGAACTAAAACATAACGTTAAGAAATCTAAGAACTATAAAATAACAAATAAATGTTAACACACTTTCCAACTTTTATCTTTTTTACACAGACCTCCTAAACAAAAAAATCTACAATTTGAAAACCGATAAACTACGGGAACATATCAACTATCACATACCAGAAAAAATAAATAAGAAGGTAAGTATACATAATTGAATTACTAATTATATACTCACCCAAATAGCAAACAAAAACCGACCTACCAACCTCAACCCCTACAAACTATCAACAAAGTACCATTTGAAATGTAACTTATGTTTTTTTTCCAATCAACAGAAAAGAAAGTACCTACTGCACATTAAAACACCTCCAAAGGAAAATCTGCAAAACCGGATTAAACATCTCACCAGAACATACATGTAAGCATACAAAATAAAAGTAAATGCATTTTTAAACATGTTAATGACAAATGTGCAAAAGTGAAAAGATATTATATATTTATACTATTACAATACTTACAGATACAATGCCAAATTTTTCACGTCACAGAAAGGAAAGCAGTTACTAAATCACATGGGCTACAGCTACAGCCACAGAAACTACATAATCAGAAACCATAAACTGGAAATGTACTAAATACTATTCTAAAGCATGCTACTGGAGGGCAACTAGTACAATAAATATTGCATGATATAAGAGAGGCAAACACTAGCTCTCAGGAACCCACAAGCAAAATCTTGAAAGATACAGTTACCTAGAGTTCCTGTACACATAACAGGGCAACTGCCACCTACCCTCACTTTAAAAAGATTCATTGCAAGAACCAAAAAAAGCCACCAGCAATACCCCACCTACTCCTAGAAGATACCAAGGCACCAAGACACCGACATACCTGCACAATTAACATTTACACTTAGGGCCTGACTCCGAGTTTGGCAGTCCTTAGATCGCCAAAACTGCGGTTGCAGTCAGTGACCTCAGCAGTCGGACCGCACGATTCTGACCCTTGCAGTTCGACCGCCACAAGCCCACAGGTAGTGGCTGCAGTGACCGTGGTAATGAGAGGGGCAGGAAATAGTGGCAGTGCCAATGCCGGCAGCACTGAGCAGACTACAACCTGCCTTTCCACTGCCCATTTCATGGTGGGGAATCCACCATGAAAAGTGTGGCAGAAAGGCAGGGAAGAGGGCCCAAACGTGGCCCCGGACAAATCTGCACATGGGGCTGCGTGTGGAGGCACAGGTTGTGCCCTCGTAGAAGTGCACTGTTGTGCCTGCACTGTGTGACATGCACGACATGGTGCATGCCACACAGTGTACCCGATGTGGCAGAGGTCCCATGGTGGTGGCATGCCCCTACTGTGAGACCACAGAAACAACACCGCGTACACGGCGGTGTTGTCGTAATACTGCAGTGGAGAAGCCACAGGCTATGCATTGTTCTCCTGCCTACTGCACTCAAATCCCTTAGCGAGTCAATCTCACCCCTAGTCCCCAAGTATAAGCCCTTTTTGGTACTAGGTGACTTCAACATTCACATGGACAAACCTACAGAGCAGGATACCATTTCACTGATTGAGTCCCTTGCCATCTTTAATCTGTCCCCATATGTTTGTAACCCCACCCATGACAAGGGTCACATACTCGATCAGATCTTCTCGAACGCAGAGCTCCAAATTGATGTGCCTTTACCCTTAGTTTGGTCCGACCATTACCTGATTAGTTTTAAGGTATGTAAGTTGGTAAGATGCCCTCAATCGCAGGGGAAGCATCATACAACTACTTCAAGACCCTTTCATCAAATCACTCTAGCAGCCCTGAGCAAAGCTTGTTGATCATCTGCTCTCACTCAGTGATAACCCGGAAAAAGATGCTCTCTGCTTGGAGAATTGGTTGCAGCAACGCTCCATGGCGCTCGCACCTCCTTCCACTCACTTTACTAAGTCAGTAAGAATTTCCGCACCGTGGTTTAATGAAGCTCTTAGGCAGAGCAAAAGCGCCTGTAAGTGCCTGGAAAGAGTCTGGCGCAAAAATTTTAACTCCAAGGATAAACTAACCTATAAGCAAGCCTTAAAAGTCCACCACAATAACATCTATGAGGCAAAATAATATTTTTTTTCTCTAAAATCGAGTCATCGGGAAATAAAAGTAAAGACATTTTTAAAATTGTAAAAGGTTTTTCTTCTCCCAAGGCGGCAGCCAGACCTTTCTCTCCCACCATGGGATGGACTAGCCAACTTGCCTCATATTTCCTCGACAAAATTAAGACCATCCACGGCTCCTTCGCGGAGACCCTCCTGGTGGAGGGAAGGAGCTCAAAATATCTAACACCCGACACTCCCGTTGAGGGTCCATCTCTGACACAGTTCCCCCTACTTCCAATGGAAACTTCCTTGGAGATCATGAAAGGCCTTAAATCAGGCTCCCCATGGACCCCTGCCCTGCCAAAGAGTTAACAACGGTGGCTGAGATTATTAACCCAGCAGCAAACTCAGTCCTCAATTTCTCGAAGAAGAATAGCCTAGTGCCAAGCAGCTGGAAAAAAGCTAAAATTTTACCACTACTAAAAAAGCCCTCAGCCGACCGCTTGGTGGCATCCAACTATAGGCCGATCTCGCTCCTCCCATTCTTCTCCAAAGTACTAGAGAAATATGTGAACTCAGTCATCACTGACCATGTGGAAACTCACATTCTTTTCCACCAGAGCCAATCCGGCTTTAGATCTAATTACAGCACAGAGACAGCGCTGCTTGAAATTTCGGAGTCCATCAAGGAGAAGCTAGACAAAGGAGGGAAAGCGGTGTTGATCTTCCTGGATCTCTCCGCTGCTTTTGATACCGTGTCACACGACCGACTACTGCATAGATTGCAGGAGTGCGGCCTGGGTGGCACGGTGCTTAAGTGGTTCTCCTCCTTTTTGGAGGATAGATATCAAGAGGTCTGGTCCCCTCCTTTCGCCGCCCCCATCCCTCCTCTGAAGGTGGGTGTCCCCCAGGGTTCTATTCTGAGCCCAACACTTTTTAATATTTACATGTCCCCTCTTGCTCCCCTGGCGGAAGCTTGCGGCGCAACAATTATATCCTATGCGGACGACACGCAGCTTCTATTTTCATGTGAAAAGGGCGAGGACTTTGTGGGGGAGAAGATGAACAAATGCCTGACTGGGGTTTTCACATGGCTCAGAGAGAATCAACTTAAATGTAACCCGGAGAAATCAGAGATAATCTTCTTCGGCTCTCCATCTCAGGACGAATGGAAACAATGGTGGCCATCAAACATGTCACCTCCCCTTGCCTCGGTTAACACGGTCAAGAACCTGGGTGTTAAGTTAGATGATACCCTGTCCATGAAGGCACAAATCCAGTCAGTCGCAGGATTCTGCTTTGGCCTCCTACGGATGCTTAAGAAATTTCTCCCCCTACTGCCTCTCACCCACAGGAAGACTGTGGTCCAAGCCCTTATCATCTCTAGACTGGACTACGCCAATGTCTTATACCTCGGCCTTTGGGGGTACCGTCTGAATAGACTTCAGGTGGTCCAGAACGCGGCCACCAGGGCGGTCCTCATGTTTGGACCATCTCACCCCACCTGAAAGGGCTGCATTGGCTCCCCGTCCGAAAAAGAATCAGTTTTAAAGCTCTGGTTTTAGCCTTCAAGGCTTTTCAAGGTACGGGCGCACACTATCTTAGAAAGAGAGTTACTCATTATGTCCCCAGCAGAACTCGGAGGTCATCCTTCCGGTATCAGATGGCGGTCCCCAAGTTTTCCCGCACCCGAACTGGAGGTCGTTCCTTCCAAGTTCTGGTAGCCCGTGTTTGTAACATCCTGCCAGTAACTCTTAAACAGGTGTCGGACGTACTTGCCTTTAGGAAGATGCTGAAAACCTGGCTGTTCCAGCAACAACCTTAAGGATTTTTCCTTCCCCTTTCAGGGTCTGCAACAGTTATAGCTTCAAGGTTTCTTAAGTGCCGGGACACTCTTGTAGAGTAGCTGTACGCTCTACAAATATCATATATCATATAATATCACTGCATCGGTGGTTAGACTGCCAATGTCCTAATCAGGCTCCCATTGAAGAAAGGGGTGGCTGGGGAAAAGCGTGCTCCCTGTGGCAGGCACCATATGGTGCCTGCCACACTGTGCATGGTTAAGAAGAGGGGACCCATGGGTGCCCCCACGGGCCCGATTCAGAGGGCCCCGGGTGAAGGGGGGGCCTGCTATGGGTCCCCAAAGACCAATTCCGGCAGCCGTTTTGTTCCGGGCAAACCGAATCGGAAAGTCTGTCTTAATCGGTCATTGTACTTGCTCATTCAGAAACCAAGTCCATAGAGCTGTACGACTCGGCTTCAGAAAGGCTTGGCCTGTCCGAATGCCTTTCGGAACCGATTCGGTCAGCCCTAACGGTTTCCAGGCATTGTACTTGGTCGTTCTGAACTGGGAACGAGTCTGTCAGAAACAAGGGCTCCGGATCGGATTCGGCAAACCTAAATCCTATTCGGAGCCCTTCCGACCGACATCGGAATTGACCCCTAAATGTAGAATGTTTCACAAACAGCCATTTTCCCTTTGAAATAAAAAAAACTGATAGTGCTAGTCTAGGTCCCTGTCACAGAGATAGTCAACCACTGCAATAGAAAGCCCTTTCTACCAAAAAAATGAAGACAAACCTAAGTCCTTATAGCGGGTTTGGCAGTCCGTGAACTGCCGTACCCACGGTTCGACTGCTGCGAGCTCGGTGGTCCGACCGCTGTATTACGAGTTGTGTGGATTGCTATTGAAACGCAGCGGTGGAACTGCCGATACCGCTGGGGGTTGCGGTTGGGGAAAAGCGGCTGCCATAGGGTGGTACAGAGGAGTTTCACCACTGTCCGTATTATGAGTTGGCTTTCCGATGAGCCAACTGCGGCGATGGGACCTCCAGCTTCAAGTCAGA
Source organism: Calotriton arnoldi (assembly GCA_963921515.1). NCBI lineage: Eukaryota > Metazoa > Chordata > Amphibia > Caudata > Salamandridae > Calotriton > Calotriton arnoldi. The sequence goes on from CAWUFW010004435.1 coordinate 405,166, forward strand.
GGAAACAAAGAATTTGGGGTGCATACTCACCCCCTTCCTGTTCTTCCAGGCAAAGTTCAATGTGGATCCCTTTCCCCAGGTCCCCCCTTCAAAGGAACATCTTCACCCGGAGGAATACGACCATGTTTACGGCGATCTACAGATAAGTTTCTTTTGTACCATATATACATTGCCTGGATAGCCCACATATAGGGCGGAGTCCGGCAATGGATAGGTTGCATTTTTCCACGTGCATCATGCATTTGTGTGCATTCGACACATATGCAGTGGAAATGCTCAGACAGACATCAATATATATAGAAAACCATTCCCCACTGCCGCAAGACCTCCGCAGCCACAACGGGGCACCGCAGTCAACTCGTAATACAGTGGTCGGAACACTGCCGGCACTATGGTCTTCTAGAGTGCGGCGTTCAGGTGGTCAGACCACCAATCCCGTAAACAGGCCTTAAGTCCCTTGTGGACTATTTCGAAGACACTTGGGTTGGCAGACTACATTGTTAGGACACAGATGTTATGCCGCGGGCCACATCGCGACCCGTGGCGCTGCCCGTTTTATCCTCGCAGGCCGCGGTGCAGCCTGCGGCACCCCTCCCTTCTCTTTGGGGGTGCCGCGGTGTGGCACGGCGGCCCGCTGTTGCTGTTTTGGCGGCCTCGCGGAAAGCACCCACTACGCCTGTTGGTTTGCACTGTTGGGATCACCCCATACTTGCACAGCAGCCCATCCATGCCATGAGGCACCTTGGGGCACTACACTTACTTGGTGTTGGCATCTGGTGATCCCCTTCCTTGGAGGCCATATTGTTGCTCTCCTCTTCTCAGTCTTGCTCCCAGAAGGCAGTGGGGAGGGTTGCCTTCCTTACTAACATGGCGATCTTCCTATACTGCACTTCACTCCTCTCCCTATCCAAGATGGCGACATCTCTCCTTCCTGTTTTGTCACTTCCTGTTCCTGTATGTCACTTCCTGCTCCTGTATGTCACTTCATGTTCCTGTATGTCACTTCCTGTTTTTTCTGTATATAAGGGATCAGAATCTTTCCTTCCTTGCGTTGCAACACTCCTTGTTCCTGCTGGTGTGTCCTCGCTCCTGTTGGTTCCTTGACTCTTATTTTGGTGATCCCTTCCTTCCGTTGGCCCTCCTGGTTCCCTTGCGACTTCTGCTCCAGCTTGACTTCCAGTATTCGCATGGTTCCGTTTGGGCTCCTGGTCTTCCAGTGTTTTCTGGCTCCATGTCTTCTCCTTCATTCCTGGAGTCTCAACATCTTCAGAGGTTTTTTCCCTCCGGGGTTTTCCTCTTGGGACTCCGTATGGAGGGCCCTGGCAGCTTAGGCTTTCATTGTTGGCAGCACTGTGGCTACCGGAAGGGGTCGCCCCTATCTCGGACAAACCAGGACTTACAAGAACCGAAGCCGGGAACCGTCCCAATGCCTCAAGACTGGTAAGAAAGACCCTAAACTCGACAACAGATGCCAACCCAAATTCCAAATACCATGGTGGAATGTTTATAACAGCACCTTGGCACAGGAAGCCAAAACAAACAACGCAGAGGAAGGATGCCACAATGTCTTTCAAAGCAGAACTCAACCTACACTATACAAACTTAGAGAAGTATTACAGAGAGAGCAAAGCTACCAATAACTATGAACAGAGCAGTATGTTGGTTAAATTGGCCCTAAACTTAGCAAACAGACCAAAAGAATATATGACATGCTACAGTTTAAAGTTAAACTCTTCATAAATAATAAAGGACCACATTACTAAGAAATGTTAGCCAAAAGCATATTATAAAATAAATCTTAACCTACCAGAGTCCTCAAAAATTTCAACAAACTGTAAACTAAGCCTGGGTGGAGTTCGCGTAGTGGCGCAACGTGGAATTCTGTGAAGTTGTAAAAAATACTCAGCGAGCTACGGGGAGTTCCACGAGCGTGCGGGGTTGCTTGCTTCGCCCGTTCGTGATGCGTTTTTGATGTTTGAGAACACGTATTGCGTGCTCGGAGGAAATATCGGGTGAACTTCACCACACGGTCGCCCATGGGTGCAGCGATCTTGTTTTTCATGTTTGCTATGGTTCTGGGCCTGTTTTTCTATCCTCCCTATATCTTTTCAATCCTTTGTTTCTAAAACCTTTTTTCTGATCTTTTTTATTTATTATCTATCCCTCCCTATTCCTGAGTGTATATTTTGTGTTTTTTTCTACTTTTTGTGTGTTTTTTAGTGCGTTTTTGACTGTTTTTCTATTACTTGTTTTTTATTTTTTTTACTTCCTTTCTTTACTTCCTACATTTTCTTTTCCGCCCCCCCAGAACCATGGCTAAGAAGAAGACTAAGCAGGGGAAGAGGAGGAGTGAGAGCCGCGTCTGCCTTCCTTGCGGAAGGCATCGCCCGGAAGGGGTGCAGGCCCGGGCCATATTTTCTGAGGTGGAGGTGGCTGCACTATTTTTTTTGTGCAGCGCCACCTCCCCTTAACCCTGACAGCAGGCGGCAGGCCTGGTCCTAGGTACGGGCTCCGGGAGCGTCGCCGGCGGTGGGCGAGGGTGCGCCCGGCAGTGTTTCGCTGCTCTGGGGTCCGACGCACCCATAACCAACTGACACACCGGTGGTCCGACATCCTGGACAGGGAGCAGGACCTGCTGGACCTGCTAGGTGTTGAGGTCCCGGGGTTTGGTGAGTAACTAAATATATTACTGTTGTGTTCTGTTCTGTGTTATTGCGAATATAATTTTTTTCCCAAATAGCAACAATGCTGCTGCTGCTTACATGTAGGTAAGTTACGTTTTAAAATCTTATATTATGTGATTGTTATTCTTCTAGACAGGTGCTCGGCGCTGCTAATCGTACTTGTTTGTAACTTTGCGCTAGCTTGGGCTGGTTATGTAAGAGAGGTTAGAGAACTTAAGTTAGGTAATGCAAACTAGAAAGACTCCTTTACTTTGTCCTGTCAGGCTGTCCTGTCACTAAGATAGTGGTAGTTAGTTAGTTAGGGGCATATCATCAAAGCCATGCGATAATTATCGCTCAGCGCTCTTAGCGCGAGGATAATTATCGCCGGCCAACTCTGAATTTTATCGCAGAGATAGCGTGCTATCAGCAACGCTTATCTCCAAAGCGATAAAATTCAGAGCGCTAAGCTGCCAATTGTGAGATTATCGCTGGAAATACAGCGATAATCGCACAAGATTTGGCGATAGCTTGCTGATAGGGCAAGACATACTTAGCCATGAAATCCACCTTACATAGGATATCATGGCTAAGTCAGTCTTGAAGCAGGCGTAAGAAAAGTAGCGATAACAGAGGTTATCGCTACTTTGCTGTCGCTCTGCTTGTTTGCGTGCAGCTTGATAATTGGAGAAATGTCGGTTAGCGACATTTCTCCAGTTATTTTAGCACGGAACGCCCACTTTGCATCTCATTAGAGATGCAAAGATGGGCGTTGGGGGAAAGGGCGATAATGCAAGGATTCACGCGATAGCGTGACCTTGCTGATTAGGAGATATAATTATCGCAGCTTTCCGTCAGAAAACGGATGCTAAAACGGCGATAATTATATCTCCGGGGCTTGATGATATGCCCCAGAGTTACTTAGTATTATTTGGTAATTTAGTGGTCTGCCTGATGCGTCCTCTCACGTGACCTCAGTCCTAGTAGAACCTTTTGTAGTTCGTATAGTGAGTGAATAGCAACCAACCAATTTGGTGTATGCAATATGCATGCATCCATCTATGCATTTAAAAAGACTAAATGCCGACTTAGTGAATTGCCCCATCAAAGGGGGTTGAGAGATGATTGCGAACGAGATCGGAACTTAGAAGCAAATATCATTTTTTTGCAATTCATTCCAAAGTCTTTGGAATAGGTGGGCTAGGTAGGTTTAGGATTCAGGAATCGGAATGGAACTGTGGAATAATAAAGATAGGACGGTCCGCAACCGTGATACTAGTCTACTACCAGTCGATCTGATTTAGGATAGATCAATGTTATTGCAATTGCCGTTTCCTGTCTAAAAATCTTTTTGGAGCGGTTATTTAATATTTATTTATTTAACCCCAATCATTTTTTGTCTCTTTAATTATGTCTTACATGATCAGCATCCAGGGGCAAGAAGAAGACTGGGTCTGCTGAGGTGGGTGCGGGAGCCGGAGGGGCCTACCAGGGGCAGGAAGCGGCCTCAGATGCAGATGGCTCTGCTGGCCCCAGTAAGTCCTCCTGTTGTTAATATTAATATATATTTCCCTAACTTTTACCGCTCTACTATTTCCGTTTCCTAATTTAATTATTTCCCAAATCTTCTTCAATCTATCTGTTTCTAAATTCTTGTTATTGCTCCATTACCTACTAACATTGCTATTTATATTTCTAGTGTCTGTTCTTTTTTTATTTCATAAAATCAAACTGCCTCTGCCTCTGTATCAGTCTGTCTGTAGCTTGCTTTCTTCTGGTTTTCCACTCAGGTTTCCCCCTCTCCCCTTATATATTTTGTGGATTGCCTAGTGGTGGTACTGTAAGACTCAGAGAACCCATTGGTCCTACTACTAGTACTAGTAGTAGTAAGGACTCCTTGCTACTACTTGTACTAGTACTAATCTGCTGTGCAGATTGCATGCCCAAGTAAGGTATTCTATGCATGTTTGTTGTGATGAGAAGGCTTTCTTTTACTGTCTCTTGCTCAATCAGTAAATGATGGTCACTCACGTTGGACATCCCAAAGTGGTGTATTTTACATTTTCTCGTCTAGGCCTAGTACTTTTTTTATGAGCAGCAGTTGATGGTGAACACTGAACAACTGATTACTGTGCACCATGGCTGGAAGGAAGTATGAGGAGGAGACTGCACCATTATTTTCCAACCAAGAGAAACCTCATGTCCGATTGTCCGCCCAGTCGGCCACTCTTATTCTTCTTTTCAAAAAATCAGATGCACCAATAGCTCTAGCCACTGAGTCCAGTCCTTTGGGTTGTCCTCTTCTTGAGAGGCTTTTCAAAAATTGCCACCAACAAAATGACCAACCGGATATTTTGTTATTTTTGATAGGACATACTGTCTACTCTACTCTAGTACCCGAATTGTAGTGATGTGTGTGGTGTATGTATTGTATTTTCAATCTTGCTAATGAAAAAAATAAATAGGGGAGATGTATATGGCATCTAAAAAATTTGAAATGTTTTTTCCAGGCGTACCGACCACCAGTGCCGGGGCCAGCGGTGAAGGCGACGCCACTCCGTAGGGAGCCGATGAGGCAGCTGCAGGGGGTGAGCCAGCAGCAGTGGCGGGCGGTGGTAAGTCATATTTCTTACTTATTGACAATGATGAATACACTCGCTGCAAGGGTGTACAGTACACTGTACTGCTGCTGAGACAGTTGAAGAAGACACCCTTTACTTAACATTAGCATTAGCGGGAGTTGAGTAACTAATGGCCTCTTCTATTCTATCTTCAACTCAGCAGGGAAAGTTTTATGACGAAGACAAAGAGTCAGACGACATGTAATATGTGACTGGCAGAGAAGTATGCGTGGGTGAAGAAAGGGGCCCCGGGATGCATGTAGGTGGCTGTTAGGATGGATGGGTGAAAGAAAGGATGCCTGCCTGGGTGGGTGAAACTGTATGGGTGAAAGGATTCCCCGGGGGGGTTTGATGGGTCAAAGGCAAGCAAGGACGCATGGGCGGTGGGTAAATGACAAATGTATGTTGTTGGTGAAAGGTTTGTTGAGATTGAGAATGATAGCCATGTTTGGATGGATGGATGCCTGGATGGTATCATAGGTGAAGAGTCAGACTGGATGAAGAGAATGTAAAAGAAAATTAAACCTTGCCAGAGTAGCAAAGCCAAGGGTGAAGAATAAAATAATGCTAGAAGAGCAATGCAAATGATAAATGAAAAAACCCTGGGAAGAATAAACAAGGACTGTTATTTTCAAGGTTTTTGATTCAAAGGTTTGAGGTTCTATTTTAGAATACTCCCTTGACTCACAGTAGTTTGCAAGCACAACATATATCTTGTGTATGTACCCACCCATCATCAATCACCTTCCTCTGATTCTGAGGCCCACTCCCGCTCCCTACCCATGTCATTTCGACCGTGTCAGCCATGGGTGGCCTATCGGCTGCATGGTTAACTTACAATCAAACAATAGTAGTACGTCATGTCATCATCACGTGACGTTGTGCAGTATATCATCATCATTCATATTAGTAAGCATATCATGTGCCTGTTTGTAGTAGTCAGGGTGAAAGTGAAATTGAGCATTTGCCATTGATTTAACAGAGTATGGCTGTAATGGAAAAATAGATAATTGTGTAGTACAGCTGCCCCACCTGAAGACAGTAGTAAAGTAAGGTGAGTCTGCAACATGAGTATGTCTGTCTAGGGCACAAGCTGACTGAGCTGGCATGCCTACAAGATTAATTTAGCTAAACAAGAGAGAGAAGAAGAATACTTGTCTACTCCATAGTGCCCAATGCCTGAAAGTCTAATCATCATCACACCCACATCTTAGGGGCCGAGGAAGTGAGGATACCATAAATGTTATGTACTGCTAGTGCTACTGTGCCACTATAATTTTATATGTAAAGTTTGGTGTTACTGTTTTGCTAGGAGCATTGGTTATAATTGTGTTTTTACTTTCTTGATATAGCTACTCCTTCCCAACCCACCACCAGGCAGGAGTTAGCAGCCAGGACACGGCAACGGAAGTTGGAGGCCATCCGGGCCGAATATCGCCAGCTGGTTGTCCTGGTGGAGGAGGAGGAGGAGGCAGCTGCAGCTTCCTCCAATGCCCGGGCTCTAGCCAGGCCCCGTGCCTCCAGTGATACGGCGCCGTGTTCTGGCAGCCGCTCGCCGCAACTCATCCTCATCAACCACTGCTACCCACCCCTGTTGTTCCTGCAGGATCTTCTGGGGCCGCATGCTCCTCCGGATGGCGCGCCTAGAGGCCAGGCTGGAGGAGGTCCCAGAGCGCACTAGCAGGCACGCCCGCCGCTAGACCTCAGTCTTCTTGACCCTTGCCCCTTTTTTAATCTTTTTTTGGTGGGTGGGATGTGTTGGGGAGAGGGTGGGAATGTTGGGAGTTGGAGAAAATTTGGATGTTCTTTTTTTTATGGACATTTGGACATGGAAATTTACTGGACATTGGTTGGGGTTAGGGAGAGGGGTGGTCCAGGTTTTGTGGGTTTCTTCTTGTTTATTTGTTAGGGTAATAAATTAGTTATAGTTTTACAATCCAATGATGTAAATCTTTTCCGGGAGGGTTACTTTTTTACTTCGCCTTGTTTCCTCCTTTGCTGCAGGGCCGCAGCCAGTTTTTGAAATCTGCTGATAGTGTAACACACCAACAGATAGATGCGGTACCCTCACTTGTCCTACTACTGTCAGTCTCTCCTCCTAGTCTATGCAGTCTGCAACTAAAACCCCTTATCTACTCGGAAGGATGTGGATGTGTGAATTAACTAATTTCCATAGTATATACATTATTGCCTCCCCCACACTTCTTCTCTTGTCTGTGATTGATGTTTAGGCGAAGCGATGGCTGCATGGTGATGGTTTGGTTTCCCAAGGTGCAATGGTGGGTGGTGGTAGCAGTAGTAGACAGTAGCATTTGCAAAAAAAGAAAATGAGACAGTCAGTCAGCTGAGGGAGACTATGGAACGAGTAGTAGAAGTACAGTACATAAGAAGAAGACTGCCGAACAAGAAACCATGATGATGATAATCACTGCTAAAGTAAAATAAAACATAATGGTGTCAGAGATAGCCTAGTACAAGTTACAAACTGTAGTTGACTCGACCTATGAAGTGGACAAGCGTAACCTTTAGTGTTGTAAGGATGATGAATCAATGACAGCAAATAATTATGATGGATTATGTTCCTCTGGAAAAAAAAATTGAATATGGAATTCTGTTGGCAGTGTGGGATATATATATATATATATATATTACCTACTGGCGGTAGCCAGAAGGTAGTTATAGTTAGGTCATAGCTTCCATAGGAAATAAACTGTGCTCTGGGCACTTTGGGGTTTTTTGATTTGCCAATAACTTTGGTGCCGTATGATGAATCTTCACGAAATTTCCAAAACTTTTGGCCCGCTCAGGTCAGCTGCTGTCTTGAAAGTTTCAGGGTGATTCGTCAAGCGGGCCCGAGAAAACAGGGGGTCCCAAAACATGTTTTCTCCACGTTAATTTCCATAGGAAACTTTAGACACGGCTACAGCCTGAACTGCTGAACGGAATTACACCAAATTTGGCAGAGAGATAGCTCTTGGTCCAGAAAGCACGCTTTTTTTTAAATGGTGTAAATCCGTTCAGTAGTTTTTGAGATATTTAAAGATTTACAGATATCTATATTTGAGAATTGTGAGATCTGATTGGCTGAACCCTCCCGATCACAAGCTTGTTTCTGATTGGCTGCCAACACTTCAAACCAAGAAGTGTTGGCAGCCATCTTGTGACTCAGTAGAACCGAGTCACAAGAAAAAAGGTAATAGACAAGATAAGGGGGCACGGTAGAAACACCCTGACCCACTAGGCCTGGTCAGGGGGTCCTACAGGGACCCCCAGGGCCAAAAAAAGCATTATTGTGACAAAAATTTCAGCCGGATTCGCGAATCCCGCCCAAAAAAAAAACGAAGCGCGGTGTCCCGCCCTTTGTTTTAATAAGCCCCCGGGTGGGCCAGGTCCCGGGGCCAATATTCAAATATATGCGGGCCGCAAGGGCTCCCGCAGCCCCGGGGACTGCGGCTTTATTATTATGCAAGGGGGGCATACAGCCCTCCGCAGCCCGGGGACCGCCACCTCCCCGGGGCTTTCATAAATTATGTGGGAGGAAGCACGCGGCCCCCCCGCAGCCCCAGGGACCGCCACCTCCCCGGGGCTTTCCTCAATTATGAGTGATGGGGGCCTCGCTGGCCCCCCAAGCCCCGGGGACCGCCACCTCCCCAGGGCTTTATTTATTATAGGCGGGAGGCCTCACAGGCCACCCCAATCCCCGGGGACCGCCACCTCTCCGGGCCTATTATAAAATGTAAGTGTGGGGGGTTCAAGCCCCCCTCCCTGCCCCGGGGACCACCACCTCCCCGGGGCACAAATTATGTTAATGCTGGGGTCTGTTGCAGACCCCCGGGGACCACCACCTCCCCAGGGTGATGTTTACGTTAGGAGGGGGCCACATGGCCCCCTCCAGGAGCCCTTCATGGCCCTGGGGACCGCAACCCCCCAGGGCTGGTTGCAGCAATGTCCCGGGGTGCCTATCCCCGGGACATTGCAGCTTGCAATGACAGGGTGGGAGCACGGCTCCCGCCCTGTCATTGCAAACACTGCTTTGCTTCGTGGAAGCGAGAGCAGGAAACCTGCTCTAGCTTCCATGAAGCAACGCAGAATTGCTTTTGGACAAGGGGAGCTGCATGTCAGCAGCTCCCCTTGTCCAAAAGCAATGCCGGCCCCCGCAGTAGGCGAGGAACCGGCTGAGACTGCGGGGCCATTGGGGCTTCCCCCGTAGTCCCCAACAAAGAGGCCAGGCCCCAGGGGATGGCGTCCCTGGGGCCAAAAGAGGCCAAGGGAAGGGGGGCCCTGCGGCCCCCTCCCGTATAAATTTAAAAAACAAATTAACACACAAGGCCAGGCCCCAGGGGATGGCGTTCCCGGGGCCAAAAGAGGCCAAGGGAAGGGGGGCCACGCGGCCCCCTTCCATATAAATTAAAAAAATAAATTAACACACAAGGCCATGCCCCGGGGGATGGGGTCCCCGGGCCGAAATCGGCCTCGGGAGGGGGGCCACGTGGCCCCCTTCCCGTTTTTTTATTTTAATTTTAAAAATGTCTCAGGCCCTGGGGGATGGGGTCCTCAGGGCCCACAAAATATTAAGAGAAGGGGGGCCACACAACCCCCTTCTAACAATAAAAAAAAAAAAGAAGCAGGCATCTCGCCGGAGGCCCCGCCCCCTCCCTGCACCACTGTGCAAACGTGCCTCCTGGCGCGTTCTGAATTGGGGGATTAAGTCCCCTTCAATCCTATGGGTCCTTAGGGGCCAACTAGCACACCAGGTACCTCCAGTAAGCCCCACACAGTGGGATTGCTAAAACGTAGTCCGAGGCCACACCCCTTTTTACACCACTCTGCAAACACGCCTCTTGGTGCACTGCTGGTGGGGCGATGGCATCCTCTTGTGTCCTGAGGACCTCAGGACTCAAGTGGACTTCATCCCCCAAGCAGCAGTGCGCCAGGAGGCGCATTTGCAGAGTGGTGTAAAACGGGGGCGTGGCCTCGGACCACTCCCAGCAATCCAGCTGTGTTGGGCTTACTAGAGATAACAGGTGGGCTAGTTGGCCCCCAGGGACCCTCAGTAGGCAAGGGGACTTCATCCCCCAACCAAGAACGCACCAGGAGTTGCGTTTGCAGAGTGGTGGAGAAAGGGGGCATGTCCTGTTTTCACCTCTCAGCAATCCCACTATCTGGGGCATACTGGAGGTATCAGGTAGGATAGTTGGCCCCTAGGGACCTCCAGCAGTGAAGGGGACTTTAATCCCCATCCAACAGCACGCCAGGGAGCGCATTTACAGAGTGGTGGGCAAAGGGGGCGTGGCCTGCTATGAGAACTTACCAATCCTGCTGTGTGGGACTTACTGGAGATAATAGGAGGGGTAGTTGGCCCACAAGGTTGTCTTTGGGGGCCAACTACCCCTCCTGTTACCTCCAGTAAGTCCCACACAGTAGGATTGCTAAGAAGTCTTCGGAGGCCACGCTTACCTTTCTCCACCACTATGCAAACACGCTTCCTGGCACACTACTGGTTGGGGGATGTAGTCCACTTTACTCCTGAGGGACTTTGGGGCCAAGTAGCCCTCCTGGTACCTCCTGTAATTCCTACAAAGCGGAATTGCTGAGCGCTGGTTGGAGCCCCAGGCCCCTTTCTCCACCACTCTGCTAACGCAACTACTACTTTATAGTTAGAAATTAGCATTTAAAAAACCTTAGAAATTCACTGAAAAAACCATAGGTTTCAGGGACGTTATAGTTAGAAATTAGCATTTAAAAAACCATAGAAATTTACTGAAAAAACATAGGTTTCAGGGACGCTATAGTTAGAAATTAGCAATTAAAAAACCTTGGAAATTCACTGAAAAAACCACAGGTTTCAGGGCCGTTATAGTTAGTTGGACATTTCACTCAGATAAAACCAGAGAAATTTGGCTGTTATAGTTAGTAGAGCTCACTATAACTCGTGCCCCCGCAATGCACTGCTGATGACGTCACCTATTACATCACTCATGACATGGTCAGTGACATCACTGATGACATCTCAAATGACATCACTGATAGCATCACTGATGACATCATCCACTTAATATCTGATGCACCTCCTCACACCCTAATATAACGTTTCATACACCTACTCAAAAATACATACTAACATTCTCGAAACCATTTACACACCAATACCAGTTAGTACATACCCACTCACTGATTCATAGGTCTATACACACACTCACCCACCCATACAGCCCCGCACATACGCACTCATGAACCCATACACCCAGTGAATCACCCACACACACATCCATGCAGGGAGTCACACCCCCCCAAACAACCACACAGACACTCAGGCACCCACACAGACACTCAGGCACCCATACAGGTACTCAGACAACCAATCTCGCCCCATAATGCTTTGCTGGGCCTTTGGTTGCCATTGTATTTTTGCCCATAACTTTGCTTGGGGTGGTCCTAGGAGAATGGGACCACCACCGAATCGTTCAGCATGATATGCTCTTTGTGTTCAAGGCATCTGCTTGGTCCTCCCCCTAGGTTAGGGGGGACCCCAAAATCATCACCCCTCTCATTGCCTGCAATTTTTCATAGCTCACTTTTGTGAGTTGGTTATATGCTTTTTAGCATGTAAAGGTAAAGTTGTTTTATCAAAGGGTTGTGGGTGCAGTAGCTAACTCCTCTACGTGGCGGAGTCGGAGTTTTTGCATGAACTCCGTGTTTTCAATATAATGCGTAGTTAGCAAATCTCCGCAACCTCCGCTAGCGGAGCGGAGTTCATTGCCCACGGTTACAGACTACTGAACTAGTGAATTAAATAAATATTGTAAATTGATTTCAAAGGTAGGAGAAAATGTAGTGAACTGTGCAACATGTTTCCTTTATAAACGAAGAAAAATTACTTACAAAGAAACAACTAGGCCCCTACTGAAACTACAGGCCACCCACCACAACAAATGTAAAGAAAAACAATGAAAAGTACAAATAAATGTAGGTGCAATGCCCCAATCAAACAAACAACACCAATTTTAATACTTACTTGTGAAATCTCAAATTCAAAAGTCCTCAAATCCAATGACATATGATGCAGCAGTGATCCTTCCAGCTTCAAATCCAAATGAAAAGTGAACAGGAGATGGACAAAGCACTGGGAGGAGCCTGCTGGACAGGCACATGAAGTTGGAGACTCTGGGGCACTTCCTTCCTCTTCAACACTAAAAAAAGAAAAAGGACTCTGTGAGCTGTTGGCCACTCCAAGCCAACCCGCCCTCCCGCTCTTAGGTACACTAGAGTCACTGTGGGTGATGTAAGTTTCTTTATTGTTGTGGTAGTTATGCAGTCTATAGGTCCTGGACAGGTTCTCAAGTCTCGAATAGGGGAGGAAGAGAAACGAAAGTCACAAAATGGGGGAGGTGAAACAAAGGAATTCCGAGTCCATAGGCAGCTATCGTCTGGATAAGAATTCCGTGCCTGGCATGCTTCTTTCATCAGGAGGGTACCGGAAAAGAAGGAACAAAAGGACACAGTCAGGACACTTGCTCTGGTGTATGTGGGGAAGAGTACTCCCATCACCCGTGCTCTCTCTCCGTGCTGTGCCTAAGTGAAAAAGGGTGTCAGTGCTTTGGGGTGGAGTGACCCATAACCTCCGCCCACCAACCCCTAAAAGAAATAAACTGTGCTCTGGGCACTTGTCTGGACCCACGGCCCTCCTGGGCCATGGAGTTGGGAGTCCCAGCCTCCGCTTCTCCGGTAGGAGTACTGGACTCTAGGGCGTTGCTCCGTGAGCGGTCTCCTTTCTGATGGTCCTCTTTGGCCAGGAACGATTCTCTGGTCCTCTCTCCTTGTTCCGTCTCCAGCACTTCCTCTCTGAGTCCGATCCCCGGCGTCTCCTTATCGTCCTTGGCCCCGCCCACCTGCTCCTTGATAGATAGTCCGCAGGTTTCTGCTTGAGCCGCTGGAGCGCTCACCCTGCTTCCGGTCTGGAACAAGGCAGCCGCCATGTTGGATTTGTCGGGGCAACCCTCCGTCGTGGGAGGGAAACCCTCACAGACTCCTTGCACAAAAAAGTGCAGCCAAATGTCAATCTGAGGAGTTTTTTTAATCCAAATCGTCATTTTGAGAAGGTTTTGATGCTGCTAGGGAGAGAACCTTCTCCAGATTGCAGATTCTGCGTGTTTGGGATCGCGTTCTTCACAAAACGTCTGCCGGAAGTCCGATGGCGCGCCCGAATGACGTGTTCGCGATCGTAAACTCTCACAGGACCGTGCGGCCGGCTAGCAAATCTTGTGGCGCTCGTGAACGGATGGGAAATCTCATCGGCGATCGTAGGCACCCGGTAAGTCGCTGAGTTTTCCGGCAACTCCGCGTTCTACGCGGAATGCGGAGTTGCCAAAAATCTGCAAACTCTGCAAGCGGAGCATAGTTTTATCCCCAGGGTTATTGTAAACCAACATACCAAATCCTTTTAAAAAATACAAAATAAAATAATATTTAATTAGATTAGTCAAACAACTGTTCAAAATAATATCAATAAAGACTGATATAATAAAAGTATATATATATTTTTCTTTAAATGCAACTATCACAAACTAAACTAGTTAAAACAAAATTCAATCAATCACATACAATAATAACAACACATAATCCAAACCATTCCACATATCAATCACATATATTTAATATTCGCAATTTAATTCCACATTTCCTACCCAAAATAAGATTTAAAACTAACTGTTCTGAGCTGCAGATCTTTCTCTGACTCCACGTAACAAAATGAGTAATCTGCCAAAAATTTGATAAATGAATCCAGAAATCCTCCACAAAATATGCAAAAATTTAACAAATCCAATTGAAGTCCCGCAAAGCAATCCAGGGTATTCGGGTTCCATAATAACCCTGAAAAGCTGCTTTAAAAAAAGAAAAGCTTCAGGAAGCCTGTAAAAGGTAATTAAAGTAAAAAACAATGGTTTATTACAAACCAAACTGATTTCATAAAAAAATGGCAATTCCTAATTCCCATAGAACACAATTGTTGACAAAAACCTGTAAACGAAAATGACAAAACCTACCCGCAAAACAAATTACATTCCCAAAAGTACATTTACATTACAGGTAAACATCAAAATATATCTAACACCACACAATTTAACATAGCACAGAAATACATTATTAAAACTTTATAAATAAATGCAAAATGACAGACTAGCGTAAAATACTAACAGCAAAACATCTAAATATACCAAAAAGCAACAAACAACACTATAACTAACTGTTAAACCTCCCTCCTAAATCCCCCATACCTAGACAATCCTTAGAAAAGGACTTGCCTGTTCCGACGAACAGCAGCACCTTACCGCAACCTGGTTCAGGGAAAATAGACTAGAAATAGCACAAATATATTACAAAATAGAAGGTAGAGGTAAAAAAAAAAAATGGCTGTTACATGAACCTAAAAGATACACTTCCTCCACATAGAAATAAAAGGGAAATATTGCATAAGCATTAAAAAAAATTGTAAAAAAAATTACTAAACATGTAAAACATATCAAACAATGTTATATAATATTATGAAACAATTGTAAAGTATAAATGAAATATCAGAATATAATATACACAAATATTTAATGTATTTAATGTATAATTATAAAACATATGCAAAAATGATGTTGAAAGATATATAAATAAAAAAAATAGAAATGTTGAATTTTTAAAAAAATATTAATATCTGAAACATCAATAAATGTAAAAATATGACACAATTGTAAAGTATAAATTGAATAATAGAATCTAATATATATAATTCTTTAACATATACTAATACAACATATGTGAAAATAATGTTAAAAATATATATGTAAACAACTTAATAAATATAAAAAAATGTAGCAATGAAAAGTAAAAGTTGAAAATGTATAACATGCAAATGTATATAAATATGATTTGCCTGTTTTTCTTTATCATAAAATACTGTAAAAAGTTTACCTTAATTAATATTATATTTTTTTTACTTATATATGATACAAATTGTAACACTATAGGCTAATAAAAAATTGAAAACATATAAAAACTTAAAAATATGTATCACATTTTTTTTTATACAAAATTTGGTTAAAGTGTTGGACATTAAAGGGGAGGCATTTACTATTTCCACTCCAACCTAACTATATTGGGGAAGGTGTTGGACAGCAAAGGGGTGACATTTACTATTCTCATACCAATCTAAGCCATATAGGGGAAGGTGTTGGGCACTAAAGGGGTATAATTTACTTTCCCACTCCAGCTAACCATATTGGGAAAAGGTGTGGAACACTAAGGGCCCGATTCCGGTGTTGTGCGGAAAGCATCCCCACCGAATCGGATTGGGAATGCTTTCCGTACGACTCGACCACAAGCCCTCCGTGCGATGGAGTACGATGCATCCCATGTGAAACACAACAGAATCGTACGGAACACTATCATTTCAAACAAAGGCTCCGTAAACTGCACCGATGCGACCGACTCATTTGTAAACATTCAAGAATCGCATGCCGGTCACGATTCCGACTCGTATCAACACGTGATGAGATGATGTTGCATGAGAATTGGTTACGGAACCATGTCAGTTCGTGTATTAAATGTCAATGGGGGGAGTCAAAAACAGTCAAAAAAAGCATTGGCAACGCCCCCAAAAAAATGTAACCACACCCACAACTCCACCTATATAAAGGGCCAACACCATGACCATGATCCTTTGCCACAACTGCCAATACTTGCAAGGAGCTTCCACCAGACATTCCCTGCTCTCTGCCTCACACACTCACACACCACACCCTGCACAGATTTTATTTCATACAAAAACACATAAACACACACCTTTTTTCAGATTCACACTCACCTCCACACTCACCCTCACCCTCACCTTCACACTCACCCTCACCCTTACCATGTCCAAAGGAAGCATCCACGTTTTACAGATAAGGAGTTGGAAGTTGTTAGAAGTAAACAGCGAACAAGTGAGATTAAGAGAAGTTATTTATTTGACCTTGATCCTCAGGCACCAGCTGGCCACTGAGGCACTTCAACATTCTAAGGTGAGCTTCTCTCCAACATTCTAAGGAGAGGTTGTACCAACAGGGGAGAAGGAGAGGGGTGGAACGGGAGAGGGAAAGAGGAGGAGAGAAATAAGGAAGCAGGGGAGAGAACAAGGTAAATACATGGGATTACAACACACCTCCCTTTGAATAGGGAAGGAAAACAGTGGATACTAGAGGAAATTACAATAACTAGAAAAAGAATGCATCACAATACGATGTACATGAAGGGAATAACATTACATATCAAAGTCCACTTGCCAAAGTGGTGGACAACAAATTCTGACATATTTAGGTTCTTGTGCATTTGAGATTGACTCGTCCAGACTTTCCACACTAGCAGACATCGGGAAACACACTTTGGGACAGCAAGCTACATTGTCCATGCTCCAGGTACTTCCGTCCTCCAACACTACAGAATTACTATTGACACGTTTGATTCTTATAGGTTTAGAAAATGAGGAAACTTTGGAACGACATACATTAGGTCTCTTGATAACCACACATTGATCTTCACTCCATTCCTTACTGATAGTTCCCCATTTCTGGTCGTTCTTGGCTTTGTAATCACGTTGATGACGTCCAGCCTTTTCCATGACTGACTTCCTGTCTACCCAAACAGGACATCCCCCATTTAGCCAACTGGGAGTGAGTTTGGAACCAGGATTTCTCCCCTTAAGAGACACAAATGGAGAAACACCAGAAATCGCATTTGGTGAGATGTGATAGGACCATAGCATCTGTCTTATGGCTTCCTCTACAGATTCGTGGGAGGTAAGGGCCAATTGAATAGTGTTTTTTATCATCCTGTTGGCCCTTTCTACCAGTCCATTAGCCTTCGGACAATATAGGGGGGATTTGTGATGGGAGATAGATAACTTGGTTAAGAATTGTGTCATTTCGTCTGATGTAAATTGAACACCATTGTCTGTGATCAGAGTGCTGGGTATGCCTTCTTTAGAGAATATTTCTTTGACAAATTCAGTAAGGGAAGATGTAGTGATAGTGGGGACCATTTTAGTGGAAATCCAGTGGGAATGATAATCGATCAGTACAAACATGAATCTTTGAGAATAATTGAGCAGGTTTAAGGGACCAATAATGTCCAGGCCCAGTTTGTCCCAAGGTTTGGAAGGGACTGACACAGGAATGAGAGGGGCTTTACGAGTTACCTTGGATTTGTCACAGGATCCACATGCTAGACAATCTTTCACAATTCTCTCCACCATGGAATCCATATTGGGGAACCAATAGTCTTGCCTGATTTTACTTTTGGTCATGCTCCTCCCTGGATGGCCCTCATGTGCTATTTCAATGATGCGTTCGTGCATGTTTGTAGGTGGAACAATTTTATTACCTCTGTAAATCTGATCATTGATTATCGACAATTCATCTCTCACCACCCAGAAAGACTTGAGATTCTCTGGTAAATCTTTAAGATTGTTGGGCCACCCTTTGCAAATAGTGCTTTTTAGATCCGTAAGGACAGTGTCATCTTTTAACCCTTTCTCCCATTCTTCTTTGCTAATAGCAGGAATGTCAATAGCAAGAATGGTCTCTTCGGGGGGTTAAATTGTGAACTTTCATTGGCAATTGGGAGTCTCGAAAGACAGTCTGCAATTTGATTCTTGTTGCCTGGTACGTAACACATAGTTTAGTTAAAACCCAGTAAGCCCAAAACCCATTTGGAGATGCGGGGAGTGGCTCTTTCAATGCTTTTGGTGGAGAACATGGGAAGCAAAGGTTTATGGTCCGTTCTTAGAGTAAATGGAATCCCCCCACAAAAAAAACTTAAAGTGGTTTATCGCCCAATAGCAAGCGAGAGCCTCTTTTTCAATGGTGGAATAGTTACATTCCGGTTCTTTCAAAGACCTTGACGCAAAGGCTATCACTCTTTCCTGACCATCAATGATTTGTGTGAGTGAGGCTCCTAAACCTTTCATGCTGGCGTCAGTAGTCAAAGTTGTTCTAGCGTTTGGATCAAACATTCCTAAAAGGGATGCTTCCATTATAGCTTGTTTAATATGTGTGAAGTCATTTTGGCATTGGGTATTCCAATCGAAAGGGGTACCCTTTTTTAGCAACTCTCTGAGAGAATGTACATGTTCAGCGAAACTTTCCACATACTTGGACATATACTCTACAAGGCCCAGAAAGGATTTTAGTTCCTCCTTGTTAGTAGGTGCTGGGGCTAGCTTGACCGAAACAACTAAGCTAGTTTTCGGTCTGATTCCTTCGCCAGAGATGGTGTGGCCCAGGTACACTACGGACTCCACACCAATTTTGCATTTGTCTCTCTGTGTAGTGAAACCCGCTTTTCTTAATTTACCAAGGACTTCTTTCAACACCTTGTTGTGTTCCATCTCTGACTCTCCATATATAAGGATGTCATCCTGGAAACACAACACTTTGTTGGATCCTTTCAGAATGTGTTGCATAATACGTTGAAACACTGCCACGACCGATGCCAAGCCGAACGGCATCCTGCAAAATTGGTACGCTCCAAAAGGGGCTATGAAGGAGGTAAGGGCTTTGGAGTCAGGGTGGAGAGCTACCTGGTGGTACGCTGAGGAAAGGTCGAGAACGCTGAAATACTTTGCGCCCTGTATTACACTGAGCATCTCATTGATATTGGGGAGGGGATGTCTATCTACCCAAATGTTGGAGTTTAGATCTCTAAGATCAACACAAAGGCAGATACCCCTCCCTCCCTCCTTAGACGCTACCACTATGGGAGCTAGCCACTCAGAGCTCTCAATACTCTCAATCACACCACTGGCTTCCAACCTGTCTAACTCTTTGCTAAGTGGATCTCTTATAAGTAATGGAACAGATCTAGCTTTGTGGACAACTGGTTTGTGTTGCTTCTTTAGCTTGATCTTGTGTAGGAAACCTTTTAGCAGACCTAAGTTATCAGAAAATACTTCGGGAAACTGCTCACAAACTTCGTTTCCTACACCAGACCTCTCAATTAAATCCACTGGTTCTGGAGCATTGGGGTCCAACTTGATCCCTAAGTCTTTTTGGTGTTTCCACCCTAATAAATTTGATCCATTTTTTGTAATGTAGACTTTTCCCACCGTGGATCTGTCCTTGAAATTGATCTGCATTAAGAGCATGCCCACAAGGGGTATGGGATCATGGTTGTAGCCGCCAGGATTGACGTCAGGGGGTAACAACTCATAATTTTTGCTCCCTGAGTTTTCCTTAAATGTAGACTCATTGATAAGAGTATAAGGGGAACATGAGTCGGCAAACACAGTATAAGGAACATCATCTAGGAGAATCTTACATTTAGGGTAGATGTTATTAGGAAATTCCTTAGTGTCAGCTACTTGGAAGATGATGTCTTCATTTGAAACTGGTTCATTGTTGACCATGTGAGTGACATTACTTCTTATTTCTCTGCAAACCTTTGCGAAATGTCCACGTTTGTTGCATTTCCTACACGTGACAGTCCTAGCTGGTCATCTTACATTGTTAGCTAAGTGTTTGGGATTACCGCACCGGAAGCATTTTAGTTTGGTACCTTCTATTTTTTGTTTAGTAGGTTTAGCAGAGAATGATCTGTTCTTTTCATCTTTTGCAGACACCTTATATGCGCCTTTGTCTATGCTTTGCGTAATCTCAAAAGCATCTTTCATTTCATTCATACAAAATGCAGTGTTTTCAATGCTTTTCGCAATATCTATAGCTTGTTTTAAATCTGGGGCATCAGCTAATAGTTTTTCTTGGATTTTCTTATCACAGGTACATCTCACTAATTGGTCTCTGATAAGAGATTCTGTTAAAGTACCAAAATCACATGTAGATGCTAGCCCTATTAACACAGCAATGTAATTACAAACTTTTTCATTTTTTCCCTGTGACCTAGAAAATAATTTATGGCGTTCTAGGACTACATTCATTTTTTCTCCATCTGGATTTCTAATTTCTTAAGAGTATTTTGATATACATCATGTTGTGGGTCACCATGTGCATCTTCATTAACACCTTCACCTCCAATTATGGGATCAGGAAGATCATCAAAGATTTCTCTTGCATGTTTGCCCAGATTATGTAACAAAATATGCTGTTTGCGTATAGATGAAAATCTGTCTCCCCCAATTGCAATCAAATAAGATTCAAAGAGATTCACCCATCTTTTCCATGGAATAAGAGGCTCTCCTGCTTCATTCAAGAATGAAGGAGGTTGAGACATTGCAAACGATGCCATGATGGTTGAAAGGGAGAAGAGAGAAAATGAGAAGGAGTATAGGTGAAATAGAGGTTGAGTGTGGAAGAGAGGGGAGAAAAGAAAAGCATAAAAACGGAATACAGTTAACTGTAAACAGTGCCCTAGTATGATAAAGTTTTAAGTATAGCTAAAAGACTTCAGTTCCGTAGTAAAAATTGAATAAATAGCAGTCCTGACACAAAAGCGCGTAAATCCGCGTGCACCCTTCACACAGAGTTCAAACAAAATCCTGAAAATTCTTAGGAGACAGTTCAAATTGCGTGTATGAGAGACTGGTGACTTGCTGAAAGAATCTGGTGAGCAACGTCAATGTTCCACAAATGAGGAACGGAAGGGTGAATGGCGCAAGGAGCGCTCTCATGCACTAGATATAAGCTGTGCCTGTCAGCGGTGATTGAAGGTGGCAGGCCGGTCAGAAAAGGTGAACACCACCACATGACGTGACACAAGACATGCACTCGTGACTGGCTATAAGCTGTGCCTGTCAGCGGTGAATAAGACTGTCAGGCAGTTCCGGATAGGTGAGCACACATCAGTTGAAATGACGAATAAACACTCTTGTGCACTGGTTGTAAGCTGTGCCTGTCAGCGGTGGGTAAAGCTGGCAGGCAGATAAATAGGTGAAGAACAACACTGCAACACTAGAAGACTTCCTTTCCCGGTACCAAGAAATACAGGCAGGGATAAAAGTGAAGACGTGTGGTAGTCCCTCCCACGTGAAACGAAAACAACTCTACATGCGGAAGTACAGGATTAAGCAGCTGAGAAGCTGAGGCAGCTGAGGCGGCACCGCGCTAGAAGACTTCTGCACACAGCTGAGGGGGCTGAGGCGGCTGAGGCGGCACCGCGCTTGAAGGATTCCACACACAGCTGAGAGGGCTGAGACAGTTGAGGCGGCTCCGCGCTGAAAGATTCCACACGCAGCTGAGAGGGCTGAAGCGGTTGAGGCGGAAACAGATTCAGCACCCAGCTGAGAGGGCTGAGACGGCTGAGGCGGCACTGCGCACGCTGTAATTAATAGTCAGCCGTCAACTGGGGAATGAGGAGCGGGGCAAGGCGGGGATATCTCCTGATCGGCAGCAAAAGCGGCAATCAGCTCACAAAATCTACACGCAGCTGAGAGGATTGACACGGCAAACACAGGGTGTCAAAAAAGGTCAGTCGTCAGCTGAGGTAAACATAGGAGAGTCGGCGCAGAGAGATTCTCTCAGATCGGCGGCAAGGAGCTGTGCCTGTCAGCGCAGAAGACAGCTGGCAGGCGGCACAAGAAACACACCACGCTGCAGTGATTTAGTAGAAAAATCACAATGGCTCCAGGGAGAATTATCAATTAAAGTCCCATGCAGAGATGACAATGCGAAGTAGCCACCACCAGTAGTTGAATAAGATTTAGTGAACAGCTTACTCTCTGTAGAATTCCGGACGAGAGTGGAACATTCAGCTGGTGATGGAAAAACTGGGGAGAGGATCAGAAGCTGCCCCCTGCGCAGCACGAATCGTCGCCAATTTGTTAGAAGTAAACAGCGAACAAGTGAGATTAAGAGAAGCTGTTTATTTGACCTTGATCCTCAGGCACCAGCTGGCCACTGAGGCACTTCAACATTCTAAGGTGAGCTTCTCTCCAACATTCTAAGGAGAGGTTGTACCAACAGGGGAGAAGGAGAGGGGTGGAACGGGCGAGGGAAAGAGGAGGAGAGAAGTAAGGAAGTAGGGGAGAGAACAAGATAAATAGATGGGATTACAACAGAAGTGCTTGTAGATGAGATTGTCAGAGTAGAGCCACAGTTATTTGGGAACCTAGTTCAACAGACCCCCCTTGCCCAGAGAAATAGGATGTGGGAGAGGATAGTTAACAAGGTGAATGCTCAAGCACCTTGCCTGCGCACAATGGAAGATAGCAGGACCAGGTACTATGATGTGCGAAGGAGGGTCAAAAGCTGATGGCCAGGCAACATTTCCAAAGCCAGCAGACTGGCGGTGGCCCTCCTGCACAACCTGTCCACTTCACCTCCTGGGCGGAGAAGGTGCGTGACATCCTTCCGTCGGAGGGCGTCTATGGAATCCCAGGATCACAAGAGTCTGGTGAGTACACAATCCACATTCAAATAAAGTTATTAATCACACCCCTAGAGACATCACTGTAACGGATACAGTTATAAAGGACAGTATAAATATATCAAATGTACTAGATTCTAAAAGCATGTGATGTGTATGTCAGATTGTTAAGAAAAATACCTCAAATGATATTGAAAATGCAACAAACTATAACCATGTACATACTTCTCACAAACTCACAGCTAGGCCTTCTGCTCCACACAACAGGTACTAGTGTCAGACATCTTGGCCCAGTACTTTTCCACTCACTCACAGGAAAGCTCAGTCACAGGTAGGCTGTTTGGGAAGGTGGGTGTGGGCAAAGGCACCATGTTATGTTATGTTAATAAAATGTATTGAGCGCACGAATACCCGGAGGTGTCTTGGCGCTAGGACAGAGGTAAGCCCGGAAAAAGATCTAATTCTGAAATAGCCAGGTTTTTAGACCCTTTCTGAAAGAGGTCAGTGAGCTAGCATTTCTGATATCAATTGGAAGTGTATTCCATAACTTTGCTGTGCCATAAGATATGCTACGGCCTCCCCAGCATGTGGTTCGAATTCTTGGAACCCTCATAAGTCTGGCACCAGTGGAGCGTAGCTGTCTGACCAGATGGTACCAAGAAAAGAGAGTTTTGAGAAACACTGGTCCGGTGTTGTTCAAGGCCTTGTAAGCTAATCATAACGCCTTGAACTTAATGCGATGTGCTACCGGGAGCCAGTGGAGTCTTCGAATTTCCTTAGCTACTGACTCGTATTTAGGGACATTCAGTATTAATCTTGCGGCAGCATTTTGTATCATCTGAAGTTTTTTAAGGTACTGTTTCTGCATATTCAGGTAGAGTCCATTGCAGTAATCTAGCTTAGACTGCACGAGTGCGATCACTACTGTTCTTTAGGAGTTGACGGGAATGTAAGGTAAAATATTCTTCAGTTTCTTGATCAAGAAATGGGAGGTGGACACAATAGCATTGGTCTGCTGCGATAAGGTGAGTTTATTATCAATCAGCACCCCCAGATTTTTCGCCTTAAGAACTGTTTTTGGCAGTTCCCCCATTTCCGCCGGCCACCAAAGGTTGTCCCAACTGGATTGCATATTCCCAAAGATCACCACTTCGGTTTTCTCAGAGTTTAATTTGAGAGAGTGCTTTCCCATCCACCTGTTTATTTCCATCATGCAGTTTTGAAACTGCAAAGATGGGGAGGCTTGATCTTTGTACGCTGCCACCACAATCTGGGTGTCATCAGCGTATGAGGTGAGACTAAAGCCAAAGTCT
Organism: Calotriton arnoldi; assembly: GCA_963921515.1. NCBI lineage: Eukaryota > Metazoa > Chordata > Amphibia > Caudata > Salamandridae > Calotriton > Calotriton arnoldi. Next base: position 429,100 of record CAWUFW010004435.1, read on the forward strand.
TGAATCAAAGGGGCAAGTTCTGATACATAAACGTTAAATAGTGCTGGGCTAAGTGACGAGCCCTGTGGGACCCCACAAGGGAGGATATAGGGTGTTGATTTAAACTGGCCCAGCGTCACTGTTTGTCTTCTATCCTTCAGAAAGGAGGATAGCAAGGCCAGAGCCAGACCCCTAACCCCTAACGTTTCCAGATGCCGTTGTAGTAGGTTATGATCCACAGTGTCAAAAGCCACCGACAGATCGAGGAGGATGAGGGCGGCAGCACCCCCTCCGGCCATCACCCTCCTGATCACTTCTGTGGCTTTGATTAGTGCTGTTTCTGTGCTGTGTTCAGGTCGAAACCCGAATTGGGAGGGATCAAGTATCATTTTCTTGTATGAACTGAGCTAACTGTTTGTTCATAATTTTCTCCACTATCTTGGCTGGGAGCGGCAGCCTGGCAATCGGGCGATAGTTGTTAGGATTAGAATCGTCCAGGTTGGGTTTTTTTAACAATGGCAATATTTTTTTTAATTTTTTTTTAAAGATATTTTTATTGGTTTGAAAAACATGTAAATCACATTTTTGACTTATTACATACATTTTACCACAGTTACCACATCCATATATGAGATGAGTCAACAGTAATTTAGCCATTCGTTTCTGCCTCATCTCTATTCGCCTTTCTCATTTCCATTTCTCTGGTAGGTGATATACACAGTTCCCCCGATAAAGGTTCCACTTGCCCCACTTTTCCCACTTTTTGTCCCACTTCTTAGGACAGCCTCGGGACTTAAACACCTCCTTTTCCGCTATCATACATCTATCGAGGCCCTGTGCCCAGCCTTTCGTTGATGGCTCCTCTCCCACTCCCCACTTCATTGCAATTGCCCGTTTTACTAGCGTATACTCCAGTGTGGTCATTTGTTGCTCCACCTCTGTAAGGTCGGTAGCCTCCCAGATATTAAGGAGCCCTAGTTGTGGAGTAAGGGCAAGCTCCTTACCCAGTGCCCTCTGCATATGTCTCGTCGCTTTTCCCCATAGAGTCTGTATGCGGGGGCATTCCCATACAGTGTGATAAAAAGTTGCCTCTTGCTGGCACCGGCGGAGACACATCGCATCTGGCCTGCTCCCTATTTTTTCTAGTGTGACCCCAGGTAGATAGGTTCTATGAAGGATTTTTAATCGTATCAAGCGGAGCCTGAGAGGAATGGCTGCTTCTCTCTGGGACATCAATGCTGTTTGCCAGTCGTCATCGTCCATATGTCCAATATCAGCCTGCCATTTTTCTCGGAGAGTGTGAAACTGATCTGGCAGATTGTTACATAACTTCTTATATGTCAGCGACACGGCTTTCTCGGGCATAGGGTCAGAGAGCAGTCGATCCTCCAGGGGGGAGGACTCCGGTATATCCGCTAGGTCTGTGATAGCTGCTTGAAGGGCATGGCGGACCTGCAGGTACCGAAAGATCTCTCCTTGGGCTAGGTCATATTGTTTCCCTAGTTCGGTGAATGTTAGTATTTTCCCCCTCTTTACTAAATTGCCTATTGTAGAGATGCCAATGGTATCCCACCTATCAAAGCCCGGCTGATGACACAGTAGACCTAGTTGTTGGGTATACCATAATGGAGTGGCTTGAGGCAGTCTGCCCGACCATCCCAGGCGTCTATTAACTTGGTGCCATATCTCGACTGTAATAGCCGTGGGGCCCAAGTATCGGTCTTTCCGGACTTTCTAGTAGAGTGCTCCTAGGTAGCCTTCTCTACCCATTTGATATTTATCCAGTAGATAAGCTGGGTCCATCGGCGAGTGATACGTCCAGTGATTCACAGCTATTAATTGGGAGGCCCAATAATACAGTCGCATATCAAGGAGTGCGATACCTCCATCATACCAACCCTTGGTCAATTTTTTAAGTGCTATACGGGGCGCTTTCCCATCCCATAGTAGAGTTCGAACCTCACTCTCCACAGTTCTAAAATAGGAGTCAGTGACCCTATATGGACAGTTCTGAAGGAGATATAGAAACCGGGGAAGCGCTAGCATTTTGAAAAGGGACGCTCGACCCAGTAAGGAGAGGGGAAGTGATCTCCAGTGTTTAACGTCATTGCGCAATCTGTCCAGTGGGGCGGCCAGGTTCTTGTCGTGGAAGGTCTTGGGATCTGGAGTTATATATACTCCAAGGTATCGGAACCTACCGTTGCTATTTCTACCTCACAACCCTGGGGGAGTTTTGGAATCGGGCCATGAATCGCAAAAATCACCGACTTGGTCCAGTTGATCGAATAGCCGGAGTACGAACCAAAATTTGCAAAGATGTTTAGGATTCTGTGCACCGACCTATATGGGATATAGCAGGATATCATCAGCATAGAGAGATATCCTATCTTCTTGTCCTTCTGCCCACTTCAATGCTCTAAGCACAGGATCCCTCCTCACCCATGAGGCCAGTGGTTCTAAGATTAAAGAGAAGATTAGGGGGGATAGGGGACATCCCTGTCGGGTGCCTCTCTGTAGGGAGAATGGTCTGGAGAGACGGTTATTGACCCTAACCTGGCCCTTCAGGTTGGTATAGAGCAGCTTTACCCAGTTCACAAATTTCGGGCCAAACCCGAAGCGCCGGAGCACTTCAAAGAGATACTGCCATTCTATGGAATCAAACGCCATTTTGGCGTCCAATGATAGTATCACTGCGTCCTCTTCTATCAGTTGCTGGCGGCCAAGAACATTATGAAGGCGGCGGATATTTAATGCGGTATTCCGGCCCGGCACAAAGCCCGATTGGTCCGCATGAACTAGCGTGGGTATCTTAGAGATCAAGCGAGATGCCAGTAATTTTGCCAGGATTTTCGCTTCTACATTGATAAGCGATATCGGTCTATATGACCCGCAGCTATCCGTGGGTTTTCCTGGTTTACGAATAACCACAATGGAGGCCAGCCTTTGGTCCTCTGGTAGGACTCCCTTCATGTAACTCTCATTGTACATTTCTCGCAGGTGAGGTGCGACGTGGGAGGCTGCTGTTTTTAGGAACTCTATAGGGACTCCATTGGGTCCCATCGCCTTGCCCGGTTGTATACTGTTTATCGCCCGGCGGATTTCATCATCTGAGAGATCCTCCTCAAGACTCTCACTGTCTTCCGTGGACAAAGTGGGCAATTGAATTTCGGCCAACAATTGACGGGAGTCATCCGCCGTGGCAGTGGTCAAAGAGGTATAGACCGTCTCTAAATGGTCTGCGAATGCGTCTGCTACAGCTTGGGGATCCGAGATTTGTCGTCCGTCGCTAAGTGTCAGTCTAGGAACCCATCTATCCTCTTGCTCCCTCTTTTCAAGCCATGCCAACATTTTACCCGCTCTATCGCCTAGCTCATACAGCCTATGCCTTGTGTCTAATAGTCGGGCCTTTACCCGTTCACCAGCCAGGGTTCTATATTCTAGTTGTTTGGTGCTTAGTCTATGGGCCACTTGTTCGCTTGGTGACTGTGCGTGCTCTGTCTCCAGCTGCTGGATCTCGTTCTCATGCCGTGGCAAAGGCTCCTGCTGTTTTTTCTTATAGCCCACCTTGAGTGCTAGTGTCTGCCCATTCAGGACCGTTTTGTAGGCTCCCCAAATTGTTTGTGCCGACTCTACTGAGCCTACATTTTCAGTAAAATATTGTGTTGTGTGCGTGATTAAGCTCTCTTTAATATCCGGGATTTTAAGCAGCCACGGGTTGAGTACTATCATATTGGTTTGTCTGTGATTGTAGTACAAAAGTTCAACCCCCACCGGGGAGTGATCAGAGATGCCCCGCGGTAGGCTGCGAGGATTCCGGAAATTACCGATATCAGCTGTGTCAAAAAATAGTCTATTCTCGATAGACTTTTGTGGGCGTTTGAATAATACGTAAAGTGGGTTAGGTCCGGGTGAGAGTATCGCCATACATCTGTGAGTCCCATGGCCGTGATAAATTCTGACATCTGCGTACTGGGGCGTGTCTGGGGGCGCACGGGTTGTCTGTCCATGCGGTCGTCAATGGTCATATTGAAGTCTCCCCCTAGGATAAGGGTTCCCCTTGGTAAGTCTACTATGATTTTCCCGAGGTCTTTAAGTGCCTCCTTACCCAGTGCTGGTGGAAGGTATGCTGAAACTACATTAAGTGCTTTTCCCTCCCAGCTGGCCTCCAGAACAGCAAATCTACCCTGGGGGTCTGTCCTTGTTCGTGTTGGAGTGAGTGCGAGACTTTTTTTAACTAGGATTCCTGTCCCCCTAGACCCCGATGTGTATCCCGCGTGGACCAGGAGTTTATACCCCCAGTGCGTCAGGGCATGACACTTGTTACCCACTAAGTGCGTTTCCTGTAATAGGACCAGATCCGGGGCCTGTCTTTTAAGGTATTGTAACACGACCCCCCTTTTTATTTTATCACCCATCCCACGGACATTCCAGGTCAAGACTGAGAGTGAGGTGTCTACCAATGCACCCGCCCTAGTTCCTTTGGAGTAATGATAGAAAAGTCCCAGAATCGGTCATAAGAAATAGAGAGTTCCATAGTCACTATCTCTATCGCTCCGTCGAATTTTGAGCGGTGTACCGGCCCTCTGTTCGTAGGTAACATCCTCAGATTATCTCTTACACAGTTAGAAGTGCTACATGTGGCTGTGGCAGCCATTTCAAACCTTGTGATTGAAGTACGTAAACAAAACACACACCCCCACCCATCCCCCCACTCCCCCCTCCCTGCAAACCTGAACCAGCTACGAAACTTAAATGCAGTAACCCCCCCTTCACCCGACCCCTTCTCCTCCCCCTCCCTGCCTCCCTGCATAATGGGCACTGAACCTCCCGCCTTCCCCAACTAGCAGAGTGCCTGGTTCCCACCCTAGAGATGTTGGGGTACGTAGTCCAACCCCACTCCTTGGGGCTATCGATTGTCAAACTGAACATTATGTCATGCATATATGAACGAAAAGCAGTACAACGTTAAAGAAATACTTTACAGTCTTGGAGATTCCGATTTCAGCGGCATACGGTCTCATAGTTCTTGTAGGGAGCACGACACCCCCAGTCCTCAACTTTCACGGGGAGGCCATTACCATCTGACATTGTCTCTTTGGAATCACGATCTCAGGAACTTCATTTCTCCTTCTGCGATATCGGCGAACCCCTTTCTCTGGTGTCGCCTTTCAGAGATCCCGTCCGGCGGCCCGTCCTGTTCATACTTCCAGTGCCACGGTCGTTCCCCTGGTTCCGCTTGCCGAAGGTGCGCCAGCCGCTGAGCCTGTCCCATGCATCCTCGGGAACAGTGAAGAACCATGTTTTCCCCTCCGACTCGATGCGTAGCTTGGCCGGGAACAGCATGGCATACTTTATGTCTTGGTTGTGGAGGGCCCGCTTCACTTCTAGAAAGCTGCGGCGTTGCTTTTGCACTTTTAATGTAAAGTCCGGGAAGAAAGTTATTTGGCTGTTTTCGAGGTGGATCGGTGGGGCCACCCATGCCGTGTGAAGTATGATGTCCCTGTCCCGGAAATTAAATACTCTGGCCAGGAGGGGCTGGGAGGTGCGCCCGGTTTCGGTCTTCCTCCGGGCACCCTGTGCGCCCTTTCAATGAAAAAGTACTTTGAGAACCCTTTGGGTTGGAGATGTTGCGTTACCAATTCCTCCACGAAGAGATCCGCTGCCGCCCCCTCTGCTCGTTCCGGTACCCCTATGATATGGATGTTGTTTCACCGCATCCTCCCTTCATAATCGTCAAGCTGTTCCTCCAGCCGCTTATGGCCCACCTGAAGATCTGCGACCTGGTTTTGGAGGAGAGCGGTGTCGGCTGTCATGGCTTTAGTTGTAGTTTCCACCTCCTTTATTCGCTCGTTCATGGTTCGCATGTCTGCCCGGATCAGAGAGACTTCTGAGGCGACAGTGTCAATTCGCGTTTCAAGGGACGTACGCACCGTCATTATGGCTGCCAGGACATCCTGCAGCGTAGGTTCCGGCAGGCCCCCTTCTGGTTTCGATTGCGCTGGTGCGTCGTCTTGGCCCTTCTGCCACGCAAATTTATCCAGCTTGCCTTGCAAGCCGCTGCGACCACCTCTGCCACTCACCAATGTCTATTTAACCAGGCGCCGTACAGCCACAGGAGAAAAGAAACTGGCGCCGCTCCGGTTACTCACCGCCGCCTGCTCGAGGGCGCAAGCCCTGTCCGGCCTGTCGGCTTTCACCAGTCGGGCCGGTAGTTCCGAGATATACTCCGTCCAAGTCCCACACTGTTCCCAGGATGAGGAGGAGTTCTATAGCGTAGTGTGGGCCATCCAGCAACCCTTGCTCTCTCCGGGACCCTTAGTAACAGGTTGCTGTGTGCTAGTTGCCGCCACTACTAACTGCTAGGGGCCCCGGCGGTCACCCGCTGCGCGCAGCGGTTACACAATGGTTGGAGGGGCCAGAGTCCCAAAACACAGGTCGCATTAATTATATTGGGGGGGGCTGCTTCCCCGTGTGTCCAGGTTCGTTCCCTCCTTACCGCATTTCCCTCACTCACCACCAAGCTGGGCCGGGGGCTGTTGCAGCACTTCTCACGGCATCCCCCGCCGGGGCCCTGGTCCCTAGGACGCTGTGTCTGTTCAGCAGTCAGGCACAATATTCTGCTTTGGAGGTGTACCTTGCACGCGCCTCCGTGCCGGACAGATCTATGTGGGAGCCCGACTCCCGGGCTCAGGTCCCGTGGCGGTCGCTCCGATCCCCCTCCGGGAACCTCCGGCTTCACTTTGCTTATGGAGGCCGGGCGCGTGAAGGGCCGTTGCTTTGCTCCGTCGTGGCCAATCGGTGTTCTTCTCCGCGGCGGCAGTCAGCGCCCACCGCCCTCGGGGTCCAGCACCGCAGATCGGCCGGGTTACTGTGTGACGCACTACGCGTCTGCCATGTCGGAGGCCCTGGTGAAAACGGATCTCCGCCGCCTCGCGCCCAAACCATTCGGCGCTCGATATCACTGCTCTTCAAGTCTTTTAGGGCAGCAATCCTCCTTTAAAAGAGATTGCACTCGGGGGACAATGTTGTTTTTGCCGGATTTTCAGGAGTGGGATGCCGGAGCGAAACTACAGCGCGGCCATTTCCCGCTGCAGTTGGCCACGCCCCTCAACAATGGCAATATTGACGCGTCCTTCCAAGGAGCCGGAAAGATACCAGACGTGAACATATTATTAAAAATTTCTGTGAGTGGAGGGCTCACCTCCTTTGCTATATCTTTCAGGAATGCGGGTGGACATGGATCCCATGGGGATCCAGATTTAATTTCTTTGATGTGTTTTTCCACTAGTTCAGTAGTAACCTGTGAGAAGCAGTGAAAGATCTTTCCACTGAGGTCTGAACTTGGGAGTAACTCATTAGGAGCACGAGCGGGAATGACTTCAAAAGAGTTGTAAGTGTCTTTAACTTTATTTCTAAAGGCCTCTGCAATGATCTCACAGAAACTGTTGTTGTGCTTAGTGCACTTTTTCGTAGGTAGAGAGGAAAGTTTCTCTACTACCCCAAACAGTTCTTTAGATTAATTTTTGGCTTTCTCAATTGTCTGGAGAAACAGGCCTTTTTTTCTGCAATCAGCAAGGTTTTGTATTGACTTAATGCAGATTTATAGATGCTTTTGTCTATTATGTCATATTTAGTTCTCCAGCGTTTTTCAAGTCTGCAACATGTTTGTTTTTCTTGTCGTAGGGCCTCTGTAAACCAGGGGGCGGATGGTGAATTACAGTTCCCATGGGACTTGTGGTCACTGCAAACACTCCTCCCCACACACAGCCCACACAGACATACTGGGACTACGCGAGCCTCTCAATCAGTGGAAAAGTACTAGCAAGATGGCTGACACTGCTGATTGGTGTCTGGAGCACAAGGCCTGAGGGAAGTTGTAGTCAAGTCAAACAACAGGTAACAGTGCCAGACAACTTGGCGCACTACTTTTCCACTCACTCACAGGAAAGCTCAGTAACAGGTAGGCTGTTTGGGATGGCTGGGAAGGTGGGTGTGGGCAAAGTCACCATGGGACTTGTAGTCACTGCAAACACTCCTCCCCACACATAGCCCACACTGACATACTGGGACTATGCAAGCCTCTCAGTCAGTGGAAAAGTACCAGCAAGATGGCTGACACTGCTGATTGGTGTCTGGAGCACAAGGCCTGAGGGAAGTTGTAGTCAAGTCAAACAACAGGTAACAGTGCCAGACAACTTGGCGCACTACTTTTCCACTCACTCACAGGAAAGCTCAGTAACAGGTAGGCTGTTTGGGATGGCTGGGAAGGTGGGTGTGGGCAAAGTCACCATGGGACTTGTAGTCACTGCAAACACTCCTCCCCACACATAGCCCACACAGACATACTGGGACTACGCGAGCCTCTCAATCAGTGGAAAAGTACCAGCAAGATGGCTGACACTGCTGATTGGTGTCTGGAGCACAAGGCCTGAGGGAAGTTGTAGTCAAGTCAAACAACAGGTAACAGTGCCAGACAACTTGGCGCACTACTTTTCCACTCACTCACAGGAAAGCTCAGTAACAGGTAGGCTGTTTGGGATGGCTGGGAAGGTGGGTGTGGGCAAAGTCACCATGGGACTTGTAGTCACTGCAAACACTCCTCCCCACACATAGCCCACACTGACATACTGGGACTATGCAAGCCTCTCAGTCAGTGGAAAAGTACCAGCAAGATGGCTGACACTGCTGAATGGTGTCTGGATCACGAGGCCTGAGGGGAGTTGTAGTCAAGTCAAACAACAGGCACCAGCATCAGACAGCTCGATAGTAGACTTCCATTCACTGTCAGGGAGCCATAGTCCCAGATGACCTGGTTGGGTAGTGTGGGAGGAGGAGTGCTTGCACTGACAACATCTCCTATCATACTCTATCCCACACACACACCTTCCCACACAGCCCAACCAGGCCACCAGGAAGAGTGGTGTCCTGACAATAAGTGGAAGTGTACTTGCAGGATGTCTGACACTTGTGCATGGTGTCTGAGTTGAACACAAATCCCATCATGGCCTTGTGCTCCTCACACCAGCCCCCAGTGTCAGACACCTTGATAGTACATTTCCATTCACCATCAGGGATAGCATAGTTCCTGGTCTGCTGTCTGTGCTGGCTGGGAAGGTGTGTGTAGGACAGGGGATGATGGGAGTTGAAGTCGGTGCAAACACTCATCCTCACACACAGACCAACAAGACCACATACAATTGAGCTTCCCTGACAGTCAATGAGAATGTACTGACAAGATGACTGGCCCTGTCGACTGCTATTTGGAGCTCAACGCACTGTTGGAGAGTAGTGGACAAATCAGACACCAGTCACCAGGGTCAGTCATCTCTGAAGCACATTGCGCTCACTGTCAGGAAAGTAGACTCACAGATAAGATATTTAGGATGGGTAGGAATGTGTGTGGAGGATAGAGCCTGATGGGAGATGGAGTCAGGGCAAACACTCCTCCTACCACACTAACCAACCAGGTCATCTGGGCCTATGCCTACCTGAAAATGGCTGACACTGGGGACTTCAGTCTGGACAACTACACCCTGCTTGTGGACAAAGAGGCACCAGTCATCAGTGTCAGACAACTTGCAAGTACATTCACACTCACTGTCAGGGAAGCTGAGTCACAGGTAGGCTTTTGCTGATGGGTGGGAAGGTGTTTTTGGGACAAGGCCTGATGTGACTTGTAGCCATTGCAAATACACATCCACACACCTAGCCATGCTAACTCCTCTGGGCCTATGCTTACCTCACAGTGAGGAGAAGTGTGCTGGCAAGGTGGCTGACACTGCTGCATGGTGTTGATCTTGAAACCAACTCCCATCAAGGCCCTGTGCACAAAACATCATGCAACTGTGTCAGCCATCTTGTTAGTACACTTACATTCACTGTCAGGTAGCCAGTGCCACAGATGAGCTGGTTGTGCTGTTTGGGAGGATGAGTGTCTGCCATAACTACATCTACGACCAGGCTCTGGCCTCCACACACCTTCCTACCTAGTCCAAATAGCTTATATGGGACTCTGCTTACCTGACAGTGAGTAGGAATGTGCTGCCACGATGGCTGACACTGCTGCATGGCCATGATGGGTGTTGCAGTCAAGTCAAACAACAGGCACCAGTGTCAGGTATCTGGCTGGGACATTTCGTATCATAGTGAGGTAAGCAATAAGCATAGTACATGCTGGGCTGTATGAGTTGGGTGGAAAGGTGTACGTAGGACTGGGCCTTATGCAACTTGTAGCCGTTGCAAAGACTCCTCCTCCCATCCAGACTAGGATATTCCACTTGGCCTAAGCCACACTCACAGTGAGGGGAAGTGGACTAGCAAGATGGATGACACTGTTGCATGGTGTTTGGAGCACAGGTCCCTGATGTGAGTTGCATTCATGTTAAAAACCATGCACCAGTATCAGCCACCTTACCAGTACATTTGCCCACACTGTGAGGTAAATATAGGCACAGAGGAGTCAGCAGGTCTGGGTGGGAGGAGATGTATTTGCAATGGCAAACACACTCTTCCCACCCAGACCAACTTGCCAAACAGAAACTCTGCTTACTTGACAGTGAGTAGTAATGTACTGACAAGATGTTTGACAATGTGGACTGGTGTTTGGACCACAAGGCCATTTTGTGAGTTGTGGAAAAATCAGACACCAGGCACAAGTGCAACACATCTTCATAATCTAGTCCCAATCACTGTCTGGAAAACCTTCTGCATGTGGTCTGTATTCTTTGTTTGGGAAGAGTGTGTGAAGGTCAGAGCCTGGTGTGAGTTGGAGTAATGCTAAACAATACTACACCCACCACGAACAACCACTTTAACTGTGCCAATGCCTACCTGACAGTGAATGGAAGTGAAACAGCAAGATGCCTGACACTGGTGCATGGGGTTTTTGGCACAAGGCCTTTGTTGGGATTTGGATTCACGTTTAACACCATGCACCAGTCCCTGCATCCTTATCAGAACTCTTACCATCACTGCCAGTTAGCCATAGTCTCAGAGGACTTAGCTGGGCTGGTGGGAGGAGGAGCATTTCAAAATCCTACAAATAACATTAGGCACTGGACAACATACAACTTCACTGACATCACAAACAGACCTACAGGAACTAAGTGTACATACAGTGATTTAGAATTTACTAGCAGGATGCATTACACTGGGCACTGGTGTCTGACTTTACAACAAATACCAACAGTGACTTGTGCTCAAAACACCAGGCATCTGTGTCAGCCAGCTTTGTCAGTACACATCCACCCACTGGCAGGAAAGCATAGTTCCAGGGGTGCTGCATTTGCATGCAGGAAAGAGTGTGCGTAGTCCAGGGCCTGATGGGATGTCTGGTCATTGTAAACACTCATCCGCAGAAACAGCCATACCAGACCACTAAGAACTGTGATTACCTGACAGTACGTGGACATCCAAAAATGAAATGGCAGAGACTGGGGCATGCAGTGTGGTGCACAAGGCCATGAGGCAAGTTGACTCCAAGTCAAAAACCAGTTCCCAGTGCCAGACAGCTGGCCCTGAAATTCTGACACACTGTGAGCTAAGATCATGTCCTGTTGGCCTGTTATCACTGGGCAGGAAGGTGTATGTATGACTGGCCCTGCTGGGACTTGGAAGAACAGCAAACACTTCTACATATACAGCACAACCACTTCATCATGGGCTATGTCTATCTCACAGTGAGTCCATGTGTACTAGCAAGATGACAGACATTGGGGAATGTTCTCTGAACCTATCACAACTGCCACATTTGCCTATGTGCCACAAAGACCAGCCAACATAGACAAATATATCTCAAATACCCTTACAAACATTGGCTGGACAACACACTTCCGTGTGGCCTGGTGGTGCTGGGTGGGAGGAGGGGTGTAAGTTTCACAAATAGAGAACAAGCACTCAAAGATCAGTTTATCATATTTTTTTGCCACATAATGACACAAAGCTAAGTTTGTGAAATCATTTGACCATGGAGTCAATGTACAAAGTACAATATCTGTGTAGCCACAAAGTTAATCAGTCACACAATTTTCCTACTCACAGACATTCACATGTGTAGAATGAGATGAAAACAAGAAGCACCTCAATCACTCCATTCCCACAACTTTTCCGGCTAAGTTGATAGAATGTGAGTGTGTAGCCAGCCACACCAATGTGACTGCTAAAGACATGCACTAAGACCAGTAGACAGGCCCAAAAAAGTACCCACAAAGGGAGAGAAAGTGTATGTATCTCACTGTGAAAGTAAAGATGTGGACAACCTAAACACACCTGTGTCATTCATAGGGTGTCAATAACCAGTCAATTTCTTCCGACATGTAATGTGAACTAAACACAACAGGCCCATCAATGCACATACCTGCACATGTCCATCAATCCCCCTCTTGTCCCAAAAACATAGTCATCACAAAAAATTGGTCTGCATCATGGATGAAGGAGTCCAATCTATTTACCGTAGCTCATCTTGAGCTTTGGTAGCCCATGTAATGTGTATGATTTGAGGAGCAGTGGACATTCACAGCAGTCATTATGTTATGTTTGAACCTACAGGGCCAGCTGAGGACACCACTGGAACCATCCAGAACAGCCAGGCCCAGACTCCGGTCGATCAGGAGCCCTCCGGCATTGATGACTCTCATCATTCTTTGGACGACGAATGACAGACCTGGCCCTTCTGGTATGGGTCACCCCACAGCACCAGTGGTGAAAACACCACGATCCTCTGCGACCACTCCTGCCTCAGCTGCCAACACCCAGCATACCCATACCCGCACGGACAGAGCATCCCAGGAGACAACCAACAGCACAGCAACACAGGGCACTATGGAGTTGCCCAACAACACCAATGCCAACGATGAAGGAGGCTCCGTGTTGACTGTGCCAGCACCAACTGGTCCTGCTCAGGTGGGTAGGGATAGTGGGAGGTATCGTGGGGATCGGCAACATCATGCAGCTGGTGCTGCTGATGTGGAGACACAAACCTCTCCAGAATCCTCAATGCATATGAGGATTCACAAGGAGAGATGGGCCAGGTCATAGGGATCCTCAAAACTATGAAACAGCAGCAGGCAGACCAAAATGAAAAACTGAACATGTTTATGTCAAAAATGGATGAACAGACTGCGTTGTAGAGGGACAGTGCCACCTCCCTCCGCAAGATTGCCACCAACATATCCACACCTCCCTGTGTGCCTACCACATCCACTGCAACAACATCTGCAACAGCCACAGGGAGGGATGTGGACTCTGGCGGAGAACCCCCTGCAAGGCAGCTGCCTGCACCTGAGGGTCCCCCTGAAAAACGTGGAGTCGGTCATCTAAAGAAGCAACGGTGAGAGACAGATGTCTACGCATCACCCCGAGGAAGTGACTACCTGGTCTTGATATCCTCCATTGTGTGCCAAACATTCACTTTGTTGACTGTCACAGAACTCTCCCACATTGGCTGGAGGGTCTAAGTTGGACTATGGACTCAAATAACTGTGCATTTACTTTGGAATACCTCATCTACAAACACTATCAACTCCTATCTGCACTTCTCGAAATCTTTTTTGTTGTCGACACCACCATGATATGGACAGATATCTTCACATTATGCACTAATATAAATCCCTCTGCACCCAAAAAGTGGTCATGGCGTTACTTGGAATAACAAATGTATTAATTGTAAAGATGTTGAAAAAGTCAAAGAAGAAAGTGTGCACAACATTGGTAACACATCACTTTGAAGGAGTACATTACTGGCTTGTGAGTATATGTACATTGTCACAGCATGATATATAGACACAACCAGGTCATTGCCCAACCCGTAGGACATGTTACAGATGCAATGCAAGTACATTGCTTAAGATACTAGCACCATTTTCAAACACAATAAACAAACATTTTTAGCAAACCAGTGCATCATGGAGCATGTTCAGTTGAAATATAACCTTGGGATGCGTAAAAACACACAAGGCATAAATCATTGTGTATCCTAGGTTTATTTCCCTGACACAACCTGGCGCATTAACCCAATTACAATGGACAGCACACAGGATGAAAATGCTGTAAAGTGAAGAAAAATGTCCATCAGTCCAAAAGGAAGTGCACGCCATGGATTTACAAACAAGTCCAATGTTGGAATAGGTCACAGCCTCAGGGGTCTGGTGAGGTCACAACTTGCATTGTTGACACGACAAAGTACCCTAGTAAGGAGAAACATAGAACAGAGTTAGGCACACAGGACTAAGCCTTCACAATTTTGACAACAATATCAGCTGAAGCACAAGATTTTCAGTGTGGACACTACATATGATTCACAGTAACATTAACTTTTCCATCTCACAAACACTTATCAAACAACTAACATCATGTCAATTTTCATACACTCACAAACATACATGCACATTGTGCACCAGCAACACAACAACAAACACTTGGGGCTAGTTCCCTACTTCCATTGCATACCTACACTCATGTGAAGAAGTTGTTGATAAGCTGTCGTCTCAAATTAATGCCATCTTCATCATCCCCACTGTCGTCATGTCCCAGTCCAGGATCTTCCCTCGCTGGCGGATGCTGGTCTACATCGTCCTGTATGAGTGGAATTTCCCTCCGTATAGCCAGGTTGTGGAGCATGCAGCAAGCAGTGATAATGTTGCACACCTTCAATGGTGCATATTTTAGGGCTCCTCCCGTCCGATCGAGACAGCAGAATCATGTCTTCAGGAGGTCAAAACACCGCTCAATGACTCTCCAGCTCCTACCATGGGCCTCATTATAACGCATTCGGCAGGGGTGACTGGGTTACGGAGTGGTGTCAGCAACCAAGGTTGGCTGGGGTACCCAGAGTCTCCTACATTGAAAACAGAAAAATAGATTCAGTTGTTGGTTGATAGAGCATTATCTGACATACAATCTACACACAACACAGCACAGACATTTAACATCACCTACCAACCATGGTCAGGTGGTGGCTGTGACATCAAACGGGGGATGGCACTGTTCCTCATGATGTACATGTCATGTGCAGATCCAGGGAAACGTGCACAGACGTGTGAGATAGACATGTCCACCAAACATACCACCTGGACATTAATTGAGTGGTAATGTTTGCGGTTGCGATACACTACATCAGCAGCCTGTGGTGGCACCAATCCAACGTAGGTGCCATCAATGGAGCCAATTTTATGGGGTATCCATCCCAATGCATAAAATGTTCCCTTGATGTATGCATATTCTCCAGGTGTTGGGAATTTAATGTATTGGCACAGGTAACGCAGCAATGCCCCCAAAACATCTTGCAGAACACGGCTAAACATGGTTTGTGACATCCCACCAGATGTTGCCACTGTGAATTGAAATGTACCGGTGGCAAAAAAATGTAAAGCTGCCATAACCTTAAATTTGGGTGTCAGTGCAGTTGGATATGGCCGACCTGGCTGCAAATGAAGTGACAACTGCGCAGTGAAGTCTTCAATGATTGCCCTTGTGAAGCGGTACTTCCTGATGGTGTCACGTTCTTCCATGGTTGACAGATCTGGAAAGGGCCTGTGGACTGCAGGTCGTCTGCGATACCTATGTGTACAGTGTAAACACAGATGGTGTCTGTCACAATGTACTGAGCAACATGCTTAGAGACAAACAGAACATGAAATGTGAACACAACTGAAGCTACAGATCATTTCAAAACCAGATCTCAATGATAAAATATGCCCTTAGATACATCTCACAGCATCAGTACCCTACACAGACATTTTAACAAGGTATGGTGACACAGCAATTATAGTGGGGTAGTGTAAGACTCACTTGTGTCTAACATCATGAATGTCTGCAAACGACACATATTCCCAGGATCCACAGTAAAAATATGGTACTTTAATGTTTGTGAGAACAATACATGTGCAATAGGTAGACCGAATAGGAACATGTAATGCAAGAGATGTGATACACCTGATATACACATCATCTCACATACTCAGTCATGCCCACCACTGTCCCAGGTTGGACACTGTCCCTTAGTTATGTCTACAGTACACATACAGTCACATACACAGACTATTTTCAATGTTGAGGATGCTAAAATATGTAACCACACCATACACTGCAGTTTGGGGCACACAGATAGACTAGTAATCCACATTTCACAAACAAGCTGAAGATGCATAATGATTTCACTGTCCACTCATCCAATGGTAAAATCCTTAGCCATTACTTATACAACAGACATCTACAGTCTGAAATTACAACAATTATACAATGGGTCATACAGTACACAAATGCAGTGACAATGCAAGAACACACATGTACATCCACACCAAAAATTATGGGCACTGTGACCAATATAATGCAGATGACTGGATTACTAATCCTGACATGCTTGTAGATGCCAATAAAACAGTGTGTCATGTGCACCTTAAGGTTAGCTCCTCATGGGAGTGTGGCTTATCCATGTAATGGTCACTTTTATCATTTATAATGTGCATCCACACATTTACTGTACAAAAGCACATCAATCACAGCAGTGTGTGCTCTGACGACCGATTATTCAAAGGACGCGGTAGCCGCATCCGCAACGATTCGGTCACAGCCATTGGTTGTTATGGAGAAAGAGGCAGGTGAATTTTCAAAGGACGCGGTAGCCGCATCCGAAATGATTCGGTGACAGCCATTGGTTGTTATGGTGAAAGATGCGGGTGAGTTTTCAAAGGATGCGTAATCCACATCCGAAACGAATCGGTGACAGCCATTGGTTGCTATGGTGAAAGACGCGGGTGAGTATTCAAAGGATGCGTTATTCGCATCCGAAACGATTCGGTGACAGCCATTGGTTGTTATGGTGAAAGACGCGGGTGAGTATTCAAAGGACGCGGTAGCCGCATCCGGAACGATTCCGTCACAGCCATTGGTTGTTATGGTGAAAGACGCGGTTGAGTATTCAAAGGATGCGGTATTTGCATCCTAAACGATTCGGTGACAGCCATTGGCTGTTGGTTGCTATGGTGAGCGACGCACGTTTGGACTCATGTCTTCAGCGCATGGAAACCGACTTGGTTACCTCCCATCACCAATGTATCAAAGTCAATGGTGGTGCGATGATGAGCTTTTGAATGTCGCGGTAGGCGTCGTTTGCAAGGAATGTTATGTATTGGACCGATTCCTACAATGCGACAGGCGTGAACCTATCACGTTTGAAGCATGGATTTTGAGACCGCCTCTGCTGTTCAGATATAAGTCTGTCTGTTCCCTAGAGACTTCACTTGCCGCCCGTTTTGTAAAATACATGTCTGAGATCAATTCCGTGTTACCAGTAGGCGACCGCCAAGAATCTTTGCCCTGCCAACTATGAACCTCTTTGCTACCCTGAATTCCTCTTTTTAACCGCTTAACCGCGGCGGCAAATCCGCCGCGGTGCGGCGGTTTACCGGAGTGGGCGGGGCCGCGTCGGCCAACGGACGTTCGCAGCACTACAGAGGTAGTGCTCGCGACGGCCGTTGGCCGACAGACGCACACAACGGGTTAATAGAACCTGGAAAGTGATTTTAACTTGTTTTTGTACGAATTGCAATGATTTTAATTAATTGTGCAAATAAAAAATATTCTATTCACTTGCCTGCACTACCTGCTTCATTCCTGCACCTCCCCATCTCTCTGCTGCTGTGACAACATCCTCTGGTAGCCACAATGGCAAGGACACTCCCCAGGGCCCCAGCTTTCAGTGAGGAGGAGAACCAGGCCCTGCTGGACACACTCCTGCCACTACACAGCCAGATGTATAGCAAACCAGAGGAGAAGGTGAGTGAGGATAACAGTGCAGTGCCCTTGGACATGTGCGATAATCACGCATCACTTGCATCTCTATCATAAATATTCCCTTATGCTTTTTGCAAGTTGCACTGGGTGTAGGGAACTGTTTTTGCAGGCACACTGCTCTAGAAGTGTGTGTAGTGGGGCAAACATGTCATCACTGTTCTCATGGAACAGAGATTAGATTGAACACAGGACTGATGCACATGAGGCCACATGCATTACCCTTAGTTATTTTTGAAAACATGGCCATGAGCTATGTATGGCAGTGTATGACTCAGACACATGATGCATGTAAACAAAGGGACTATCACCATGTCATCCTTACAGGTCAAGTCCAGAATGTGGCTAACCATCGCCAAGAAGGTGCGTGACGCGGGGGTCGCATATCGTCGGGTCCGGCATTGCCCCAAGAGGTGGCAGGACCTTCGTGGCTGGGCCAAGAGGATTGCGGAGGTCCAGCTGGGCCTGTCACAACCGGGCAAGTGAGGCAGCCGGCGAACAGTGACCCCACACATGCTCCGCATCATAGCGGTGGTCTCCCCTGACCTGGATGGGCAACTGAAGGCCCAACAGCAGCAAGGACGGGGTGAGTCAGTTACATGTTGCACTTCTGTCTTTATTCCGGCAGGTTTTGAGATCTGAGCTTGATGGCACTTTTACAGGTCGTTAGTCTGCCAAATGTGCAATCATTTTCACAAGATGACAATGCTGATAAATCAATAGATGACAGGTAAAGCCCCATTCATCAGGGACATGTGAGTGAGTCATGTTCAGGGATTTTAACAGTAGTGACATGCACATGTGTGCTTTGTAATTTTCACAGGACATGTGTATGAGTTTCAGCAAGAATCCCATAGCTTGACAAGTGTCTGCACATTCACATATTTGTGATCCTGTTCTCAGAGTGGTCTGAACAAATAATTGAAGTATGTTGTGATAGGAGATTTCAATTGTGGAAAACACATGCTAAACATTTTGGCTGAATGATTTGTCCATGTTGAGGCAGAGATTGGTTTGGCTTGGTCCGTGTGCAAATGTTTTCTCCCCAGACGTGCAGCTAATTGTGATCACATGTATCCCATGGGACAGTGACAGCTAGGGTAACTCTGGTCACATGTCACAATGACATGACCCATGATGTCTTGTAAAAATCCACAAACAACATCCGGAAGAGTGAGTCCATGTGTAGCAGTTTGTGATGGTTAAATCACAAGCCATTCAGTCTCAAACACAGGTTGTCAGTGATCGCAACATGGCAGCATTTGTGAGGTATGATGTGAAGTACACAGTCACACCATTTGACATGTGTGTTAATGGTCTTGAATGCTCCAACTTGATTGCTTTCTAAACATGTTTTTTTGGGTATCACTGTCTGATTCTGAGAATTCAAATTTGCACATAAGTTAAGTTTGTTACCCACATTAGTTGTTAGACATGAGCAATATTAGCAGTACAAAGTGCGCATACTGTGTAATCAAAGGGAGGGACAGTCAGGCTTTGTCCAAACAAATGTACTTGTTGTGCCAAGATTGTTCAACAGTGTTGACTGTACTCATGCTGGAAATGGGTTCAGTTACTAGAGTCCCTACAGTCATTGCACCTAGATGGGCCAGCGGAATGGTGTTCCGCATGAGGCATTGTGAAGCTTCAGTTATCAGACGTGGAAGTTTGTAGACCAATTATTACGTATATGAAACTTGATTTTTTTGAATAATCAATTCTTTATGTTTCTGCTACATGACACTGTGCATAGATGACACAGGACAGTGTGCTGCATGGCTGTCAGCCCAGCTATGCGTACTGCCTTGGTGTCTACAGGAAGACACTCATATGTGTGAACTGACATTGGATAAGCAAAGCTAATGAACACGTTATCAATCACTGTGAACTGTGTAACACGACTCATGCAATGAGTATGCATTGTGCATGTTTGACAAGGAAGACATGTGAGCCGATACATATGAGCCAATGGTTTAACATTAGATGACCAAGGATTGCAGAATGTGTACCATGTCTCAATGAAATAAGAGATTCCCATTCCCATTTTGATGTCTCTACTCACTTGCAGGATAGGAGACAGTAATGTCAGTACACAAGTCCGTCATGAGCACAAGACAAAACATTCCCTGCCACAGACTCCATTAGACAACCTTCTGGTTCTGTACTTTGATGTTGATACACACAATGTTGCTGATCACATCATGTGTAATTTAAGCAATGTGAAAGTGTCAGAGTAAAAAGTACCAATTCTGTTAATGCAGCATGCGCTAATAGCACAACTAAATGTGATGTCTAATATCTCTGAACATCTGTGATGTTAACAATGTGTCAACTAGATATGGATGACTCATGGAAATCTTTGTCTTTCTTGGTCACAGCATCATCAGCGGCCACAGGAGGAGACAGTGCCACGGATGTTGTGGGAGCAGAACATCAAATTGGGTCCAGTGAAGAGTCATCGGAGGGGGGGACCCAGTGACGGAGAGTGTGAGGGGAGTCTCATTGGCAGCGGATCTGAAACACCATCTGCAGCTTCAGATTCTGATCACAGCTCCGGTGAGGACTCCCATGTGGTTGTGGGGGACACAGAGATGGCATCAACAACATCAGAGTCCACCTTCACCACCACTACCATCTCCACCCTCCCAGCTGCTCCCAGTTCCAGTGTCCGTGGCCGCACCCGTGGCAGGGGCAAACTCTCCTTTGGGTCAGGCACCTCACCCCCTGCACCTGTCTCCCCTGCTGCCCTCAGTGTTGAGACCAACGACCTCCTGAGGCAGATCCCTGTGGGGCAGACATCAAGGTTGAGTGTCCACCATGCACATATGACTCTTTTGACAGACATGTCATCATACATGGAGGGCATTCACTCAAACATGTCTGCCCTACAGAGATCAAATCAGGCTATGGCCTCAACACTGATGGCAGCACTGTCTCTCCTCCAGCAGTACCTCCCCCCTCCTACCTCTTCCTCATCCACCTTCCCAACTACCCTCCCAGACCCAAGCACATGCAAACACACACATTCACACACTGCAACATCCACACACAGCACACAAACACACAGACAGAAGTTGCAAATCACACACACGCACACTCATGCTACAGACAGCACACTCTCACCAAAGGAAGTGACAGCACCCGACGCACATGCATCCAGTGACACTCCGCGTACCTCACAACCCTCTGCCTCCACAACCCCTACCCTTTCCTCTTCTGTACCCCCGCCAGACCAGGCTCCACACCTTGTTCTCATTGAATTTTTCCCTCCCCAAACATACACCCCCCTCCTAAGAAGAGGAAGTACCTCCAGGATGACACACCAATAGCATCTGCAACCCCACCCCCCCTGAGAAGGAACAGAAAGCAACAGCTCCCTGCTGAAAATCCTTCCAGTCCCAATCAAAAACATCCACTTCTACACCCCATAGATCCCCAGACAAGCCCAGTACATCTAAATTGACTAAAGCCCCACCAAAAAGACCTCTCCCCTCCCCATTTCAGACACACCCCTCAAAAAATATAAGATCCCTAAATTAGTCACGGTCACCCCATCCCCAGCTCCAACTGACCATCCCACTACAGCTGCACCCCCTCACAATCAGAGCCAACCACTGCAGTGGAGTCGCATCTCCCCGTCATCAGACCCTACCACTGAAGTGGACTCTGACACCCCTCCTGATCACATCACTCCCAAAACACAACCCAGTCCCCAATAGTGTGTCCCCTTTGGTGCCTGGCTTGCCCCCAAGATGCCCCTCCAAGGGGAGGTGTCCCCTTGCAGGAATTGTGCAGGCAAGACTAGATGGGCATGATGTTCCAAGCTCATCTGGACAATGGACATTTATGGACTGGCCAATGGCCTTTTGCTATTAATAGATTTTTTTATTGGAGGCTGAATAAAGCATGTTTTATTTTTGTTTACAAATTTTTGTGGCCAACAAATTGTTTCAGAGTCAACTGTGTAACATGTGGAATTGGTTGTTTATATGTACAATGATGTTAGTATGGCATGGATTGCAGTTACATGGAGTTTGGGCACTTTGACAGAATGTATTTTAAAATGTTGGGCCTGCATTTCATGGGTGTCATTGCCAACTTGCGTTTTGGATCATAGTGTGACATGAAGTTACAAACCTTCTCATTTTTAAGCACACTTACACATAGGTCATGCTTTCAGTTGTCAACATATTGCAAGTGTCTCAAAGTGCAACAGTGTAGGCGAAGCATGCTGAATATGTGTGTGATGTGCATTCAGGCACCTGTCTCATCTATTCAGCTGGATACATATTGCTGTTGACTGCATGGCTGTGACTTAGCACACACCCATGTACACAAATTGATTTCACTGGAATTGTATGTGACTTCCAAGCGGTGAATCAATGTATGTGTCTTCTGCAGATCTTGTAGAATAGTGGCAAGGTAAACCTTGCTTCATTCAGGTGTGATGCCACTGTGGGCAAAAAGCATTAATGGCTTTGAACACACCATGTGCATTTACTGGGCACATGGTGAGTGTAAGTTGAGTAGTATTCTCACAGTATTCCAACCATCTGCTTCTACTGGAATCAAATAATAGCATGGAGTTTTTGTTAGGCAAGGGCTATGTTTTCTTTATAGTCTATTGATCACACATTTAGCTGATGTTCATGCCATCCTGCTTTTGGTAGGTCACATTGCAAGTATGTTGTTTATGCATTATCCCAGCTTGGATTGCATTTTGCGACCACACACTAGCCGTAGTTGAGCATATGAATTATGTGTCATATGTATTTTGAGAATGACTGACAAGGGTGTTGATATGAGCTACATTGATGATGTTCCATGTCACACCAAGCTGTATTATGAGTGCTGTGACGTCAGTTGACTTGGCAGGTGGTACATGTGGTGAGGCAAGTGTACAGTGAGTACACAGAAAGGATGTTTGTCTATCTACTGTGCAGATGGTCACAGATTTTGAGTCTCCACCATGCTCCTAGTTGCCACACATGTGAGGATGTGTTGATGGAAATATGCGTTTTGACTGATGTATGATCAGTCGTTCATGTTGCATGTGCTGAGCTTCCTTGCACGAGGGTTAAGGTGAGAGTGACTAGTATTTAAGGTATTGGTGTGAGTGTAGATACATACGTCATGTTGGCAGGACAAATTTAGTGGTTCTCAGAGGGTGTGAGGTATGATTTGAATGCATAGGCAGATCTTGTGTAGGGGACATGAGGTATCCACATTCACCCTATGTGAGGGTTTATTGATACAATTATGTGATTCCAAGTATGCAACAGTTTGAATCTTGTGCAAGGTATGAGATGAATGGGTAGATGAGATAGGTGTTGAAGCACTTAGACAAGGTTGCATTTGGGTAGGTGGTGATCTGTAGTCTGTGTGTCTACAGTGAGGGATGACTGTGACCAGGCATTGACAAATGAGTGATCATAGTTGTTGATGTTCAATACTCAATGGTGTAATAGGTCATGTAAGTAACATGTGGATGTGACAGTGCCACAGAAAGACAACGTTCAACTTGTCCTTTGTGCCAAAGGGTTTATGTGTATGTGAAGGGTATACGCCAGTTGTGTACTGTAGTCTGCAGAAATGTGAAATGTGTAGTGTCATATAGTTGATGTATGTTGTTCTAGCATCTGTGTATGCATGTGTTGTAGAAATGACAATCTGGGTAACTTAAGCAGAGTAGGGTGTGTGTGTGTGATGATATGTGACTTACTGGGGACATATCCATTGAGCAATGTAACTGTCTTGTTGTCAGAAGTGGAAATGTATTAAGTTTGCATGTCAGAGTGGGCAGTGATGCTGCACGTTGTGATATGAGTGCATTCCTAATACATTGCAGAGGGTGCTTATGGTGATGAGCGTGGTCATTTTTACATGTAAAGTTTGTCGTCTGCTGAGGATGTGATGAGTACAGTACATAGTGTCCATGTCGTGTATGTGCGAGTTGTGTACATAGTGATGTGCATATATGTGTATTTGTGTGAAGGGGAGCACGAGTGAGCTTGTGACAATTGTTTTTGAACAGTTGGAGTACAAGGCTGTAGCTTGCGGACCAAAAATGTTTTTCCAAATAGCTGCAGCATATGTGGCTTATGACATGCTTGTGTGTTTGCTAGTGTTTAATGTTGAGCATGTACTTTGTGGTGGATGTGAGAGGTGTCAGCTGCACAAGTATCTTTCATGCAGATCATGAGGTAATGTTGATGTGTACATATTGTTAGATTTTGTGTATGTTTGTAGTCAAATACAGTTGTCAAAGTGAATATGTAGATGTGGAATTTGTTGTCTGCAGCTTGATGTCTGCCAATGGATTTTCATTTCTGATTGTGTGAATGTCCACTTTGAGTACACTGTTATATGCTAAACCTTTTGGCATCAGTGGAAAAGTTTCCTCAACCTAGCCTTGCCTTGTGTGAGTTGTGTGTTGGCATATGTGGCATTTCACCCTTAGTAGGTATTTGTACTCATTAATTGGTCATTGTTGGCCGTTGAAAGTGCCCAGGGATGGATGTGGTGATTACTACATTTGCAATGTCATGAAGCATGAACAATGGATGACAATCCCTTCCTTTGAGGGGTACAGCTCCATCAATGTCCAAGTAATGGATGTGTGTTGTTGTTCTACCTGGGGTAAGAGTAGCCCGGGAACGCATGCTCAGACTTGCCAGTACACTACACACGCATGGTTATTGCTGGCATTGTGAGTTTGAATGTCCAAGGTATGCTGACACCAAGGGAGATGGTCATTGTGATGATGTCTGTAGTTGTGCTAAGGAAAACACATGGCACTGTGAGCAAACACACATTTGACACTGGAACAGTACACCCATTTCCATTATTTTTATCATTCTCACAACTATTATTGCCACTGATCTGGTTTAGAAAGGGTCGCCCTTGTGTGTGTCCATGAGTGCTCACATTGTGCACATTTAATACCGACTAATGGCTTGATGCAAATATTTGTTTGTTGAAAATGTCCTTGATGTTTCAATGGATTGTTTTGGACATTGTTTCAGTGCCAAATGTGGACAAAGCGGACTTAATTCGGCACATGTCTCTCATCCTCACAAGATGTACACATATTTCCTGGCTTCAGGATGACTAAGTGATTTGTGTTTTTGATCCACAGATTGAGTCACCACCCTACCATCCTCACCCGTACTGGCAGCTTATCTTACTCAATGAGCTGTGCACTAGCCACACCAACACTGTTTGTGGATCCTACCTCCTGTGACTCATGCATACTCATACTACTATACAGGGCACAATCTGCACATTCCAAATGAGATTATTAATTTCTGGCATACACTACAGATTGAGGGGCTAGATGGAGATTGGCTGCGAATGACATTCGCAAAAGATGTCCATAGACACATGCAGATTGGTATTTTTGTTCAGCGGTACCAGTCCACACATGGGGACAGTATCCTACATTTATGTTGGCTCATGCTTCTTTCTAAATACAATATTGTTTATGACTCTAAATGTATCAATGCCAACTGTGACACAACCACTTCTGTGTTGTTGTTGTTGGAGACACTGAACGCAGTACTGAGTGGCTGTGTCTGTGGACATGTGTGTTGTCTGTGCTGATATCCTCTGTGCTTTCCTGTACCCAGATGCATCACAATGTCTTACTTTTGTTAGTACACTGGAGTGGTGTTGCCCTGCAATGTTTTTGTGTGTGTTGTGGTGGACTTATGCATTCACTGTGTGATACACACATACGTGTGTTTTTTGGAATTCCTGGGGCAGCGTTAAATGTGCTATTCCCCTAGTATTTAGTGTGCTGACTGTAACTACCTGATGATGAAATTCCCTCATTATACATACATGACATGCTATGGACCCATGTTCTGATTGTGATCACAATGATGCTCAGGCCCTCTGAAAGTAATTGGCACACAATCTGTGATCATCTCTTGAACCTGGCCTCTGTGCTTTTACTGGACAAAGGTTTTGTGGTGAAATGAACAATGCTGCTGATCAAGGTTGTGGTATGTAGGTCATACTGTCCAGTTGTGACTTGCCTCCCTGCAAGAACCCTACATTGAATGCCAAATCCCTGCACCTGGCATGACCTGATAGTGATGTTCGTGTGTTTGACATGACACTACCTCTGTCAAGGCATGTAAGGCAGTGCACCATGTTGGTTCTGCCACAAAGGCTTTCCCCCAGCCTCTATTCACAGTGCAGCTGATGATCCATGGAAATTGTGTTCTAATGTTGCAGTGGCCTGGTGGGGACCATGTAAGTGTGTAAGTCCATTAGTGTGGTCTATGAAGGCCCACCTAACCATGGTCCACAGGTGACCCTGGTGTACCTACATCTCCACTCTACCCATTCCTCAAAGTTGACAGTTACTTTTGCTGCAACAGTGGGTGAATGCCTTTCATTGAAAATAACCTGTGAGATTGTTTATGTGGACATTCCTGCAGCATGTAATCCACATGTACTGATTTAGAAATTTGGTTTGATCATAAGTTACATTGTTCATGTACAAATGTCTTGCTTTAATTTCTACCCCAACCCCAGATATGCATCTTCATGTATGGGGGTATTTCCCCTAAACCCCAGGTATGCATCTTCATGTATGGGGGTATTTTGCCCAACCCCAGATATGCATCTTCATGTATGGGGGTATTTCCCCCCAACCCCAGGTATGCATCTTCATGTATGGGGGTATTTATCCCAACCCCAGATATGCATCTTCATGTATGGGGGTATTTCCCCCTAACTCCAGGTATGCATCTTCATGTATGGGGATATTTCCCCCAACTCCAGATATGCATCTTCATGTATGGGGGTATTTCACCCCAACCCCAGATATGCATCTTCATGTATGGGGTATTTCCCCTCAGCCCCAGATATGCATCTTCATGTATGGGGGTATTACCCCCCAACCCCAGATATGCATCTTCATGTATGGGGGTATTTCCCCCCCAAACCCAGATATGCATTTACACATATGGTGTATCCCCTACCAGACCACAGATTTGCTTCTAAATTGCTGTGGGTATTTGCCACCCTCATATTCACTCAACATTGCTGTGCGTATTGGTCACCCACCCCTATTGGCTTAACATTGCTGTGGGTATTGGCCACCTCCCCCTATTGATTCAACATTGCTGTGGGTATTTGCCACCCCCTATTGATTCAACAATATTGTGGGTATTTGCCACCCCCCTATTAACTCAACATTGCTGTGGGTATTTGCCACCCCCCCTATTGATTTAACATTGCTGTGGGTATTTGCCACCCCCCTATTAACTCAACATTGCTGTGGGTATTAGCCACACCCCCTATTAACTCAACATTGCCGTGGGTATTTGCCACCCCCCTATTGATTCAACATCGCTGTGGGTATTTGCCACCCCACATATTGACTCAACATTGCTGTGGGTATTTGCCACCACCCTATTGACTCAACATTGCTGTGGGTATTGGCCACCCACCCCTGTTGACTCAACATTGCTGTGGGTATTGGCCACCACCCCCTATTGATTCAACATTGCTGTGGGTATATGCCACCCCTCCATTGATTCAACATTGCTGTGGGTATTTGTCACCCCCCCTATTAACTCAACATTGCTGTGGGTATTAGCCACCCTCCATATTAACTCAACATTGCTGTGGGTATTTGCCACCCCACATATTGATTCAACATTGCTGTGGGTATTTGCCACCCCCCCTCACCCCCCCTATTGATTCAACATTGCTGTGGGTATTTGCCACCCCCCATATTGACTCAACATTGATGTGGGTATTTGAACAACCCACATTTGCCCCCCAAACACCAATTTGACACCACAATGCAAGTAATATTCTCCCACCCCCCTTTTTGCTGTATTTGCGACTCTGCTTTCTGTTGTATTGTCTTTCACATGGTATTTACGTTATTCTGTATGTGTAGGTGTTGGCCTTACCTTCTGTGACAAACGCGTTGGTTGCGGTTGTAGTAGTTCTCGAAGAGGTAGAGTATGGGGATGACATGCACGATCGGATTCATGGCTGCACCGTCTCATTCGTAGGATTCATGTTGCGGCGCGAGTCGGTGCTGAAATACTCCTCTTCCGGCTGCTCTGACGTGTTGGTTGTAGCGACGGATTTGGCGCATGGGAAGTATGCATCGTACTTCGGCTTTCGGAATCTGACTTGGAAATGCCTCTGGACGACTCCTTTCTGCGTTTCCGGAGTCTTTTCGTTTGGACAGTGAGGACGGAATCGGAGTGACCGTGTCGTTCAGAGAGTAAAGGGTTTTGTTCATCGTACTGCGTCGTTTGGTTTAACCGGCTCCCAATAGGAGTCGGTTGTACTGTTCGCCTCCGGACGCATTTGGGAGTGCCTTCCGCATGACATCGGAATTGGGCCCTAAATAGTTGAAATGTACAAAATCCACTTCAAAATATTACACAATAAAAATATTACAAAGACAATCAATACTACATAATCTCATATTTTTTGTGCAGTATAAAATTTAGTATGATAGTATCTAAAAACACACAAATCTATCTAGAATCTTCATATTCATATTTATATTTTAAACTATAAAATTGCTTTTTAACCCCTTAACTGCTGGACCTTCCCCCCCCCCTCCCCCAACCAGTGCTGAGCCCTTTTTTGGCTATTTCGGGTAGTTCGCGCTTAGGCCCCTGTAACTTTTTGTCCACATAAGGTATCCATGTCAAATTTGAGTCCTTTTCTTCCAACATCCTGAGGACTCTAACGGTACCCAGGGTTTGTGGATTCCCCTGAAAGTGTCTGTTTTTTTCCCCTGCAAATGGTATCAATAAAGCGTTTGCTGTGATAAAATCACAATTTTCCCAGCTTTCAGAAACAGGCAGACTTTTGTTAGAAACCCAAACTTTTCTACACAGTTTTGGCATTTTAGTGGGACATAGCCTATTTTTTCTATTTTTTGTGCTTTCAACCTCCTTTCAGTTACTGCTAGAAATTGATGTAAAACCAATAATGGATCCCAGAAAGCCATACATTTCTGAAATGTAGACACAATTCTGAATTCAGCAAGGGGTCATTTGTGTAGATCCTTCAAGGTTTTCCTATAGAAAGTAACAGTTCAAATTAAAACATATTGAAAATGAGTTGAAAAAATCTGCTATTTGTGTCTGCATTTTCAGCTGTAACTTCTTCTAAGTATAATAGATTTTTACAAGCAATATACCGTTATGTCCACTGGAGCCTTATGGTTGCAGGGGTATATAGGACTTGTAGGTTCATCAAGAATCCGAAGTGCCCAGAGACAATAACTGAGCTGCACCTTGCTATGGTTTTTCTTTGTGTACCTGGTATACAGCAATTCACTTGGTAAAATAAAAAGAGTGGAAAATAGGTATCAAGGAAAACTATGTATTTTCGAAATGGGAACAACATATGGAGTTTAGAAGCAGTGTTTATTGGCACAACTCCATATATGTGGGTACCTATACCAGCATGTGAATCAGAGGTTATTTTTGAAAATTAATTCTTTTTTACACACTGTCTTACATTTGGAAGGGATAAATGCATAGAAAGTCAATTGGCAAAAACACTTGTTCTACTATTCTGTGTTTCCCTAAGTCTCCCGGTAAAAATGGTACCTCACTTGTGTGGGTAGGCATAATGCCCGCGACAAGACACGGCCTAAAATGCAACGTAGGCACATCATTTTTTTCCAGTGAAAAGTCACCCTTTTTTTGCAGTGTGCCTATCTGTAGTTTTTGGACCCTAGCTCAGCTGGCACCTAGGAAAACCTAGCAAAACTGTAAACTTTTGAAAACAAGACACCCAGGGGAATCCAGGAAGGGGTGACTTGTGTGGCTCTCACCAGGTTCTGTTACCCAGAATCCCTTGCAAACCTCAAACTTTGTAAAAGAAAAAAACATTTTCCTAACATTTCTGTGATGGAAAGTTCTGGAATCTATGTGGATCCACAAAATTCCACCCACCCCGCATTCCCCAAAGTCTCCCGATAAAAACAATACCTCACTTGTGTGGGTAGGCTTTGTGCCCGCCACAGGAAACGGCCCAAAACGCAACATGGAGACACCACGTTTTTACAGTGAAAACTGACCCTTTTTTTGCAAAGTGCCAGCTGTAGATTTTGAACCCTAGCTCTGCCAGCACTTAGGGAAAACTATACACCCAGGGAATCCAGGATGGGGTGACTAGTCTGTCTCTCACCAGGTTCTGTTACCCACAATCCCTTGCAAACTTTAAATTTTGTTAAAAAAAAAACCACATTTTCCTCACATTTCTGTGATGGAAAGTTCTGGAATCTGCGTGGATCCACAAAATTCCACCCACCCCGCATTCCCCAAAGTCTCTCGATAAAAATGGTACCTCACTTGTGTGGGTAGGCCTAGTGCTCGGGACAGGAAACGGCCCAAAACGCAACATGGACACACCACATTTTTACAGTCAAAACTGACCCTTTTTTTGCTAAGTGCCTAGCTGTAGAGTTTGAACCCTAGCTCTGCCGGCACCTAGAAAAACCTAGCAAGCCTATACATTTTTGAAAACTTGACACCCAGGGGAATCCAGGATGGGGTGACTGTGTGGCTCTCACCAGGTTCTGTTACCCAGAATCCCTTGCAAACCTCAAATTTTGGAGAAAAAAAACTAATTTTCCTCACAATTCTGTGATGGAAAGTTCTGGAATCTTCGTGGATGCACAAAATTCCACCCACCCCGCATTCACCAAAGTCTCTCGATAAAAACAGTATATCACTTGTGTGGGTAGGCCTTGTGCCCGTGAAAGGAAATGGCCCAAAACGCAATGTGGACACATCACCTTTTTACAGTGAAAACTGACCCTTTTTTTGCACAGTGCCTAGCTGTGGATTTTGAACCCTAACTCTGGCGGCACAAAGGCAAACCTAGCAAACCTATACATTTCTAAAAACTAGACACCCAGGGGAGTCGAGGGAGGTATCGCTTGCGTGGACACCCCAACATTTTCCTACCCAGAATCCCCTGCAAACCTCAAATTTAGCTGAAAAAATGACTATTTTCTCAAATTTCAGTGTGGGTAAGTTGTGGGATCACCAGGCTGACACAAATTTCCTACCACCCAGCGTTCCCCCAGGTCTCCCGATAAAAATGGTACCTCACTCGTCTGAGTGGCCCAAGTACCCGCGTCAGGCAAGGGCCTAAAACGTGTTGAGGAGACATCAAATTGCCTATCACAAAATGACCTGGTTTTGCAAGGGGTGTCACCTGGGGTTTTGGCCCCGGGCTCGGCGGCCATCTCGGGAAACCCACCAAACCCACACATTTCTGAAAACTAGACACCCTGGGGAGTCCAGGGAAGTATGGATTGCGTGGACCCCCCAACATTTTCCTACCCAGCATCCCCTGCAAACCTCAAATTTAGCTGAAAAAATGACTTTTTTTCTCACATTTCTGTGTGGGAAAGTTGTGGTATCACAGGGCTGACACAAATTTTCTACCACCCAGCGTTCCTCCAGGTCTCCCGATAAAAATGGTCCATCACTCGTGTGGATGGCCCAAGTACCCGCAACAGGCAAGGGCCCAAAACGTATTGAGGGGACATCAAAATTGCCTATCACAAAACAAAGTTGTTTTGCAGGGGGGGGCACCAGAGTTTTTGGCCCCGGGCTGGTGGCCATCTAGGGAAACCTACGAAACCCACACATTTCTGAAAACTAGACACCCTGGGGAGTCCAGGGAGGTATGGCTTGCATGGATCCCCTAACGTTTTCTTACCCAGAATCCCCTGCAAACCTCAAATTTAGCTGAAAAAATAACTTTTTCCACACATGTTTGTGTGGGGTGACCGTGCTGGCACAAATATCCTACCACCCAGCGCTCCCCTTGTTCTCCCAAGCAAAATGATACCTCACTTGTGTGGGTGGGCCAAGGACCTGTGACTGTTTAAGGCCAAAAACATAGGGATTAAGGGTATAGCACAGCGAATACTAAGCGGTACATTTTAGAAAAAAATACATTTCTAGCCGATTCTGCATTGGACAGCCACACAAGTGGTCTATCACAAGGAGGTATCCCAATATGGTGCTATAATCTTCTAAGTGCTATATTTTTCTAAATCTTTGAAAATTCATATCTCCGGTTCCCTACATTGGATTTTTGTTGTTACTTTTGGTGTCATTTTAAAGATAAAACTATTTCCTATTTTCATAAATTGGTGTTGGATTTTTATTATGTGTTGTGTCTTCATTATTTACTGAATTGGTGTTTTTAAATGCTTTACATACCTGTGCTCGCAGCCACGTTACCAAGGGTTGAGCATAGGAATAATTTTCTAAGACCTATGCTGAGTCCTATCATGTGTTAGTGGCCTTATTGCCAGTGACAGACCTACATTTGCCCCTACCAATAATCCACTTTTCAACATTTGGTGCTCAGCGGTGTGGATGAGGACTTGTGTTTAAAAGTACACCTTTCAGTAAAGTGAATTAAGATTATAAAAATCCTCTAAATTGCCTTAGAACAAAACTTTTGAGTTTGATTTTTGGAATTTGGACTAAACAGTTTTTGATCCATTGTTTTGATTTTTCCAAATTGTTGTAAGTCTGTTGTGCCTAGTTTTTGTGACCCAAAACTAGGGAACCATGGAGCTGGACCTGGCTAAACTGTCCCAGTTCAAGATAGCTGATCTTAGGGTACAGTGTAGGCTTAGGGGGCTGCCTGCTTCCAACAGGATTAGGAAGGCAGGGTTACTTAAGTCCCTACAGGCCTGGGCTGGGGTAGCTGAGGAGATTCAAGGGGGGATGGAGGGTGTTCCCCCCAACCTTACCCAAGAGGGGGGTGAGGATGGTGCCTCTTCCATTATCTCTAATGTTAGCCCTATGATTCCAGATGGTGGGAGTGGGGAAGGGTCCCTTACTCAGGAACCACCACCATCCCTTGCAGAGAGACAGCTTCAGGCTCAGTTAGCTTTGATAGCTTTGGAGCAGAGGAAACTGGAATTGGCTGAGAAGAGATGGGAGAGGGAGGAGGCATTGAAAAGAAATGGTGGCAGTGAAAATGATGAAGATTTTGAAATGTCCAGGGGTTGGGCATTTGATCACAAACTTCCCAAGGGTATAGTACCCAAGTACACTGAGGGGGATGACATTGACAAATGGCTAGCAGCTTTTGAGAGGGCCCTTAGAATGAGTAGGGTCCACTCTAAGTATTGGGGTGCACTCCTGTGGGAGTTGATTCCAGTAGCTGGGAGGGATAGGCTCCTGACCCTGAAGGGAGAGGATGCAGAATCATACCAGCAGATGAAGGCATGCTTAGTTAAGAGATTTGGTCTGACTCCAGAGCAGTACAGGGTGAAGTTTAGAGGCACCCAGAAATTGAGTTAAAAGTCTTGGGTAGACTTTATGGACGTTTCAGTGAAGGCACTGGAAGGCTGGATTGTTGGTAACAAAGTTGACACATATGAGGGATTGTATAGTTTGTTTTTGAAAGAACATATTTTGACTCATTGTGCAGAAGAGAAGTTGCGCCAGTATCTAGTGGACTCTAAGCTGACAGACCCCAGAGAGCTGGGTGAAGCAGCTGATGAGTGGGTGAGAACCCGGGTTTCCATACAGCACCAGGGGGTGACCAGAAGAAAGGAGGACAGGTCCCTCCCCAGGGGAAAGCCCAAGGGAAAGAAGGTCAAAACCAGAAGGAGTCCTCCAAAGACCCACAAAAACCTGCACAAGGAGGGGGGGCCCGAGCCAACCCAAATCCAAAGGGAGGTGGAATCAGGGAAAGAATGGTAGGTTCTTTGATCCCTCAAAAGTGGGTAAGTGCTTTGACTGTAACCAGCCAGGGCAAAAACAGGGAGATGCTGTCTGCGTCAAGAAGCTCCCCCAAGGGGCCATCCACAGGGATTACCAGTGTCAGTGTAGGGGTGGAGAGTGGTGCCCCAGTGAGGAGTAGTCAGGTGGTGGAAGCAACCTTAGTGTCCCTGGGTGGGGTGAATATTGCAACCCTTGCTGCCTTACCTCCAAACATGGGCAAGTACAGGCAGAGGCCTAAAGTAAATGGGACTGAGGTTGAGGCTATAGGAGACACTGGGGCTAGTGTAACTATGGTCCTGGATGAGCTGGTGCCTCCAGAAAGGTTGTTACCTGGTGAGTTTCACCAGGTGACTTATGCAGATAGCACTACCAAACTCCATCCCATGGCTGTGGTGGATTTGGAATGGGGAGGTGTGACAGGCCCTATGAAGGTAGCTGTGTCAAAGGTGCTCCCAGTCCAGTGTTTACTGGGCAATGATCTTGAAGCCTCTATGTGGTCAGAGGTGGAGAGAGGACTCCATATGAAAATATTGGAGCTCCCTGAGTGGGTATGTGCTGTGACTAGGTCACAGACTAGCCAGAAGGGAGGGGCTGGACACTTGGACCCTGGAACAAAGGGCCAAGCATCCAAGGACAAGGGTACTGGGCCTGGTGAGCCAGCCCAGGGAACTCCAGAGGTGCAGGAAGAATCTAACCCTGATGGGGAGGATCTGGCCTCTGAGGGAGGGACTCCATCCCTGCCAGAGCTGTCAGATTTGGCAGAACTGACAAGAGCAGGTGGACCCTCCAGAAAGAAGTTCAGTAAGGGACAGCGTGACTGTCCCACCCTTGAGTGCTTGAGGCGGATTGCTTCTAAGCAAGAGGAGGGGGATGACAGTGGGTTTCACAAACTCTACTGGGAAGATGGACTGCTTTATACTGAGGCCAGAAACCTCAAGGAGGGGGCCACCAGGAGGTTGGTGGTGCCCCAGAAGTACAGAGAGTTCATCCTGACTTTGGGTCATGATATCCCCTTGGCAGGACATTTGGGACAGACAAAGACATGGAACCGATTGGTGAACCATTTCTACTGGCCCCATATGTCTGAAAAGGTAAAGGAGTTTTGCAGCTCCTGTATCACCTGTCAGGCCAGTGGCAAGGCAGGGGGCAAGACAAAGACTCCCCTAATACCACTGCTAGTGGTGGGGGTTCCTTTTGAAAGGGTGGGGATGGACATTGTTGGTCCCCTGGACCCACCTACTGCATCAGCGAATAGGTATATCTTAGTGGTAGTTGAACATGCCACTAGGTACCCTGAAGCCATACCTCTTAGAACCAGTGATGCTCCTGCGGTGGCTAGAGCATTGCTTGGTGTGTTCACCAGAGTGGGTTTTCCAAAAGAGGTGGTGTCAGATAGGGGCAAGAACTTCCTTTCCAGCTATCTGACTGCTATGTGGGATGAGTGTGGTGTCAACTACAAGTTCACCACCCCCTATCACCCACAAGCAAATGGTCTTGTTGAGAGATTCAACAAAACCCTGAAGGGCATGCATGATAAATGGGTTGTCAGAGAAACTCAGGAGGAGATGGGATGTTCTCCTCCCATGCTTACTGTTTGCCTACAGGGAGGTGCCACAGAAAGGGGTTGGTTTCAGTCCCTTTGAGTTATTGTTTGGACACCCTGTGAGGGGGCCATTGAGCCTGCTAAGAGAGTCTTTAGAGAAGCCTCTTAAAGAAGCTAAGGACAATGTGCTTGACTATGTGCTAGGCCTGAGATCTAGGATGGCAGAGTACATGTACAAGGCAAACAGGAAACTGGAGGCCAGCAGGAGCTCATGAAGCACTGGTATGATCAAAAGGCTACTATGCCTGAGTATACTCCAGGACAATTGGTGTGGGTGTTGGAGCCTGTGGCTCTCAGGGCCCTCCATGATAAGTGGAGTGGGCCCTATCCAATCTTAGAAAAGAAGGGTGAGGTTACCTATTTGGTTGACCTTGGCACCCCCAGGAACCCTCATAGGGTCCTGCATGTGAATAGATTGAAACCCCACCATGACAGGGCAGACATGACCATGATACTGGTCACTGATGAGGGTGTGGAGGAGGAAACTGAGCCTGTGCCCACTAATGTGCAAGATGGGTCAGTGGAGGGAGTGGTGCTCTCTCACAAGTTGACAGACCAGCAGCACAGAGACTGTAAGCAAGTGCTGGAACAGTTTGCTGGCCTGTTCTCTTTGACCCCAGGCATCACTGAGTGGTGTGTGCACCACATTGACACTGGTAACAGCCTACCTGTCAAAAATAAACTGTACAGGTTGTCTGACCATGTCAGAGCCAGCATTAAAGCTGAGGTTGCTAAGATGCTGGAACTGGGGGTAATTGAACCGTCTGAGAGTCCATGGGCCAGTCCAGTGGTGCTGGTACCTAAACCTAATCCTCAGGGGGGACCCAAGGAGTTAAGGTACTGTGTGGACTACAGAGGATTGAATGCAGTTACAAAGACTGACGCTCACCCTATACCTAGAGCTGATGAGCTCATTGATAGGTTAGGGGCTGCTAAGTACCTGAGTACTTTTGATTTGACTTCAGGTTACTGGCAGATTGCCTTCACTGATGGAGCAAAGGAGAGGCCAGCATTCTCCACCCCAGAGGGACATTATCAGTTCAAGGAAATGCCCTTTGGATTAAAGAATGCACCTGCCACCTTCCAAAGGTTGGTGAACAGGGTCTTGTCTGAGTTGGAACAGTTCAGTGCAGCTTACCTGGATGATATAGCTGTATACAGTTCTACCTGGGGGGATCACTTAAACCACCTAAGGGAAGTGCTTCAGGGCATGCAGCAAGCAGGCCTGACTATTAAGGCCAGTAAGTTCCAAATAGGGCAGAGTTCTGTGGTGTACCTGGGCCACCTGGTAGGTGGGGGCCATGTACAGCCTCTCCAAGCTAAAATCCAAACTATTTTGGATTGGACAGCTCCTGTTACCCAGACTCAGGTCAGGGCATTCCTTGGACTGACAGGGTACTATAGAAGGTTTGTTCAAAATTATGGGACCATTGTGGGGCCCCTAACAGAACTCACTTCTAAAAGAGGCCCAAGAAGGTGGCTTGGACCCCAGAGTGTCAGAAGGCCTTTGACACTCTGAAAGCTGCTATGTGTTCAGCACCAGTGCTACTGGCCCCTGACTACACAAAATAATTTGTGGTTCAGACAGATGCTTCAGAGCAAGGGATTGGGGCAGTGTTGTCACAGCTAAATGAAGAGGGCCTTGATCAGCCAGTTGCCTTTATTAGCAGGAGGCTTCTTCCCAGAGAGCAGAGGTGGAGTGCCATTGAGAGAGAGGCTTTGCTGTGGTTTGGTCCCTGAAAAAGTTGAGACCATATTTGTTTGGGACTCACTTCCGTGTTCAAACTGACCACAGGCCTCTCAGATGGCTCATGCAGATGAGAGGGGAGAATCCCAAGCTGTTAAGGTGGTCCATTTCCCTACAGGGGATGGACTTTACAGTGGAACACAGACCTGGGGTTGAACATGCAAATGCAGATGGACTTTCCAGGTTTTTCCACTTAGCTGATGAGGACTACCAGGGTGTAGGTTAGTAACCCATCACCTTTCGTTTGGGGGGCTATGTTGCAAAGTCATCCTGTGCCCTGGGCACCCCCCAACCTTTTGCTGACTGATACTGGTGGTAACTGACTTTGACTGACCCTGGGCTCTGCCTAACCAGGCCCAGGGCCAGTGCTATGCTGAAAGAGACACATTAGAATACAGTTAAAACACCTACATACACTAGGGTACACAATGGTATGGTGGGGTACCCCTGTGATTGGCATGACCTATCCTATAAGACCCTAGTATATAATAGGGCAGGGGGATTGAAACTACCTAAAAGTCCCTAGTACCCTAGGGCATGGCAGTTTAGAGGCCAGCAGCTCTTTTTGCACTTGCATGTGTGCACTGCTGAAGCCTGAGGTCAGTTTAAAAGCAGCCCTGGGTGCCAGGACTGCTTTTAAAAACTAAATTGTGCCCAAACTTGACTTTGGTGTTTGGGGCACTTACAAATGGATAACCTACAATGTTATGGCATATTAGGGACCCCCAGGGTCTCCCCTAGGTGTCCCAGGGGTGGGGGGTCAGGTATCTATAAGGTAGACCCTTATAAAAATGAGTTTTATATGCCCTGGCTTAAGTGAAATTTTATATTTCACTCCCCACATTGTGGAAAGTGCTGCCCAAATTCGACTTTGATGCTAGGAGCACTGTGAAGTGGGGATCTGCAATATTTTTACAGATTCAGAACCCCTAAAGTCTCCCCTAGTTGTCCCATGGGGTGGGGGTCCTGTAGATATAAGCAAAGTACTTATAAAATATGTTTTTGTAAGTCCTGGTGCTGGAAAAATGGCCCAAGTCATTTTTCCTATTGCAAATCCCCTGTTACATAGGTTAACATGGTAGAAAGTTATTAACTAATAACTCTTGATAGGAGAGGGCTAGAAGTGCCATTCAAAGACTTCCCTGAATGGTATTAATAAATTCAACAATATGATATTGTTGAATTTCTCCTAAAGTGTACATACAAGAAGTTATAAGACTTTCTTGTTTGTAAGTCCAGATTCAGCCTTCCAGTGGTCTGCCCTG
This sequence comes from Calotriton arnoldi, assembly GCA_963921515.1. Classification (NCBI taxonomy): domain Eukaryota; kingdom Metazoa; phylum Chordata; class Amphibia; order Caudata; family Salamandridae; genus Calotriton; species Calotriton arnoldi. The sequence goes on from CAWUFW010004435.1 coordinate 467,248, forward strand.
ATTGGTCAGAGTTAAGTGGATTAGCCAGGCTGCCTTGAAGAGGTGATAAAGAGCCCCTGGTGTCAACCAGCTCTGCTGGCAGGGCAGTGTGCTGTTCCATAGGAATGCCAGTCCAGGGGGAGGAGTTGTAAACTATGTTCATCAAAGAGGAGAGCAGAGAACAGTGTCATTTACAACTCTGAACTTCCCACCTTAGGCAGATGGTAGGATTAAGGAAGGTATGAGCAGATGCATGGGGGAGAGTCTAAGTAAATTAGCCATCCTAGGGGTGTGTTTAGCCAGCTCTTACCTCCTTGCTGGAAAATCAACCATTATGGATTTGGAAGATCTGATGCACTCTGGGACAAAATAATGCCACACTCTACAGGATGTGGTCATATGTTTGAGGAGTTACCCTGCTCCCATTGGTCAGGAAGTGACCTCCTGCTTGACCCAGAGAACTTGGAATAAGTATCTGAGAGGGGCAGAGCCCGCCAGATCTGCTGCTTGAAACTTACTGAAGCAAGACATTGCCAAGCTGAGAAGTTTTGCTGTGCAAAGATTTCTAAGGCCTGACCTCTGAAGACTGCGCCATCTGAAACTACAGCCCTGTGGATTATCTTGCTGAAAAGGAACTAAAGAGTGGACTCCCTGAAAGCTACAGGTTAAAAGAGCTCATCTGGAACATCACCAACTAAATCTGCACCTTGGAGAACTACCAGTGGATTTGTAAGGGTGACGTCCAAGTGGATTGTGGGAACTGCAGTCCTCAACTTTCAAGGACCATCTTGGAGCTTCCAGACCCTTGGAGTGAGTTTGAGACACTTTGGGACCCTTTGAGGAACTTCAGGAAGAAGTTCAAGAAGTTTGGAGAACTTTGAAAATAAGCTCCATAGAGGGACCGACTCAACCTGGTCAGCCAAGCTGCCTGCCTTCAACCGCGAGCCGGCCAAGCCACCTAGGTTCGTCCCACTAAAAGCTCCGTCGGTCCAACTTCCAGAGTTTGACCGGGACTAGAAGAAATCTGAAGCCGGCGAACCCTCACCGGATCCGGCTACATGAAGAGCATTAAGAGACCCCGTGAGAAAAAGCTCCAGAAAAGTTTCTAAGTCCACTCGTAGAAAAGGTGACCGGGAGCAACCGCGAGAGCCAAGCCGCCTGCCTTCCATCGCGTGTCGGCCTGGGCTCCTGGGTTGCCCCGCTGAAGCGCTAAAGAAAAAGTTCCTAAGTCCGCTCCAGGGAAGTTGACTGGGAGCTCGTCGAAAGGCAATCCGACAAACCCTCACCGAATCCGGACTGGCTGGGAGCTTCGAGGGACCTCGGGGAGAAAAGCTCCAGAAAAGTTTCTAAGTGTGAAGGTAGAAACTGAGAACGGGACCTGCCGCGAGCTGTAGCCGCCCAGGGCTCCATCGCGGTCGGCCTGAAACTTTGACTTTGACCCGGTCTATCGCGAGCAGGTATCCCAATATGGTGCTATAATCTTCTAAGTGCTATATTTTGCTAAATCTTTGAAAATTCATATCTCCGGTTCCCTACATTGGATTTTTGTCGTTTTGGTGTCATTTTAAAGATAAAAATATTTCCTATTTTTATAAATTGGTGTTGGATTTTTATTATGTGTTGTGTCTTAATTATTTACTGAATTGGTGTTTTTAAATGCTTTACATACCCGTCTTTGAAGTTAAGCCTGTCTGCTCGCTGCTTACCAAGGGTTGAGCATAGGAATAATTTTCTAAGAACTATGCTGAGTCCTATCATGTGTTAGTGGCCTTATTGCCAGTGGCAGACCTGCATTTGCCCCTACCAATAATCCACTTTCCAACACTCTAGTTTTCAGAAATGTGTGGGTTTGGTAGGTTTCCCTAGATGGCCGCCGAGCCCGGGGCCAAAAACCCAGGTGACCCCCCCTTGCAAAACCAGGTCATTTGATGTCTCCTCAATACGTTTTGGGCCCTTGCCTGTCGCAGATACTTGACCCACCCACACGAGTGAGGTACCATTTTTATCGGGAGACTTTTGAGAATGTGGGGTGGGTGGAAGTTTGTGGACCCACGCAGATTCCAGAACTTTCCATCACAGAAATGTGGGGAAAATTTGTTTTTTTTAACAAAGTTTGAGTTTTGTAAGGGATGTTGGGTAAGCCTGGGCAAAGCACTATGCTACGCTCGCGTAGTTTACGAAGTTTGCGCTACTTCGCACTACGCGAATTGCACGTAGCACAGTGCAAACACGCGTAGCGGTCATTTTTTGCTTGCTCGCGGTCCTCAACGTCAAGTTGGCGACCGCGAGCAAGCAAAATGACATCCCGGCGAGACTTTTCCTCATTCGCGATCAGCAACATCAAGTTGCCGATCGCGAGCGTGAGAAAAAACCTCCTGGCGAGATTCTCAACGCGGGAGGTCAGGTTTCTCATTGCGAGTGGTTGCGCATGCTTGCGACCGCTCGCGATGAGAAACTACCAGTCCGCGTTGAGAAAACTGCCGCTCGAGTAAAAATCTACTCGAGCGGCAGTAAAGACAGCTTCGCACTGTGCAAGATGCCGTTTTCAATGATTGCACAGTGCGGACAAGCATCCGGCACTGTGCAATCAGTGCGAACAGCATTTTGCACAGTGCACTACGCAGTTCGCGTAGCTACGCGTAGCTCGCGTAGTGCGAGGTGCACTTCACGTAGCTTCGCGTAGCGCAACTTCGCGAACTACGCCCAGGGTTAATGTTGGGTAACAGAACAAGTCACCCCATCCTGGATTCCCCTGGGTGTCTAGTTTTGAAAAATGTATAGGTTTACTAGGCTTTCTTGGGTTCCGGATGCGCTAGGACCTAAAATCCACAGGTAGGCACATTCTGAAAAAAAGTCAGTTCCTAGTGGGTTTCTGCCACCCTGGGGAGGGGGGAATCGGGGGCTATTGCCCCGATATGCCCCCAAGGGGGGCAGAAAGACTGTGGCTATTTTTTGATGGGGTTGGGGGCATTAGGATGCCCATTTTGGGCAGGCCCCACCCCTATGTATAAAAAAGCCAGCATAATCGCTGGCGCCTAGTGGGCTCTTTGCCCCCTTGGGGGCAGATCAGGGGCTACTGCCCCCATCTGCCTCCTGGGGGGGCAGAAAGTATTTTGCCTTCTTTGGGAGGGTAGGGTGTGTGCATTGGCATGCCCATTCTGGGCAGCCCCCACCCCTGGCCTATAAAAAAAAAAATCCCTGGCATCTAGGGTGCTTTCTGCCCCTCCGGGGGGGCAGAAAGACTGTGTGCCAAAATTGAATGGGGGAGCAAAGGCCCTTGCCCAGGGGGCTGCTCCCCCCTCCCTGGTGGCTAGTGGGTGGATCCCTGCTTGGGATCGCCTCCTGGGCCGATCCCCAAGCAGGGATACACTAGGGAAGGGTATCATTGGAAAGGGTATATTCTCCCCTTTCTAACGATACCTCTCCCAAGTGTTTCGGTGGTCGGGGGCTGAGATAGCCCCACGAGCACTGAAACAATGAAACTGAAACTAAGATTCAGTTTCCTTTTCAATGTAATGACCACAGCGCGCCATCGTCATTACAATGAAAATGCAAAACAGGCCTCAGGAGGTTGGGGAAGCTCTTCCACACCTCCCGAGGCCCCCCCCCCCAAAAAAGGAAATCCATCTGCTGTTTGCAGCAGAGGGATTTAGTGCACCTGTGCACATGACGGAATGGTTTCGTCATGAGCACAGGAGCACTGGTCCTCATGACAGAACCATTTCGTCATGAGCACCGAAAGGGTTAATTATCATTAACAAATAAAAAGATGTTTAAAATATTTATTAACATTCATAAGCATTAAAAGAGCAGTTCGCACATAGTACTTAAAATAGACAAATTTTCATTGATCATAAAACCATTATATAAAACCAATGCAATAAAGATGTTAATTATACATTGCACATCATGTTGCGTGCGCCAACAGCAGTTTTCAATAAGCACCCACACGAAATACTAATTCATCATCTTCCAAGTTCAAGATAATCCTATATGCAACCAAAAATAAACAAATGAGTGTTTTTAAAAAAAGGTATTAAAAACAACTTAGTGTACTGTATATAAAACTTGCAGAAGAATAAAACATGTGGTGTAGTTTGCCCAGTCCGGCCGTCACACGGGCATGGCAAAGAATCAAGATTAGCATAAAGAGCAAGGGGGAAACATAATAAAAATGTCACTGTGCCAGCCTTTAAACGGAAGAGGAGACCCCGCTCCCAACGGCCCATAGGTTTAGTGAGATAGATAGCCAACTGATAATGAGTATTCTTGAAGGACATAAAAGTAATAAAAATGTTGACACAATTTGAATAAATGTTATAGTTTTTAGATTCATAAAAAATGAGTTAAATATAAAAATTCTTTTTTTATTTAAAAAAGTAAAAATTACACAATTTTTTTAATTCACATCTATTCATTTTTAAATATAAAAACACTTCTAAATAATCTACTTATTTAAAAATAAATGTATATGTTTTTAATATTCAATAAGAAAAAGTTTTTTAAAAAATCTATCATATCATTAACATATATGTGCATTAACATTAAATAAAAGTACATTAAAATAGTAATACGATAAAATACATTTAAAAATTCAAAATGATAAATTTGCATATCTGTGGAATATATACCTTATATTTTAAAATCAAAAATACATTCTTTTAAAATGTCCCCACCCATATCCCCAAAAAACCCAACATCCCACTACTAAAATAATATTTCACACAAATAAACATACAATCAAACATACTACAATACATTACATACTAATTAGCAAACAATATTGCCTACAACGGTATTTTCAACATCGATATTTTTTATAACAATATTAAAGACAACACTAAAAATGATATTTTTACCTTCGATATTCCTGTTGAGGATATTTTTGATATTCTTGACACGATATTCCAAACACCCGACCCTCCTTAGATTTAAGCCTTTGAAGCATGAGTTTTAGCATTGTGCTCTTACATCTCTGATCCTCTAACAAACTATTCCACTTCAGAGGTGTGAACCTCAATTTGACAAGCTCCCACCACTACGTAAATAAAAGCTTCTGATAGTATCTGAATTAGTTCTTCCCTTAAGGTAAGCGGTTGCCATCATCTATCACTCTTCTCAGAAGATGCTGAGGTGATGCATCAATTAAAATGCACAAGGGCTCCCTGAGGCCCTACTTTGGGGAGACTGATGAAGATCTTGTTTTTAAGGACAACATTTCACTATGCATTCTGCCTAAAAGTGAAGAATCTGAGTGTGCTAAAGTTTGAGTTCTGCCTCCTAGTCTTCTTGAGCTCCTCTTGTCACTTCTCATCCTTGGCAGCTAAAACCACCATGACTGACCGCCTTGTGAGTTTAGGTTTGATCCACCAGAGATGAGGCACCCCAATTCTTGTGATTGACTCTATTTGCCCATGTCACCAAATTTTACCCATTGCAGGTTTGTCTATGTACTAGAAAAGTGAGTTTGGTTTATCTTGCATTCCCAATGCTCTGCTCCCACTATCTTGGGTAAAGTCTGATCCACTCTTAATACCAACATCTACCTGCCGCCTTTCTGCTATTCTCTAGCCAGGACCTTCGTGATTGCATCAAATGTACTCTCATGCTCTATCAAGATTGTGTCCTAAACATCTCTGGTCCCTTTGCCAGTTTTTCTTCATACCCTTGAGAAGGCTGCAGATTCCTCCACCAAGGACAATGTGGATTCCTGACACTCATCCCTCTTTCTCCACAGAATATTGCCAAACTTTTCTCCTCTACTTGGATCTCAAAATTGCTGAGCTTTCTGCTAGGCCCATCTTGGAATCCACCCACATCTTTCTTTTAAGTCATAAATTCAACAGGTTCTGATATATCTGCATCTCTACCTCCTTGAACAGAGCTCTGGACATCATGAAAAGGATATTTTGCAAGGCCCTCTAGGTGTGGCTGCTCATTTTCAGTAGAGGGGCATCTGCTCCATCATTTATCTTGATGGTATTCTTCTAATACACCAGTCCCAAGCAACTGCATTGTCAAACTGGTCCTGAAGAATGCCTACTTTTCTGTTCCTATTTTCGAGAGTTATCATCTCCTTTTAAAGTTCAAGTGGTGGAGTCAGACATGGCAGTCTTGCTGCCTACCTTTTGGCCTGTCCTCTGTCCTGTCCTAGTGTTTTAACAAGGTCCTCCAGGTGTGCCTGCCCATCTTTGGTACCAGGGCTTCTACCCCATCATTTAACATGATGGTGTCCTCCTAATACATCAGTGCCCTATGAGCCTTTCCAATTATCTGGACTTATCTGTCTCTATTCTTAATGACCTGGGGTTCCTGGTCAATTTCAAGAATTCATCCTGCACTCCCTCATGGCTGAATAGCTTCCTAGGGTTCACCATGGACACAGCTTGCACCTTCTAACGCTTCCTCCCAAGAAGTTGTCTGTAGACTAGAGTGCATTGAATTATGTCCTTTTGATACTCAACCACTGATTATCCTGAGTTCTGTCCTTCAATATTCTTCCACTAATTCTCCTGTAAGGCCTAATTGGTCATTTGGCCGCCTCCCTCAAGGCCAACATTTCTTCCTCCCTCCAGTATTAGGCCCTTCGATGTTGGAAGACATCCCTCCTTTGTCAGGGTCTTTCTAATATGAATCTTTTCTCCCTAGTTGACAAATATATCGCATGGGGATTCTGAACCTGGAATCCAGGTCTAACAATTTATCGTTAGGTCATCAAATTAGATATCAGCAGATCTGCCTGGCAAGCAAATCTGACAAAGGTGCACTAGGGCCTGAAGAAGCTTTACATTAGCACATTAGAACTTCTTTCCAACACCTTCAAGAGCCTGCCACGCTATTGTATTCATCATTCAATAGACAACTCTTTTCGGCCTTTTGAAGAATCTATGACTTCACTGTTTTTGCAACAACTTGATACTTGTGGCACTCTCTTCTCGGTCTCTCCAATTTGACTTCAGACTGGTACTTCATTTCCTGATATCCCTTGTCTAGTTGGTAAATGCATCCATTCCTAAATATCACATTCCTTCCCACTGACTGCAATCATGTTTCTCACCTTAGTATCCAGTGATGGGAATGTCCATTCTTGTTCTCATGTTCATTTGTCCATGCTTGCAGTTGCTGCCTGTGACTTTCTAGGTGTACATACGTGTTTGTGTCCCAAGTCCCAAATCTCTGCATCTCAAGAGTTCTATTCCCAGTGCTGCCTTCAATGTGACATCCCAGCATTCCTAACCTGTTTCCTTAGTCATCCTGTAGATATGCAAATCCATGGTGGTTCTTTTGGGATTGTGCAAGATCTCAGTGGCTATCTTGAGTGTGAAATTATATAAACCACACACAAACATTTGCCTTTGTTTGACCTTCAGTGCAGGTGGAGAGAGAGAGATCCTGCTTCAATTGAGGGCACCTGCTCTAAAGTCATATCTTTACTTTAAACAAAGGAGTTATGCAGCATTGACAAAGGAGACAAAATATTGTGGTTAGTGATCTACTGCACAATAGCAGTTACTGAATCACACCCTTCATGATGAAACAAATCTAGTAACAGCATTAATGTTGGTTGCCACAATTTCACCATCAAAGATTCAGCAAAATAAAACTGTTGTTGATTTAAACTAGCTAATCATACTGTTGGGCATTGACAACTTTTGCTAGTGAATTAGCCGAGGCACTGCACCCAGGTCATGTAGGGCAGAAACAATGCAAATACGAGAGAGACTGCACATGGCAATGTTGCGTGTTACTCCTGGAATCCAGCTGTCTCTTGCTTTTCAAGCTTAGTGTCCTGTACTTTTATTGCTATGGTCTCTCTCAGTTTCCTTGTGATCTTTTGGGTCATCCTTTCTGTCTTTTCTATTTTTTATTTGAAGTAATATCCTACTTCTGGTCCTGAACAACGACTTCTCCTGAAATTCAGTGGATCTCACTTGTATTTTCTGTTTGGTACTATTGAGGTGGCTACCATATGTGTTTTGCTCTTGCACTGTCACCTATGATATGGTTCACTCATTATGGTAGGGGGTATAAATTACTAGACTCCAAAAAGATACATACTGTTTGTAGGGCCTATGAGCTCCTTCATTAAGAGTTTTCTCCTGTCCATCTCTGTGTCCTGGGTATTCCATTAGCCTAAAGAACAACTGGCTTTATAGGGCGGTTTTGTTCTCTGTCTCTTTCCCATTAACCGTCACCATTAGATCACTGTATTTCAGGGAGAGTCATTATTGTTATAGTATTTCAATGGTTTGAATCGTTTACATAATACAGGGACAATGTAACAGAATCTCAATCTTGCACAGCACTCTCCCAGCCTTGCCTATAATAATATTGGATTATTTCATTGTATTATCCTATGTCTCATCTGGTATTTTCCTTTCACATGATGTTTGTTTTTTTCTTGCATCTTCTGCATAATTACAGATAACCACACGTCCTCTGGACTCTTCTGTTAGGGAGTCTCCCTTATCTTCCTGACTGGATATTTTCCCTTTTGGCCATCATCTTCTTGCTGTTTGACATCTCCCAATGGATCATTTGTCAGTTTACTGCCTCTTCTGTTGGGAGTGGGACGTCCTTACCTGTATGGTTTTCTGCTTCTTTGAGTGGATGGTTCTCCATGTGATAGTTTTTCTCTATTGATGGTCACCTGCTAGAAGAGAGGAGGTTGCTGAATGTGGCAGCCTCTTATGGACATCATAATGCCAGTTCATTATCTCGCTGTTGCTGCTGCTGTGATCAGTAATAAAAGGATTTCCATGCTGTATCACCTCATTGTTTGATATACAATCTTACATTGTTTCTGCACTAAAGCTGGGAAAATCCCCATTGCTAAGCCAGGAAGGGAGAGGCTACATTCTTGATGTGAGCATGCAGGGCTCCCACAAGGTGGAAGTGATCTGATTCACAAAAATATGAGCTTGCTACTATGAGTAATGCCTAGACAATTATTGTTAGCTTGGCCAAGGCTGCACGTTCCATCTGAGACAAAATGCATGCTGTACAGTGAAACAAATAGCCTCTACAACAATACATTTAAGAATTAAATGACATAATATATTCAAAGTTCGTGAAAAATAACATTTGAATAAGTGGAATGCCATGATAATAATTAAAAGTAAAATATAAGGACCAAATGTTATAGCAAAAATGAAAATGGTTTCATTAAAATTAATAGGAGCATATAATCCATGATTAGTCTATCAACGTGGTACACTGGGAAGTAGCACACTTTGCCAAAGACCTACAATGCCCGTAGTGCACGTAGCAGGGCTGAATTTGGTGGTTTAGCCAAGTTAATTGCTAGTGTTAGTTAGTGTTAGTAGGGCGACCCTGAAGAGTGCGTCTGAAATCAACTTCAGATATGCTGAGTTGACAGTCCCACTGTTGACAAACAGATGTCACATTAAAAAACTCTAAGGACCTGATTCCGACAATGGCAGTGCGGCGCCGGCTCTGCCCCGCTGCCGCACCTCCAAACCGTGCTCAGCCCACCCGCCAGAATAGGGGTTTCATCCGGTCTGGCTGGCTTTGGTTTTGACGTTTCCACAGCGGTGCCCTGAAAATGGACACCGCAATGGAAACGCCAAAAACAGTCCCTGCACAGCATGGACTGTAAAGTCCATGCAGTGCAGGAAATGGTGTGCATGCACACAGGGGGTGGGGCACTAGTTTGTTTCCTCTCCGCCATGGCTTTCATGGCAGTGGAACCGCCATGAAAACCATAGCGTATTGGAAACTCGTAATTTGCTTGGCGGGACCGTGGCGGTCCCATCAAGCATATTACTGCCTCTACACCACCGCAACTTCGCCAGGGAACGGCGGTTCCCTGGCAGGTGTGGTGGGGCTGTGGCGGTCCGACCGCGAATCATAATAGGGAGGTCAGGAGACCGCCACAGCCGCGCCCCACGAGTCTGGGGTCCATGGACTGCCAGACTCATAATAGATCCCTAAATAGGAAAACAGCAAAACTCTCCCCGGTATGCATCGCCTATTTTGAGTGGAAGATATTCAGGATGCCCTTGGAAAAGTATAGTGGAGAATAGTACTTTAAAAGGTATGATTCATTTTATAAATGATCCTTAAACTCAGTTCACTTCTCCATGTGCAGCTTGAAGAAGTAAATTATCTTCCCTGGGGGCTTTAAGAGGAAAACTTTAACCAGTGCTCTGTTTGGCGTTGGCTCATCAACTACTCATATTAGTGCACATGTACTTCCTTCAACACTGCTAATGAGATGCATTAGGTCCTGCATGTGTTCTGTATTACATGCTGTACATGAGATACATTCGACATTGCTTTTTATTGATTGCTTCCTTAAGGATTGGCAGCTTTCACTAGCCAAAGATACACATTCACTTTGAGCTGCATATTCACTTAGCACTGTGGTGTTCTAGCTGCTTTCATGAGCCGTCATCAGTACCTGAAATGAACCACTCACAATGAGCTGGTAGAATAAGCTACTTATCATTGCATCTCAGTTATGGTGCCTCTGAATGGTCAGCATCTTGCAGCGCCTCAAACACACTCCAGTTCTGGGATGTAAAATTCCTCGTCTATGTGTTCCTGATTGGTCTGGATCCATGCCTGGATTGTCCCCTTTATGATCCAGCTTTCTTGTATCAACAAGCCTCTTCTAGACAGCTCCTTGTTGGTCTAGTTCCTTTTAGCTTGTACCTAATATGAGGCCCAATCGCTAGTATTTGATTAATTAAATTATGGCTATCAAGCTCTTACAATTACTTGCATTTCAGAATGTTAGCATATAGTGCCTAGCTGAAATACTGTGTCCTAAATAGCGTTTGCAAAAATATTGTCCGATTGGGTATAGATTTTTTATTGTTAACTCCAGTAGTCTGATATTTTTGTAAACGATATCTAGGGCAAGATCTTTCTGTCATTTTGGTTATGATATTCTGGAAAGATAATGGGGCCTATTAGCAATAACCGGCGATAATTATCGCTAAGCGCACTTAGCGCTAGGATAATTATCGCCGGCTATCGCAGGTTTCTATCGCGGAGATAGCGTGCTATCAGCAACGCTTATCTCCAATGCGATAGAAACCCTGGAGAACAGTGTGAATATCGCTTGAAAACAAGCGATATTCACACTGTGACCAGTGTTAGCTTGGTGATAGGGCGAGGGGGATTTAGCCATGTAATCCACCTCCCATTGGATTACATGGCTAAGTCAGGTTTGGACCAGGCGTTAACAAACCAGCGCTAAACGTGTTTAGCGCTGGTTCGTTAATCACCTCCCCTGCCTCGCTAATAGGCGATAGCGACCTTAGCGACTGTTTCCAGCTGGCTTTTAGGTTGGGAACGCCTACTTTGCATGCCATTAGCGATAAATATCGCTGGCATGCAAAGCGGCACCCAACCCGGTCGCTATTGCCTAGAAGCTGTCGCTAACAGCAGTTAGCGACAGCTTGCTAATAGGGCGATTGAATTATCGCCGCTTTAGCAGGAAAAAGTCCCGCTAAAGCGGCGATAATCACGTTGATAATATGCCCCAATATTCCAATTTTAACTAATCAGACTAACGTGAAGAGATTTGCTATTTAAATGACCTGCTAGACACACTGTAGGTGGAGGCAGAAGAACAGATCATGCACTTAAAAGGGATTCTTAATGTAGACAATGCAGCTGAACAATGATACTTGTGTAGAGATATTTCTGCTTAATTACTAATGCTGTGAATAATCTGCACTAAAAATAATTATGCTGCACTCCATTGAACAATATTTTAAAATATTTGACACACTAGGCCAAAACTACGACCAGCTACATCTTGAATTTCAAAATGGCCATGTTTTCATGTGTCATTGACTCCACATGCAGCAAAAAGTGCACACATGAACTGCTTGGTGAACTCTAGAGCATGCCTTCCATTAAAATGTAACTGCTGAAGGTCTTCCTGTATGTATTTTAGTGAATCTATTCATTTCATGAGTCTGTTTTTGTATTATATGTAACTAGGTTTGTACTGTCAAATTAGTTGATATTAGGTCAAGGAGGGAATAATTATTTTTCATTTAGTTTAGTACTCTTCAAACTAGGGGACGGGTCACCCTAGGGGGGCTTCAAGCGATTCCAGGGGGCGCCAGGCTCTGGCCAAAAGAAGCAAGGTTGCTCTGATTTCTCTGTACCACCATCACACTGTGCTATTGGCTTGACTAACTCCATTATATAGGCCAATGTGAAAGAATGCCATGATCTCTATTGAATACCCCCAGATGTCCCCCTTAGTATGCCAACCCCGGGTCTACCTCCCTGCACCCCCTAATGGCCTTGCGAGGGACCCTCTTAAACCATGCTTTACGCCCCCACCATGCGATATAATCTTCTGTGTGGTCTTAGCTATCACAGGAAGAAACATTTCCTGTGCGCATGTCCCCTTCCCATGTGTGCTTATAGTATATCATATTAGCACACAACACTGAATTACCACACATTCACAATCAGATACATTTCGGGCCCGATTCACAGAACTAACTTACTACAAAATCCTAAACTTACTACCATTTTGGTATTCACAGAAGGCACTTACTCATTTTGGTATTCACAGAAGGTACTTACTCATTTTGGTATTCACAGAAGGCACTTACTCATTTTGGTATTCACAAAATGCACTTACTCATTTTGGTATTCACAGAATGCACTTACTCATACTAACTTTATGTCCGCACTCGGGCCGGAGATTCAGGCCCGGTGGTGGAGATTCCGGCCCGGAGGTGGAGTTTCCGGCCCGGAGGTGGAGATTCCGGCCCGGAGGTGGAGATTCCGGCCCGATGGTGGACATTCCGGCCGGTGGCAGAGATTCCGTGAATACCAAAATGAGAAAGTGCCTTCTGTGAATACCAAAATGGTAGTAAGTTTAGGATTTTGTAGTAAGTTAGTTCTGTGAATCGGGCCCTTCGACTACCTAACATATCTGATGTATATGAGTTGATGTGACACACAAGACTGCCTATCCATGACTGCCTATCCTATCCATGACAGTTCTATGCAATACGGTATAATTCTGACTATTTTCAGTCTTTCAGCCACTCCAATATGGCCGCCAGACATGCACAGTAATTATCAGGAGGGCGCAGATGTTGCAGCCACCCTCCCTCTATCATAACGTAAAATGAGCCTTGTGGATCGGAGCGGTCCCATTTCCAGGGACGCAGAGACTGAAGGGTAGGTGCAGACGCACGGTCCGCACTCCGAAACAGTGAGTACCTTTGCCGACCCTGTGGCCAGCCGACACTCTTTCTTTGCTCTTTGTGAGTTGGGCAACTTTTTAATTCTTTAACTACTTGTGCTCGAGCCTCAGCTTAGCACGTTCGAGCGCGGCACCTCTGCGCCACCTGAAGTGGCTTAAAGCACGTTTGCATTTAGGTAAGCGTATCTTTACCTCTATACTACGCATCAATGACAGTTTATAACCCCGAGAGGATGCTCCCACTACTTGTGACTATGCACACAGTTGTGTTACCCACGGTTGTAGTGTTGTATGCGAGTATTTTGCCACATGCACACATAGCACTAGTTAACTTGAGCATGTGCACAGCTACAACAATGTTTTTCTTTTTCTTTGTTTGTGTATACTCCTGATGCTTGCCACAAGTGCCTCAATATGCACGGCCTCAACGATGTCTGTTGAAGGAAGTGACCCGATTAGGGTCACCCGGGTCACTCACGACCACCTCTCAGCCTTCCACACAAATGAAGAGTTGGTCAGACAGTAGAGAATACAAACCAAGTATATTTATTCAGATACACTCGAGTGGAGCCCAGTCTGCCCAGTGTCTAGGATTGCTGCAGAGGGACTGACATCAGCAAACATGGCGATACATTATGTACAATTCAGAACCAATGAAGGCACGCCCAGAATGGAAATTTCCAGGCTGATGCCGCTACACAAAGAAGTACAGAAGGATAAGTTTTGATCCTGAGACCGGGCACACACTATCTCTTAGTCAAGGTCGTTCTGTCCGTTCCTACCGCTAGACTAGTGGGAGAAGGCCTCTATCTAGTGGGAAAGGTATGCACTAATGAGAACAGTGTATTCATAGAGAAAAAGAAACAAGGCCCAACCTTGGAGAAACAAGAGCTACCAAAAGCTGTGTTTTACAGAAAGGAAAAATTAGTTTCGATCATGGTTCAAAATGGCGGCCAAACATAAAATAGTGCCGCGAATGCTAACTTACATAGAACAATACATGAGCAACACAGCAAAAGCATTTTTATTCTACCAGACCCCCCTTTTAGCAGAAGCTAACTATTTTATGTTATTATCAAGAGACGTATAATACTTTGCAAAGATAAGAGACATCACTATAAGGGGTTGTGCATATAGTCAGTACTCAAAGATACCCTCGTCGATCTGCATCATATTGTCAATATCTTTTTGTAACATAATCGCAGCATTAGTATAATGGATTGACATTTTCTGTTTGGGGGTGAGAACATTGGCACAATAGGTGCAGCAAGCTGGAAGACAGTGTATACAGAGGCAACATGTAACGATGATACCAGCAACCACAACAAAGAAGGTGAGGATCTTCCAACCCCATGATGTTAACGTATTCCAAAACCACCCGACAGAGTCCAAGTACCTGTTTCTTGGTGTATCTCAGCTGATAGCCTATGTAATTTCTGTATAGCTGAATAAACATTGGGAGCGTTATCAGGTATGTAAACACAACAGCTACTTCCGATGACGCGACAGGCCCCTCCCCGATCTGCAAGGATAACGTCTAACACCATCCTGATCTGCAAAGTGACTAATCTCGTAGCCTGAAGCTCAGCAGGGATATTTGTCATTATCCCAGCAGTTGTATTGATAACCCCTTCAACAACTCTTGTTAACTGACGAACTTGAAGTCTATTAGACATGGGGCCCCAGAAAGGTAGAAGGCCCTTCATAGCGTCTCCAAATTGCTGTGAGGTGGTGTCTGTCTGATCTATATCCTTTGTGTCAACAACCCTTTTGGCTCGGGTCAGAAAGGTACTTCTATGTTGCAGCCAATGATTTCTATGTTAATTAGACGGGGCAACATATACAGGGGGAAGAAGAAAAGAGAGATAACATGTACCTGGGGGGCGCTAGAGGGCGCCAAGCAAGATGGCCGCACCTTCGTGAGGCTCTTGCAGCTCGGGCTGAAATCCGCTCATAATCCTGGCTATCCTAGACAGTATTAGCCCGAAAACGACCGCACTGGAGGGCCGACACGTCAGGGAATGGCCTGCACTGCCCAACAGCTGACCTATCGGACCGTATAAGCCCCTAGAAGACTCTGCCGGTGGGCCGGCGAAACAGACAAAATGGCGGACTGCGGAACCCGGAGGTGGAGCTGAACCCTGCTGTCCCTGTATGCTGGTAGACGCGGATCGTACGAGTGGGGAGACCGCAGCCTCCTGATACCTAAACTTACACCGTGGCTGCCCTGGCGATCCCTGGTGGAATACTGAATCGGTGGAGTCCGCCGCGAGCTGCCAACCCGCTGTGACCGTCTAGGGCGGTGCGGAAGGCGGCGAGAGGACCGCCGCTGGGGCCGAGCGACGCTGATGCGGAGATGCGATGAACTGTCGACCCCTCGCTACAGGCCTGTGAAGAGACTGACGACGCCGGGAACACCGTGATACCTGCTCCGGACCGAGCGCGACGATACGGGCGACACCCCCCTCCCCCTGGAGCTCGCCACCCACTCACAGCGTTAACGGAACCGGGAGGGCTGAGATGACGCTTTGGTTGCCGCTCCCGAGGTAAGAGCGAACTAGGCCCTTTGTGCACGAAGCGACAAGGCAATAGCTGCATCAGGAACTGCAACGCGCGACTCTTGCCACTACATAACCTAGCGGGCGCTGGGCCCGGACACTGAAGAGCGCGCTACTGCGGCCTCGCCTCAGGACCCCATACGCCAGCCTGGGGGAATTTTGACCCATATTTCGACCTCCTCCCGGGTACATTGGCTGACCTGGACAGGCGGCCCCCTACAGGGGACAGGCCCAGAGAGATTCTTGCGGCCACATGCGAAGGTGAACCGCACTGGAGACTGGTAGCGGACATCACTGCCCGCATTTAACATTGGGAGCCAGGAGTGCCCCAGGGGCCCATGTACTGTGCGAAGTGCCGTCTCCAGGAAACCCACGCCTTAGAGGGCCCGCAGCTATACATAGCATCTGCAGTTACATCTGCACAAAGGGCGGCTCATCGGAGATAGTGAATAGACCCGGGAAAAACGCGACTGACCTTTGGGGCTAGCCCCTTGCCCCCTCTGCTACTTACGACCTGAAGGAGCTAGACCCGCATGTAATCAACCTTGCCTGGCACTGGTCTTGGTTTTGGACGGCGGACTGTGCATGCCAAAGCTAGAATTCCCTGCCCCGCACCGAGTATAGCACCATCATAAACGCCAGACCATACAATCCGCAACCATGGGGAAGCCGGATGGGCGGCAGCCTAAACTAACCTTCGACGCCCGTAAGTCGACTCGCTCCCAGACGGAGCCCGATGAGGACCAACAGGATGCGCCTCCCCCTCGACCGCGGATCTCAAAGACCTGCTACTAGCGATGCAATCCAGTCTAACCTCCATAGAATCCAAAATGGACTCAATGAACACCAGATTAGAGGGCCTAACGCATAGAGTGGAGAAACACGATGACCGCCTCGTAGAGGCGGAGCGGCGAGTCTCAGACTTGGAGGATACGACCAGCGCCAATACTAGTCGCACCCTTGAGATGGAGAGAATCTTGAAAGTAATAGCAGCCAAAAATGAAGATTTGGAATCTCGCTCAAGGAGGAATAACCTACGGATCCTAGGAATATCGGAATCCACGGCCACCGGTAAGATGGAAGAGTATGTTGAAAGACTCCTCATTACACTCTT
The DNA here is from genome assembly GCA_963921515.1 of Calotriton arnoldi. Classification (NCBI taxonomy): domain Eukaryota; kingdom Metazoa; phylum Chordata; class Amphibia; order Caudata; family Salamandridae; genus Calotriton; species Calotriton arnoldi. The sequence continues at coordinate 484,109 of CAWUFW010004435.1, forward strand.
CGGGAGGGACGCCTTTTCACAGCTACTGGTAGTGGAACGCGCACACCGGTCCTTGGCGAACCGTCCAGCCCCAGGCACTCCCCTAGGCCTATCATCGCCAGGATGCTTAATTACCGTGATAGAGACGCTGCCCTCCGTCTCTCCAGAGAAAAAGGACAACTGCAATACGGCGGCATGGAAATATCCATCTATCCCGACTTCACCATGGCTGTCCAGGACCAACGCCGCAAATTCTTACAGGTGAAGAAAAAACTGCAACAGCTCAATGTACCCTACGCCATGTTGTTCCCGGCCCGTCTCAAGGTAACGCACCAGGGAAAACAACATTTTTTCACAAACCCGCAGCACGTCCAGGACTTTCTCAAAACGCTGCCCAAAACTCCCACAGAACGCCTGTCCCCGGAACATCGGCCCGCCGATAATGGAAACGGGTCGGATATCGAATGACACATATAGGATGTAATCTATTCCCATTCACGCCGGACGCTCTGCTCATTTCCACTGGGTATCTCCCCCACTGCAATGCGGGGGTGGGGGACACTTATCTATGACACTGTCGTCCCTGCGAGCCCGCTCTTCTGCTAACGGTGGGATGCCGCCTACCATTGCCGCCCGAGCACACTCGCTCCGGCGAGGAGAACTTGACCGCCCTCTGACGACCACCCCACAGGTGAACCCTTAACACTTCATACAGTAAATGGTTAAATGTTTGGCCTCCACTCCCCCCGTTGGGGAATTAGTGATAGGCCTGTTGTTGGTGGGAGGGGGGTGGGATGGGACACGGCGAAATTGGGTCGCTGATGTGGGAGGAGGGGGGTAAGGGAAATGTTTTTTCTTGTTTATTATGTACACAAAACCTCACTGTTTCGCTTCACACGGCCCTGCTCACACAGTACACCAAAGATATACGCCACACGATCCTCCAACGCGTAGTGCGCAAGCCATAAATGGGGACACACTCCGGACCTCTACCCTATAACTTCTTGACCTGGAATATCAGGGGACTGGGGAATCCACGAAAACGCCGACACATACTCGCTTACTTAGAACGACATAATATACACTGCGCCATGCTTCAGGAAACTCACCTAGCTCCCACTCCACCCCCCACTTTCGCAGCCAGATGGGCCACCAGTACCTGCTTTTCCTCCTACTCCTCATATGCCCGAGGCACCCTCATACTGGTGAAACGCTCAATCCCCTATACCCCTATCGGCTCCTATGGAGACCCACAAGGGAGATACAGTGTCCTATGGGGGAGACTGTCGGCACAATCCATTACGATGGTCTCCTGCTATGGGCCTAACACTGACGACCCAGAATTTTTCCGCATCCTCTGGGGCAAGATTATGGACATAGGCTCCACACACCTGATATGGGGAGGGGACTTCAACGTAACTGTCAATCCGACTCTGGATCGATCCCACCCACAGACCAGGCATTACACTGCAGCGCAAGCAACCCTCCGCAGCATCATAGAGGACAATAACCTGACTGACGCCTGGCGAACGCTTCACCCGCACACTAGGGAAGGGACATGCCACTCTACTGCCCACTCCTCCTGGTCACGCATAGACACCTGGCTCCTGGATAAAGGATTAACCACTTGGCTGACACACGCCTCGCACCTCCCCGCACATATTCGGACCATTCACCGGTCCTCCTTTCTCTTACGCCTCCCAAGGCTGATCCGCCGTATATCTCCTGGCGACTCAACCCTCAGTCGCTACTAGACCCAGTGTTCAAAAGTGAGCTTGAACAAGAAATAATAGATTTCTTCCTCGCAATGACAACTCAGTTACACAATATTCGACGGTATGGGAGGCCTTTAAGGTCACTATACGGGGCATATGCATAGCAAAAAGCGGTGGGATACTAAAAGATATTCGCAATACCTTGAAAACAATAGAACAAAACCTGAGATAAACGGAACTGGCATTGGAGGCTGCACCCGCTCCTGACCAGAAAGCGAGACTCCGCGAACTCCTGACTGAATACCAAGAAACAGCGGAAAGGGAGTGTAAATTCAGGGGGAAGTATCATCAAGCCCGACGATACGGGGAGGGGGAGAGACCGGGGAAGGCGCTGGCCTCAGTGATCCGCCCCCCACGATTCGCTAATACGGTACTGGAAATAGAGGACAACGATGGACAAATACATAGAGACAACTCGGAGATAGCGAACACATTTTACAAATTTTACAAACACCTGTATAAAACACACAGGGAGCACATGGTAGATTTTGCCCCATTCTTTGAGGATACGGCCATAGCCTGGCTGGGAGATGGTCAAAGAGAGTCCCTCCTTGCACACTATGAAGACGACGAGGTGACTACGGCAATTATGCAACTGCAATCAGGCAAAGCCCCGGGGCCCGACGGCCTCCCGGCCGAGTTCTATAAAGCATTCCGGCACCTTCTTATCCCTATACTGCGACATGTGCTTGAAGATGCGCGCGAGACGGGTATTCTCCCAAGATCGATGCGGGAAGCGCTCATTATATCCCTGCCCAAACCGGGAAAACCGACCACACAGGTAGACTCATATCGGCCCTTGTCTCTCATTAATGTGGACGCCAAGATTTTGGCGAAAATCATAGCCAACCGTCTAAGCCCCCTCATGCCTGCCCTTGTTCTCCCAGACCAATCGGGATTTGTGCCGACTAGGAGCACCTCTCATAATTTGCGGACCCTATTCGCGATCCTCCAAGACATAGACCCAGATCTTAATGCTGCGGCCATTTTCTTAGACGCTACTAAGGCGTTTGACTCCCTGGAGTGGGACTACCTCGCCTTTGTGATACAACGCATGGGATTCCCACTCCCGTTTCTCGCCTGGATAAATCTACTATATACTGATCTACACGCCACAGTGCTGCTTAATGGCAAACGCACGCCCGCCTTTACTATAGCCAGGGGTACCAGGCAGGGATGCCATTTATCCCCCCTTCTATTCGCCTTGGCGGTTGAACCACTGGCCGCCAAACTACGCCAACACTTTAGGGAATATGCCATTATATATCCGCAGCGTCAAATCTTAATTTCTTTATACGCCGATGATATTACCCTCTACTTGCGAAACCCAGCAGAAAGTCTAAATCCCATCCTCCGACTGTTCATCCTTTTTGGACGAATATCCGGAATAAATATCAACTGGGGAAAGTCCCAAATCTACCCCCTCACCGATTCCTCACTAAGGTTTGTACCAGATTACCCTCTTACATGGTGCGATGACACACTCACTTACCTTGGCATAGCAATATCCCGCAACCGAGAAGAACTCATGAAAGCTAATTATGGTCGCGTACTAACCTCGCTGACGGACAAAATCACACGGTGGATTGCGATGCCACTGTCAATAGCGGGCAGAGCTGCCCTTATTAAGATGGTAATATTGCCTAAACTATTATACCTATTCGCGAATATACCATATGCCCCGAGCCGTCATTTTTTCTCGGCTATCAAAAGTCAACTCATTCGACTTACCTGGGGTGGTAAGCAGGCCCGCCTACGCTGGGATGTCCTTACGCGGCCCTTTAGCGACGGGGGGTTTGAAATACCAGATCTGGAGCTTTACTTCATCTGCGCCCAAGCCCACTATGCCACATACTGGATACACCCACCTCCCTATATGCCACATCTGGCGATTGAAGATGGATACATGAATCCCACCCCCAGCACAGCTTACTTAAGTACTCCCGCGGTCCCACGGCGACTCGCTTCCACCACCGTTCAATGCACCATCAGCGCATGGCGAGACATAGCGCACATTACGCGCACCACGCTGTTATACTCCCCCCTTCTGCCCCTTGCCGGCAGACATGACATTCCAGTAACGCAAGAGGGTGGGTGCCGCAAACTACTTTGTAGACTGTCCATTCGAACCTGGGGACAACTATACGACAAATCCAAATTCCTCACGAGTGAGGAGTTTTTTGCCTCCATATCCCCCTCCCTTCTGGAGAGATTTTATTATGTCAGATTACGACAGAGTGTAATGGCCCTCACACCCGAATTTCCACTGGAGCCTCCCATTCTGTCTCCCCTGCATGCCCTGTTGCAACAAACTACCCCTTCCCATGTCATATCACTACTCTACCGCACTGTGCAGAAAGATAGAAGCTACGACCCCCCTCCGGCCAAAACTAAATGGGAGGCAGAGCTGGGGCGTCCACTGACGGAAGAACAATGGACCTATTGCTGCAAACAAACAGGAGAAATCTCGGCTAACAGCAAATTCCGTATCCTCCACTATAAATTTGTCCACCGCCTCTATTATACACCAATGCGCCTACACCGCCTGGGTCTTCGAGATACCGACAGATGTGATAGATGTGGCGGGGCGACGGCCGGGTTTCGACACCTCGCCTGGGACTGTCCCCCGTACGTCAGTATTGGAGAGAAGTCCTCGTAGCACTAGACCAAATGACGGGGCTACATATTCCAGACAACCCCCTGACTGCGATTCTGGGATACACTGCACCTATAGCTACTAAAATACGAAGGTACACTTCCCTTGCACTCCTCCTCGCAAAGAGACGAGTGGCATGCAGGTGGGGTAGGGGAGGGCGCCAAAATTCAAGGATTGGCTGCAGGACCTCATATACTGCCAAGAACAACTATACCTCTATGCGGAACTCCTACCCCCTCCTCCAGACCAAGGGGCATATGGGCACCCCTGCAGCTATACCTGTTAGAACACACCGACGACGCAGACACCAATGACCCCCCACCCTAACCCGGAGCCATGAGAAAGATGGAACTGCGACGAACCCCTGTATAGAACATCACAAACTCCACATGATAGATACTGGAGCACTCTGGAGCACGGTCTTAATCTCCCCTTACTCGACGCAGCATATACACTATACTTTGGTGGTTACATATGGTACATGTGAGCGAAGTGAAATTGTTTCTCGGTTTTCCTTTAGTTTAATAAAATTGTTGCTTTGAATCAGGCACGTACAGGGCACTCCCTGACTGTTCACAACACCACATTCCCACAGACGCGGCCGGCCCGTTGTGGTTGTAGGCGACATGCTGTGTTGGCTTTCGACTGTTAATGACGCATTGATGTGCGCTGCCTCGCTGTGCCGGCCCAGTTGGGGATGTAGGCATTTTATTGTGTCATTTGTTCAACTACAAATAAAGGTTTTTAAAAAAAAAAAAAAAAAAAAAAAAGAGATAACATGTACCTGACCATCCCCTCGGGAGCCAAATGTGAGCTTGTGACCCACAAACAAAATAGACATTATGGGGCAGAATCAAAGGCGGACTATTTGTCGTATTCAGCTTATAAGTGAAATTACATTTACTCTCTCCCAACTTTATCTTCCCAGTCCCCTGGACACAAAAACTAGCTGTCGTATTAACCACTGACACAGGTATTGGCTTATCTTCAGTAAGATTTCGACTTCGGAAGGATTGGAAGTACTCAGAGGTGCTAAACCATTGGAAATCAGCCATTTCCATTCTAAGCCATGCATTGTTATTTACTTTATGGTACATTTTCAAACAAGACTTTGAGGATAGTATCCCTAAGGTCCCTTGTCCTGCTGGTCCAATGGGGTAAACCCTTGATAGAAGTGTACATATTCAGTCGCAGTACGAGAATCAGTGGATGTCATATCTAAAGCAGAAAGATGGAATTGGAAGTACACCAGTCGAAACAATTGAAACCAACCCTCACAGCTGCCAATATATGACAGTGGCATAGACAACAGATTGTCGCTCTTATGAGTGACTGAAGGGAGCAACCCACAAACCCAACAATTAGTTGTATTGAAGACATTATGAGCTTGATGCAGCATTTGTATAAATAGATTGTCTGTGTATGGCAATCTATGCGCTTCTTTGTGTGGAGCTAGAGTAACAAAGACGTGCTCAGGGGGAGCGGGAGTTGTACCAACCAAGGAATGTACAGGATATTTCTCCTCTAGAAACCAGGATATTCCAAATATGGTTATTAGTGCAATCACAACAATTAATATGCAAACTATTTTACTCTTTGTTGACCAACCCTGCGCTAAACGCGGTGGTGCAAATGCTTGTTCCTCCTCATCAATAGGCCGACCAAATGGATGCATTATGTAGCATGGAAAGGAATGCAATAAAACTGATAGCAAAGGTAAGTGTTCCCAGGTACAGGCTCCTATTGTTCATCAACGTTGGCGCTCTTGAGCACCGGCGTGGAGCTTGCTCTGTCCTAAGCTCTCGATGAATCCCACATCGCTCAGGATAATGTACCCCCCTCCAAGGGAGCACGTTCGATCTATCCTGTCCAATGTCAGAACAGTGCACTAATCTCACATCACCTTGAACTAACACCGTTGGTACTATAGCAAAGTACACCCTAACTTACACAGTCCATCCCTGGCTAATCTGACTTCTCCTTTGGTGCACTATTCCTCAGCCGAGGACGCAGATTGTACCTGGTGACTCCAGGCACAGAGTGATCAACAAACAGCGGCTCCTTAATAGCTTTTACCTCTGGGGGGACCGCTGCATTTAGCACTTCATCATTCTCCGCATCCGTTTGGGTCCAGGTTAGTTTAGCAATACTGAAGGGGACAAACTGAGGCACCGTCTTGCACTCAGAATCCCCAACTCCTTCGTTGACCCATTGGTCATAAGGCAACGGCAGGGGCACTCGTTTACAATGCGTGCCATGGATCCAATTCTTTGGGCCAGCGACCTTGACTGCAGTATGGGTAGCTAGAAGGACCTGTTCTGGTCCCTCCCAGTGTGGCTCCAAACTCTTCTTCTGCTGAAAAATACGCACAAGGATCCAATCACCAGGCTGGATGTCATGTCTGGGTCCCTCTGGTATATCTGGCAGAGTTTCCTGGACCTGTTGGTGAATAGTACGCAAATTTTCAGTTAACTGGCACAGGTAGTCTATTTACAATGGGTATTCAATATCTGAAAACCTACGAGGGCGCGGGACGCCCAGGACATTTGACGGGCGTCCGAACACGACCTCGTACGGTGACAATCCTGTCCTAGAATGTGCTGTTGTTCTGGAACCCTGTGCCTTCCTGAATCTTTGCCAATTTCAGTTTGAGAGTACCATTGTAATTCTCAACTAAACCTGCTGACTGTGGGTTATTTGCAGCATGAAACCTCTGCTTTATGTGCAAACCATGACAAATTAACTTGATGACCTTGGCATTAAAATGACATTTGTTATCACTCCAGATCAAACGGGGCAAGTCGAAAGGAGGAAAGAACTCCTTCAGGAGTACCTTTACAGTCGTAACTGCTGTATTATCTTTAGTGGGCTATGCCTCAACCCATTTACTGAATGCACAAACAACCACCAACACGTACTTCAAGTTATTGACCCTGTCTAATTTAATATAATGTATCTGAAGGACCTCAAAAGGGAAAGTGAGTGGTGCAAAATTACCGGGTGGTGTAGGGGTACCTTTCCCAGGATTGTGCATCATGCACACCATGTAGTACTTCACTAAATGTGCAGCGGTTTTCGAGATGTTATCATTCTGCCATACAGGGTCTAACAACTTGCAAATACCCTTATCACTGATATGGGCTGGGCCATGAGCCATCGTGACTACAGGAAGAACATATGCATCTGGCAACATCCATCTCTGCTTCCCTGACTTATCAATCCAACATCCCTCGTCATTCAACTGTGCTGTACTTTCTTGCCACATTGCTAATTCCTCTACTTTGGCCTCACTTTGTATTTCTCAAGTGTATCCTCAAACATGGTGACCTCAGGCACCCACCTAGCGGGACCTGCTACAAACATTCTTTTCATTTTACTCCGGGCTGTTTCCTTAGCTGTCTGATCTGCAAAAGGGTTCCCCTTACCTACATTGTCAGTGACTTTCTGGTGGGCGCTACACTTTACTATTGCCAACTTCTTAGGGAGTGTCAAAGCAGACAAAAGTTTCAATATAAGGTGACTGTGTTGGATCTTTGTACCATGGGAAGTAAGGAACCCTCTCTCTGCCCAGAGTCGCCCGAAATTGTGCGCGACCCCGAAGGCATACTGGCTGTCAGTATAAATATTGACAACCAGTCCCTTGCTCAATTCACAAGCTCAGATAAGGGCGGCTAACTCAGCTGCTTGGGCTGACTGATACGGGACTCGTGTTGTCTCTACAACTGTATGCAATGTGGTGATAGCATAAGCAGCAGTTGTAGTGCCATCTGGTAATTTGAAGCAAGAGCCATCGACATATAGTTCCCTTTGAGGGTCAGATAAGGGAACATCAGTCAAGTATACCCATCCTTTCGTCTCTTCTTCCGTCGGAAGATACAATCATGTTTATCGATCTCATCATTGTCAGAAGGGAGGGGTAGTAACGTGGCTGGGTTCAGAGTGGCACATCGTTTGATCGTGATATGTTTGGCAAACAGCATTAATTCATAACCTGTCAGACGTGCACTGATGAGGTGCTGTGTCTTTGTCTTATTCAAAAGAGTATCCACAGCCTGGGGTACCATGACTGTGAAGTCAGTATCAAGTACGAGTCCAGCCAATTGTCTTATCGAGACAGCCACAGGCGCGACCGCTCTTAGACAGCACGGGAGGGCTCGTGCGACAGGATCAAGCACAGCAAAGAAATAAGCACAAGGCTGTTGCTTATCTCCAGATTTCTGTGTTAAAACAGAAAGCGCGCAACCAGCCATCTCATGAACATATAATACATAGCATTTAGCGTAGTTAGGGGTACCAAGCACTGGAGCCAAACAAAGCACAGTTTTTAGTTGCTCAAAAGACTGCTGACATTCAGGCATCCAGGGTAAAGGCACATGCACTTCTTTCGTGGTTAGCGCAAGCAGGGGCTTAATTAATAGGGAATAGTTAGGTATCCACTAACGACAGTAGGAAGTAATACCTATAAAAGCAAGTACTTCTTTCTGGCTTTGTGGAACTGACATTTGAACAATGGTACTAATACATTCCGGGGTCAATCTCCTACCCTCCTTTGACAGTAGGTGACCTAAGTAGGTGACCTCCTGTCGACAATACTGAAATTTTGAAAGGGATACTTTTTGGCCATGCTGAGCTAAATGCAACAACAATTTAACTGTACTGTCTCTGCATCCTTGTTCTGTATCTGAAGCGATGAGCAAATCATCAACATACTGTAGCAATACATTACCTGTGGGGAGCGACAAGGAGTCCAACTGACCTTTCAATGCCTGACTATAGATACTCGGACTCTCTGTATTGCCTTGAGGAGCGCAACAGAACCTAAAACTTCTACCAGCTACGGTGAACCCAAACAGATATCTGCTATCAGGATGAATAGGAATACTGAAGAACGCATTTTTCAAATCAATGACAGAAAAGAATTTAGCAGTAGAAGGAATCATTGTCAAAAGAGCAGTAATGTCAGGGAGCACAGAAAACTGGGAAACAACTATTTTATCAACTTCGCGCAAATCAATCACAAAACGATAAACATCTGCATGACCATCAGAGGAACCCGAAGGTGCCCATTTTAGAATGGGAAGAATAGGGCTATTACAAACATTAGCAGTCGTCTCCTCAACCACTCCTTTCTCAATCAAATTCTGTACAATTTGCAATAAAGCTCGCTCACCTGCCTGTGGTGTTTTATATTGAGGGATGCGAGGTAAAATAGCGTTGTCTTTAACGTTGATCGAAACAGGCGATATCTGTAACAGTCCCACATCTGTGTCACCTGTCGCCCACAGAGTGGGGGCACATCTTTAAACTCAGCAGGAAGGGGCGCATCTTTGGACAGACACTGCTTAGCGCGTACTACATCTGGACCCATTGTCATGTAAACACCTGCCGGGGAGCAATAAATCGTAGCATGCAATTTCTTCAACAAGTCCAAACCCATCAAGTTTTCTCCACAATTAGAGGTCAACAAAAATGGCGAATCCACAGGGAAAGGACCAATAGTCAACGCAAGAGGTTTTGAAGTGGGGCTTACAACCGGTACACCAGAAAAACCTACCGAAACATTATTATGGCCAGACAGAGGCACCCCAGGGACCAAGGAACGAGAAATAGAACTGTTTGTTGCACATGTATCCACCAAAAACTCCTTAGCTGAGCCATGCAAATCCGCAGTGACATACGGACCGCGTTGATCTACTGGTATCGGAACTGGTACCTCACTCTGTCCCTGGCTGTCCTAGCTGTAAGACATTCCTGTCACTTCATCTGTGTCAAAATCATCATGATAATACTGTCCGCCTTGGGGGTCATCAAAATAGTTATGATCAGAACGACCTTGCGAGGCCACAGCATTTTGAGCCCTGTCCTGTCCACCAGCTCTACGACCCCGTCCACGAGAACCTCGTCCTCTCGGGACCGCCACCTTCTGCAAAAGCACAGGACACTCGCTACGCCAGTGTCCCTACTCTTTACAATACGCACACTGATTTGGCCCTAAAGGCGTAGTATTCGGCTGCCTGCTAGTGCGTGGAAGCTGTCGGGCCAAACCACCACGTCCTCTACCAGTCCCTCTAGAAGCCTGCTGCAACAACACCTTTGTCTTCAAATCCTTGTGCTTCTTCTCTGTCCTCTCCTTATCCTCATTTTCCCTATGCTCATAATCCTGTGCCATATTCAAAATAACAGAAGGGGAAGAGGTGGACCAGGTGCTTTCGGAAGCCTGCAATCGAGTCGCAATCTCAAGAAGCAAATTAGAAACGAATCTATTAACAAACAACCGAACACCTCCCTCAATAGACAAATCTTGCCCACTATAATCCAGAAACACATCTTCAAACCGGGTGAAAAAATCAGACACACTCTCATCTTTCTTCTGGCGACAAGCCGTTAACTTGTCCCAATCAACCTTCCTCAGTAGAATGAGAGAATGCATATATGTAATGATACGGCCGGGCAAAGTAAGTATCTCTGCTCTAGGCTTATCACCTGGCTTACGCTCCTGATCCCATACTTTAATTTGGTCCCACGTACCCCCCAACTCTGCACCATGGTCTTGAGTATGCACCTGCCTCCAAATATCAACCGGAACAAGAAGACCAAAAAACATTTCAATCTCAGCCAGAGTCATCACAGTGGAGGAGGCGGCTTCAGTCAATTCTTTATAATATGCTGTTGGATTCTTCCTAGGATCAGGTAACTGAGTCTTAAGAGACAAAACTTCACTCCTTTTCCATGGAGTTTAAACCCATTGTTCTTGGAAACGGGCCGCCACACCCGGTCTAGTGACAACACCGTGCTCCATTAACTCTGGTATTTCGGGGTGATATATGGGATGAACCTCCCGCATTGGAAACTGAGATACCGGCGTGGGGCTCTTCTCAAGCAGCCGACCCCGATAAGCGACCAATGTCGCAACACTACCAAAAACTTGACCAGGCTCCATGTTAGTAACGTATACATGATCTTTAATATCATATAAAAGCTGTGGTGCTGCATCTCTGAAACACTGCTCCCAAAAACTAATCAGAGTAGCAGACATATGCTTAAGGGCATGCTGTTGTACAAAGGGCTCATAATCATTCATCACACTCCACACATCTTCCACACTATAAATGGGGTTTTGGGCCCACTGTGCAGCCTGATTAGCCACTACCTTTTTCTCTGCCTCTCCCATCTCAGATCGCACATACGGACTCATGCGCTCTTTAAATTTAGTCCAGTCTCTATCCTCAAATCCACGTACTGGTGTCCCACTGCTCGGGGGATGGAAGAACACAGTGGGGGTAGCAACAGAAGTAACAGGCACTAACATCGCTGCTGGCTGTGTCGCAGGTGTAAGAGCTGGCGAAAGGGACGCCGAAACAATGGGTGTGGCAGGAGTACTAACAGTCATAGTTGCCACAGACGGCGAGGACAAAGAAAGGACAGGAGGTGCCGTGGCCAAAGCAGTCCGATCGACAGCAACAGAAGCAGAAACAGCAGAGACAGATAAACGGGTGCCTGGGACTGTGAGGGAAGAGCGGGATATATCCTCTGCGGGGCATATGGAGGAGAGGGTCGAGTATCTAACAATTCTTCCACAAAAGTATAATTTTCTTCTTGGGCCACATAAGATTTATCAATCTGTAATAGAAATCTCCTATCTTCGCATTCAATCCCTATCTCTTGTTTCTCTCTATCATGTGCTACCGCTTTCTGAGTCAATGTTTGCATTCTCCCCTTTCAGGCCTCCTTTTCTATCTTTAATTGTCTCTGTTTAGCCTCCTTTTGCCACGTTCAAAGAGAATCAAACATAGACTGCCTACTTCGCTTCGCAAACAATTTTTCCTGTAAAAACCCAATTTTTTGTTCATCAAAAGTGCCCATCAACGGCCACTGCAACTCGGCATTGTCCCTCGTGTATTTGTGCCATAGCGTACTAAACATTGTAGGGCCAAGGCCATGCTTCACGTACATATCAAAATTCGGAGTGCCTGCTGGAGGCACTGGCTGACTTTCTTCCAGTAGGACATCAGCAGAACAACAACGAGAACAAGAAACCAAGAATCGACTAATCCCAGGTATTTTCAAAAGGGACCCAAATTCGTTATGTTGCCTGGCAAAGTGTTTGCAAACACTTTTCACCAAAATCGGTCCTCAGACCGTACCAAATACACACCAAAATGGTACCATATCCACAAAGAACCAAAACAAACTCACCTGATGCATGCAGGTCAAACGAAGTTATTCTCCACTGCCGACTCTTCGGACCAAACGGTCAGATCCAAGGGTCCAAGGTCCAAGAGCCTTATGGTAATTCCCTTTATATGATTTATAACTAAGGCTCCCTGTTTTCTGTTTTTACTGATTTTTACAGATAAATGCAGACAGAAAACCATTTATTTTCTTGTCTGTATTTATTTTTAAATATGGATAAACACAGAAATTGGGTGCTTTTTGAGTGATTCTAAATACACTTTTCCATGACTGCCAGGTCAATAACTGTGTGGACTGATAGGTAAAAGGGTTAAAAACCAAAGGAATTTTGGTAAAGATGATTAAACAGTAGTAGATTTGCACAAAGCTGATACTGAAATGCGCATATTCTCATATAAGTGCATTGATTTATCATCTGCAGGTGTTCATATCACTGAAACCTGGCAGACATTCAAGCATGACTGCATATTTATTGGATAAATAAATATGGAAATATACCAGTTTCAGCTTTATTTTTCTCACAAAACCCATAATAAATATGGATAAATACAGATAAAGTTGACAAAAAATACATATGGATAAATACAGACGGAAATGTCCAAAAAATAAATACCATAAAACTGGGAGCCCTATTTATAATACATTTTGACTGATTTAAGACTAACCATATTTTGCATTCTGTAATTTTAAAATCCCTTTCTTTGTAACTGTCAACACTCTTGCTTTCTAGGATCTTTCACTAATTGGATTGCTTGCAGTGTTCCAGTGTTTCTGAGCAGCTTCAGGGCAAAGGAATGTGAGCATCAATAGGGCGAATGCATTGCAACCAATTGAGACTTTGAATGAGTGCATCATGGCACTTGTAGTTCGATGCAGTTATGGATTATTGTAGTGCCATGAATTATAGTGCAGTGTCTAGCATTTTAGTTATGAGGTTTTGATTTGCGGGCTATTTGGATTCTTAGGTATTGTGGGTTTAATGACCTTGTCATGACATTGAATTAAATATTTGGATCTCAATATTGTGTCTCTTTAGGCGCCATCTTCAAATGTACTGAGATTCTAGGATTGAATTATTGTGATTAATATCATTATTGTTGGAGTTTTGTTCAGTAATCTGATTCAAAATTTAAGATCTTGCGTTGCATTTATGTTGAACCTGTCTGCAAAGTGGAGGTGTGTACTGTGAGGCGACACATCACACCAAGATAGGGAATTGTTCTGGATTACTAATGATTTATGAATACTCAAATCTAGATTGGTGATTGTTTACTCTTTTGTTTACAGGAGTAAGGGCCAGATGTACGATGCGCAAAATAGCACCTCGCAAATTGCGAGTTTTTTGCGACTTGCAATTTGCGAAGCGCTATTTTGGATGTACAACATGTGTATCACACTGTTTGCGATTCCCAATGGGGTCGCAAATTGAGAGGCTCATGAATATTAATGAGCTTCTCGCAATTTGCGACCCCATTGGGAATGGCAGGCCCTCCCAGGTATGGTGGCTTGCTGGGCTCAGCAGACCACCATGTCTGGGACTGCTTTTAAATAAAGCAGTTTTTTTTTAAAATGCAGCCCGTTTTCCTTAAAAGAAAACGGGATGCATTTAAAAAAGAAAAAAATGAAACGTTTTCGTTTCATTTTTTAAGGGCAGGTAGTGGTCCCTGGGACCACTGCCTGCCCTTAAAAATATTTTCCCCTGCATTTGCAAAGGGGAAGGGGTCCCCTGGGGACCCCTTCCCTTTTGCGAGTGCATTACCACCCTCTTGAAGAGGATGGTAATTTGCGAGTGTTTTTCAACCGCAATTGCGCTTGCAAAACATTCATACATGTGCTTGCGCTCGCTATTAGTAAGGGAACGCCCCTTCCTAATAGCGAGTCGCAAAACCTATTTAGCAAGTCGCAAATAAATTGCGACTCGCTAAATAGGCTTTGTACATGGCCCATGCTGTTTTTGCATGCGCCAACGGGTTCGCAAACCCGTTTGCGCATGCAAAAACGGTCGTACATCTGGCCCTAAATGAGCTGATCAAGAGTGATTTGCCTCTGGTCAAAAATGTGCATTAGTGTGATTAGAAGTGCCATAATGAACTATTTCTTTCCTAAGATAAATTAATGCATCTTCTCCTTTTTTCTTTATTTAGGTTAAGCAGACAAGACATTATTAATTCTGTTCGTTTGTTATTTTTTATGGATCTGAAGGCATTACCATTACGTCATAGTGGGCCGTGCTGCAATTGGTTCATTGTCATAGTGAGCTGCGCTGTGATTTGCCAGTTGTTGCTGTAGGTTGCACTTTGAATGGTTAGTGCTCATTGTAGCCACTTTGTGATTGGTTGGTTATTGTTGCTTATATCACGTTTGTGTAAAGTTAGATCAAATGTAAAATACGTGCTGTGTTTAAAAAGTCTAAAGTTCATATTATGGAAGGAGCCACAATTCTTTCTGAAGATTCTCTTGCCAATGAAATTATGCTAAATTTTTTAATTCTATTTCAGAGCCAGAAAGTAACATTTCTGATTGGGTCGATCCTGGTTTCTGTAGCCGACACATGTTCCATCGTGATCAACCTGAAGTGTCACCTAGGTCCCAGTCAAGTGCAAGTAGGTGACTGTGGTTGGATCTTAAGGCTTTTTGGTGCTACTTTTTATATAAACTTTGGAAATTCACATCTCCGGTTCTCCTTATTGGATTTTTGTTGTTTTGGTGCTATTTTGTTCTGTATATAATTCTCTATTTTTATAAATTGTGGGAGCTTTATTGTGTTGTGTTTTTGACTTTATAACTGTTTTGGCATTTTTAAACGCTTTACACATTTTCATAAGTTAAGCCTGCATGCTCTGTGCCATAGCTATCAGGGGTTGAACTCAGGCTTAATTTAATGAAACCTTGACTGGACCCAACAAGAATAGTGACATTATTACTTGTGATGGATGCTAGATATTTGCCCTTTTTGCCTTTTTTTAAGAACCCTATTTTTGCTGGCTATAGAACTCTGTGCGCTTTTCCCCCGCTAAACAGTGGTAAAGTGCTTGTACTCCTCTTTTCAACATGGTCACATTGGTATACACCTGATTGACTTACTTAATTTAACTTTAAGTCCCTAGTACGTGGTACTAACTGTATGTGGGACATGCAAATTAAATGATACCAGTCACCTACACCACTCTTTGTGCCATTCAGCACAAAGCATGTCTCTAGGCATACCGTTGTAGCCTGGCTGTGTAGTTTTAAAAATGCAAATTCAAACTGTCAAAATAACCCTTTTTGCGGTCCTAATTCTTCATATTTAATTTTTAAAATTCACCCCTAAGTAGGCCTTATTGCCCATATTTGAAAGTAGGACATGCAAAAGTTTAATGTTAAGCATCTCCTTACAGAGACTAGCACCTCAAAGCTATTTTCACTGTATCAAGGCTGTTCCATAGGAAAACACTGGGATGTAATATTAAATAGTAAGACTGTATTTCAAGAATAGAACTAGTTAGAAAAATAATGAAACAACTATTTTTATTAGCTGTTAAAAATCAAATTCAATGGAGAAGTCAGATTTTTTCTTAATATTAAGGAAAATTTACTTTTAGAAAGTTAGCTTTTCCCTGCCTGAAGTCCTTGAATGCTAAATCTGAATTTTGCACTCCTACTTCTGCCAGAATTACCGTACTTATCATTTGAATAGGTGTGAATGAGGTGTGAACCTGCTACCAGAAGCAATCAATAGGCGGACCTGAATGCGCAGAGATGGCCCATATGAAACTGAAAGAGAATGCAAATGGGGCTGTGAGGATCCTTTTGGGCATTGAACTGTCAAATACTGCTTGAATGTCATACTCAGCTTGACAGGCCTATTGGGGTTTTTCATATGGCGCGTCAAAGAGACCTTTCCTGTCTGCTAGGCTTACATATAACATTGGGACACACTTCAATGGAAGGAAACAGGATGCAAAACAATTCTTGTGTATCTACTGACTGGTTGTTGAAAACTGATTTGTTCTGCCAGACGTCTGTCTCTGAAGTTGTTGTGGGTACATTGCCTGCCCCAAATAGTATTTTAGTGTTAGATATGGGAGGACGCTAGGACCACCAAAGTACACTCCCCACACTCACACCTTCAGCCAGAAGACTTTGGCTATCTTGGAAATGCCCACCTTGGGTAGGTTTAACCTCTTGAACCTTTACTCTATTGGATAGGGTGTCCCTAGAGGGCATTTCTACAAACTAGTTCATGCCAGGCATAAATGTGTCATCTCCAGGCACCCATTTCAGAACATCTCTGGCCCTGTGGAAGATCAGAAGAGGACTGAATCTGATGTATGAGACCTGAGTAGAGCATAGAAGACTTCCTCCCTCTTGTTCCCAGGCAAAGAAGTGGACTCAAGGGGAGAGGAGTTGGCCTAACGGCTAGGGTGGTCGACCTCGAATCTGGGGAACCGGGTTTGAGTCTCAGCAATGACGCTGAACATCCTGTAATTCTCGGCAAATCACTTAATCTCCCCGTGCCTACCAAAAAAATGAATGTGTCCTCATGTAACGCAACTGGTGCTATGTAAAGCGCTCTGATACCCGATACCTTCGGGTCAAGTTTGCGCTATATAAAACTCTGTAAAAAAAAAGGGTCTTAAGGCTGACCTCCTGTTCAAGCTACATAGATACAATGAGCTACAAGAGGCATTTTTCAGCACCTGCTCAGCTGACCAGTGCCAATTGGGTGTGGACTGGAATCTCCTGCTGGCCCCTACCTGCCATCCTGTGATTCTCTAAGTACCTCCCCTAAGGTTCAGACAGCCTTTAAAGTGTACTCCTGTTATGGATTGGGACTTAAAGGACTAAAATCAGAAGGTAATCTTTGTCCAGGACAGACCTGGTTAGTGTGTCTGGCCGGTGCTCCAGAACAGTCAGCTTCAAATTGACCCTAGGTCCTGGCCTACAGTGACCATCGACTATGATTGGCATGTTGTGCTACTTGGCGCTATTTCTACTTGTTGGAAATGGCTCTTTCTACAGGGTCACCCCCAAACTTTTTGCCTTCCTCCTCCCCTTTTTGCTGAATTCGTTTTTGTTGGATTTAGGACTCTGTGCAGTTTACCACTACCAACCAGTGCTAAAGTGCTTGTGCTCTCCCCTTAACCCATGGTAACAATGGCTTATCCACAATTGGCATGTTTAATTTACTTAAAACTTCCTAGTAAAGTGCACTACATGTGCCCAGGGCCTGTAAATTAAATGCTATTAGTGGGCCTGCAGAACCGATTGTGCCATCCACTTCAGTAGCCCTTTAAACATGTCTTAGGCCTGCCATTGCAGAGCCTGTGTGTGTAGTTTTAAACTGGCATGCCGACCTGGCAAGTTAACCCTCTTCAACCAAAAAGGGGGGGGGGGACTCAAGGGCTTGACCTTCCTTTTAATACATATAAGTCACCTCTAAGGTAGGCCCTGGAAAGCCCAAGGGCAGGGTGTAGTGTATCTAAAAAGTAAGACTTATAGGTTTACGTTTTACATGTCCTAGTAGTGAAAAACTCTTAAATTTGTTTTTCACTACTGCAAGGCCTATCTCTCTCATAGGTTAACATTGGGATTACCTTATTACATCTTATAGGTGTAATTTTCAATTGGGAAGGGATGGGACCCCAGGTTTGGTGTCTCTGGAATCACAATTTAAAATCCCAACTTATGGTGAATTTAGAATTTAAATATGGTTGTTTTTGAACATGCCACTTGTTAGAAAGTTTGCATTTTCTTACATTAGCTTTTTGGTGACTTCTACCTGTTTCTGAACATACGTTTGGGGTGGGTGACAGCTGGGCTTTGTGCGGTCCCTCTATACAGCCACACACAAATGGAGCTTAGGTGTGACTGATGGGCCATCCACATCCTGATGGGCCATCCTAGGCAGGGTGGGAGTGAGAAGCTGACACTTATACCTGAATAGGCTGTGACCTGTCCCCACGTAAAAGGCTGCATACCCCCTGTAGTGTGTCTGGAGCCAGGGCAGGAAGGGCAGGGATTCTGTGCACTTCAAAGGCCTCTCTTTGAAGTCTCCCCCACTTCAAAGGCACAACTGGGTATAAGTACTGGACCCCTGACACTGTCAACTCAGTAGACTTCTGGACCTGGGGATACTCTGCCAGGAAGAAGGACTGCTGTGCTGAAGGGACTGCCACTCGATTGCTACTTTGCTGGACTCCTGCTCTGCTGTGCTGGCCTGCTGCCTGGTGCCATCCTTGTCTGTGAGTGAGAAGGACTGGACCCGCATCTTTACAACCCAGAACCAAAGTGACTCCAAGGGCTTGCTGGCTTGCCTCCTGTATGAAGTCTAAGGGACATCAAAGACTTACAACCCTTCTGCCTATAGCACCTGGACTCTGCCATCTGAGAGTCTTGCCCTGCCAAGTGATGCAAATCGAGTCCTGGGCCCTTGGAAGTGGGTAAAAAGTGCTGCAACTGCCAAAATACGCGCATCTCTGTCGGTGGGCTGCTCTGAACTGGCACATCTCCATCAACGCTGTTGCTTTGCCGCCGCTGCGAGGATCGAGAATATTGCATCTCCATCAACTCTGATGCATAGTCCCTGCTGCAAAGATCAAAGACATCGCATCGCCAACAGTGTGGTGCATCTCTTCCATTCCAGGTGCATCTCTGACTTGCGCGATTCGAAGCTGACACATAGCCTACATCCTAAGGTTTGAAGCCGATGCATTGCCTCCTTTACTCCTCACATCTCGACGTTGATGCAACCACGAATAAAGATTCTGTTTCAGCGGGCCAAGGCTACGCCCTGTATCCGACCCGAGGCCTTAACTTTTGGATGTGACCCAGTATTAGCAGTCAGATAGCCCCAGTTGGCGCTTTCTGCATTTAAGCACTACATTTCAGTTTATTCTTTAACAATTCATAACTCTGGTTATACTTATTGGCTTTTTGTCATTTTGATCTTGCTTTGTTCAACAAATTAAGCTCTATTTCTCTAACTAGGTGTGGTATCTTTTTTCTGTGGTGTTTTCACTGTTTTACTGTTTGAACAGTTCCACATATACTTTATACATTGCCTCTTAAGTTAAGCCTGACTACTCTGTGCCAAGCTACCAGAGGGTGAGCACACGTTAATTTAGGATGTGTATCTGACTTACCCTGACTAGGATTGTGGTTCCTGCTTGGACATGGTGCACACCACTGCCAACTAGAAACTCAATTTCGAACTCTCCTTAAAACTTTAAAAATCCATCTCTCCGTTTCCCCTTATTGGATTTTTGACACTTTGGTGTCATTCTGTTTATTACATTTTACTCTACTTTTCAAATTTGTTGTGGGATTTTTATTGTTTTGTATTTTGACCTTATTACAGTTTTGGTATTACATGAATACTTTACACATTGCGTCTAATTTAAGCCTGTCTGCTCTCTGCCATAGCTGTCAGGGGGTTAAGCTCTGATTTGTTTGGTGACTTTAAGGGATCACCCTGATAAGGATTGTGGTCATTGCTTGAGGTGGGTAGCTATCCCCTCAACTAATAACACAGGGGCCTATTAGCAATAACCGGCGATAATTATTGCTAAGCGCAGTTAGCGCTAGGATAATTATCGCCGGCTATCACAGGTTTCTATCGCGGAGATAGCGTGCTATCAGCAACGCTTATCTCCAAAGCGATAGAAACCCTGGAGAACAGTGTGAATATCGCTTGAAAACAAGCGATATTCACACTGTGACCAGTGTTAGCTTGGCGATAGGGCGAGGGGATTTAGCCATGTAATCCACCTCCCATTGGATTACATGGCTAAGTCAGGTTTAGACCAGGCGTTAACAAACCAGCGCTAAACGTGTTTAGCGCTGGTTCGTTAATCACCTCCCCTGCTCGCAATAGGCGATAGCGACCTTAGCGACTGTTTCCAGTCGCTTTTAGGTTGGGAACGCCTACTTTGCATGCCATTAGCGATAAATATCGCTGGCATGCAAAGCGGCACCCAACCCGGTCGCTATCGCCTAGAAGCTGTCGCTAACAGCAGTTAGCGACAGCTTGCTAATAGGGCGTTTGAATTATCGCCGCTTTAGCGGGAAAAAGTCCCGCTAAAGTGGCGATAGAGCCCTTGATAATATGCCCCACAATTTCTTACAGTGGGCTGCCATCCACCCCAATCAATAATGCACTTTCTCACAATTTTCCTTTCATAGGAGCATGCTCTGTAACAATAAACCTATGACAAACCACCATGCACCTAAAGTGTAAGATGATGGGTCTTTTGCTCAGCTGTATGCAGCTATTTTCTGTCACCTTACACCATCACTGGTTTCACCTGTTCGTAATGTCTAAGGGTCACTGTTTGGTCCAGGTCTTGGCGTGTGCCAAGCTCCAGAAAGTCAGACAGGGCCCTTGTTTTTAAATGAACTAATGCAACTGAGGGATAAAAACCAAAAAATGGCTCACTTAGCAGATAAATACAGGGCTACTGGAATTATGTGATTTTGCAGCACTCTCTGCCTAATTAGAGTGTTGATGCATTTGCCACATAATCCAATTTTCTAGATAATTTGCAGGTTTAACAAAAAAATTTTTTTTTATTTCTAGCTCAGACAGATCAAAAGTTACTAAAATCTTGGCAATATTTTGCTGGACAGTGGGAGGTGCTTTGCAAAGATTGACTGGTCGTCTTTTGCAGCTTATTGCAGTATTTGAGTGTAGGACTGGTACTAATGGGGGAAACTTTGCCCAAATGGTGTTAATATGTGTAAAAATTACAAAATAATGAGACACTACTATAACAAATGTGCTGCATTATGCCACATTATTTGCCTTTTCTTGAAACATAATTTAGGAAACACTGCTGCATAATTTGGTCCTCCCTTGATGCATAATTCAAGTGGCACTGGATATATATCCTGGCTATTGTGTTGTCAGTCCTTTAAAGAGGCAAATGGAGGCCTCAGCTTCCCTGAATCTGTATAAGAGGTTTGGTCCCAGAAACAAATGTGTATGTCTTGGGAATGCTCTGAATCGAACTCAGGAAGAATGCATTTCAAATTTCCAAAGTAGTAAAAGGCGTACAGGTAATACAAAACTAACTTTGCTATTTGTCGTTTCAGTCCGTATTACCTAAATTGTGCGATTGTAGTTTTGAAAGGAAAACATTTTTCAAAGGTTACATATTTATGGTTAAAATGTGTTTTACACATTGGGAATATGTCCTGTAACCTGGGTTGCAGGAAAATGTATATTAAAAAAATCATGTTCTTTTATTTTAAAGATGAGAGAATTATTTTGTTCCCTCTAACATCCAAAATCTGTACTCTGTACAACTCTGTACACTTACTTACTTAGGGATCATGAGCACAGAACGTTAAAGTAATGTGTTGATTCTGACTGGAAATTTAGCATCATTTGATGCTATCTCTAAAGCACTCAACAGAACATAACGCAGTAACTTAACACAAAGTAAAATAACCACAAAACTAAAACATAGTCACATCAAAATGCAATAAAACAAACACCATACAACACAGTGTTTGACTCTTAAATTAAAGAGTGCCCAATGCCCAAAACTCCGCTCAGAAGCCCTCAGCGGTGCTATTAGAAGTCGGAGCGACGAATAGAAAGGTTGCATAGTCCTGAATCCATCTCATGCCTATCCAATCCACTCACAGGCACTCTCTGCCCCTTTATCTCACTCTTGCAGGTTTCTGCTTTCTTTCTTTGTGACAGGTTTTCTGTTTTTCTCTTCCTCCTTCTTTCCCCTTTGTGTGTTTTCCCTCTCTTGCTCTCGGTAAATATCTGTTGAGGAGAAATAAGTGCCGGTCCCCAAACATGAGTGCCTATGGCCCCACCGGCAACCACCGGCTCAAATTAAACACTGAGGGGCAGATTTACGAGCCCCCTGCGCCACCAGTATGTCACTTTTCGTGACGTACTGGTGGCGCAGGGGGCTGCTCCATATTTACAAGGAGAGGAAAAGCCACCCTGCGTGACTTTTCCTCTCCTTGTAAATACGGCCCCTTCACACGCAGCACTTTGCGGTGAAGGGGCGTTCCATGGGTGTTGCTGTGGGTGTTCCCACCCAACACTCATGGAACAAGACACATCTCCAGAATTACGAAAAATCGTAACTCTGGAGATGCGTCTGAAAGCTACGCCACCCTAGAGGTGGCGTAGCGAGGCGCACCGAGGAGAAATGTTTTCATTTCTCCTCGTTTTTTCCTCTTTCAAAGCGTGCTGCATTCTACAGCACGCATTGAAAGAGGAAAATGCCTGTAGTGATTGTTTTTGTGCAGGAAGGTGCCCCTTCCTGCACAAAAACAATCTCCCCACGACGCAGGCATCCTTGCACCATGGTGCAAGGGTGCATGCGCCGACGCATGGCTGCAGTTTGTGCGCCAGCGCAGGGGAGAGCACAGGAATGCGACATATTATTGTAAATATGTCGCATCCCTGTGCTTCAAAACTAACGCAGCGCGGCGCAGCAAAATGACTTGCTGTACCCCGCTGCGTTAGTTCAACGTAAATCTGCCCCTGATACAACATAACATCACAATGCAATAATATAGCGCAAAAATGCAACAGCCCAAAGAAACAACACAACACGTCACCACAAAAAATGAAATACAAAAATATGCAAAAACATTGCTTTTGCATATTATTTCCTCCAGAAATCTGTCATAACAGGGTGGTAAAATGTGTTTGCACCAAGCACTGCCTTGCTTATAAGGGCAAGTAATATGGCTAGGCAAACATTTTCTGTGATCGGGCCCAAGTGTTTTGTAAGGTGATGATCAGTCAGTAGTTCAATTTAAATGAAGGACACTACGGCTGGGATAATCTTATCCTTGTTGGTAATTCATTTCAAACTCGGGGGATATTTATGAAATGACCCTGGGGTTAATGTTCAGTTTATTTAATGTCACATATAAATATGTGCTTCCATCTGAACTATGCTGAGTCAAGGCCATTTGATGCATAGCTAACCTGGATTAAAATGCCTAGAACTTACCTTCAGAAGAAAAAAGTGAATGCAGACAATTACATCCTAGTATTTTTTCCAATTTTAAGAATAGTGTCCAAATACATTGGTGACAAAGTTATGCAGATAAAATAGACATACGTTTTATTTTGTGACATTGTTTGTATTCTCACAAACGAACACTGTCATGAGCGTTTTGCTTCATGCCTTTGACGTTCCATTGTCTGAAGAGTAAACATCTGATTGTCTAATTCCCACTAGCCTTTGATTTTAAGTTATCCTTCATTAAAGAGAAGTGGTGGTCCACACCATTATAAGACAGCAAAACATCTCTCAATTAGAAATGTATAAAACTATAATATACTCAATGGCAGTGCATTAGTGTGGCCGGTTTCATATCTTAAAAACGTTGGAGGCATTTTCCAATTTACTCTAGTTAAGAAAAATAGGGTGCTTTTAAACGGATTCATTTTATAGAGGGCGGTTACTTGTTATTCAAGGAGCGGTCACTGTAACTTTCAGTAACACATGATTGATGGGCTAAATTGGGTGAAACTTAGTTTCAAAAATCAATGCCAAATACTAAAAAATTAAAAGCGAGACTCATTTTATCAATACCACGCTGTAACACAGGGATCGCTTGTTTTCTATTGATTACTTTCTGGTAAATAATGTATAGCTAGTTCACAACAGTGTTTACTCTTGGAGAGCTGCGCGGCGTGTTTTGCAAGGCGATGGTAGCACAGAATGTCTCTCACTTGGTGGGAATCGATCCTGTCTCTGTAAACATGCTTGCAAATGTCTTCCCTCTGCTCGTTAACAGCTCCACTGCCCATTAAGTGCCACTGAAGCACAGGAGCGGACACATTAGTCCTTTCCTCCATCAACACAACTACTCGCTTTATTTCCTATTAGTGGAACGTTAAACTAAAAAGTGATTGCTAAAGAAATGTGGCCATGCTAAAGATGTTGCTGCCCCCTGGTTGTTCGCCTTCCGCTATTCCCTTTGGTATCACCTGACATTTGGTTTTGTATTAATTAACTACTATCAAGTTGATGCTCTATCAGATTTCTCCTCGTGCACTTCTGTTTCTGGCCAATCTCTTGTTGACGTCTGCTGACAGGAACCGGAGGTGAAGGTTTTTCTAATTCAGCCCTGATTTCCTTCAAGAAAGGACATGCTCAGATTACTTACGGGTAATCTTCATTACTCCAATTCCCTCTTAGACGGCCAAGTATTTGCTAGATTACTGAAAGCGCCCATTCATTAAATGCAACTCACCACCTCCCAAGCTGCTTTCTATTTCTATTATGTTGTGTGGCACTACCGATAAACCCCCTTCCTCCTCCTGACAACTCGTGTTCTCTATGAAGCTCTTAGCTAGGGCTTGACGAAGTAATAAAGATTACGGTTAAGTAATCCTAGCATTACCTCCTCTTCTCCTTCCTCGTCCCATTTATAGTAAATGAGGTGCGCTCAAGCTATAACCCTTCATCAGCCAAAGGAATACAAAAACACAATCAAGAAGCGCAGGCAAGAATCTTTATTCCTCATGCAGAGTCTACCTCTGAAAATATCAGTCATTGATATTACCTCAGTTTCTATATTTCGCCTGAAAAACTAATATAAGAAGAGAGGAAAAAAATATAGAATGTAAAGGAAAAATGGCTTCTTTGCTGACATAGCTCCCAAAATAAACTTCTATCAAAAGTCTAAATCAGAGTCCTGAGCTATATTTGAGGGGTTGCTATTCAAGTTTATATTTATGTTCACTAATGATGACGTTTAATATGCAAATTTACACATGATCCTACATATATTGATGGAATTGCAATTGAAACACATTTCATATGAACTATAAAAGTCAAGCGAAGTTATCAATGTGTTTTAATTAGGGAATGTTACACCTGTCAGCCTTCGGACGGTCTTCCCCAAACATTTTGCCTTCACCCCTCTGATTTTTTGCTGGGTTTGTTTTTGTTGGTCGACTTTGTGCACTTTACCACTGCTAACCAGTGTTAAAGTGCTTGTATTCACTCCCTAAACATGGCAAAATTGGCTTACTCCTGAATGGCCTATGAAAGTGGTGTACCATATGCCCAGGGCCTGTAAAATAAATGCTACCAGTGGACCTGCAGCACTTATTGTGCCACCTAATTATGTTGCCCTTTAAAACATGGTTCAGGCCTGCCATTGCAGCCTGCTAGCAGTTTTAAACTACCAATTCGACTTGGCAAAATAACCCCCTTGCCATGTTAAAACCTCCCTTTTAATACATATGTCTCCCCTAAGGTAGACCCTAAGCAGCCCCTATGGCAGGGTGCATGTAATTAAAAATATGGACATGTATTTTTAAGTTGTACATGTCCTAGTAGTGAAAATTCCTAAATTCGTTTTTTGTTACTGTGAGGCCTACCTCTTCCATTGGAGAAAATTGGGTTACCGTGTTACATTTAATAAGTGATAACTTTTGATTGGGAGTTGGTAGGAAAAGCATGTTTGATGTCTGAGAAATTGTTATTTAAAACCCTCTTTAATGGTAAAGTCAGAATCTTGGTCACAATTCTGAAAATGACACTTTTAGAAATTTGGCAATTTCCTGCCCTATTTGGTACCTGCAGCCTGTTCCTGGGACACATGACTAGGTGTGAGTGGCAGTTGGTCTATGTATATTCCTCCCAGACCACCACACAATAGAGGGATTAGGTGTGCCTGGATGGGCCATCTCAAACAGGATTAGGGGGCGGAGCTGGGCACGACCCACTTGAAAATCAAAAGGCTGTGCCATGCACTCTCACAAAAGATTTTACACTAGTCTATTGTACCTGTAGCCAGGCTGGAGCCAGGGCAGGGAGGCAGGACATTCCAAGCACTTCTCCTACTTGAAAGAACGCACCAGGTATAAAAAAGGTACACTCAGACCCACTCTTCAGATCCCTTCTGGACCTGTGGAAGACTCATAAGAAGGCTGCTGTGCTGTTCTGCTGCAAGAACGTCTGCCCTGCTGTCCTGCTGCCTGAGTAAGAAGGATTGGACCTGCACCTTGAACCCAGGGCCACAGGAGATACTCCAAAAGCAAATTGGATGGCCTCCTGATCAGAGCCTCAGGGACAGAACAGGCTCCATACATCTTGAACTCTACAACAAGCGGGAGCTATAGAGGAAAATACATCAAGGGCACCCTCCACTCAAACCAATTAATCATACCAAAGTCCTTAGTACCAACAACACACTTAGGGCCTAATTACGATGTAGGTGGGATGGGTCCCGCCGTCGCTTTTTCTGCGGTCCTCCCTCTTACTTCCTTGGTGGTCCAACCGCCTGATTTGGAACTTAGCGGGAACTGGGCTACAAGACCGCCGCTGTCTCACTGCTTCCGCCAATAGTCCTGCTCCCTCATCGACGACAGGAGAACCAGAGGCAGGTCATGGAGGGAGTCCCGCCAAGCTTCCCGCTGTGCAGATTGTGATCTGCCTTTCCGCCAAGGTTTTCCTGGTGAGGATACCCCCATGGTCGAGTCAGCGGAAAGGTAGTACAGGAGCAAAAAAAAATCTGATTTTTCTGGGTCTCACCTCAGAATCTGTGTCAGCCACCATCATCCAAGACCGTCCGGTGCTCATTAACTCCATTGTTGCCATATTCTGAAGTAGGCCTCCCTGTCATTACTCCAATGTAGTGTATGCAATATTGACTTTCGGCTCGTTTCCAGCAGTGAAACGTGACTCAATCCTGACTCCACCACCAAGAACATCTTAATAAGGCAGGTGGGAAGGCCTGAAGCTTGGCAGAGTACTCAGTCCCACCGGGGGACAGAGGTAAGACCGCCTACATAGTAATCAGGCCCTCAATTCATAATACAGGGGATCCACTATTCAATCATTCCGGAAGGAATTGGTTCTAGTATCCTTCTAGAAACACTTCCTGTGTGTGTTCTATGTTTAAAAACAGGTCCTGTGCCCATGGATAAATCATAAATATGTTTGAAGAAAATACATGGAACAATATAGGAAGTGCCTCACGTAAGCAACCAACCCGGAGCTATTTGGCAGGTTCTCACCAATTTACTCACTGTCTTCATCAGCAACTTTCCTATATATACGGACGAACCATAACCCAAACTAAATCAGAAGAATGTTGTGTGTGTGTGTATCTATATAACCCTATCGTGTATGGCACACAACTCAAAAACCTCCCTGGGTCCTCATATGGGGAGGAGAGAATTCTTCCTCACAAGAAAAGAGACTAAAATGAGTTGCGAGTGGCATTTAGCATCCTTCTTTAATTTTTATGCACTTACTCATGGTTAAAAACAAGCTGCAACGTTTAGACCATTTTAAGAAGAATGGCTGACATGTTTCATTGCCACCCCTTTCTTACTGTTAATTTCATCAGGGCACGATGGCCATATTTCACGCATGTGTACACCTGACATGTATGTCACAGGAAATAAGAAGGAATGTCACGCGGCTAGGTTCAGCCCAGGAAGAAACACTGCCATTTTACATGCAAATGCCTTCTTTCCTACAAAATGACTTTTGACATATATGTTCTTGCGTAACAGTGCAGGATTAATTTCTCTGAAACCACATTGCTTACAATCTCACTTCGTAAGTACACTATCATGACATACATACATTGTGCAAATGTTGTTATTTATTATTCATCAATGAGGTGACATGGCTATCACAAGAGAATAAACAATGCAGGCTGAAGCCTCGACAGGGAACGATTGGATACTGTTATTATAAGCACACATGCATTTCTGTGTTCAAATCAGAGGAGTACTCTGCTGTCATTGCGAGGTCGCTGTGGTCGGAGCATAAGCTCAGTGGATTCATGTTTAACCTCTGCGAGGAGGGATGTCCAACTTGTGACCAAGACAGGGACCTACATAGACTTACCTTCAGGTAATGGGAAGGTAGATCATCCAGTAGTGGATTCTTGGCAGAACACCCACCCTAGGCACCTAGGTCAGGGAGTGCATAGTAGGAGTACACTATACACAGTACTTATGTGCCAGCATATATACATTGCTTTAGCACAATGGTGGAATTGTTTATCCTTTTCACTGTTCTTATACTACTAATCACTTTTATCTGTATCTGTCTATTAATTATTGCAGTGCATATATCCTATACAAGAATCACAATGGTTCAATAAATATTGAAACACCCCTTTGTGTATTTCTTGTGTATCTTTCTGAGTATGCACAAGTGACTGAGCGAAAAGGTTCAAGATCTGTTACCACAATTACTTGGGGAGTCAGGGTTGTCATATTCTGAGGTTGCCCAAACCATTTGTTACCTTAGTAGGTTTAGGGGTAATTCTGGTGGCACCGTGAGCTAGCAGGAATATAGGCCAACAGATCTTGAAGTGGTGCATAGAATAAGTCTGGCACCATCCTGACGTTTATATTGTCTAACAAATTAACCGTTTCTACTGAGAAAGTGGAAACCGTATGACAGGAGGACAGACAGCAGAACAAAACATATGTGAGTCAAATCCTATAAAGAGTCACCCAAATCCTTTTTTTTCAAATAAAAAAAGGATGGGCACCATATGGCCACAGGGTGAGTGCATAGCAGAAGGCCACAGGGAGGAGACTTTCTTGAAGACACAATAGGTCGCCTAAAAACAAATGGTGTTCACCAATTCATATTGTATGCATTTTAAAGTCGCAGGGCTTACCAGCGTGACTAGGAGTGAGTTTCGCATAACTATAGTCAGGGAAGGCACATGCCAAACCACCTACATGCAAATCACACTGTTTATCTGAAAATCAGGATAATCTTTAAAACCCCTTCACCACCCTTCTGGTCCCCAGGGTTTCCCAAAATCAACACGCCTATTGACTCATAGTTCAACGCACCATGGCACACCACTTGTACATGCTCCTAAGTTCCACCTGAGAGTCTCAGCAGCCGCATATACACAGGTGGCGTTTCATTAGATTTTTTCAGAATCACGGCAGATCACACCAAACTATCATAAATGAGAGTTGCATCTAGCCAGGAAAGTGCTCTATGTGATTAAAAGCATGTGCAATCACGGATACCACTCTGGCCAGACCCCATTCAGCAACCCTCCCAAGTTATCTCACTCACCGCCGGTGTTGGCAAACCAGGTCAGACAGACCCCCATCCGCATACTCGGGGCCACCTCCAATTTAAAGCATCATAGGGAATGTCCTACACAATCTGAGGCTGCTAGAATGCCTCTCGGGCATCGACGCCATCTTGAAAGGGTGCAGTAAATGCACGCTCAATCCTTTAAACAAGCCGTCACCGGGCATTTTGTACGCTCACAGGATACAGCGTAATGGCCATCAAAACCTAACAAATTGGATGCATTATTACCACACAAAAGCAATATAATTGCTATCCTTTCCTTTGGGGATGAAGTTTATAAAGGTTATAAAATGTATGGGATCGCGGGTGGGCAGGGCTCAGGAAGTGCTTCGGGGATGGGGGCTGAAAATGGAGGCAACTCCACATCTCCTGTGAGTAATTTCTGTAATTCATTACATCTATCACTAGCAAAGGCAGTACTTATCACCATCCTTTGAGAGGTCGCAGATGTGGGGGGCACCACAAATGCTTCGAGATTGATGCTGGAAGGGGAGGCACAACCACACATGCAGTGAATAGTTTCTATACTTCACTGCATCTATCGCAGCTGAAGGCAATACTTCTTGCCACATAGATCTTTAGTATAGAAAGAAACACCACTTGCAAAGGGGATCCAATACCAGCTCAAAGAGTACATATTGTGGTACAATGTGCCTGGTTAAATATTTCCAGGTAACAAGACAGGGGCCCCAGAATTTCAAGTGGACAGTCCTTGAGAAAATGGACTAAGGATGTGTGGGAGCAGAAGAGGCACTATTTAGGAAAGAAGTCTATTGGATTTTTTCTGAGCAAACAGACCAAGGGGGTTTGAATGATGTGGTTGAATGGCATAAACTTCTGGGTTAATTGACCATTGGTCACAACGACCACAACAGTGGTAAAGGGTGCAGAGTCCTAAGCCCAGCAAAAATGATAGCAACAAAAATGGAGGAAGAAGGCAAAAAGTTTGGGGGAAGACCACCCTAAGGCTGACAAGTCTAACAGACCTGATTTCTAAATGGGTAGACAGCCCATTGTTCCACCAGGGGAATGAAGTAAATTACTCCGTCCTCATGGCAAAGGGACTTCCCGTCATATTTATAAATGACTGCCAATCAAGTTGAAGTTTATTGCATTAAGTTCACAGTTAATTAAAACCATTGCACTAGGTGCTTACATAAAACATTTAAACAGAAAAATACAAGGTGGTGCTTAAGTTAGTGGCAATGATTAAAATATGGTACAAAAAAAAAATATATATATTATATACATACATATATATATATTCACTGAAAAAACCATAGGTTTTAGGGACAGTTATAGTTAGTTGGACATTTCACCCGTACAAAACCCGTGAAATTCCCCTGTTATAGTTAGTTCAGCTAACTATAACTCGCGCCCCCGCAATGCACTGCTGATGACGTCACATATTACATCACTCATGACATGGTCCGTGACATCACTGATGACATCACTGATGACATCTCAAATGACATCACTGATGACATCACTGATGACATCATCCAGTGACTGTGTGTTTCTGTAAAGTTTAAATATGTTTAATATATATAGGGAAAGGCGTATTGAAGAATGAGTGGGTGTATAAGTGTCTGAATGGATGATTTAGTACGTGAGTGACTGACTCTACAAGTGAGTGATTAAACGTATCTTACTGAATGCATGGGTTAGTGACTAAACTGTGTGAATGTCTGTATCCGTCTGTTTGTTGGTGTGTAAGTGGATGCATGGATTTGCGAATAGCTACATGAGTGTCTATATGGGTTATTGATTGGTTCTCTGAGTATCTGTATGGCTGCCTGAGTGTTTGTGTGGGTGGGGTGTGTGTGACTCTATACATAGATGTGTGAGTGGGTGATTCACTGGGTGCATGATTTCAAGAGTGCATCTGTGATGGACTGCTTGGGTGGGTGAGTGTGTGTATGGGTGTGTTAGTGAGTGAATGTATATCTCAGTGGTACATGTGCGAGTAACTACATATGTAAAAGGCAGTATATATGTGTGTTAGAGTATTTAAATGGCTATAAGTGAGAGTGTGTTATTGTGAGAGTGGCTGTATGGATGCGTGTGTGCTTGTATCAGTTATTGTATAAGAGCGTAAGAATGTGCTAGTATTTGTATGAGTAAGTGAGCTGGTGTGTGTATAACTGTATAGGTGAGTAAATGGGTGTGTGATTAATTTTTTGCATGACTGACTAGGTGTGTGAGTACCTCTATGGATGAGTGGCGGTGTGTGAGTGTTTATATAGGTGTATGAGTGCATATGATAGTCCTGTACTGAGTTACTGTAAGTATGAGTGACTGTACAGGTGAGTGAGTGGATATGTGTGTAGACCTAAGAATCAGTGAGTGGGTATGTAGTTTTTGGTGTTGGAGTGTCTATGGTTTTGAGAATGGCAGTCTGTAATTTAGAGTGGGTGTATCAAAAGTTATATTAGGGTGTGAGAAGATGCATGAAATTATCACATGGATGATGTCATCAGTGATGTCATTTGAGATGTCATCAGTGATGTCATCAGTGATGTCACTGACCATGTCATGAGTGATGTAATATGTGACGTCATCAGCAGTGCATTGCGGGGCGCGAGTTATAGTTAGCTGAACTAACTATAACAGGGGAATTTCACGGGTTTTGTACGGGTGAAATGTCCAACTAACTATAACTGTCCCTAAAACCTATGGTTTTTTCAGTGAATTTCAAAGGTTTTTTAAATGCTAATTTCTAACTATAACGTGTCTGAAACCTATGGTTTTTTCAGTGAATTTCAAAGGTTTTTTAAATGCTAATTTCTAACTATAACGTGCCTGAAACCTATGGTTTTTTCAGTGAATTTCAAAGGTTTTTTAAATGCTAATTTCTAACTATAACGTGCCTGAACCCTATGGTTTTTTCAGTGAATTTCAAAGGTTTTTTAAATGCTAATTTCTAACCATAACGTGCCTGAAACCTATGATTTTTTAAGTGAATTTCAAAGGTTTTTTAAATGCTAGTTTCTAACTATGCCAACAGAGGTAGGACATGTGAAGAAAGAAGAAAAAACGCACAGAAAGAAGCAAAAGATGTGCAGAAAGAACCAACAGAGGAGCAGAAAGAGGCCTTGTTGCAAAATCATCCTGTGCCCACAACTTTTTCAGATGGGTACTGGTGGTAACTGACTCTGACTAACCAGAGCCAGTGCGCGTTTGCACAGTGGTGAAGGGAGGGGGGCCTGAGGTGACATGTGTGCAAACGCGCCCCGTGGCGCGTTTTAAGTTGCGGGATTAAGTCCCCTTGAATCCTGAGGGTCCCTGGGGCCCAACTAGCCCCCCAGGTACCTACAGTTAGGACCACAGAGCTGAGTTGCAGAGAGGCGTTCCGAGGCCATGCACTTTTTTTCACCTCTCTGCAACGCAACTCTGTTGTGCTTACTGAAGGTACCTGGTGGGCTAGTTGGCCCCCAGGATTCAAAGGGAATTAACTCCCCAACTTAAAACGCACCACAGGGCGTGTTTGCGCACATGTCACCTGAGGCCCCGCCCCTCCATTCACCACTGTGCAAACGCGCCCCGTGGCGCGTTTTAAGTTGGGGGATTAGGTCACCTTGAATCCTGAGAGTCCCTGGGGCCCAACTAGCCCACCAGGTACTTCCAGTAAGCACCACAGGCCTGCGTTGCAACGCCTGTAACAAATTGTGCAGTTGTGTTTAGGTAGTGAAGAGGGTCGTGCAGGGGGTAGTGTTTTAGGGTTTAGGGTAGTGCAGTGGTGTTTGTGTAGTGTAGGGGGTCATGCTGGGGGTAGATTTAGGGTTTAGGGTAGTGCAGTGGTGTTTGGGTAGTGTAGGGAGTCGTGCTGGGGGAGTGTTTTAGGGTTTAGGGTAGTACAGTGGTGTTTGGGTAGTGTAGGGGGTCGTGCTGGGGTTAGTGTTTTAGGGTTTTAGGGTTTAGGGTAGTGCAGTGGTGTTTGGGTAGTGTAGGGGATACTGCTGGGGGTAGTGTTTTAGGGTTTAGGGTAGTGCAATGGTGTTTGGGTAGTGTAGGGGGTACTGCTGGGGGTAGTGTTTTAGGGTTTAGGGTAGTGCAGTGGTGTTTGGGTAGCATAGGGGTACTGCTGGGGGTAGTGTTTTATGGTTTAGGGTAGTGCAGTGGTGTTTGGGTAGTGTAGGGGTTTGTGCTGGGGGTAGTTTTTTAGGGTTTAGGGTAGTGCAGTGGTGTTTGTGTAGTGTAGGAGGTCGTGTTTTAGGGTTTAGGGTAGTGCAGTGGTCTTTGGGTAGTGTAGGGAGTCGTGCGGGGGGTATTGTTTTAGAGTTTAGGGTAGTGCAGTGGTCTTTGGGTAGTGTAGGGGTTGTGCGGGGGTAGTGTTTTAGGGATTAGGGTAGTGCATTGGTATTTGGGTAGTGTAGGGGGTCATGCGGGGGTAGTGTTTTAGGGTTTAGGGTAGTGCAGTGGTGTTTAGGTAGTGTAGGGGGTCGTGCTGGGGGGAGTGGTTTAGGGTTTAGGGCAGTGCAGTGGTGTTCGGGTAGTGTAGGGGGTCGTGCTGGGGGAGTGTTTTAGGGTTTAGGGCAGTGCAGTGGTGTTCGGGTAGTGTAGGGGGTCGTGCTGGGGGAGTATTTTAGGGTTTAGGGTAGTGCAGTGGTGTTCGGGTAGTGTAGGGGGTCATGCTGGGGGTAGTGTTCTAGGGTTTAGGGCAGTGCAGTGGTGTTCGGGCAATGTAGGGGGTCGTGCTGGGGGTGGTGTTTTAGGGTTTAGGGCAGTGCAGTGGTGTTCGGGCAGTGTAGGGGGTCGTGCTGGGGGTGGTGTTTCAGGGTTTAGGGCAGTGCAGTGGTGTTCGGGCAGTGTAGGGGGTCGTGAAGGGGGTGGTGTTTCAGGGTTTAGGGCAGTGCAGTGGTGTTCGGGCAGTGTAGGGGGTCGTGCTAGGGGTGGTGTTTCAGGGTTTAGGGCAGTGCAGTGGTGTTCGGGCAGTGTAGGGGGTCATGCTGGGGGTGGTGTTTCAGGGTTTGGGGCAGTGCAGTGGTGTTCGAGCAGTAAAGGGGTCATGCTGGGGGTGGTGTTTCAGGGTTTAGGGCAGTGCAGTGGTGTTCGGGCAGTGTAGGGGGTGGTGCAGGGGGTGGTGTTTCAGGGTTTAGGGCAGTGCAGTGGTGTTCGGGCAGTGTAGGGGGTGGTGCAGGGGGTGGTGTTTCAGGGTTTAGGGCAGTGCAGTGGTGTTCGGGCAGTGTAGGGGGTCATGCAGGGGGTGGTGTTTCAGGGTTTAGGGCAGTGCAGTGGTGTTCGGGCAGTGTAGGGAGCGGTGCAGGGGGTGGTGTTTCAAGGTTTAGGGCAGTACAGTGGTGTTCGGGCATTGTAGGGGGTGGTGCTGGGGCTGGTGTTTCAGGGTTTAGGGCAGTGCAGTGGTGTTCGGGCAGTGTAGGGGGTCGTGCTGGGGCTGGTGTTTCAGGGTTTAGGGCAGTGCAGTGGTGTTTGGGCAGTGTAGGGGGTCGTGCTGGGGCTGGTGTTTCAGGGTTTAGGGCAGTGCAGTGGTGTTCGGGCAGTGTAGGGTGTTGTGCTGGGGCTGGTGTTTCAGGGTTCAGGGCAGTGCAGTGGTGTTTGGGCAGTGTAGGGGGTCGTGCTGAGGCTGGTGTTTCACGGTTTAGGGCAGTGCAGTGGTGTTCGGGCAGTGTAAGGGGTCGTGCTGGGGCTGGTGTTTCAGGGTTTAGGGCAGTGCAGTGGTGTTCGGGCACTGTAGGCGGTCGTGCTGGGGCTGGTGTTTCAGGGTTTAGGGCAGTGCAGTGGTGTTCGGGCAGTGTAGGGGGGTCGTGCTGGGGCTGGTGTTTCAGGGTTTAGGGCAGTGCAGTGGTGCTCGGGCAGTGTAGGTGGTCGTGCTGGGGGTGATGTTTCAGGGTTTAGGGTAGTGCAGTGGTGTTCGGGCAGTGTAGGGGGTCGTGCAGGGGCTGGTGTTTCAAGGTTTAGGGCAGTGCAGTGGTGTTCGGGCAGTGTAGGGGGTCGTGCTGGGGCTGGTGTTTCAGGGTTTTGGGCAGAGCAGTGGTGTTCGGGCAGTGTAGGGGGTCATGCTGGGGGTAGTGTTTCAAGGTTTAGGCAGTGCAGTGCAGTGGTGTTCGGGCAGTGTAGGGGGTCGTGCTGGGGGTGGTGTTTCAGGGTTTAGGTCAGTGGTGTTCGGGCAGTGTAGGGGGTCTTGCTGGGGGTGATGTTTCAGGGTTTAGAGCAGTGCAGTGGTGTTCGGGCAGTGTAGGGGGTCTTGCTGGGGGTAGTGTTTCAGGGTTTAGGGCAGTGCAGTGGTGTTCGGGCAGTGTAGGGGGTCATGCTGGGGGTGGTGTTTCAGGGTTTAGGGCAGTGCAGTGGTGTTCGGGCAGTGTAGGGGGTCGTGAAGGGGGTGGTGTTTCAGGGTTTAGGGCAGTGCAGTGGTGTTCGGGCAGTGTAGGGGGTCGTGCTAGGGGTGGTGTTTCAGGGTTTAGGGCAGTGCAGTGGTGTTCGGGCAGTGTAGGGGGTCATGCAGGGGCTGGTGTTTCAGGGTTTAGGGCAGTGCAGTGGTGTTCGGGCAGTGTAGGGGGTCGTGCTGGGGGTAGTGTTTTAGGGTTTAGGGTAGTGCAGTGGTGCTTGTGTAGTGTAGGGGGTCGTGCTGGGGGTAGTGTTTTAGGGTTTAGGGTAGTGCAGTGGTGTTTGTGTAGTGTAGGGGGTCATGTTTTAGGGTAGTGCAGTAGTGTTTGGGTAGTGTAGGGGGTCGTGCTGGGGGTAGTGTTTTAGGATTTAGGTTAGTGCAGTGGTGTTTGGGTAGTGTAGGGGGTCGTGCTGGGGGTAGTGTTTTAGGGTTTATGGTAGTGCAGTGGTGTTTGTGTAGTGTAGGGGGTCGTGCTGGGGGTAGTGTTTTAGGGTTTAGGGTAGTGCAGTGGTGCTTGTGTAGTGTAGGGGGTCGTGCTGGGGGTAGTGTTTTAGGGTTTAGGGTAGTGCAGTGGTGTTCGGGCAGTGTAGGGGGTCATGCTGGGGGTGGTGTTTCAGGGTTTAGGGCAGTGCAGTGGTGTTCGGGCAGTGTAGGGGGTCGTGAAGGGGTGGTGTTTCAGGGTTTAGGGCAGTGCAGTGGTGTTCGGGCAGTGTAGGGGGTCGTGCTAGGGGTGGTGTTTCAGGGTTTAGGGCAGTGCAGTGGTGTTCGGGCAGTGTAGGGGGTCATGCAGGGGCTGGTGTTTCAGGGTTTAGGGCAGTGCAGTGGTGTTCGGGCAGTGTAGGGGGTCGTGCTGGGGGTAGTGTTTTAGGGTTTAGGGTAGTGCAGTGGTGTTTGTGTAGTGTAGGGGGTCATGTTTTAGGGTAGTGCAGTAGTGTTTGGGTAGTGTAGGGGGTCGTGCTGGGGGTAGTGTTTTAGGATTTAGGTTAGTGCATTGGTGTTTGGGTAGTGTAGGGGGTCGTGCTGGGGGTAGTGTTTTAGGGTTTAGGGTAGTGCAGTGGTGTTTGTGTAGTGTAGGGGGTCGTGCTGGGGGTAGTGTTTTAGGGTTTAGGGTAGTGCAGTGGTGCTTGTGTAGTGTAGGGGGTCGTGCTGGGGGTAGTGTTTTAGGGTTTAGGGTAGTGCAGTGGTGTTTGTGTAGTGTAGGGGGTCATGTTTTAGGGTAGTGCAGTGGTGTTTGGGTAGTGTAGGGGGTCGTGCTGGTGGTAGTGTTTTAGGATTTAGGTTAGTGCAGTGGTGTTTGAGTAGTGTAGGGGGTCGTGCTGGGGGTAGTGTTTGAGGGTTTAGGATAGTGCAGTGGTGCTTGTGTAGTGTAGGGGGTCGTGCTGGGGGTAGTGTTTTAGGGTTTAAGGTAGTGCAGTGGTGTTTTTGTAGTGTAGGGGGTCATGTTTTAAGATGCAATGCTCCAATACCTGACCAGTCTGCACTACATAAAACTGCAAAAAAACTAAAAATAAAAAGTGTTTTGCACACTTTTGTCATTGGGCTATATGTGGGCTACATCTGGGTAATATTTGTGCTACATTTGGGCTCTTTTTTCACTGGTGGCCATCTTGGAAGACTTCTTTGTTATGAAGTTTCCTAATTTCTTCATTTACTGCAGTCTCCTCAGTAGGAAATGCTTTCAGTTTTTTACTTTGATTCCATCAAGAAGGCATTCAGATGTGTCTCACATCTGCCATAAATTCAGAATGTTAGCACTCTAGTTGCTCATTAGATCACTGGAGTAAAGCTACTGCTCACCAGGGAGTTAACTGGTAGTCTGCTGCTGGTATTGAAAGTGATTGTTTCAGTCTGCATGTCAGAATTTTCTAATGAAATAGAAGAGGATTTCAGATCTCACTTAAAACATGCCCTAATTTTTCTTTCTGCAGCACTAACCATAATTTCTATTTCAAAAAGAACCCCTCATTTTGTTTCTTTTTAAATTAAATGTTTTAAGTGTTACCGGTTTATTCCAATCAAGATGGCTTCAGGTGTGCCATACTTTTGTCATAAGTAAGGCTGTTAGCGCTCTAGTTGTTCTTTAGAACACTCTGGGAAGCTGCAGTAGAACACAAAGGCATCAACTGGCAGGCTGCTCCTGTTGAAATATAACAGGAAGATATTTGAGATCACACTTGAAATATGTCCTAATTTTTCTTTCTACAGCACTAACCATAATTTCTATGACAAAATGAACCCCATCATTTTGTTCCTTTTTAAATTAAATGTTTTAAGTGTTACCAGTTTATTCCAATCAAGATGGCTTCAGGTGTGCCATACGTTTGTCATAAGTAAGGCTGTTAGCACTCTAGTTGTTCTTTAGAACACTCTGGGAAGCTGCAGTAGAACACAAAAGCATCAACTGGCAGGCTGATCCTGTTGAAATATAACAGGAAGATATTTGAGATCACACTTGAAAGATGTCCTAATTTTTCTTTCTACAGCACTAACCATAATTTCTATGACAAAATGAACCCCATCATTTTGTTCCTTTTTAAATTAAATTGTTTAAGTGTTACCAGTTTATTCCAATCAAGATGGCTTCAGGTGTGCCATACTTTTGTCATAAGTAAGGCTGTTAGCACTCTAGTTGTTCTTTAGAACACTCTGGGAAGCTGCAGTAGAACACAAAGGAATCAACTGACAGTCTCTGCCCTTGTTGGATGTACATGTTTTACTGAGAATGTCAGACTTCATTCTCACATGAGTGAGAAAGATAATGTGAATTTACAGAAAATATGCTCTCATTTTAGCTTCTGGAGCACCTTCCAAACCTCCATGGGACAAGCATGAGAAAATAGTGTTCTCTCAAACATGATTCATGATATCCCAGCAGAAGGTTTTTCACATGGTAAAATCACCTTAGAACACCACAATTCCTAAAATTAGTATGGTACCAGCAACAAATAAATTCTAATGTAACTAAAGCCTGTTATCACCCTTTATAGTTCTCCTTTTGGTGACCCTCAAAATCTTCTATTCACTACAATGCATTTCAATGAGGTACTATCATTTATATTGGTCCCAAGATGGCTGCCAGCAATTCCAGGATGAAGTGCTGACAGCCAATCAGATCTCACAATGACATGTGTGGTTAGGCTCCGCCCAGATATATATGTGACTTTACTTTTGATTTTCTCAGGAACTACTGAACGGATTTACACCATTTAAGCAAAAGGCACGACACTGAACCAAGGGCTACCTCTTTGCCAAATTTGGTGTAATTCCGTTCAGCAGTTCGGGCTGTAGCTGCGACTAAAGGTTCCTATGGAAAAATGAATGGGGAAAACGCGTTTTGGGACCCCCTTTTTTCTCGGCCCCCGCTTGACGTATCACCCCGAGACTTTCAGGATAGGAGCGGACCGGAGCGCCCCAACAAGTTGGAAACTTTCGCGAAGATTCGTCAACCGGCGCCAACGTTATTTCAAATAGAATGTCGCGGATTTCCTATGGATAATAGGTTTTAACTATAACTATCTACTGGCGACCGCCAGTAGATAATATACATATATGTATATATATATATACATATATATATATATACATATATATGTATATATATATACATATATGTGTATGTATATATGTATATGTATGTATATATTATATATTTTTTTTTTGTTTTTTTGTACCAAATTTTAATCATTGTCACTAACTTAAGCAAAACCTTGTATTTTTCTGTTTAAACGTGTATGTATATATATATATATATATATATATATATATATATCAATTAAGCCGCTGTGGAGTGAATAAATATATATATATGTAACCTTTGGACCTTTTAAGTGAAGTTCTAATATTTTTAATTTTATTTCCTAAGTGTAACCGTAACCTTTGAGAGTGAGTGTGTGAGTGAGTGCATAAGTGTCTCAGTGGGTGTGAGTGAGTGGGGGCCAAAAATCTCTACTGTTGCTACCAGTATGTCCCCCACAGTGGGATTGCTGAGAAGACGTCAGAGGCCCCGTCCCCTTTCTCAACTACTCTGCAAACATGCCTCCTGGTACTCTACTGGTTGGGGGATGAAGTTCCCTTGGCTGCTGAGGGTCCTTGAGGACCAAGAACCCCTATTGTTGCCACCAGTAGGTACCCCACATCCGGTTTACTGAGACCTCGTCAGAGGCCCTGCACCCTTTCTCAACCACTCTGCAATCGGGCCTCCTGACGCACTACTGGTTGGGGGATGAAGTCCCCTTGGCTGCTGAGGGTCCTTGGGAACCAAGAACCCATATTGTTGCCACCCATAAGTCCCCCACAGTGGGATTGCTGAGACCTCATTGGAGGCCCGCCCCCTTTCTCAACCACTCTGCAGACGTGCCTCCTGGCGCACTACTGGTTGGGGGATGAAGTCCTCATGGCTTCTGAGGGTCTCGGGGGCCTGTTTCTGCTTGTTTCTGACCTCTATTTTGCCTCTTTCTGCTCGTTTCTGATCTCTATTTTGCCTCTTCCTGCTCGTTTCTCACCTTTAACATGCCTCTTTCTGCTCATTTCTGACCTTTGTTTTACCTCTTTCTACTCGTTTCTCACCTTTATTTTGCCTCCTTCTGCTCGTTTCTGACCTTTATTCTGCCTCCTTTTGCTCATTTCACACCTTTATTTTTCCTCTTTCTGCTCATTGCAGACCTTTATTCTACCTCTTTCTGCTCGTTTTTGACCTTTATTTCACCTCTTACTGCTCGTTTATCACCTTTGTTTTGCCTCTTTCTGCTCATTTCACCCTTTATTTTGCCTCTTTCTGTTCATTGCTGACCTTTATTCTGACTCTTTCTGCTCGCTTCTGACCTTTTTTCTGCTGTCTCTCTTCTCTATTCTTACCTTTATTTTGCATCTTTCTGCTCTTTGCTGACCTATATTCTGCCTCTTTCTTTTCGTTTCTCACATTTATTTTGCCTCTTTCTGCTCATTGCTGACTTTATTTTGCCTCTTTCTGCTCGTTGCTGACCTTTATTCTGCCTCTTTCTGCTTGTTTCTGACTTTTATTCTGCCTCTTTCTGCTAGTTTCTCACCTGTAGTTTGCCTCTTTCGCTCCTTGCTGACCTTTATTCTGCCTCTTGCTGCTCTTTTCTGACCTTTATCTTGCCTCTTTCTGCTCATTGCTGACCCTCTTTCTGGCTTTTTCTGCCCATTTCTGCCCTTCATTCTGCCTCTTTTTGCTCATTTCTGACTTCTATTTTGCCCCTGTCTCCTCTTTTCCCCCTGGGACAGTGGGGGAGCCTCAAGGCCCCAACAGTCCCAGCTGGCTCCACCGCCTCCTGCGAGAGCCAGCATTGCTCTCATAGACAGGGAGGTGCTAAACAAGCAGCTTCCTGTCTGTGAGAGCAATCCTTTGGTCTAGTTCCCTGCCTGCTTGACAGCGGGCAGGGAAGCAGATGAAATATCTGCTTCCAGCAAGCTAGAGCATTTTCTCAGCTCTTGGTTGGTAAAAGAGGAGTATTTTCTCTAAAAGCAAATAGCTATGTCCCGGGGGTGGGCACCACGGGACATAGCAGGAGCTGGCCCTGGGGGGGGGCAGTCCCCAGGGCCATTATTGGCTCCAGGAGGGGGGCCGCATGGCTCCCCTCCTTCTGCAAGCATGGGCCACCCCAGGGAAGTGGTGGTCCCTGGGGCCATACATGGCACAGGAGGGGGGACTGCGTGGTCCCCTCCCAGTTTTAATTACAATTTAGTAATGAAAAACCTCTCTCAGGACCTATATTTCTTTTCTGTTTACGTACTTTTATCTACAGGATGGGCTTGACAGAAGTGCAATCAAGTGAACAACACTTACAACATTGACTTATTCATTGTTATTTATTTTATATAAAAAAAATTCTATATCAAATAAGTTCATTGCTTTACTCTTTTTTCAAAAACTTTTTTGTTTGAGACATTTCAAAAATTTGACAAATTTATCACCATTAAGTATAAAAATTGTACACACCAATAGTTATAGGACAAATACCCCCCAGGGGAACCAAATCTTTACATATCTCAAACCATACACACCACAACTCACACAGTTTCATACAGACTCATACTTCATTCACATTGAAACACATCTGAAAAGAAAGGAGTCTCCTTATATAAAATAAATAACAATGAATAAGTCAATGTTGTAAGTGTTGTTCACTTGATTGCACTTCTGTCAAGCCCATCCTATAGATAAAAGTACGTAAACAGAAAAGAAATATAGGTCCTGAGGGAGGTTTTTCATTATATGTTTGGTCTTTCCCCTCTTCTCCCTGACCTTGAATTATCCCGAGAGGGGGTCCCCCTTTCATGCATTTAATTACAATTTAGACCACTGGAAGGTGGTGGTCCCTGGGAGTTTTAGGGGGCCCCAATGATTTTTATTTAGCCCCGGGGTGGTGGTGGTCCTCGGGGCTTGAACCTGCCTCAGGAGGGGGTCCGTACACCCCTGCTCCAAATTGAAAACAAAGCCTGGGAGGTGGTCATCCCTGGGGTGCAAAAGAGCCCAGGGGGAGGGTTCACGCGGCCTCCCTCCATTATATTATAAAAACCCCAGGGAGGTGGTGGTCCCCAGGGCTTAAAAGAGCCTCAGGAGGGGGGCCCTACGCACCTACCTCCTTTTATTGATCCCGCATGCTCCCGAGTCCTGGCCCATCCGGGGGCTAAATAGCAGAGAAGCGCAGGTGCTCCTGCTTCTTTTTAAAACCATTTTTTGCAGGAGCTGCAGGTCAGCACGACTCCTGCTGAACAATTCAAAAAATGCTTTTTGCCCCAGGTGGGGTCCCTGTGGGATCCCCCAAGAGGCCTCTTTTCTTAAATTTTGTTTTGCGGTACTCCCCTTCGTCCCAAGATGGCTGCCAACACTTCCTGGCTGTAGTGTTGGCAGCCAATCACATTTCAGCATGGGGACTGTTGGATCCTTGGAGGATCTGTGTCCCTATATATCCCTCTTTGTTTTTTGTTAAATTTCACAAAAACTACTGAACAGATTTACACCAAATAACAAAAAGGGTTCTTTCTGGACCAGGAGCTACCTTTCTGCCAAATTTGGTGTAATTCCATTCAGTGGTTTGGGATGTAGTTGCAACTAAAATCTCCATGGGATTTAGCATGGGAAACACACTTTTTTAACCCCCCCCCCTTTTTCTCGCTCCCTACTTGACAGATCACTGCAAAACTTTCAATGCAAAACAAGAATCACCTCAGCACTTTTTTGAGAACATTTTGTGAAGATTCAACCGGCCCCAAAGATATAGGCAAGCCCAAATACACTTTTCCCACAGAAACATGGTCCTAACTATAATTTCCTATATATATATATATTCACTGAAAAAACCAAAGGTTACAGGGACGCTATAGTTAGAAATTTGAATTTTAAAAAACCTTAGAAATTCACTGAAAAAAACAAAGGTTACAGGGACGTTATAGTTAGGCTTACATTTTACTCGCACAAAACCAGAGAAATTCAGCAGTTGTAGTTAGCTGAGCTAACTTTAACTCACGCCCCTGCAATACACTGCTTATGGCCTCAAATATTACATCACTCATGACATGGTCAGTGACATCTCTCTTGACATCACTGATGACATCTCAGATTACATCACTGATGACATCACTGATGACATCTCAAAATACATTACTGATGTCAGTCTAACTATAACGTCCCTGTAACCTTTGGTTTTTTCAGTGAATTTCTAAGGTTTTTTAAATTCTGTTTCCTAACTATAACGTCCCTGTAACCTTTGTTTTTTCAGTGAATTTCTAAGGTTTTTAAATGCTAATTCCTAACTATAATGTCCCTGTAACCTTTGTTTTTTCCAGTAAATATCTATGGTTTTTTAAGTAGTAATCGTGTTTGAAGAGTAGTGGAGAAAGGGGCCTGGCCTCCGACCAGCACTCAGGAATCCCGCTATATAGTAATTACAGAAGGTACCAGGAGGTCTTCTTGACCCCCAAGGTCCCTCAGGAGTAAAGTGGACTTCATCCCCCAAACAGTAGTGTGCCAGGAGGTGCATATGCAGAGTGGTGGAGAAAGGGGGCATGGCCTCCGAAGACCTCTTAGCAATCCTGCTGTGTGGGACTAACTGGAGGTAACAGGAGGGGTAGTTGGCCCCGGGGCCAGGCCCTTTTTTAATAGGGGGTGGGGTGGCCCGCCCCCTCTCCCCGGGCCAAATTCGACCCCAGGAACCCCATCGCCCAGGGCCAAGCCTTTTCATGTATTT
Organism: Calotriton arnoldi; assembly: GCA_963921515.1. Classification (NCBI taxonomy): domain Eukaryota; kingdom Metazoa; phylum Chordata; class Amphibia; order Caudata; family Salamandridae; genus Calotriton; species Calotriton arnoldi. The sequence continues at coordinate 528,340 of CAWUFW010004435.1, forward strand.
ATTTTAAATAATGGGAAGGGGGCCACATGGCCCCACGTCTGGGCTGATTTTGTTACTCAGGACCCCTTCCACTAGGACCTGGCCTGTAGTTTGGGTGCCCTGGTCCCACTCAGGGCACTCACTTTGCAAAGGTTGGGGACCGCGGGGAGCCTGAAGGCCCCAACGGTCCGTGCCGGCTCCCCTACGTCCCGTGGCATTGCTTTTGGACAGAGGGAGCTGCTGAACATGCAGCTCCCTCTGTCCAAAAGCAATTCTGCTGCACTTCTAGCAAGCAAGAGCCGTCCCAGGGGGGTGGCAGTCCCCAGGGCCATTTCTAGCTTCAGGCGGGGAGCCCCTCCAATCTTATAATTTGCCCTGGGGAGGTGGTGGTCCCCGGGGCTGTGGGGGGGCCATGCAGCCCCCGCATTCAATGAAACTTATGCCCCGGGCAGGTGGCGGACCCAGAGGCTGCGAGGGTGCCTCATGTCCCCGCATTACTTTTCATCTAAGCCCTGGGGAGGCCCCTAGTGCTGCTGAGTGGGGGTCTATGCGGCCCCTTCAAAATATTTTAGGGAGGGGGCGTGCACCAGCTGGTGGTTCAGCAGATTACTGCAGCGCTACGGTACTTTCTCGATACGAACGATAACCTCGAGACCTCAGCCACCACTCTCTAGGAGACTCTGAAAGTGGTGATTAGGGGGGAATTCATTGCAATTGCTTCAGCGGACAACAAGATATGTAAGGACAAGCGGGACCAACTCTCACGACAGGTCCAGGAGCCGGAGCATGTCCATAAACTGACAGGCGCTCCCCCGGATCTGACGCCAGCTTGAGGCGGCGCAATCTCAGTTGTCCGGCATAGACCTGGACAGGGCAGAATCCGCAGCGGTCCAGTCACGTTACTCTTTCTACGTCAGGGGCGACAGGTGTGGGAGGGTGCTGGCCAATACGCTGTGGCGCCAATGACAGGTGTCCGGGGTCTTGTCGGTGGTTGATGCATCTGTGGTGGAACAGACTGAGGACCAGCATATAACGGAGACATTCCGTCAATTCTACGCGGACCTCTAAGCGGCACAGGCACTTCCCCTGGACGCCCCGGCCAGTTACCTCCGGGAGGCCATGGCTGCAATGCTTACGCTGGACCAAGCTGCAAGTCTGGACTCCTTGATTTGGGTTGAGGAAGTGGTGACTGCTATTTCCCGACAGATGCTACTTAAGTCCCCTGGCCCTGATGGGTTTTCTGCGCTTTTTTATAAAACGTTCTCAAAAATGCATGCTTTTATCAACGGAGAAAAGGCGTTCAATAGGGTTCACTGGCCTTATTTGGGAGAGACCCTTCAGCACTTTGGATTTCCAGACTGGGTCCTGAGCAGCTACACAGGGCCCTCAGCTTTGGTGAGAGTGAACGGTTACACCTCCGTCCCCTTCACGATCTGTAGAGGTAGGAGACAGGGCTGTCCGCTGTCTCCCCTCTTATTTTCCATGTATATGGAGCCTATGGCTCAAAGGGTATGCGACAACCCTCTTATATCTGGGGTTCATTTTGGGGAGACAGGCATATGATTAGTCTATATGCGGCCGACTTCGTGGCTACGTTGGAGGACACCCTGATCTCCCTCCCGGCATTCATGGCTGAACTCGAGCTATTCGCCCAGGGTCAACGTCCATAAATCCCAAGCTCTCAATCTATTGCTCCGGGCCTCTACACTTTCCGAGCTACAATGCTCTTACCCTATTCACGGCAGACACTCCAAGCACAGTGTCCCTTAATTACACAGCCCTACTTCGGCAAATACAAGCGGACTTGCGCCACTGGAGACTACATATCCTTTCTTGGCTAGGCCGAGTAGCGGCGGTAAAGATGGAAGAAGATACTTTTCCTGTTCCAAGTTCTTCCGGTGGAACCCCCCTCCCGGTCTCTCCGCATTTTACAACGGGAGATCGACCGCTTTGTATGGGCGGATAAGAGTCCTTGTTTGCAATGAGACCTTTGTTACAGGCCCCTGAAGGAGGGAAGTCTGGGGTTCTGAATCTGCGACGGTATTGCCGGGCCATGCAGCTTAGGACCTACGTGGAGTTGTCCCACCCCGAATCCGAAAAGCACTGGCTTTTCATGGATAGGGCAATGGTGAGGGAATCTCTGTGGAAGATTCACTTCTTCCTCAAACCACCACACCCTAAAAGTCTGTACTTATCTCCCATCACGCGGGCCCCTCTAGCTGCATGGGACAAAGTTGCTGAGAGGGGCGTCTCACTTCATTCCCATCGCCACTGACGCCCATAGTGGACAATCCTGATGTTACTCCAGGCTTCTCTTTGGGGACCTTTGCTCAGTGGAGACAGGAGGGCCGCAGATCCATCAGACACTTCTTCGACAATGCCGGTCCCCTGTCATTCGAGGACTTACGCTTACAACAGGGCATCCCTAAATTCGAACAATACCGATGTCATCAGATCAGACACTGGGTGATGCATCCCACGATCCATCCCCATGCCCAGCGCCATATCACCCCTTTCGAAAGGTGGCTGCTTTCCAAAACTTCAGATGCTCACCTCATATCCGAACTATGCGGCCTTTTTCACCCCCCACTGCCCGTTCTTAAATCCCCAGGCCAGAGAAGATGGGAGTCTGACCTAGGCTGCTCGTTTACACAGCCGGAATGAGAGAATATTTATCATTGCGCATGCTGCACCGCTCGCAATGTGCAAGCATAGAGACGGCAACCAAAATTGCTGCTTATTCGTATCTCACTCCCCCTGACTGCACAGGGGGAATCCCACCCACAGCCCCCTGTGATGGCGTGACTGTGGCTCTCTAGGTACCCTGACACATCTGTTGTGGGATTGCCCTAAAATCGCTGCTTACTGGGTGCAAGTGCTGGATGATATCAATACCCACCTCAACACACAGCTACCCCACTTCCCTGCCTACACTCTCTTACATTTCCCCTCAAGTCTCATAGGTGGTAACAGATAGGCTTATCATTGGGAGCAGACCTTCAGAATGCCCTCTCACACTGGGGGTCGGGACACGTCCCCACTCATGTGGGCTGGTTACACCGCTACTGGTACATCTTGGCCATGGAACGTCTCTACCTTTCCTTATCACACCAAGGGGCCTCATTCCCTGACCTCTGGTGCCCGTTTTTATGATTGCTTACCACGGACTTCTGTGAACTTTCATGCCCCAAATATTTACGGCTTCTGCGACTCACTGAGTCTCCACCTGCTGTATCTTAGAGGTGACCTTGGTGCCCACACTAACGACCTGAGATCGGAGGGGACATGTGGATGGGATGGATCCTTGAAGAGAGAGGGGAGGGGGAGGGAGATGGGTTTGGGGGAAGGGGAGAGTTTTTGAGGATTCTGATTAGGAGATATGTGTTCTAGGATTGTCTCCTGCTTTGTCTTGATTTGTCTCCCTTTTGATACACCAATAAAGAAATTTAAATCTAAAAACTTAGCTTAGGGTATGAGCTAGAGTTATATATATTACCTACTGGCGGTCGCCTCTAGGGAGTTATAGTTAGGACCTATTTTCCATAGACAATGTGTTTTCTGTTTTGCTAATAACTTTGGAGCCATTTGATGAATCTTCACACATTTTTCAAAACCACTTTGCCACTCACTTTAGCTGCTGTATTGAAAGTTTCAGGGCGATTTGTTAGGTGGGGGCCAAGAAAAAGGTGGGGGGCAAAACCTGGTTTATGCAATTTCCCATAGGGAGTTTGAACCGGTGAACGTAATTACACCAAATTTGGAAGAAAGATAGATCTTGGTCCAGAAAGAAGGCTTTTTGTAATTTGGTACAAATCTGTTCAGTAGCTTTGGAGTTATTAAAGGAAAAGGAAATATAGAAATCTAGTGGCGCGAATCCTCTGACAGATGTCTTGGTAAGATCTAATTGGCTGCCAACACTTCAACCAAGAAGTGTTTGCAACCATCTTGGGACTCAGGACTGAACCAACGGTTCCCCTTCCTGAGCCGTTTTCAGCCCTGGGGACCCCAACTGCTGGGGCCTGGCCATATAAAGAAATGGGAGGGGGGCTGGGTACCCCCCCTCCTAAAGCTGAGAATGGGCTGGGGACCCCATTCCCCATGGCTGGCTCAGCTATGTCCCGGGGTGCCCACCCCTGGGACATAGCGGTTTCCCTGCCCGCACTGGTGCAGGCAGGGAACTCTCTGTTTGCTCTCACTTGGTGAGAGCAATTTTTAAGCTCCTTCCAACAGTAAGTCGGCTCCCAGTGGGTGGGAGAATGAAAAATGCTCCCGCCCGGAAGGAGCAGACTTTTTATATGTTTTCCTGCCCGCTGTGAAGTGGGCAGGGAAAGGGATGAGAAAATTGCTCCCACCCGCAGGGTGCAGCATTTTAAACTGCTCCCTGCAGGTGGGAGCAATGCCAGCTCCTACTGGAGACGAGGAGCCAGCTGGGTCTGCAGGGGCATTGGGACTCCCCCCAAGGCCCCAAACAATGGTGCAGAGGGTGGCCTGGGTGGGCTGCATTGCACCAACCCTTTATTGCCTGGGCCCTAAGGGTGGGATTCCTGGGCCTAAAATCAGCCTGTGGAGGGGGCCACAGAGCCCCCTTCCCTTCATTGATTGTCCAGGCCCTGTGGGATGGCCGTCCCCTTCCTGAACTCCACCCTGGAGGGGGGCCACATGCCCCCTCCCCTTCAATTTTGGTGGCCAGGCCCAGGGGGGGTGGGGGCCTTGGGGCTGAAATCGGTCCTGAAGGAGGGCTGCATGCCCCCCATCTTTATGTGCCAAGGCCCCAGGGGATGGGGTCCCTGGGGCTAATACTGGCCCAAGGAGGGGGGCTATGTGCCCTCTCCCAATTAATAAAGTGGCCAGGCCCTGGGAATCCCCAGGGCCAAAATTGGCCCAAGGAGGGAGGCTGCATGGCCCCCTCACCATTCTTAATATGGATGGGCCCTGAGAGATGGGGTCCTCAGGGCCTAAAATTGGCCCAGAGACAGGGGCTGAGTACCCCCTCCCCATTTAAAATATGGCTGGACCCCTGGATGGGGTCCACGGGGCAAAATCAGCCCTGGGCGCTGCGGAACCCCTTCCCTAAAAAAATGTAGAGGACCCCGGAGGATGTCTATAGGCTGTGCACTGCGTCGGGTTGGGTGCATGCAACGGGGTGGGGCCTTTGGCCACCCCCCACTGCGCACGGCCGAAGGCCATGCACAGCATTGATTGGATTAATGTATGGTAATTACATATTACAGCTAGAAAGGGAACAAGGGAATACAGGAGCTGCTGTCCACCTAAACCTGGTCACTCTAAGCCTGAAAGCCTGAAAGGATACTGTTTTGACTTATACTGGGTGCTCCCTTGTGTCTGGGCAAAGTTTACTCTATGAAGAGCTATAATGATAGTGAAACATGTGTCAGGGGCTGCTTTTATTCATTCCAGGTTGGCTTGGATGGTATTATACCAATCCAAAGCTGTAATACTGTGCCTGGAGTGGTAAAAGGCTTTTGTCATTTTACAGCTCGGCATGGATGGCACTGTGCTAATGCTATCCTTAAAGACTTTGCTGTAGAAATGGCAAAAGACTTTGCATATTTCTAGCTCTGCCGTGGATAGCACTGTGCCAATCCAATGCTTAAAAACTTTGCTAGAAAAACAGACATATGAGGTGAGCAGGTGTTGTAGGGTGCTGTGTACAGTACCTGATCTCTACCTAAACTTGGGAACTACACAGAGTTCTCCTTATTTTTTGCATAATTTATGCGGCACTCTAAGCCTGAAAGGGTATTGTTTTGATTTATGCTGGGTGCTCCCTTGTGTCTGGACATGCTAAACCTCTCTGAAGAGCTATAATGATAGCGAAACATGTGTCAGGGTTTGCTTTTATTCATTCCAGGTTGACTTGGATGGCATTTTACCAATCCAAAGCTGTAATACTGTGCCAATAGAGACCGGTACAAGTTACCCAGAGGCAAAACTTAAAAGATCTCTAAATTTATTACCTGTGATTATGTCATCTATATTTTGGAATGCCACTGTGACCTCTTCTACATTGGCAGTACTAAGTTATCTGTCAATAAGAGAATTCTGAAGCACTTATGTGCTATTAAAAGCAATGATCCTAACTACACTGTGGCTAGGCATTTCCATCTTAAACACAATGGCAATAATAACTTACTGAAATACTTTGGCATTGATAGAGTTGCCAAAAATATCAGAGGGGTGATCATGAAAGACAACTCAGACTCCTAGAGTTGCATTATATTATTCAGCTCATCACCAAATTTCCATCTGGTCAAAACAGTGATGAGGAATTGGCCATTCATATTGGGATGTAATAATCATTTAGTCCCCCTAACTGATGCAACCTGTTTAATTCATGTTCTCATAAGATATCCCTTCATATTTGTACTCCCACCACATATTTTAGTTCTCGAACATAATTCTTCTTCTTTTTTAAGACTTTTTATAGTTTCATATGCACGTGTGAAACCTCTGTTTTCTGCTCATACGACATGTGGCACTTTTCCATCTCTTTTTTGCCTCAGTCAGTTGCTTGCTATCACTTATTTTTGATGTATCACTTTTTCACGTTAAATTATACACATCTCCCTTTTCACTACACTGGGGTCTCAAAACCACACTAGTCTCATTATGAGATTTTCAATAACCTCTTTTGTTGACAATCCATATTGAAGGGGCTACTTCTTTTGGGTTTCAATTCTGATGGTACATAACAGAGTGCTATCAGCTCAATGGGAAACCTTGATTTCTGGCACCCATCTTGTGCTTTATGTGATTAGGCACTTGCCTTTTAGTGCAGACCATTACACAGCACCTTATTTTATATGTACTGTTTAACAATTTGACCCATTCAACACACATCCGAAATTGTATGTATATGACTGTATTGCCACTTCACTTTGGCAAATTCATGAAGCCATGTGGAGCACTTGCTCATTATAATATTGATTGGTGCAATCTATATACTGCGTGGTAGCAGTTTTAAATCCCCGAATGGGTATGCTTTTTCATTCTTATCACTGGCATAAATGGGTGTTTAGGAGGTGTCGAGCGCTCATACTTTAGTTACATACGTATTTGACACTGTGGTTTTCACCAGTGGTGCATTCAATGGTGGTGGAGAAACACCCTTTTCCCCCTGATACAATCCTAAAATCGATAAGCAGAACAAGTTGTGTATGAAGCACACACTTATGTAGAACAATTACAGTTATGTTATATTCAACAAAATTAATAGAGAACACAGAAAATTTCTTTTCTTTTCTTCGATATGGAATTGTATACTCTCTCCAGGTGACCTTCTTTTAGCCAACAATTGTTTCATCGTATAGCGGGAGACTTCCCTACGACTTCGTCAGGGATAAAAGTAATACAAATACCACCATTTGTTCGATGATATTTTGAGACACAATATACATATATTTGATTTTGCAGTGAATGCCAACCCACGTGTATTGGAAAGGAGCACCCTTGCATTCATTATACAATCCAGTTAAAGTTATTACATGGGAATCCATGCCAAAATTGATTGGGAAAATTCCTATCTCTGTCATATTATCAATCCAGTGTTGAGAATCACATAAAATGTAGAGCACAGTTGGTTCAGGTGCAGTTTATAGAACTATGGCACGTGAGCGATGATTCAGACATAAGTAGCATGCGTGGATTATGCTGTCAACTGATTCCTTAAAGCCCAGGTCTCGAATAAAAAAGACAGATAATTCTCTGTCCTGTGAAAGTAAACAGGACTTATAAATAGGTGTGGTCTCAAAGTGTGGTGTAATAGTACCTGGTCTTGTTGCAAAGTTTAGTATTCAGACCTGTGTAACTGAATAAATATATAGAAAAGTAGTAGTAATGAGAAGGGAAGGGATATGAGACAGGCAGTAGCTGCTCCTGGAGGGAGTGCTGCGGGGCGGTGGGGCGGGGGAGGGGCAGGGGGAGGGGTAGTAAACTCCGGCTTATGGCCGAAGTGAGTTAGGTACATAAATAAATAAATAAAACGAATTACATTGCACGCGCTGCCCCTCCCCCGCCCCACCGCCCCGCAGCACTCCCTCCAGGAGCCGCTACTGGAGACAGGTGTAGGCCATATGGGCCCTAAACTTCAGATAATTGAAAGATACAAGTGTTATGCTCTAACCTGAACGGAAGACAGCTGACACTCCTACCTTCCTACTTTTATGAACACTCAACTTTAGGTGCCTTATACTCGCACTTAAAGGCAAGTATGTGACTGTACCCATACTAATTCTATATTCTGGGGCATTTTTTCTTGCCCTAATCTTCTCTCTGTGCGTCTTATACACACAGAGGTCATACCCTTCCTTGGCCACATCTTAAGTGGATCTAGTGGCCGATTTTCAGTTTGGATTCCGGTACACTTACAAGTTCGGCATCGACGGCCTCCGCAACACTACACCACATGCAAGAGGTAAGGGTTAGAGCATAACAATTATATCTTTCAATTATCTGAAGTTTGGGGCCCATGTGGCCTACACCTGTCTCATATTCCTTCCCATCTCATTACTACTACTTTTCTATATGTTTATTTATTTACACAGGTCTGAATACCGAACTTTGCAACAAGACCGGGTACTATTAGATCACCCCACACTTTGAGACCAGACCTATTTATAAGTCCTATTTACTTTCATAGGACAGAGAATTATCTGTCTTTTTTATTCGAGACCTGGGCTTTAAAGAATCAGTTGACAGCATAATCCACGCATGCTACTTGCTTGCCACTTATGTCTGAATCATCACTCATGTGCCATAGTTCTATAAACTGCACCTGAACCCACTGTGCTCTAAATTGCATGTCATTTTCAACACTGGATTGACAATGTGACAGAGATAGGAATTTTCTCAATCAATTTTGGCATGGATTTCCATGTAATAACTTTAACTGGTATGTAGAATGAATGCAAGGGTGCTCCTTTCCCATACACATGTGTTGGCATGCACTGCAAAATCAAATATATGCATATTGTGTCAAAATATCATGGAACAAATGGTGGTATTTGTATTACTTTTAGCCCTGATGAAGTCGTAGCGAAATCTCCCCTATACGACTAAACACGTGTTGGCTAAAAGAAGGTCACCTGGAGAGAAAATAAAACTCCATACCAAAGAAAAGAAATCTTCTCTGTTCTCTATTCATTTTGTTGAAAATAACATAACTGTAATTGTTCTACATAAGGGTGTGCTTCGTACACAAATTGTTCTGCTTATCGATCTTAGGATTGTATCAGGGGGAGTAGGGTGTTTCTCCACCACCATTGAATGCACCGCAGGTGAAAACCACAGTGTCAAATATGTACGTAACTAAAGTATGAGCACTCGACACCTCCTAAACACCCATTTCTGCCAGTGATGATATCAAGAGGTGGGCAGCTCTGCAAACATTAAGAACTAATAAGACAAGCAGACCCTTAGGAGTTAAGCACAATGGGTGACAATCTGGACCGTGATAGACTTGCGGAGGAACTGTTTAGAAACCTAAGCAAAGGGAGCATGGTAATTGAAGAGGTTAAGAGTGGGAATCCATCACACAAAGAAGGGCTTCAGGAAAAGTTTATCAGACTAGAGAAACTTAAGAAAAACGAAATGTCAAAGTGGTGGGACGGGGCCACCCTTAAACAGTATACTAAACTTCACAGAATCCCAAGGGGCCTAAGATCGCAGATCATCCCCACTTATGATGATCTGGACGAAGACCTATTGAATCTGTGGGAAAAACAATTGATATCCAGCTCTATGAAGCTGATAGATATCTTAGTGGAAAACGCAGATAGGAAAGTCAATAAATTTCAAACAGAGATTGCACAACTAGAGAGTGAAATCATGGCCCTTAACTTACCCGAAGCCACAACTAAGAACTATGAGATCCTAAAGAATGTGCTAGCTCAACATCAGAATGACATCAAACAAAGGAAAGCTTGTAAACTTAAAAGAGATGAACTTCACTATAATAGTGGGAGGGTCTATACTTTCTCCAAGAGATATGACCATTTGATACACAATGATACTGCTAAACAAGCACATGAGCCTATCTCTACCAGTTCTAGTTGCACCTCACCGAGTATAGCACCTACTTGTGAGAGTGAAAGTGATGGAGGAGAAGGAATGTCAGTAAGGCAGGCACACCCTTTGGGGAACTCATCCTTCTTACAAGAAGTAAACCGTATAAAGAGAGGCAATCAAGAACAGACCAGGAGAATAGACAACACAAGAAAAGCAGGCGGGGCAAGAGAGGAGGCAGCTCAAGGAGAAAGACCAGGAATGAAAACCAGATCATGGGACAGGTAGTAATCAGCACGGGAAATTAGCTTAATGTTGTTAACCTATCACAAATGACATGGTCTCTTTACTAAAGAAGGGGATGGGATTCTGTCCGGAAAGTAAGGGCAGTAATTGTAAAATGAAGATAGATTTGTTCAAATTTATCAGAAGACTGAAATTAAGGAAATTCTTTGCACTGCATCCACAAGAAAATAAAACACAACCATTATTAACAACTGGTGTGATGTTGAGTCCATTGACAATACAGCACATACGTGACACAGTGACCCTTTTATCCATTACGGATTAAGAAGAGGATCCTATTACAGTAGCTAAAGTACTTGAGGATTTGGATATCCAAGCAGACTTTACGGTCACTAGTGGTCTTAAAATTAAATCACGCTGGTCTCCTAACCTAGCGAGTGGAAATAACATAGAGATCTTCCACAAACTAGTGAACGGGGAATTGGATGACCTTGCTAACAAACTGGATCTAAACAAAGACAAAAGGAGGGACAATCTGACCTCCAATGAACGACATACACTGAGACTGCTTCAAGAGAATAGAAATTTGACAATTAGAGAGGCGGACAAAGGGGGCAACATTGTAGTGATGAACACATGTGATTATGACCAAGAGGTTTACTCACAACTACATGACATACAATGCTATGAAAGCATTGCACGTGACCCAATGTTTGGTCTTACTACCACTGTTAACAACATGTTGAAAACGTGGCATGATAAGTGTTTGCTAGACATGGATGAATATATGTATCTTAGAGTTGACCACCCTAGGTACCCCTGCTTCTACACACTTCCTAAGATCCACAAAGGCCTCCCCTTTCCACCGGGGTGGCCTATACAATCAGAAATAGGAGGTCAGACAGAGAAACTCTCAGAATTTGTGGACTTTTTCCTTCAACCGTTAGTTGTGAACTTACCCTCCTACATAAGAGACACAAGACACATATTGAATATATTGAGTGGCATTTCCTGGGAATCAGGAATGACAATGGTGACAGTAGACGTGGTGGCACTATACACCAGTTTTCAAAATGAATTGGGCATCAAGGCATTACAACCCTTCCTGGGAAGGAGGTCAGCGAGTCTGTGGGAACACACAGAGATACTTATCTTTATGACAGAATTGATACTACAGAACAACTGCTTCTTATTTAAAGAAGATTGGTAGAGACAGACACAGGGCATAGCCATGGGCTCCAGGTTCTCTCCTTCGTATGCTAATCTCTTTATGGGATGGCTGGAGGAGGAGTGGATCTGGGGCCCGGGCGGACGTCCTTGGAGCGATTCCATCTTGTATTGGGGGCGGTACATAGACTATTGCTTTATGATTTGGACTGGCTCACCACACAAATTGCAGGAATTCTGTAATCACCTAAACAACAATAACACCAACATCAGATTCACGACCTACCTCAGCACTACCAAAGTGGTGTTTTTGGATGTTGAACTATATATCAAGGATGACAAAATACAGAGCAAAATGTTTCGCAAACCGACTTTGTGTAACTCGGTTTTACATGCCAACAGCGCTCACCCACAACATCAGATTAAATCTATCCCATATGGAGAGATGGTCAGAGCCAGACGAAACTGTAGTGAAGATACCAACTTCCTAGCCTGTATACAGGATATGGAATCACGATTTACGCAAAGGGGTTATCAAGCATCCAACATAAGACATGCAAAAGAGAGAGCCATAAAAGTAAAATGGACATCCACATTGGGACTAACACAACGCAAGAAGAAAGAGACCTCATTAGTTAGATTGGTCACTGACTATACACACAGGTCAGACGCATTGCGTAGAAGCATGAATAAACATTGGCATATTCAAAGAGCTGACAGAACACTGGAAGGAGCGATCACTACAAGATCACAGATCACTTTTCGCAGAGGCAAAACATTGAGTTCCATCTTGAGTCCCAGTTACCCGATCAGCGAACCATACAGTCAATGGTTGTCCCAATTTATCCACGGTTTCTTCAAATGTGGACACTGTGGGATGTGTAAATGGGCCCAGGACAAAACCAAAGAATTTGGTACTGATGCTAGTAAAATGTATAACATCCACACTAACATTAACTGCACCACCAAATATGTTGTGTACGTGATTGCATGTAAATGTGATAAAATCTATGTGAGCAGCACTATCAGACATCTCAATGATTGAGTCAGTGAGCATATGAGGGCTCTCAAACACAATGATGAGAGATATCCCGTGGCAGCCCATACACACGGCTGCCCTGCACAAGGAGCCATAAAGAACTTTAAATTTTACAGATTTAAACATGTGGCAAGGGACCCCCGAGGGGGCAACTGAGAATTGAAATTCAGGCGGCATGAGGCAATGTGGATTATGCGCCTTAAAGCAGTAGAGGAGGGACTCAACATAGACCAAGAATGACAGTATTTTTTGGGTGACTGACTCCTTTTACTGTACACAGGCTACTCACCATTAGTCAGTCACACTTGGTCATAGCCATTTCTTGCACACACAGATTTGCTCTACTCATCTGTAATATTGGGTCTATTTGATAACCATCCTCCAGTATGTTTTCCCTCTTTATATGCTACTTATTGTGACATAACATAGGGCATACTATCGACCCCAACCTTTAAGTACATTATGGGCTTAAGATCTGTTTTGCCTTTATACTGCAGTTTGTGTTGAGGGGCACACTCACTAGGGGCATCAGACTGTTTGCATGAATATTCAACTTTGCTTCCGAGCACCGTTTATCTCCTGCCACACGACAATATTTCTGTCACATGCCCGCATGTAGACGTTAATCAGTGATCCTGCTTTCCGCTTGGGCTTGACATAGACACACACCGCTTATTTTTAACATACGACCCTCTCATGACGTCAGGACCATCGTTAGAGCATCTCTATCCCCTTAATTTCAGCCGTAAGGCCCATGCTGTCTGATAACAGTATTGCTTTGCACACAGCAAAGTATTAATTTATTCTTTTTTCATACTGCCTGTGGACCCCGTGGGATTACCTGTGCCCACCCTTGCTTCTATTATATATGCTTTTTACCTGGTTTCGGCACTGTCACACGCCGTCCACTGCTTTCCACATTACAAGATGGCGCCACCCTTTTACACATACTAGTTCCTTGCCAGACAGTCCGTCGTCGATCACTTCCGACATTTAATGATGTTTCCCGACATGCTCCCTGGCACTCTTTCGAAGGCGCGCACACGCAGCCACAGGTAAGCGATCTCTTGACTAGTAATCTTCTTGTACTCTTATCGGGACCCCATGTGGCATAATGCTTAGCTGAATACCTATCCCGTTACGGATACTAGCTTCTGACCTACCTTGGGCTTTTAGCCCCTTACATTTTGTCTGAGCAGGCTTGCGGTGGCACTTAAATTTGGCCGCATACCCATGTCCCGGTATGTCCGGTTGACTCATTTCTGCTCTTTTTCTGGCAGAACTGTCCTTCGCTATGATACAGGACTCTTATCAGCAATACCAGGGCTTTATTTCATCCTATTTAGATTGATAGACCACACGCATTTGTGGGATCCCTTGTGAAATATTGACCATGTCATTAGGGGTATATTATAATATACTCCCCTGACCCCCGAGTTGCTCTACTTTCTGATTATAAGACATGATTAGCCCATTATGAACCAGGAATTTGCGGCGCTTGCACGCCTCTTATACAGACAGGCCCTGGGGTCGGTTGAGGCCCCGGAGCCCACGGCTTGTTGTCGGCTTGGAGACTGTCGCCTGCGTTGGCCCTGGGATTGGACCACGGAGGGCCTGGGACACCTGGCCGAGATCTGGGATGGGCGTGCTTTGAGCCGTGGCCTAATTTGCCACAGATATTGCCTGCATGTAACACTGGCCGGAGTGGGGACACAGACTGGCCATAAGGACACGAGGAGAGGAGGGGCGCCCACATACACCAACTCTGACCTCGGATGCATCACTGACGGGCCTTGGGTCAGTTGATGTCCCGGTGCCTGCTGCTTGTTAACGGCCCGGAGACTGCCACCCGCGTTGGCCATGGGATTGGACCGAGGAGGCCTGGGACACCTGGCCGTGATCCGGGGCAGGCGTGCCGTGAGCCGTGGCCTGATTTGCATCAAAGTTTCCTGCACCGAGGAACTGGATGACGCGATGTGCGGATCTCTCCAGGTATGGCCTAGGGTTCATTGGGGGCAGTGGCAGGGTCCCCGGTGAGCAATAAGAATCTGGCGAGGTGCGGGACGCTTCCACATTTTGCCTCTTACCCTGGCTGCGCCATCGACAGCGCAGTATATACTCGACCCCCCAGAAGATTACAAGATCTGGAGGCCCTAGAAGACAATACGGAATAGGTTGCCTCCTTACTCAATCCGGCATGCACCGAGGGACAGACCTATGGCCCTAGACCGTGGAGGTGCGGTGTCCCGCAGATAACTGGCTGCCAAAGTGTTACCACATCGCTGATTTATCCTACAGCATATGCCTGCTTGCCCTCCAGCATGGCACAGCCATCCGAGGAGGACGAGGGTTGTGCCCTTTAGCAGTTGGGGGATCTCCACATCGGCAGAGGCGGCCGGGTTAGGTCCTGGTGCAGCTTGTTGGTGTGGAGGATCCTCTGTTGCGCCAGAACCCCCAAGTGCCCCGGTGTCTAGATACTTACCCGCCTCAGGTGGCATAGACTCCCTGTACTTCTTCCCAGACCAGACCACACAATTACCCCCTGGTGCCCTCAAATTACAGCTCTATCATCATCACCATGTCCAAGGGCCACTCAACCATAACTTCACAGAAACAAAATACTATGGACAAATTTACATGCAGTGGCACCGGCTCCACCACCTCCGGCGACGCTGCCGTGGCTGCGACGGACACCACCGTGATTCTGGCGGCGATTGCCCAATCGCGCAACATGCTTGATGCTAAAATCTGCACGGTCAGGGCGGACATAATGTTGTTGCGCCAGGACCTGCATAACGCTGTGGAACGAATAACACAGGCCGAAACCAGAGTCTCGGAAGTGGAAGACGACATTACCATCCTGGGAGAAAAGATTGCCACCCTCGAGTCGCTCTCCAAGGGCCTGGCCACACGAGTGGAGGATGCCAAGGGGAGAGCCAGACGTAATAACTTACGCTTTGTGGGATTCCCGAGGACGCCTTTCAATGGATGGAAGAACGATGCCCGGTTAAACCACATACACCTCCACCACGGGATTCAGACTCCTCAACTGGCGACCCACGCCACAACAAAGACAACAACCCCACGGAAAAAATACATCATCGATCGAGGTCCTCTTGGCGCTCTGGATCGCGATGAGGTCAATAAACAAGATAAATGATGCAGGGCTTTGAGTGGGTCGACCCTTTGGACTCCAGGGCCTACTTGTAGGTGGGCTGAGGAAGTGCTTCTTCAACAAGATTCTGCACATCGGCACAGTATTGGGCTACTCTACTGAACTGGACATTTTAGATCCCAGATACATTCTGTAGGGGAGGGATCTATGGGGATCCATTGGACTGTTCCAGCCTTTAACCCCCGTTGGGGTGAGGACTGTATACGCTCTGCAACAGATACTTCTGTGCTCCTTGAGGTATTGGGAAGCGTTAGGGTGGGGGCGGGGGGCGTGGGTGTTCCGCTTATCAATGTTATTGGTTCAAGTTGTCCTTATGTCCCCTCTGTGCATCGTCGCAGTTAGTCTTCTACACACACATTCTGCAAACCAAATACCTAACCTGGAACGTCAGAGGCCTGCTCGATAAGGTCAAACGAGGAGTGGTCCTCAGACACACAACACATTTGTGGGCTGACATCCTGTTACTTCAAGAAACACATTTACAGGGGACTAAAACCCCATGCTTGGCTCATTTTGGATTCATTCACACATTTCACTTCGGTATTACGAGGGGCTCTAGAGGAGTAGCCATCCAAATCCACCGTAGAGTACCGTTCACACACATTCGCACTTGGACTGACACGCAGGGCAGATATCTTTTCGTTCATGGCACAATTTGCGGGGAGGCTGTTGTACTGGGAAGTGTATATGCCCCTCCACCGCTCAGTTGTACACTTACCGAACGCATAATCGACACCTGAGGGTCCTTTCCTGATGGCTTAGCACTGACAGGGGGGTATTGGAATGACATCATACATCCCAGCTTCAATAGATGCCGCCCTACTACTACACAGCATACACAAAGAGAGTCCCGCTTGGGGCCGCTGGTAGAGGCGCTGGGATGATCCAACACCTGGAGGAGGCTCCACCCCACAGAGGCGGGCTTTACGTATTTTTCAACAGTGCATGGATATTTTTCTAGACTGGATTACATTTTTATCACCAGGGAACACACACAGTGTTTGATCAAGGAAGATATCCTACCCAGGGGTTTATCGGACCATTCCTCGGTCCAACTGCGATTAACGCTGGGTCCCCAGCGGATGCCGTTTCATTGGCGGATGTCGTCATGGCATCTACACAACACGAGCTATTGAACTCACTTACACAAAGCCCAAACAGACTACTTCATTATGAATGAGGGGACAGTGGACTCTGCCACTACCTTGTGGGAGGCCATGAAACCCACTATTCACGGCTTTGACATCAGTTACTGTTTTGCTACCAAACGGCAGAAGAAGCAGGCTTTGATACAGTTAGAGACACAGATAATACAAATGGAATTACCAGCACTTGACAGAGACGGACAGGGGGCTCGCCGACAGCTATGCATACTGCAGAAGCGATATCAAAGTATCCAACTCGATGAAGCCAAACACATCTGGCAGGCTACACAAAGCAGGATCTACCAATCGGGGAACAAATCAGGGAAACTGTTACACCGACTATGCCAATACTCCCTTAATCCGATACAACTCCCGACCATTAAGTCACATACCGGGGATTTGATCATCACTCCGGAGCAGGTTGCTAGTTCCTTTGCTGACTACTACCAAACACTGTATACCAAGCGCGAAACCATATCTGAAGTGCAGATCGATTACTTTTTTCAGGATCTGCAACCTAAGCCACTTTCCACCACTGCACGCGACTCTCTCGAGGTTCCGGTCTCACTGAAGGAGCTCATCTCAGCTGCCTCAGATATAGCACCTGGCAAATCCCCCGGCCCCAATGGGTTCCCTAGCGAATTCTTTAAACTGAACATGACAACTCTGGGGCCACAGTACCTTGCAACCCTTAATGAAGCCCTTGAAAAAAAGTGTCTACCCCCTTTTTGGAGACACGCTGAGATAGTGATTTTTCCCAAGCCAGGACGTCCAACCGAACTGTGCGCATCTTACCGGCCAATATCTCTCCTTAACATTGAAGCTAAGATACTTGCCAAGATACTGGCAAACAGATTGCTCCCTCATCTGCAAGCCCTGATCCACCCTGATCAGGCAGGCTTTATGCCCTACCGCGCGACCCGACACAATATACGCAGAGCGCATAACGCTATAGCGTCCGTTGACAGACTAGATAGACCAGCTGCCCTTTTACTCATTGATATGGACAAGGCGTTCGATTCAGTCAGCTGGACCTATATGTTCATATTATTACGACACCTGAATATGGACCCCCGATTTATAGCTCTGATTCGACTATTATACACTGCGCTAACGGCCTCAGTCCGGGTGGCTGGGGTCACATCTCCACATTTTCTGATACAGCGGGGAACCAGACAGGGATGCCCCCTCTCCCCTATTCACTTTGCCCTTGTCATAGAACCCCTGGCAGATTGGGTACGTATAGATGCACTATATTGAGGTTTTGAATGGAGCATGAAATTTCAGATCGTATTGCACTCTATGCAGACGATCTGTTATTCTTCCTGACTGACCCCCATAGATCAGCCCCAGAATACTACAAATCATGCGTATCTTTGGCGAGACCTCCGGTCTCTATATGAACTCTTCTAAATCGCTGCTTTGGCCACTGCGGGGGTCATTGGGGAATGGCCGATGGGCTGAGGGACTCACTATAGTATCATAGGGGTTCACATATTTGGGTGTCTACATATCGGACACCCAAAGTCTGTCCTGGAAACACAACTTAGAAGAAACAACAGAAAAGGTTAAATCAGAGATGAAAAATTGGTCTGCACTCCCCCTATCCCTATATGGTCGTTCGGCCATATTCAAGATGGTCTCCCTACCCAAATTATTATACCCCTTACAATCCCATCCCTATCCCATCCATATTGTATGGTTCCACCAAATCAACGCAGTGCAGGGACTCTTTCTCTGGGGGGGGGCACTGCCAAAGTGGCCCACGTACATGTACACAGTCCACTTACTGTGGGGGCATTGCCGTTGCTGACATACAAGCTTATCACGCCGCAGCACACCTACAGGTTCTGAATGAATGGTGGTATGGATCTAGGGACGACCCTGCCAATCGACTCGAGCAGTGGATGATGGGAGACCCCACTGTTCTCTCGCTCCTATACAATAAGACCGACCCCAAAGATCTTCCCCCTGCTACATGTGTGGTGATCCTAACATGACGACAAACCCTACGTAGAATCGGATGATGGGGATATCTAACACAAACGACCCCTCTCTGGCGGAATCGCCTGCTTCCGCAACTAGCTGATTTACAGGGCTTTGGCGGGGGACCGCATTGGCGTCTCATCATTAGGCGACGTCATGAAAGGCACGGTCCTCAAATCATTTCGAGACCTCCAAAAAGAATTCTGTATGCCCCACACCCAATTCTATCAGTTTCTGCAACTGCGACACACTCTTCATCCATACATTAAAAATTTGATTACCCTCCCAGAATTCAGTCCGCTTGAAGGCAAACTCCTCATGGGGGATCTTGAGGAACATAAGATATCCAAGATTTATCAAACCCTAGTTACTAATAGCCCAACAATTCTTAGATGCTCTCAGAGTCGCCTGGGATACCGATATTGGTCCACTAGATGAGGACGACTGGGCTGAAGCCCTACGATCACCACGCGAGGCCGCAATTTCCTCTCGACTTTGTCTTATTCAATTTAAATACCTACACAGAGCATATTATACCAGACACAGACTATGGACCGCCGGGTTGATTGCTTCCCTAATATGCCTCCGATGCCAATCGGACGAAGGCACTTTCATACATACAACCTGGTCCTGCTTGGTCCTAGACCGGTTCTGGAGAGGGGTTCTCAATTGCTTAACGGAGGAACTGGAATGGGACATACCGAGGTCTTCGAAAGTAACACTCTTACATACTACAGAAGGCATAGGGGGCAACAGATACAAAAGACACTTAATGTTTTTAGGTCTTGCAGTAGGTAAGCGGGATATAGCCAGGCTGTGGAAGGCTGAGATCCCCCCCCCCTCCCGGTCTCACAATGGAAGACAGGATTAGACTTCATTATGGAGCTGGAGCTCCCAGTTTTTATCACCCGTGGATGTCCACAGAAACATACCAAAATATGGGCAAGGTGGGCCACCTATAGGAACATTCCCCTGCAAATACATGAAGGTGCAGAGAGTCAATTAGATGCCAAGATTAAAACATTCAGGTAGAAATGGTAGCTATGCAACATCACCTATTGATATAACTGCGATGTGTGGAATTACTCCTTATGTTTAGCTGAGATGGGACAATGTTAGAATTGGACAATTACAATGCTTTCTTTAGTAACTGGACTTGCAATGGAGTGTTTATGGAAGACAGACGAATAATATATGTACCTCGATAATCCTTATTTAAGCTGTATTGCTTCATGTCACATGGGCCTATTGTAAGGTTAAAATAAAATCAATAAAATATGTTATTAAAAAAATATATATACATCATGGAACAAATGGTGGTATTTGTATTACTTTTAGCCCTGACGAAGTCATAGGGAAATCTCCCGCTATATGATGAAACACGTGTTGTCTAAAAGAAGGTCACCTGGAGAGAGAATAAAACTCCATACCGAAGAAAAGAAAAGAAATCTTCTCTGTTCTCTATTAATTTTGTTGAATATAACATAACTGTAATTGTTCTACATACACAAATTGTTATGCTTTTTCATTCTTTTCTTTCATTCATTTTTATATACTTTTTTAATTTATTAACACATAATGTTTTCTTTATGGGTGTTGCATTTGCACAAATCCTGAGTTTATCGTTGCCCCTGACTTTGAAGAAGATTGTATGTCTTAGCATTCTTATATATTATTTTACAGCTTTTCTACTTGTATGTGCAGTTATAAGACACTTAAAAACATTGTCTTAACAAGATTGTGTAGCAAGCGCTCTGGTATTGATACTGAGCTGTCAGTCAGTCAGTCAGTCAAAAAAGGCCTTTATTTGGCATTTCACATCCATAAAGCACACCATAAAATGATTTAAAAGCAATCAAATTAAAAACGATATTTCCAAGAGTGTAATTCATTATTACAATTTTTACAATATTTATATGATTTTCAGTCCCGTTTTTGACCTCGTTCACTTATTTCGTGTCCGCTTTTTGGAGGAGGTTGCCGATCAATGTGAAGAGCTCTACCCCATGGAGGACCTCAGGAAACAAGTGGACTTCATCCTCCGAGCAGCAGTGCGCTAGGAGCCGCGTTTGCCGAGTGGTGTAAAAAGGGGCATGGCCTCGGACCACCTCTCTGCAATCCAGCTCTGTGGCGCTTACTGGAGGTACCTGGTGGGCTAGTTGGCCCCCAGGGACCCTCAGTATTCAAGGGGAATTAATTCCCCAACTTACAACGCGCCGGGGGGCGCGTTTGCAGAGTGGTGGAGAAAGGGGGTGTGGCCAGGTATGAGAAGTTAGCAATCCTGCTGTGTGGGACTTACTGGAGGTAATAGGAGGGGTAGTTGGCCCCAAGGTTGACGTTGGGGGCTAACTACCCCTCCTGTTACCTCCAGTAAATCCCACACAGTGGGATTGCTAAGAGGTGTTCGGAGGCCACGCTCACCTTTCTCCACCACTTTGCAAACGCGACTGCTATGTTATAGTTAGAAATTAGCATTTAAAAAACCTTAGAAATTCACTGAAAAAACCATAGGTTTTAGGGACATTATAGTTAGAAATTAGCATTTAAAAAACTTTAGAAATTCACTGAAAAAACCAAAGGTTTCAGGGACATTATAGTTAGTTGGACATTTCACTCGTTTAAAACCAGAGAAATTCGGCTGTTATAGTTAGTAGAGCTAACTATAACTTGCGCCCCCGCAATGCACTGCTGATGACGTCACATATTCCATCACTCATGACATGCTCAGTGACATCATTGATGACATCACTGATGACATCTCAAATGACATCACTGATGACATCACTGATGATATCATCCACGTGATCATCTGATGCACCTCCTCACACACTAATAAAACCTTTCATACATCCACTCTAAAATACAAACTACCACTATCGAAACAATAAACACACCAATAGCAGTTAGTACATACCCGCTCAGTGATTCATACGTCTACACACACATTTACCCACTAACCCATACAGTCACTCATACACGCAGTCATTCATCAATACAGCCACTGATATATCCACTCATACACCCATATAAACACTCACACACTGCCACTCACCCAAAGAGTTACTCAAAAACCTAGTCAGTCACCCAAAGAATTAATTACACTGCCATTTACTCACCTATACAGTTATACACACACCACGTCACTTATTCATACAGATACGTACTGTCTTCAACAATTACTGACATAAGCACACACTTATCCATGCAGCCACTGTCACAATCACTCACTGTGACATATACTCACTTGTATACTCCAACACTCACAAATACTGCCTTTCACATATGTAGTTACTTACACATATACCACTAACATATCCATTCACTCACCAACACAGCTATACATACACTCACTCACCCATACACTCCCTAACACACTCACTCATAAACGCATACACCCAGTGAATCACCCACTCACACATCCATGCAGGGAGTCACACACACCCCCACCCACACAGACACTCAGGCACCCATACAGGTTCTCAGACAACCAATCATTCTTCAATATACCTTGGCATATATAGATATAACATTGTGGATATTTTAGAAACACTCAGTTACTGGATGATGTCATCATTGATGTCATCAGTGATGTCACTGAGCATGTCATGAGTGATGTAATATGTGACATCATCAGCAGTGCATTGCGGGGCGTGAGTTATAGTTAGCTCTACTAACTATAACAGCCGAATTTCTCTGGTTTTGTACGAGTGAAATGTCCAACTAACTATTACGTCCCTGAAACCTATGGTTTTTTCTGTGAATATATATATATGCAACAACACGATCCCAACTCGCCACATCCAAAGGCAAGAAAAACAGGTACGGACCACCAGGTGTAGTTTCAATCTTGCAGTGCTTTATTTCAGGATTCAAAGTTCATAGCAACCAGTCGATACATGGCTAATGCCCAGCATGACGCGTTTCGACTGTTTCCTCACGGTCTTGATCACATGACGCGCTGTTGACTTGAATACGTTTAAGTAGTGACCATATACCACACCCTCAATTAATTGAGCAAAGACACACCCCGTAGCAATGAACATAAGCAACAGACTACTCTATTGTTGTATATTCAATGGATACAATGAATACAGTGATTCATGTAAAACCAAAATTGATAAATAGAGGTAGTTAAAAGATAGCAATCATGATAAAAGGATATAGGCAACAATAAATACAAAATGCAATAAAATCATACCATATTGGTTGATTACTTATGCCAGGTACTTGATGTAAATAACATATTGTAGTAAAAAAAAAAAACACAATAAATGATTATAAAGTGCTGATGCTATAATGTTACTCGCTACCTAAAGTGTCGATGCTAAAGTGCTAGTGCAATAAGTGTAAGTGAAAACATTCCTTAACCTAAACTAAAATACACATCACGAAGCCACAGGAAAGCATATTAGTTTATAATATTGTGCAAGTGCACAGCGGACAACTTATAGTACTAAAAGGAGTATAATCCAATGTACTAATAACTCTAATAAGGAATAAGAACAGTGATGCCATTAAAGGGACCCTCAAAGTTAATGGCAAACCAACCAATGCCCTCCCTAGAGTGCACAGTGGCTGAAATAGTATGATGCTAGTATCAGGAATTATTATACTGTAGCAGGTCCTGCAATAGTGGCTCAAAGTGGACAGTATAATAAAACAACCAAACACTTAAGTCAAAACTACGAAGTTAAAAAATGGGATAAATAGGCAGATAGTAAATACGAGATGTAAATGTAAACATAATTGGCTAGCGAAAATTGTTCAGTTATAAAAAATTATGTAAATCTTCCCCCATATTTAAACCATTGGGCATCCTAGTGTCAAGCTGCATGATAAAGTGAGACTCAAGTTGTCTTAGTTGTCTTTCTCTATTACCACCACGTATAGATTTAGGAACAGCCCCTATTACGAAATACTTGAGTTCACTGAGATTCTTCTTGTGAACTAGTTTCAAGTGCCTCGCCACTGGGTAATTCGGATCAGAGTTCACTGCAGCTCGAAGATGTTGGAGTATTCTATTGAATACTTGGAGCTTAGTGCTCCCCACATATTTGAGCCTGCACGTGCATTCCAACACGTAAACTGCGTAGTCAGTACAACACGTATAATGCCCTTGGATCTTAATGGGTTTCGTGTCAAATGTTGTGGTGTACTCAGTGGTGTTCAGGCCGAATTTACATGCTCGGCAGGAGCTGCACTTAAAAAATTCAGTCTTGGTAGATAACCAAGTGGTTGAGGGGCTGACTTCAGGACTGCTCTTGACGAGTGCATCCCTCATAGAGGGTGCACGCCTGAAGGTTAGTGACGGTAGATCAGGTAGAGTCTGGGAAAGAGTCACATCTGTCAAGACAATAGGCCAGTGAGTATAAATAATCTTCCTGATTTGTTTTTCCTGCCTACTGTATGTTGTAATCAACCTAATCTCTTGGGGTGTATCTGTCTCATCAATCCGGGCAACAGGGACTAGGGCGGTTTCATGCTGGGTACCAAATAGGCAAGCTTCTCTAGACATGTTATTGGCTTTACTGAGAGCTTTTTTAAGGTCTGTGATGTTATTACCCCTCGCTATGAAGCACTGTAAAGCTTCATTTTGGCATGTTTCTAAATCCCTGTCAGAACTACATATGCTGCAGATTCTTAAGAAGTCCCCATAGGGAATGCTCCGAATCAAATGTCTAGGGTGGGAACTCTTAGCATGGAGAATAGAATTCCCTGCCGTACTTTTTCTGTGGAGTTTCATGTGAACTTTACCATCCTCAATGTATACCTGCACATCCAAACATTCTACACTCGTATTGCTAATGTGTGCAGTAAATTGGAGATTGAATGTATTGGTGTTGATGGAATTAACACATTTTTCTGCGGATTCTTTGGAATCCTTCCACACCACACACACATCGTCAATAAATCTCCACCAATGTTGGACATGAGTATCGTAAATAAGTTTGTGTTGCTCTCTGAGGACATGCTCCTCCCACCAGCCCACATGTAGACATGCGTAGCTGGGGGAGAAGCATGCCGCTATAGCCACTCCTCTCAGCTGCTGATATACCTCTTTGTTGCACAGGAAATAGTTATTCTTCAAGCAAATCTCAATCATGGTTAAAATCATCCGGTTATGCTCATACAAGTGTATATGATGCTGACCTAAGAAATGCTTGACCTCCTCAATACCATCACTGTGATGGATACTAGTATATAAGGAGGTAATATCCATAACTATAAAGAAACAATCAGTGTCCCACATGATAGATTGAAGTTTCCTTAGAAAGTCCCCAGTGTCCTTGATATAGGACGGGAGTCCCGATACATGCTCCTGTAGGAAAAATTCCACATATTTGGACATCGGTTCCAATAGACTCCTTTGTGCAGAGATAATGGGTCTGCCCGGAATAGGTGTGGTGCTTTTATGAACCTTAGGGATAAAGTATAACACGGGAGATAATGGATATTTATTCTTCAAAAAGTTGATTTCATTCTTGGTCAGAAGACCCATTCGTTTCCACTGAGCCAGTTCTTTAAATGCCATTTCCTTGACTTGTCGTAGGTCCTGGAAAGATGCTTTCCTATAACAGGCTGTATCACATAGGTGACGATTGGCTTCCTCCATATATTGATTTTTCGGCCATAACACAATATTTCCGCCTTTGTCGGCTTTGTTGATGATTAATTTATCATTATCTCTCAGTTTGCGTATGAGATTGAAATATTGTATTTCAGTATGCCTTCAGTGATGGCTTCTGCGGTTGATAGATCTGTTAAGTTCTTTTAATTCTTCAACGACCCGGTCGCTGAAGACATCTATCGCATCCTTAGGCATCACCGGTACAAAAGTTGAGACCGGGTGGAAAGGACTACTTATGGGGCTATTGCTGTTGATCCCAGCCTCCATTAGGTCTTCCTGCGTAGAGATGGTGGTCTCATCCTTGCCACTAGCAAACGAGTTAAGAAGCCTGAGAGTATTGATGTCAGTCACTTGTAGGTTGGAAGTAACTTCCCTTACTGATGGTAGACTCTTATTGCTATCAGTAGAGCTCTTTAATTTGAAGAATTTAAGGAGTTTCAGTTTTCGTATAAATTTGAATTTATCCACCCTAGACTGGTTATACTTGAAGTTGCTTTCTGGGCAGTAAGTCAAACCGAGGGATAATAATTGCAGTTCTGCTGTAGTTAAGACGGTGTCAGATAAGTTGATGACTGTATTGTCAGTAGAAGTCATTGATGTATCCACTTCTTTGCTCGTGTTCCTCTGTCCCTGTTGTTGCCTACGTATCCTCTGCCTCTCCCTCCTGCGCTGGTTTCTCCTTCTCCCTGTTTTTGTTGAGGGTTCCGAGGCCGCAGGGTTTGGCGTCGGTCCTGTCGCAAAAAATTAAGTTCTTCAGCTGGTGTGAACTTGGTAGCCACTGTCAGCTGCACGCTTGAATTTGGTTCTGTGTTATCCTCGGATCCGCTGCTACTTAATGTTGAACTTGCGTCCGAACTCGAAATTACAGGGCCATTGCCTGATTATGATGGCACTTGGATAGAAGGCATTTTGGTGGCAAAGGCTTGTCGCTTGAAAGTATCAAACTTCTTTGAGAAGGTAAACACCCTTCCAGTCTCGTAATCTTTCTTATCTCGCGCAAATTTGAAGACCTTCCGTGCTTTGATAGTATCTTCATTTTTTTTATGCGTCCCTCGATTTCCTCACGGCCCTTTCTTATCAGGTCTTTTTGATCCATTTCTTCTAAAAGGCCATTTACTTGTTCAATTTCTTTTAGAATTTCTGCTCCATCAATTTCAGCGTATTTGATCAAGATTAGCACCATATTCATCGATGCCTGTAGATTGTTTGCGGCCCATTCCTTCAACATGGAGGGGTTGGGATTTTGAAATGTGGGTGCTATCATAACTCTGAGCCCCCGGGGTATTCTGTTGCAATCCCTGTATTTTTCTAAAGACTTCTTCTCCCACCATTTGGTGAGCTCGGTTTTTAACAGTTTTTCCAAGCTCTTTAATAATGCTTTGACATCATTGTTCACAGTCTTATTAGTGTGTCCACTGGGTTCATCACAAACCTCAGATAGGTTTAAAAACAAGGCTTCTGCCGCGGCTTCGCGGTCACACAGCGTGTCAGCTGAGGACATGGTTAATGCTTGTCTGAAATACCTTAAGCACGGCGGTGCTGAAAAATGCGATTGTGAGCACCTAGTATAAACACCCAATCTCTCCACCCGCAAATGTCCAAATCAGAGTGATGTCCTGGCTTACCATGGATGAACCACTCAGTCCCTTGTGTCCACCGACCCCATGGGCGCCGCTGATTCCTCACTTGGTACGCTGGTTTCCAACTCCTTCTGTTTCCGACTGCGGGGGCAAACACGGCAAATACTCCTTCCGGGTGAAAAGATTTGCTTCCGCGATGACGGCTGCATGCCGATTTGCCACAATATTGGAGAGAGAGTCCGTAATGCCGGAGACAGCCGAACTCCGGCAGAAATCAATGCAACAACACGATCCCAACTCGCCACATCCAAAGGCAAGAAAAACAGGTACAGACCACCAGGTGTAGTTTCAATCTTGCAGTGCTTTATTTCAGGATTCAAAGTTCATAGCAACCAGTCGATACATGGCTAGTGCCCAGCATGACGTGTTTCGACTGTTTCCTCGCGGTCTTGATTTCATGACGCGCTGTTGACTTGAATACATTTATGTAGTGACCATATACCACACCCTCAATTAATTGAGCAAAGACACACCCCGTAGCAATGAACATATGCAACAGACTACTCTATTGTTGTATATTCAATGGATACAATGAATACAGTGATTCATGTAAAACCAAAATTGATAGAGGTAGTTAAAATATAGCAATCATGATAAAAGGATATATATATATATAATCTAAAATGATCTTGGAGTTAGATAGTAAATTTCCGTTGGGTTTGAATAACACTGAGGATCTGCGCAATTTTTTATAGAAGTTAGTTGGGATCAATTGACTCTATGCCCTGTGAGTAGATTTTGGGCTCATCTGCTGTTGTTCATGAATGTGTTATACCCATTTTGTATGTATATTAATTGTTTTTGTACATGAATAGCAATTCCGGCTGTGGTGTTCCTTTTTTAATTCGGCACAATTGAAATTGGATTTTATTCGGTTTTTAATTGGGTTGAATTATTTTAGGTTCACATTAGTATGTATATATATTTTTTATTAAGCATTCACATTTTTATAATCTATAATGATAAGATAGATGTTGCACAGGCACTTTAAATATTTTTTGCGAATTTTGCACATTTGTTACCACTTTAATCACTTTGCACTTTAAGCAGGCAAATAGATAGGTACATATGGGGATTTATCCCGGAATATAATGGAGGGATTGATAAATTTTGTGAGGTATCTCCAAATATCAGCATTTATGCAGGTATAGATTACAAGAGGATTTATATGTATACACTCTTGATGTACTAAAGATTAAGTTCTTTGTGCACATTATGGGATGTATTTATTTATTTATATATTTATTTGTATATTTATATACTTTTATATTATATTTATGTCCTCTTGCATTTTAGATTAATCTGTAAATATGATTTGGGACAACCTCAACACTATGGATGTTTTGCCTCCGTTTGGGACAAAGTTAAGAAGAAATTAAGAAAAATTAAGAAAATAATATAAGAGAAGAAAAAAAAAAAAAAAAAGAGGAAGGAAAAAAAGACTATGTGCCTACATGTAAAGCGATGTTAGTATTTTCACTATGTTCATGTTTTGTGTCTTATCACGTGAGTTATTGCATTTAAAAAGAGGGCATTTTTACCTCACGATTATGTGATCAAGGGCAAGTGTTGCCCGAAACGCATAATTCGAGAGTATCAGAATAAATATTGATATTGCCTATATTTCCGATGGTTCGTGGTCCTTTCTTCGACAGAAACGGGTGTGAATAGTCCTGTCAGCCGACGGAGGACCTTGGTGAATTGTATATATATATATATATATATATATGCAAAAAATATCCTCCTCCTTCGAAAAAGACAAGGGGACACGGCAGGGCTTCAAGGAATCATTTATTCGAATTCTCTGGCATGACGCGTTTCGGCGGTAGCCTCTTCAGATGCCTCCGGTGTTACAAATTTCAAAGTTTCCTTTTATTTATTAAGCCCCTCCTTCTAAAGTAGCGTGGGGCACACCTACACCATATCTCATCAGAGAACACTCGGCCAGTTCATAGTTATGGACTGCAGATCCCATCATGCAGTTGGTTCGCAATCTGGACGAATGTCTCTTACAGCCGGATTTTTCCCTCCTCAAAGTGAGTGGCTGAAGAATGGTTGGCTTGAGATTGTAGCACTGTGCTGGGGAACAAATGATTCCTGAGCCCTGCGCTTCCAACCTCACAGTCCCGGTGTTGGCAAAGCTTGGAGACGATGGTAAAGTAACTCCGTCTCTCCGTGTGAGTCACGGACTGTCAAGTGGCAGCAAAGACCTCTGCCTCCATCGGACGTGGGGCGGTCCGGGTTGAGCCACTACACCCTGAACACTTTTGGAAGGGTCCCCTTTGCGTGGTACTGGCTTCACGCTAATATGCAAAAATATCCTCCTCCTTCGAAAAAGACAAGGGGACACGGCAGGGCTTCAAGGAATCATTTATTCGAATTCTCTGGCATGACGCGTTTCGGCGGTAGCCTCTTCAGATGCCTCCGGTGTTACAAATTTCAAAGTTTCCTTTTATTTATTAAGCCCCTCCTTCTAAAGTAGCGTGGGGCACACCTACACCATATCTCATCAGAGAACACTAGGCCAGTTCATAGTTATGGACTGCAGATCCCATCATGCAGTTGGTTCGCAATCTGGACGAATGTCTCTTACAGCCGGATTTTTCCCTCCTCAAAGTGAGTGGCTGAAGAATGGTTGGCTTGAGATTGTAGCACTGTGCTGGGCAACAAACGATTCCTGAGCCCTGCGCTTCCAACCTCACAGTCCCGGTGTTGGCAAAGCTTGGAGACGATGGTAAAGTAACTCCGTCTCTCCGTGTGAGTCACGGACTGTCAGCTGGCAGCAAAGACCTCTGCCTCCATCGGACGTGGGGCGGTCCGGGTTGAGCCACTACACCCTGAACACTTTTGGAAGGGTCCCCTTTGCGTGGTACTGGCTTCACGCTAATATGCAAAAAATATCCTACTCCTTCGAAAAAGACAAGGGGGCACGGCAGGGCTTCAAGGAATCATTTATTCGAATTCTCTGGCATGACGCGTTTCGGCGGTAGCCTCTTCAGATGCCTCCGGTGTTACAAATTTCAAAGTTTCCTTTTATTTATTAAGCCCCTCCTTCTAAAGTTGCGTGGGGCACACCTACACCATATCTCATCAGAGAACACTCGGCCAGTTCATAGTTATGGACTGCAGATCCCATCATGCAGTTGGTTCGCAATCTGGACGAATGTCTCTTACAGCCGGATTTTTCCCTCCTCAAAGTGAGTGGCTGAAGAATGGTTGGCTTGAGATTGTAGCACTGAGCTGGGCAACAAACGATTCCTGAGCCCTGCGCTTCCAACCTCACAGTCCCGGTGTTGGCAAAGCTTGGAGACGATGGTAAAGTAACTCCGTCTCTCCGTGTGAGTCACGGACTGTCAGCTGGCAGCAAAGACCTCTGCCTCCATCGGACGTGGGGCGGTCCGGGTTGAGCCACTACACCCTGAACACTTTTGGAAGGGTCCCCTTTGCGTGGTACTGGCTTCACGCTAATATGCAAAAAATATCCTCCTCCTTCGAAAAAGACAAGGGGACACGGCAGGGCTTCAAGGAATCATTTATTCGAATTCTCTGGCATGACGCGTTTCGGCGGTAGCCTCTTCAGATGCCTCCGGTGTTACAAATTTCAAAGTTTCCTTTTATTTATGAAGCCCCTCCTTCTAAAGTAGCGTGGGGTACACCTACACCATATCTCATCAGAGAACACTCGGCCAGTTCATAGTTATGGACTGCAGATCCCATCATGCAGTTGGTTCGCAATCTGGACGAATGTCTCTTACAGCCGGATTTTTCCCTCCTCAAAGTGAGTGGCTGAAGAATGGTTGGCTTAAGATTGTAGCACTGTGCTGGGCAACAAACGATTCCTGAGCCCTGCGCTTCCAACCTCACAGTCCCGGTGTTGGCAAAGCTTGGAGACGATGGTAAAGTAACTCCGTCTCTCCGTGTGAGTCACGGACTGTCAGCTGGCAGAAAAGACCTCTGCCTCCATCGGACGTGGGGCGGTCCGGGTTGAGCCACTACACCCTGAACACTTTTGGAAGGGTCCCCTTTGCGTGGTACTGGCTTCACGCTAATATGCAAAAATATCCTCCTCCTTCGAAAAGACAAGGGGACACGGCAGGGCTTCAAGGAATCATTTATTCGAATTCTCTGGCATGACGCGTTTCGGCGGTAGCCTCTTCAGATGCCTCCGGTGTTACAAATTTCAAAGTTTCCTTTTATTTATTAAGCCCCTCCTTCTAAAGTAGCGTGGGACACACCTACACCATATCTCATCAGAGAACACTCGGCCAGTTCATAGTTATGGACTGCAGATCCCATCATGCAGTTGGTTCGCAATCTGGACGAATGTCTCTTACAGCCGGATTTTTCCCTCCTCAAAGTGAGTGGCTGAAGAATGGTTGGCTTGAGATTGTAGCACTGTGCTGGGCAACAAACGATTCCTGAGCCCTGCGCTTCCAACCTCACAGTCCCGGTGTTGGCAAAGCTTGGAGACGATGGTAAAGTAACTCCGTCTCTCCGTGTGAGTCACGGACTGTCAGCTGGCAGCAAAGACCTCTGCCTCCATCGGACGTGGGGCGGTCCGGGTTGAGCCACTACACCCTGAACACTTTTGGAAGGGTCCCCTTTGGGTGGTACTGGCTTCACGCTAATATGCAAAAAATATCCTCCTCCTTCGAAAAAGACAAGGGGACACGGCAGGGCTTCAAGGAATCATTTATTCGAATTCTTTGGCATGACGCGTTTCGGCGGTAGCCTCTTCAGATGCCTCCGGTGTTACAAATTTCAAAGTTTCCTTTTATTTATTAAGCCCCTCCTTCTAAAGTAGCGTGGGGCACACCTACACCATATCTCATCAGAGAACACTCGGCCAGTTCATAGTTATGGACTGCAGATCCCATCATGCAGTTGGTTCGCAATCTGGACGAATGTCTCTTACAGCCGGATTTTTCCCTCCTCAAAGTGAGTGGCTGAAGAATGGTTGGCTTGAGATTGTAGCACTGTGCTGGGCAACAAACGATTCCTGAGCCCTGCGCTTCCAACATCACAGTCCCGGTGTTGGCAAAGCTTGGGGACGATGGTAAAGTAACTCCGTCTCTCCGTGTGAGTCACGGACTGTCAGCTGGCAGCAAAGACCTCTGCCTCCATCGGACGTGGGGCGGTCCGGGTTGAGCCACTACACCCTGAACACTTTTGGAAGGGTCCCCTTTGCGTGGTACTGGCGTCACGCTAATATGCAAAAAATATCCTCCTCCTTCGAAAAAGACATAGGGACACGGCAGGGCTTCAAGGAATCATTTATTCGAATTCTCTGGCATGACGCGTTTCGGCGGTAGCCTCTTCAGATGCCTCCGGTGTTACAAATTTCAAAGTTTCCTTTTATTTATTAAGCCCCTCCTTCTAAAGTAGCGTGGGGCACACCTACACCATATCTCATCAGAGAACACTAGGCCAGTTCATAGTTATGGACTGCAGATCCCATCATGCAGTTGGTTCGCAATCTGGACGAATGTCTCTTACAGCCGGATTTTTCCCTCCTCAAAGTGAGTGGCTGAAGAATGGTTGGCTTGAGATTGTAGCACTGTGCTGGGCAACAAACGATTCCTGAGCCCTGCGCTTCCAACCTCACAGTCCCGGTGTTGGCAAAGCTTGGAGACGATGGTAAAGTAACTCCGTCTCTCCGTGTGAGTCACGGACTGTCAGCTGGCAGCAAAGACCTCTGCCTCCATCGGACGTGGGGCGGTCCGGGTTGAGCCACTACACCCTGAAAACTTTTGGAAGGGTCCCCTTTGCGTGGTACTGGCTTCACGCTAATATGCAAAAAATATCCTCCTCCTTCGAAAAAGACAAGGGGACACGGCAGGGCTTCAAGGAATCATTTATTTGAATTCTCTGGCATGACGCGTTTCGGCGGTAGCCTCTTCAGATGCCTCCGGTGTTACAAATTTCAAAGTTTCCTTTTATTTATTAAGCCCCTCCTTCTAAAGTAGCGTGGGGCACACCTACACCATATCTCATCAGAGAACACTCGGCCAGTTCATAGTTATGGACTGCAGATCCCATCATGCAGTTGGTTCGCAATCTGGACGAATGTCTCTTACAGCCGGATTTTTCACTCCTCAAAGTGAGTGGCTAAAGAATGGTTGGCTTGAGATTGTAGCACTGTGCTGGGCAACAAACGATTCCTGAGCCCTGCGCTTCCAACCTCACAGTCCCGATGTTGGCAAAGCTTGGAGACGATGGTAAAGTAACTCCGTCTCTCCGTGTGAGTCACGGACTGTCAACTGGCAGCAAAGACCTCTGCCTCCATCGGACGTGGGGCGGTCCGGGTTGAGCCACTACACCCTGAACACTTTTGGAAGGGTCCCCTTTGCGTGGTACTGGCTTCACGCTAATATGCAAAAATATCCTCCTCCTTCGAAAAAGACAAGGGGACACGGCAGGGCTTCAAGGAATCATTTATTCGAATTCTCTGGCATGACGCGTTTCGGCGGTAGCCTCTTCAGATGCCTCCGGTGTTACAAATTTCAAAGTTTCCTTTTATTTATTAAGCCCCTCCTTCTAAAGTAGCGTGGGGCACACCTACACCATATCTCATCAGAGAACACTCGGCCAGTTCATAGTTATGGACTGCAGATCCCATCATGCAGTTGGTTCGCAATCTGGACGAATGTGTCTTACAGCCGGATTTTTCACTCCTCAAAGTGAGTGGCTGAAGAATGGTTGGCTTGAGATTGTAGCACTGTGCTGGGCAACAAACGATTCCTGAGCCCTGCGCTTCCAACCTCACAGTCCCGGTGTTGGCAAAGCTTGGAGACGATGGTAAAGTAACTCCGTCTCTCCGTGTGAGTCACGGACTGTCAGCTGGCAGCAAAGACCTCTGCCTCCATCGGACGTGGGGCGGTCCAGATTGAGCCACTACACCCTGAACACTTTTGGAAGGGTCCCCTTTGCGTGGTACTGGCTTCACGCTAATATGCAAAAAATATCCTCCTCCTTCGAAAAAGACAAGGGGACACGGCAGGGCTTCAAGGAATCATTTATTCGAATTCTCTGGCATGACGCGTTTCGGCGGTAGCCTCTTCAGATGCCTCCGGTGTTACAAATTTCAAAGTTTCCTTTTATTTATTAAGCCCCTCAAAGTTAAGAAGAAATTAAGAAAAATTAAGAAAATAATATAAGAGAAGAAAAAAAAAAAAAGAGGAAGGAAAAAAAGACTATGTGCCCACATGTAAAGTGATGTTAGTATTTTCACTATGTTCATGTTTTGTGTCTTATCACGTGAGTTATTGCATTTAAAAAGAGGGCATTTTTACCTCACAATTATGTGATCAAGGGCAAGTGTTGCCCGAAACGCATAATTCGAGAGTATCAGAATAAATATTGATATTGCCTATATTTCCGATGGTTCGTGGTCCTTTCTTCGACAGAAACGGGTGTGAATAGTCCTGTCAGCCGACGGAGGACCTTGGTGAATTGTATATATATATATATATATATATATAAATATATATATATATATATATATATATATATATATATGCATCCTGCCGGTAATAAAGGATTGGGATATTATGCTACCCTAGAGTGCCCATTAAGGTGTTTTTATTTCTATCTATCTATCTATCAATCTATCTATCTATCTCTCTATATATATATATATATATATATATATATATATATATATATATATATATATATATATATATATATATTACCTACTGGCGGTCGCCAGTAGGTAGCTATAGTTAGGACCTAGTTTCCATAAAAAAAGCGTTTTTTGATTTGCCAATAACTTTGGCGCCGGTTGACGAATCTTTGCGAAATTTTCAAAACTAGTGACCAGCTCCGGTCAGCTCCTGTCTTAAAAGTTTCGGGGTGATTCGCCAAGCGGGGACCGAGAAAAAGGGGGGGCCCAAAACACGTTTTTCCCATGTTATTTTCCATAGGAAACTTTAGACAAAGCTACAGCCCGAACTGCTGAACGGAATTACACCAAATTTGGCAAAAAGGTAGCCCTTGGTTCAGAAAGAGTCCTTTTTGTTAAATGGTGTAAATCTGTTCAGTAGTTCCTGAGAAATTAGAAAAAAGAAAACTTTCGATATCTGGGCGGAGCCTAACCACACAAGCACGAGCTTGCCTCTGATTGGCTGCCAACACTCCAAACCAGGAAGTGTTGGCAGCCATCTTGTGCCTCGGACCGAGGGAGATAGAAATATATATATATTCACTGAAAAAACCATAGGTTTCAGACACGTTATAGTTAGAAATTAGCATTTAAAAAACCTTTGAAATTCACTGAAAAAACCATAGGTTTCAGGCACGTTATAGTTAGAAATTAGCATTTAAAAAACCTTAGAAATTCACTGAAAAAACCATAAGGTTTTAGGGACAGTTATAGTTAGTTGGACATTGCACTCGTACAAAACCCGTGAAATTCCCCCGTTATAGTTAATTCAGGTAACTATAACTCGCGCCCCCGCAATGCACTGCTGATGACGTCACATATTACATCACTCATGACATGGTCAGTGACATCACTGATGACATCACTGATGACATCTCAAATGACATCACTGATGACATCACTGATGACATCATCCAGTGACTGTGTGTTTCTGTAAAGTTTAAATATGTTTAATATATATAGGGAAAGGCGTATTGAAGAATGAGTGGGTGTAGAAGCACCTGAATGGATGATTTAGTAGGTGCGTGACTGAGTCTATAAGTGAGTGATTAAACGTATCTTACTGGATGCATGGGTGAGTGACTAAACTGTGTGAATGTCTGTATCCGTCTGTCTGTTGTTGTGTAAGCAACTGCATGGGTTTCTGACTAGCTAAATGAGTGTCTATATGGGTTATGGATTGGTTCTCTGAGTATCTGTATGGGTGCCTCAGTGTTTGTGTGGGTGGGGTGTGTGTGACTCTGTGCATAGATGTGTGAGTGGGTGATTCACTGGGTGCATGGTTTCAAGAGTGCGTCTGTGATGGACTGTATGGGTGGGTGATTGTGTGTATGGGTGTGTTAGTGATTGAATGTATATCTCAGTGGTACATGTGTGAGTAACTACATATGTGAAAGGCAGTATATATGTGTGTTGGAGTACATAAATGGCTATAAGTGAGAGTGTGTGATTGTGAGAGTGGCTATATAGATGAGTGTGTGCTTGCATCAGTGATTGCATAGGAGCGTAAGAATGTGCTAGTATTTTTATGAGTAAGTGAGCTGGTGTGTATAACTGTATAGGTGAGTAAATTGGAGTGTGATTAATTATTTGCATGACTGACTAGGTGTGTGAGTACCTCTATGGATGAGTTGCGTTGTGTGAGTGTTTATATAGGTGTATGAGTGCATATGATAGTCCTGTACTGAGTGACTGTAAGTATGAGTGACTGTACGGGTGAGTGAGTAGATGTGTGTGTGTAGACCTAAGAATCAGTGAGTGGGTATGTACTTATTGGTATTGGAGTGCGTATGGTTTTGAGAATGGCAGTCTGTAATGTAGAGTGGGTGTATCAAAACTTATATTAGGGTGTGAGAAGATGCATTAAATTCTCACATGGATGATGTCATCAGTGATGTCATCAGTGATGTCATTTGAGATGTCATCAGTGATGTCATCAGTGATGTCACTGACCATGTCATGAGTGATGTAATATGTGACGTCATCAGCAGTGCATTGCGGGGCGCGAGTTATAGTTACCTGAACTAACTATAACGGGGGAATTTCACGGGTTTTGTACGAGTGCAATGTCCAACTAACTATAACTGTCCCTAAAACCTTATGGTTTTTTCAGTGAATTTCTAAGGTTTTTTAAATGCTAATTTCTAACTATAACGTGCCTGAAACCTATGGTTTTTTCAGTGAATTTCAAAGGTTTTTTAAATGCTAATTTCTAACTATAACGTGTCTGAAACCTATGGTTTTTTCAGTAAATTTCAAAGGTTTTTTAAATGCTAATTCCTAACTATAACATGTCTGAAACCTACGGTTTTTTCAGTGAATTTCAAAGGTTTTGTAAATGACAATTTTTAAGAGTATTAATTGTTATATTTATTTTTTTCATACTGATTTACTACATTTTTAGAAACAATTTTTTTTTACATATTTTATTTTTTAAATTACATTGTAATTACATTATACATTACAAAAATACTTTCTCAGAATGAATTACTTTAGTTTAAATACTTTGCACATAGGCAATAGACTTTTAAGTACAGTAGTTACAGTTGTTGCAATGGGCAACACATTTTCAAACACAATGCAACATTCAGCTCAATGTGAATTTCTAGTTAAATGCAATTAGTTACTTTATGGATTACTTTTTCTAACCACAGGACTGGATCCTAGATTCAGTCCTGGGACATCTCCTGTAAACAGTTGAGTAAAAGCGTTTTGGTTACAGTAGTGATTTTTAAGGAATATTATTGTATTTTAAAAGTTGACACAGAAACTTTTTCTCATAGAATCCCCAATGTTATCCTATGGAAGAAAATTCACTTAGCAGGTAAAAACTGTTATCGTTACTTTTTCTTACTCAGTGTTGGATCCTGGATCCAGCACTGGTGCATCTCCTGTAAACAGTTGAAAGAATGCGTTTAAGTCATACAGGCGATTTTTAAGGAATATTTGTAGTTTGTGAAAATCGACACTGAAACTTTTCTGCTGAAAACCAGACAATGGATTCCTATGGAAGAAAATATAAGTTACTGGTAAGTACGGTTAAAATTACTTTTCAGGGTCAGTGCTGGGCTAAAAGATGCAGCACTGAGGTCTCTCCTGATAACAGGTGAGTAAATTAGAATTCGGATTTCGGCTGATTTTAGAGGAATATTTTAAAATTCCAAAACTCCACACTTAGAAGAATTTCCAAGTGAAACCAGTCAATGTTAGCCTATGGAAGGAAATTCAAGTTACTGGTAAGTACGGTTAAAATTACTTTTCAGGACCAGTACTGGGCTGAAAGATACAGCACTGAGGTCTCTCCTGATAACAGGTGAGTAAATCGGAATTCGTATTTCGGCTGATTTTAGAGGAATATTTGTATGTTTCAAAAATCAACACTTAGAAACTTTTTCAGCAAAAAGCAGGCAATGATATCCTATGGAAGGAAATTCAAGTTACTGGTAAGTACGGTTAAAATTACTTTTCAGGATTAGTACTGGGCTGAAAGATGCAGCACTGAGGTCTCTCCTGATAACAGGT
Source organism: Calotriton arnoldi (assembly GCA_963921515.1). Taxonomy (NCBI): domain Eukaryota; kingdom Metazoa; phylum Chordata; class Amphibia; order Caudata; family Salamandridae; genus Calotriton; species Calotriton arnoldi. The sequence continues at coordinate 566,553 of CAWUFW010004435.1, forward strand.
GAGTAAATCAGAATTCGTAGTTCGGCTGATTTTAGAGGAATATTTGCACAATGGTGAAGGGAGGGGGCGGGGCCTGAGGTGACATCTGTGCAAACGCGCCCCGTGGCGCGTTTTAAGTAGGGGATTAAGTCCCCTTGAATCATGAGGGTCCCTAGGGGCCAACTAGCCCACCAGGAATCTCCAGTATGCGCCAGAGGCTGCGTTGCAGAGACGTGTAGAGAGGCCACACCCCTTTTACACCTCTCTGCAACGCAGCTCTGTGGCGCTTTCTGGATGTACCTGTTGGGCTAGTTGGCCCCAGGGACCCTCAGGATTGAAGGGGATTTAATTCCCCATCTTAAAACGCGCCATGGGGCCTGTTTGCACACATGTCACCTCAGGCCCGCCCTCCCTTCACCACTGTGCAAACGCGCCCGTGGCGCGTTTTTAATTCGGGGATTAACTCCCTTGAATCCTGAGGGTCCCTGGGGTGCAACTAGCCCACCAGCTACCTCCATTAAGCGCCACAGAGCTGCATTGCAGAGAGGTGTAAAAAGGGGCGTGGCCTCTGTACACCTCTCTGCAAGGCAGCCCCTGGCGCATACTGGAGGTTCCTGGTGGGCTAGTTGGCTCTCAGGGACCCCAGTATTCAAGGGGAATTACTCCTTCTTAAAACGCACCAGGGGGCGCGTTTGCAGAGTACTGCAGGGAGGGGGCGGGGCCTCCGGCAGGATGCCGTTTTTTTTTTTTTTTATGGGAGGGGGGCTGCGTGGCCCCCTTCCCTCGGCCACTTTTGGCCCCGGGAGCCCATCCCCGGGGCCTTGGCATTTTTTTGTTTTATTTAAAAAAAAAACGGGAAGAGGGCCGCGTGGCCCCCTTCCCTGGGCCTCTATTGGCCCCGGGGACCCCATACCCCGGGCATGCCCTCTTTTAAATAAAAAATATGGAGGGGGCTGCGTGGCCCCCTCCTCAGGCCATTTAAGGCCCCGGGGACCCCATCCCCGGGGCCGGCCTTGCCCTTATTTTTTTTATTTTTTTATTTTTTTTATTTGGGGAGGGGGCTGCGTGGCCCTTTCCCGGGCCACTTATGGCCCCGGGGACCCCATCCCCCGGGGCCTGGCCTCTGGTTGGGGACTGTGGGGGGGTCCCCAAACCCCCCACAGTCCCACCGGCTCCCCGTGTCCTAATGAGCCGGCATTCCTTTTCCACATGGGGAGCAGCTAACATGCTGCTCCCCGTGTGGAAAAGCAATTGGTTTGCATTTTGAAAGAGAGAGCAGGTTTCCTGCTCTCTCTTTCAAAATGCAAACCAAGTTTGCTATCAATCAATCAATCAATCAAGCATTTGTATAGCGCGCTACTCACCCGGAGGGTCTCAAGGCGCTTGGGGGGGGGTCCGCTACTGTTCGAACAGCCAGGTCTTGAGTTGCTTCCTGAAGGAGAGGTGGTCTTGGGTAAGGCGGAGGTGGATGGGTAGGGAGTTCCACGTCTTGGCAGCCAGGTAGGAGAAGGATCTTCCTCCCGTTGTGGCTCTTCGGATGCGGGGGACGGCGGCGAGGGCGTGGTTGGTCGATCGTAGCTGGCGGGTGGGAGTGTAGAAGGTCAGACGGTCGTTGAGGTATCTGGGGCCTTGGTTGTGGAGAGCTTTGTGTGCGTGGGTGAGGAGTCGGAACGTGATTCTCTTGCTGACGGGGAGCCAGTGCAGGTCTCTCAGGTGTCCGGCGATGTGGCTGTGTCGGGGGATGTCCAGGATGAGTCGAGCTGAGGCGTTCTGGATGCGTTGGAGTCTTTTTGAAGTTTGGCTGTGGTTCCGGCATAGAGGGAGTTGCCGTAGTCCAGTCGGCTGGTGACGAGGGCCTGGGTGACCGTCTTCCTGGTTTCGGTGGGGATCCACCGGAAGATCTTGCGCAGCATGCGTAGGATGTTGAAGCAAGACGAGGAGACGGCGTTGACTTGTCGGGTCATTGAGAGGGAGGAGTCCAGGATGAAGCCCAGGTTGCGTGCGTGGTCCGTTGGTTTGGGTGCGTTGCCCAGGGCAGGGGGCCACCAGGAGTCGTCCCAGGCGGAGGGTGATGATCCTAGGATGAGGACTTCCGTCTTATCTGAGTTCAGTTTCAGGCGGCTGTTCCTCATCCACTCGGCTACGTCCTTCATGTAGGTTGGTTCTGGCGGTTGTGGGGTCGTTGGTGAGGGAGAGGATCAGCTGGGTGTCGTCGGCGTAGGAGATGATGTTGAGGTTGTGTTGGCGTGCGATGGCTGCGAGGGGGCTCATGTAGACGTTGAAGAGGGTGGGGCTGAGTGATGATCCTTGTGGTACGCCGCAGATGACTTCGGTGGCCTCGGAACTGAACGGGGGAGGCGGACTCTCTGGGTTCTTCCGGCGAGGAAGGAGATGATCCACTCCAGTGCCTTCTCTTGGATTCCGACGTTGTTCAGGCGTTGCACTAGGGTGCGGTGGCAGACTGTGTCGAACGCTGCGGAGAGGTCCAGGAGGATGAGGGCCGCTGTTTCCCCGTTGTCGAGCAGGGCTCGGATGTCGTCGGTGGCTGCGATGAGGGCAGTCTCGGTGCTGTGGTTGGCCCGGAAGCCGGACTGCGAGTGGTCGAGGGATCCATTCGTCTCGAGGAAGGCGGCCAGTTGTCTGTTGACGGTCTTCTCGATGACTTTGGCAGGAAAAGGAAGGAGCGAGATGGGGCGGTAGTTTTTGAGGTCGGTGGGATCCGCTGACGGTTTCTTCAGTAGGGCGCTGAGTTCGGCGTGCTTCCAGCTCTCTGGGAAGGTGGCGGTGTCGAGGGAGGTGTTGATGATGTCCCGGAGGTGGGGTGCGATGACGGCGTCGGCCTTGTTGAAGACGTGGTGAGGGCAGGGGTCGGTTGGTGATCCGGAGTGGATGGAGTTCATCGTGCGGATAGTGTCTTCGGTGTTGATCGGGGTCCAGGCTCGGAGGGTGGAGGTGGGGGACGTTGGAACGGTCGTAGGGTACGTCGGCTGTGTGCTGAAACTGTTGTGTATGTCTGCGATCTTGCTGTGGAAGAACGAGGCGAGCGAGTTGCAGAGGTCTTGCGAGGGAGTGATGTAGTTGTTTCCGGCGCTGGGGTTCGAGAGTTCTTTGACGATGATGAAGAGTTCCTTGCTGTTGTGGGCGTTGTTGTCCAGTCGTTCCTTGAATGCGGTTTTCTTGGTGGTGTGGATCAGCTGGTGGTGTTTTCGGGTGGCGTGCTTGAGGGTGGTCATGTTGTCTGCAGTCGGGTCTCTGCACCATGCTTTCTCGAGGGCCCGGCAGTTCTTCTTGGATTTCTTGAGTTCGTCGGTGAACCAGGATGCTTTCTTGTTGCCGGGTCTGACTGGGGGGTCTTCAATGGGGCGAGGTCGTCTGCGCAGTTGGTGATCCATCTTGTGAGGTTGCTGGCGGCTTGGTTGGGGTTCGTTGAGCTGGCGGGAGGGTTCTGGCTCAGGGATGTGGTGAGTTGGTCGGTGGTGATCTTGTTCCAGCTTCTGCGTGGAAACTGTTGCGGGTGGTGGTGCGTGGTGATCCTGCTGAAGCTGAAGTGGACGCAGCTGTGGTCTGTCCAGTGGAGTCCGGTGGTGTGGCTGAAGGAGATGTCCTTGCTGGAGGAGAAGACGGGGTCAAGCGTGTGGCCGGCGTGGTGTGTGGGGGTGGTCACCAGTTGCTTGAGTCCGAGGTTGGCGAGGTTGTCCAGCAGGGTGGTGGTGTTGCGATCGTTGTTGTTCTCTAGGTGGAAGTTGAGGTCCCCAAGGAGGATGTAGTCAGCCGAGGGGAGGGCGTGCGGGCTGATGAGGTCGGCGATGTCTTCGCTGAATTGTGTGCGTGGTCCTGGGGGTCTGTAGATGAGGGTGCCTCTGAGGGTGGTCTTGGGGTCGGTGTGTATCTGGAAGTGCAGGTGTTCGCCGGCTGTGAAGGTGTCGTCGGAGTTGGTCGTGATGCGGATGGTGTTCTTGTGGACGATGGCGATGCCTCCTCCGGTCTGGTTGGCGCGGTCCCTTCGGGTGATCTTGTATCCGTCCGGGATGGCGATGTCGGGCGCTGAGGAGGCGTTCATCCATATTTCCGTGAGGAAAGCGACGTCTGGTGATGTGGAGTCGAGCAGGTTCCAAAGTTCCACGGCGTGTCTGTGGACGGAGCGGGTGTTGAGCAGGATGCACTTCAGGTGGTTGCTGCTGGTGCTCGGCTTGGTGGGTGCGGTGCAGGTCCGGAGGCAGGAGAACTTGCAGGATTGGCAGCCGAAGGGTCCGTGGGTGCGACCTGGGGTGGCACGGTGGCAGCCGGGGATACGGCCGGTGTTGAGTGTGTTGAGGGTGGTGGTGTCGTAAGTCCGGTGGGTGGGTTGGCTGCTGCGGGGGCCAGGGGGTTTGGCGCTGGTCGCGGTCCAGGCACGGACGGGCGCAGACGGGCTTGCCTTAGGCGCGCCAGCGGCGCGGCCGCGCAGCGGCCGCCATTTATGGGGAGGTGGGAGGGAGGAGCAGCTGGGAGGCGGGAGGCAGGGTCAGCGAATGGGCAGACAGGGGGGCGGGGCCGCAGGGGACGCAGCGGCGGGAATGGCGAGAGGCAGCGGGGGCACAAAAGGAAAAAAGGGGAGAGAAAACGGACACAAATACGGGCACAATGCAAATGGGGCAGCGAGGGGTACAGAAGGGAAAATGGGGAGAGAAAAGCAGACACTAATACGGGCACAATGCAATTGGGCCAGCGAGGGGCACAGAAGGGAAAATGGGGAGAGAAAAGCAGACACAAATACGGGCACAATGCAAATGGGGCAGCGAGGGGCACAGAAGGGAAAATGGGGAGAGAAAAGCAGACACAAATACGGGCACAATGCAAATGGGGCAGCGAGGGGCACAGAAGGGAAAATGGGGAGAGAAAAGCAGACACAAATACGGGCACAATGCAAATGGGGCAGCGAGGGGTACAGAAGGGAAAATGGGGAGAGAAAAGCAGACACAAATTCGGGCACAATGCAAATGGGGCAGCGAGGGGCACAGAAGGGAAAATGGGGAGAGAAAAGCAGACACAAATACGGGCACAATGCAAATGGGGCAGCGAGGGGTACAGAAGGAAAAGGGGAGACAAGCAAGAAATGCGGGCACCGAGGCCACAAGCGGAACGGCGATCTTACCAGCAGCAGCAGCGGGCGGCCAACACAGGCGGAGCTGTGTGGTGGGGGAGCGACCTACCTGGCAAGGTCAAGGGTCGCTCTCCTCACCGCGGCCGCCATTTATGGGGAGGTGGGAGGGAGGAGCAGCTGGGAGGCGGGAGGCAGGGTCAGCGAATGGGCAGACAGGGGGGCGGGGCCGCAGGGGACGCAGCGGCGGGAATGGCGAGAGGCAGCGGGGGCACAAAAGGAAAAAAGGGGAGAGAAAACGGACACAAATACGGGCACAATGCAAATGGGGCAGCGAGGGGTACAGAAGGGAAAATGGGGAGAGAAAAGCAGACACAAATACGGGCACAATGCAAATGGGGCAGCGAGGGGTACAGAAGGGAAAATGGGGAGAGAAAAGCAGACACAAATACGGGCACAATGCAAATGGGGCACAGAAGGGAAAATGGGGAGAGAAAAGCAGACACAAATACGGGCACAATGCAAATGGGGCAGCGAGGGGTACAGAAGGGAAAATGGGGAGAGAAAAGCAGACACAAATACGGGCACAATGCAAATGGGGCAGCGAGGGGCACAGAAGGGAAAATGGGGAGAGAAAAGCAGACACAAATATGGGCACAATGCAAATGGGGCAGCGAGGGCACAGAAGGGAAAATGGGGAGAGAAAAGCAGACACAAATACGGGCACAATGCAAATGGGGCAGCGAGGGGCACAGAAGGGAAAATGGGGAGAGAAAAGCAGACACAAATACGGGCACAATGCAAATGGGGCAGCGAGGGGTACAGAAGGAAAAGGGGAGACAAGCAAGAAATGCGGGCACCGAGGCCACAAGCTATGACAGGACGGGAGCCGCGAGGCTCCCGTCCTGTCATAGCAAACTACAGTGTCCCGGGGGTAGGCACCCCGGGACACTGCAGGAGCTGGCCCTGGGGGGTGACGGTCCCCAGGGCCATCAAGGGCTCCAGGAGGGGGCCGCGCGGCCCCCTCCCTACATTTTGAAAGCCCCGAGGAGGTGGTGGTTCTCGGGGCGTGTGGGGGGCTGGAGCCCCCCGCACAGGTTTACATTTTTTTTTTAAAGCCCCGGGAGGTGGCGGTCCCGGGGCTGCAGGAGGGCTCAGAGCCCTCCCGCACCATTAATGATAAAGCCCCGGGGGGTGGCGGTCCCCGGGCTTGGGGCCCTTAGAGGCCCCCCATACATAAAATAAACCCCTCCCAGCATGCCCCCGGGACTTGGCCCACCCGGGGGCAAATTAGCATCGAGCGCGGGAGACCGCGCTTTCGATGTTTTTTCGGCAGGATCCGCGCTCCTGAGCGCATCCTGCCGATTTTTTTTTTTTTTAAATGCTTTTTTTGCCCAGGGGGTCCTTGTGGGACCCCTGAGCAGGCCTTGGGGGTTAGGGTGTTTCTACCCTGCCCCCTTTGTGCGTTTGCGCACTTGTCTATTTTTTTTCTCGGCGGATCCGCGCACCCTAAGCGCATCCCGCCGATTTAAAAACAAAAATGCTTTTTCTGCCCAGGGGGTCCTTGTGGGACCCCCTGAGCAGACCTAGGGGTCAGGGTGTTTCTACCCTGCTCCCTTTTTGCGCTTTGCGCACTTGTTTCTGTCCCTCGGTTCTACCGAGGGACAAAATGGCTGCCAACACTTCCTGATTTGGAGTGTTGACAGCCAATTAGCATGCAGCTCGTGATCGGGAGGGTACGCGGATCCGACGCGCCCATAGATATATATGTGATTTTAATTGTGACTTTCTCAGGAACTACTGAATGGATTTACACCATTTTAGCAAAAGGCACCAGTCTGAACCAAGGGCTACCTCTTTGCCAAATTTGGGGTAATTCCGTTCAGCAGTTCGGGCTGTAGCTGCGACTAAAGGTTCCTATGGAAAAATGAATGGGGAAAACGTGTTTTGGGACCCCCCTTTTTTCTCGGCCCCCGCTTGACGTATCACCCCGAGACTTTCAGGGTAGGAGCGGACCGGAGCGCCCAACAAGTTGGAAGCTTTCGCGAAGATTCATCAACCAGCGCCAACGTTATTGCAAATAGAATGTCGCGGATTTCCTATGGATAATAGGTCCTAACTATAACTATCTACTGGCGACCGCCAGTAGATAATATATATATATATATATATATATATATATATATATATATATATATATATGTATATATATATACACGGCATTGACAAAGTCATTCCACATAACTAATAATCTTCGTGAGATGGACATTACAGGAGTCGGAGACAGTCTCAACAAGGTGCGGCCAGCACAGCGCGGTTTGCCCTCTCCCAGTGCTAGCTTGAGGTCGCGGAATCCCCGTGTTTTCTTGTTCCCACACCCGTGCGTCTCCGCCCGAGTGCTCTCTGTAGACACGGACCTTGGGCTGCAGTCCCCGGGGAGCCGCTGCTGCTGAAAAAGGGTTGTTATTTTTAAATGACTCCGAGACAAGGTGCCGGGGATTTTCAACCCGGTAATCCGGAGATCGACTGGGAGTTTCACTACAAGGCAAGAGTTCGGAGCCTTTTCGGAGGACAATTCCAGGTTTTCCCGATGGAAGGATCTAGTTGTTTTCTTGTAAAATGTCCAAATTGCGGAACATGAAGTGTTTGTCTACAGTGCGAGAACATTTTGAAGCTTCAATGCATTATATATATATATCGCGGACTCCCTCGGGTCCTACACTCATGAGTTAAACTGAAATGCTTGAGGACTGAAGAGCCCTCAAACACATCACATCCTAGCAACGGAGAGGCCGTCTTCCTGTTCGCCATCTCCAAAGGACACCGGCCGTCCCTTGCACACTCACTGTAACTAAAACAAGACACAAGAGTTTCTGGGTAATACTGTGGTAGCGTTGTTCAGCTTCACGATGCGCATCTTCAGCTAAATTTGCACATATACTATTTTATAGTATTTATTTTGAGTCCATATGCTGCTATAATTTATCGGTGCTAGTGCACTTGCACTTTATATAATGATGACTGATACATTTCTGAATTATATGTATTAGTATCGATTACAAGTGGCATAGACCTTTAGAAACTTTCCGATTACTCAGTCGGTTTCAGAAGATTTAAGAACATATCATTATTGTGTATTGTTGGCATCTTATTTTATGTCAACTTTATATTCAATTGCATTTGGCATCACTATTTTCAATTGTGTGGCTTTTTGGATTTTCCTCACTAGAGGGCGTCTGGCCTCTAACATGATATGTACAATATGGTTTTCTTTTTAGTTGAGTCCGCTACAGACTTTCTCTTTCTCTTTCTTTTCTTATAAAAAAAATTTTTTCCACATATTTATAGTAGTACCTCTGGGCCTAACTATGACTTTAATAGCGGCTAAGAAATAAGTGGGGTAAAACCCCGTTTTATGTTTATTATTTAATATAATTTTCAGCATTGTCACTTCATTTTGTGGTGTTTATGTGTAATTAGCCTCCAGTGCTGTCAGTCACAATAACACATGATGTTTTTAAGATCAGGAATTTTTTGCATTAACTATAAACCACTGTGGTAAACGTTTATAATATGTGCAATATGTTTACATAATTTCATTTGTAAAAGAATGTCTTTTCCTGATTCTAGTAGTATGTTGTTTAGTTTCATTGTGGGTTGTCATTGGCCGAGCAGGGAGGAGGGTACTTTTTGTGACTATTTAAAGAAATAATCAATTCTAGCGTGTCATGTGATCAAGGTCGTGGTAACACGGCCGAAACGCGTCATGCCAATTTGCACGGAATAAATCAGCACTAAAAATTACAACCAGCAGCACGTTGTGGTCTGTACCTGTGTGTCTTCTCCAATTTGGAAGTTGGGACTGTGTTTAGTCGTCTATTCCTGGCAAAGTACGGCTGTCTTTGCCTCTACGGACCCTCCCTGTGCTTTGCGGCAGGCTTGCTCACGGCCAACATCGCGGACGCGATACTTCTGTCACCCGGAAGGAGTTTTTGCAAGCCAGCCCCCCGCAGTCGGAAGTTTTCTGCATTACGAGTCCCGGCGGCACCAACGAGGATGGAAGGCTCGAGGGGAGTCGGAGGACGCCAACGGACCGACCATTTCCTTTGAGGGTAAGCCTGGACTATCACGGATTTGTGGCATATGCGGGCAGCAGGGATAGTGCTATTAATATAAGGGAACGTGCTTCATTACAGAAGTTAGTAACCCTAGTGCGGCAGTATATATTTTACTCCGGCAAACATGTCTACTTTGGCAGACGCGCTACGGAATCGAGAGGCTGTAGCGGACTCACTATTTGATAATTTACCTGAAATTGACGAGACTCCTGGGGGCAGTAAAGAAAACAATCCTAAATCCTCGAGTGAGGTGAAAACGCATCTCAAGACGTTAGAGAAACTTCTCCGCACCGAGTTGACTAAATGGTGGGAAAAGCGGTCGCTAGAGAAATATAAAGAGGTGGGACGAGTACCACGCGGGTTAAGGATCTTAATTGCTCCTTCGTTTGAAAACCCCAATCCGTTAATGCTAAAAGAATGGGCCACAAACAATCTTGAAGCCTCCATGAATATGGTTTCAATACTAATAAAATATGCTGCGATTGACAGGGAGGAAATATTAAAACAGATTGATTCCCTTAATTTAATACTGGCAGCCCATGAACAACAAGAGCTCATTAAAAAGAGTAAAGCGGAGATTGATTTGCGACTTCAAAAATATGAGGAAACAATCAAAGCCCGTAAGATATTTAAATTCGCAAGGGATAAAAAAGATTATGAATCTGGCAGAATATTTACCTTTGCGCGCAAATTTGACATAGCTAAAAGGCAAGCAATGGGCTCTAAAAATTCTTCAGTCTCTATCACTAGTCTGCGCAACACTGAAATATGTGAGACAGATCTCAGTTCAGCCGCCAGCAGTACGGGATCAGAGGATAGTGGACTTAACAATATACCATCCCTAACACCAAGCAGTTTTTCACCATCTGAGGAACTTGGTTTTTAGTGGAGGATCGCCGCCAAACATTGCGGCAGAGCACCCGGGAGAAGAGAGGTGCAGACGGAGGAACAGATGCAGAAAGCAAAGGCGCCAAAGCAAAATCAGAAAACAACAGGGGCAGATGGCGAAATGCAAAGAAGAAAAATTGAGCACTGAGCACAAAACGACTGTGGACAATACTGTCATCAACTTAACCACCATCAATCTCACTGTAGCAGAAATCCAACTATTGACACTAGGTTTGTCGTTTTGCCCGCCTAATCGATTTAAGTATGTTCAAACCAGAATCGATATTTTCAAATTTATACGGAAGCTCAAACTTTTAAAACATTTCAATTTAAATAAAGCTACCACCACTGCTTCCAATATCTTGGCAAGTGATAAACCCAGTACGCAGCTACAAGTAGGTGACATTACTAATCTCAAAACCATACATGCTCTTGTTAATATTTCCGATGACATTGTCTGGTCCACGCAAGATCAGCTGGTAAATCTTGGCACCTCTGGTAATCTGCCTGCCCCAAGTCCATTTCGTCCACCTTCTACTTTTATCCCTCTTATGCCCAAAGATGCCATCGATACATTTAGTGATTGTGTCATAAACGACCTGAAGGCTCTCAATCGTAAAGTATTGGCTAGGATGAAACATCGTTCCTACAGGGATAAACAGTATTCAACATTAATGAAGAAATTAAAAGAAAATGACGACATAATTGTAACCAAGGCTGATAAAGGGGGCAACATTGTGCTGTGGCCCAAAACACAATATTTACAAGAGGCATACCGTCATCTTAATGATGTCTCATGCTATAGAAAAGCCACGTTCAATGATATGAAACAATTGAAAGACTTGGTTCACAAAGTACTTGGACAATGGAAAAGGGATGGTTTGTTGAATAAAAATGAATACAGTTTTTTAAAGGTTGATTTTCCCATCACAGCGGTCCTGTATTTCATCCCTAAGGTACATAAACAATTGATGCCCACTCCTGGTAGACCTATTATATCAGCTCAGAGGAGTTTATTTGAAGCTATATCCAAATTCGTGGATTATTTCCTACATGAATTTGTTGAGGAGTTGCCTTCTTTCATAAAAGATACTGGGCATTTTTTATCTACTATACAAACGGTTAACTGGCATGAAGAATATCAGTTCATTGTGATGGACATTTGTTCACTATACACCAGTATACGACATACTGATGGACTAAATGCTATTAAATTCTATTTGGATAAAAGAAACATCAATTTTTATCAGCACAATACTATGTTATTGCACATGGTTGAACTATGTTTGAATAATAACTACTTCATGTTTAATAATGAGGTCTTCCAGCAGCTGCGAGGTGTGGCTATGGGGGCTTGCTTCTCCCCCAGTTATGCGTGTTTACACGTTGGCTGGTGGGAGGAGCATGTCCTCAGGCAGACCCACAGCAGGCTGTATGAAGCCCATGTTATTCGATGGTGGCGATTTATTGACGATATTTGTATTATCTGGAAAGGGTCAAAGGAATCAGCCAATGAGTTTGTGAAATGTATTAATGACAACAGATTAAACCTGGAATTTACTGCTCAGATTAGCTCGGAAAAGGTTCAATTCCTGGATGTAGAACTATACATTGAGATGAACACACTACAAACTAAACTCCATAGAAAAGTTACAGCAGGTAATTCAATACTGCATGCCCAGAGCTCTCACCCCCGTCACCTTTTGAAAAGTATACCATATGGGGAATTTCTACGTATAAGGCGAATTTGTAGTTCCAATAGTGACCTTGTGAGTTGCCAGAATGACTCTTTTCAAAGATTTTTAGCCCGTGGGTATAAAAATAAGGACTTGAAGCATGCACTATTAAAAGCTAACAGTTTAAATCGTAGTGAATATTTGGGAACAGTTTCCAATAAAACTACACATAAAGCTGCTTTGAGCACCAGTACTACTTCCCAAGATCCAGTTTCTGCTCGATTTATTACCACTTTTTGCAGTCAGGACAAGGAAATAAGAAAGGTTATTTATAAAAACTGGCCTATTGTCCAAACTGATCTTACCATGTCCCAACTGGTACCTAATCTACCTCAAATTACTTTCAGGCGGGCCCCCTCCATGAGGGATGCCTTGGTTAGAACTAGTCCTGAGATAACCAAGACAGGTACTTGGCTGTCTAAACGCACAGGGTTCTTTAAATGTAGTACCTGTAGGGCCTGTAAATTTGGCACCACTACGTTTGAGTTCACTAATGCCTTTGAATCTAATCCCACTAAAATAAAAGGTTTTTTCACTTGCAAAACGGATCATGCATTATATATACTTGAATGTTCCTGCAAGTTGAAATATGTTGGCAGTACTAAGTTACAGGTATTTACTCGCATTTTACAACACTTGCGAGCTATCGTGAACTCTGACCCTAGTTACCCTGTGGCGCGACATTTTAAACTAGTTCACCACAATAACTTAAATGAATTAAGATATTTTGTCATTGATGCGGTACCCAAACTGTCAAGAGGTGGGAACAGGGAAAAAAGATTAAGGCAACTGGAATCACACTACATATTGCTGCTGGATACTAAGATGCCCAATGGGCTCAATACAGGAGAGGATTTACATAATTTTTTATGAGGATTCTCTGAGGTCTTGCGTCAGTGTATTTAGTACTGGTTTTAGCTACTCTTTTACAGATGATTTTTATTGTAAGTATTAGTTTAACCGATCTTTTATCCAGTCCGTGCTCTGGTTTTTAACCTGATTTTAACCTTTGCGGTTGTTTTTAGGTTTTTATCGGGGCCTTGTTTCTGGATTTTTAGACGGTTTTATGATACAGTAAGGTTATTTCACTCACTTTTTTCATCATCTGGGTCTTTGAATGTATGTTATCTTCTGCTGTAACAGTTATGAAATGCTATGTAAGAATTGTTCCCCTTATGCTGCTATTTTCCTGCTTTTTTGCACATTTTTTGCACTTCCTTCAATCGATAGCTTTAGTTGTTGGAACTGCTCTCCTAGTGCTGTTTATAAACTGCCTTTCCACACTATGCTAAATTTGCACATATACTATTTTATAGTATTTATTTTGAGTCCATATGCTGCTATAATTTATCGGTGCTAGTGCACTTGCACTTTATATAATGATGACTGATACATTTCTGAATTATATGTATTAGTATCGATTACAAGTGGCATAGACCTTTAGAAACTTTCCGATTACTCAGTCGGTTTCAGAAGATTTAAGAACATATCATTATTGTGTTTTGTTGTCATCTTATTTTATGTCAACTTTATATTCAATTGCATTTGGCATCACTATTTTCAATTGTGTGGCTTTTTGGATTTTCCTCACTAGAGGGCGTCTGGCCTCTAACATGATATGTACAATATGGTTTTCTTTTTAGTTGAGTCCGCTACAGACTTTCTCTTTTTCTTTCTTCTCTTATAAAAATTTTTTTCACATATTTATAGTAGTACCTCTGGGCCTAACTATGACTTTAATAGCGGCTAAGAAATAAGTGGGGTAAAACCCCGTTTTATGTTTATTATTTAATATAATTTTCAGCATTGTCACTTCATTTTGTGGTGTTTATGTGTAATTAGCCTCCAGTGCTGTCAGTCACAATAACACATGATGTTTTTAAGATCAGGAATTTTTTGCATTAACTATAAACCACTGTGGTAAACGTTTATAATATGTGCAATATGTTTACATAATTTCATTTGTAAAAGAATGTCTTTTCCTGATTCTAGTAGTATGTTGTTTAGTTTCATTGTGGGTTGTCATTGGCCGAGCAGGGAGGAGGGTACTTTTTGTGACTATTTAAAGAAATAATCAATTCTAGCGTGTCATGTGATCAAGGTCATGGTAACACGGCCGAAACGCGTCATGCCAATTTGCACGGAATAAATCAGCACTAAAAATTACAACCAGCAGCACGTTGTGGTCTGTACCTGTGTGTCTTCTCCAATTTGGAAGTTGGGACTGTGTTTAGTCGTCTATTCCTGGCAAAGTACGGCTGTCTTTGCCTCTACGGACCCTCCCTGTGCTTTGCGGCAGGCTTGCTCACGGCCAACATCGCGGACGCGATACTTCTGTCACCCGGAAGGAGTTTTTTTGCAAGCCAGCCCCCCGCAGTCGGAAGTTTTCTGCATTACGAGTCCCGGCGGCACCAACGAGGATGGAAGGCTCGAGGGGAGTCGGAGGACGCCAACGGACCGACCATTTCCTTTGAGGGTAAGCCTGGACTATCACGGATTTGTGGCATATGCGGGCAGCAGGGATAGTGCTATTAATATAAGGGAACGTGCTTCATTACAGAAGTTAGTAACCCTAGTGCGGCAGTATATATTTTACTCCGGCAAACATGTCTACTTTGGCAGACGCGCTACGGAATCGAGAGGCTGTAGCGGACTCACTATTTGATAATTTACCTGAAATTGACGAGACTCCTGGGGGCAGTAAAGAAAACAATCCTAAATCCTCGAGTGAGGTGAAAACGCATCTCAAGACGTTAGAGAAACTTCTCCGCACCGAGTTGACTAAATGGTGGGAAAAGCGGTCGCTAGAGAAATATAAAGAGGTGGGACGAGTACCACGCGGGTTAAGGATCTTAATTGCTCCTTCGTTTGAAAACCCCAATCCGTTAATGCTAAAAGAATGGGCCACAAACAATCTTGAAGCCTCCATGAATATGGTTTCAATACTAATAAAATATGCTGCGATTGACAGGGAGGAAATATTAAAACAGATTGATTCCCTTAATTTAATACTGGCAGCCCATGAACAACAAGAGCTCATTAAAAAGAGTAAAGCGGAGATTGATTTGCGACTTCAAAAATATGAGGAAACAATCAAAGCCCGTAAGATATTTAAATTCGCAAGGGATAAAAAAGATTATGAATCTGGCAGAATATTTACCTTTGCGCGCAAATTTGACATAGCTAAAAGGCAAGCAATGGGCTCTAAAAATTCTTCAGTCTCTATCACTAGTCTGCGCAACACTGAAATATGTGAGACAGATCTCAGTTCAGCCGCCAGCAGTACGGGATCAGAGGATAGTGGACTTAACAATATACCATCCCTAACACCAAGCAGTTTTTCACCATCTGAGGAACTTGGTTTTTAGTGGAGGATCGCCGCCAAACATTGCGGCAGAGCACCCGGGAGAAGAGAGGTGCAGACGGAGGAACAGATGCAGAAAGCAAAGGCGCCAAAGCAAAATCAGAAAACAACAGGGGCAGATGGCGAAATGCAAAGAAGAAAAATTGAGCACTGAGCACAAAACGACTGTGGACAATACTGTCATCAACTTAACCACCATCAATCTCACTGTAGCAGAAATCCAACTATTGACACTAGGTTTGTCGTTTTGCCCGCCTAATCGATTTAAGTATGTTCAAACCAGAATCGATATTTTCAAATTTATACGGAAGCTCAAACTTTTAAAACATTTCAATTTAAATAAAGCTACCACCACTGCTTCCAATATCTTGGCAAGTGATAAACCCAGTACGCAGCTACAAGTAGGTGACATTACTAATCTCAAAACCATACATGCTCTTGTTAATATTTCCGATGACATTGTCTGGTCCACGCAAGATCAGCTGGTAAATCTTGGCACCTCTGGTAATCTGCCTGCCCCAAGTCCATTTCGTCCACCTTCTACTTTTATCCCTCTTATGCCCAAAGATGCCATCGATACATTTAGTGATTGTGTCATAAACGACCTGAAGGCTCTCAATCGTAAAGTATTGGCTAGGATGAAACATCGTTCCTACAGGGATAAACAGTATTCAACATTAATGAAGAAATTAAAAGAAAATGACGACATAATTGTAACCAAGGCTGATAAAGGGGGCAACATTGTGCTGTGGCCCAAAACACAATATTTACAAGAGGCATACCGTCATCTTAATGATGTCTCATGCTATAGAAAAGCCACGTTCAATGATATGAAACAATTGAAAGACTTGGTTCACAAAGTACTTGGACAATGGAAAAGGGATGGTTTGTTGAATAAAAATGAATACAGTTTTTTAAAGGTTGATTTTCCCATCACAGCGGTCCTGTATTTCATCCCTAAGGTACATAAACAATTGATGCCCACTCCTGGTAGACCTATTATATCAGCTCAGAGGAGTTTATTTGAAGCTATATCCAAATTCGTGGATTATTTCCTACATGAATTTGTTGAGGAGTTGCCTTCTTTCATAAAAGATACTGGGCATTTTTTATCTACTATACAAACGGTTAACTGGCATGAAGAATATCAGTTCATTGTGATGGACATTTGTTCACTATACACCAGTATACGACATACTGATGGACTAAATGCTATTAAATTCTATTTGGATAAAAGAAACATCAATTTTTATCAGCACAATACTATGTTATTGCACATGGTTGAACTATGTTTGAATAATAACTACTTCATGTTTAATAATGAGGTCTTCCAGCAGCTGCGAGGTGTGGCTATGGGGGCTTGCTTCTCCCCCAGTTATGCGTGTTTACACGTTGGCTGGTGGGAGGAGCATGTCCTCAGGCAGACCCACAGCAGGCTGTATGAAGCCCATGTTATTCGATGGTGGCGATTTATTGACGATATTTGTATTATCTGGAAAGGGTCAAAGGAATCAGCCAATGAGTTTGTGAAATGTATTAATGACAACAGATTAAACCTGGAATTTACTGCTCAGATTAGCTCGGAAAAGGTTCAATTCCTGGATGTAGAACTATACATTGAGATGAACACACTACAAACTAAACTCCATAGAAAAGTTACAGCAGGTAATTCAATACTGCATGCCCAGAGCTCTCACCCCCGTCACCTTTTGAAAAGTATACCATATGGGGAATTTCTACGTATAAGGCGAATTTGTAGTTCCAATAGTGACCTTGTGAGTTGCCAGAATGACTCTTTTCAAAGATTTTTAGCCCGTGGGTATAAAAATAAGGACTTGAAGCATGCACTATTAAAAGCTAACAGTTTAAATCGTAGTGAATATTTGGGAACAGTTTCCAATAAAACTACACATAAAGCTGCTTTGAGCACCAGTACTACTTCCCAAGATCCAGTTTCTGCTCGATTTATTACCACTTTTTGCAGTCAGGACAAGGAAATAAGAAAGGTTATTTATAAAAACTGGCCTATTGTCCAAACTGATCTTACCATGTCCCAACTGGTACCTAATCTACCTCAAATTACTTTCAGGCGGGCCCCCTCCATGAGGGATGCCTTGGTTAGAACTAGTCCTGAGATAACCAAGACAGGTACTTGGCTGTCTAAACGCACAGGGTTCTTTAAATGTAGTACCTGTAGGGCCTGTAAATTTGGCACCACTACGTTTGAGTTCACTAATGCCTTTGAATCTAATCCCACTAAAATAAAAGGTTTTTTCACTTGCAAAACGGATCATGCATTATATATACTTGAATGTTCCTGCAAGTTGAAATATGTTGGCAGTACTAAGTTACAGGTATTTACTCGCATTTTACAACACTTGCGAGCTATCGTGAACTCTGACCCTAGTTACCCTGTGGCGCGACATTTTAAACTAGTTCACCACAATAACTTAAATGAATTAAGATATTTTGTCATTGATGCGGTACCCAAACTGTCAAGAGGTGGGAACAGGGAAAAAAGATTAAGGCAACTGGAATCACACTACATATTGCTGCTGGATACTAAGATGCCCAATGGGCTCAATACAGGAGAGGATTTACATAATTTTTTATGAGGATTCTCTGAGGTCTTGCGTCAGTGTATTTAGTACTGGTTTTAGCTACTCTTTTACAGATGATTTTTATTGTAAGTATTAGTTTAACCGATCTTTTATCCAGTCCGTGCTCTGGTTTTTAACCTGATTTTAACCTTTGCGGTTGTTTTTAGGTTTTTATCGGGGCCTTGTTTCTGGATTTTTAGACGGTTTTATGATACAGTAAGGTTATTTCACTCACTTTTTTCATCATCTGGGTCTTTGAAGTATGTTATCTTCTGCTGTAACAGTTATGAAATGCTATGTAAGAATTGTTCCCCTTATGCTGCTATTTTCCTGCTTTTTTGCACATTTTTTGCACTTCCTTCAATCGATAGCTTTAGTTGTTGGAACTGCTCTCCTAGTGCTGTTTATAAACTGCCTTTCCACACTATGCTAAATTTGCACATATACTATTTTATAGTATTTATTTTGAGTCCATATGCTGCTATAATTTATCGGTGCTAGTGCACTTGCACTTTATATAATGATGACTGATACATTTCTGAATTATATGTATTAGTATCGATTACAAGTGGCATAGACCTTTAGAAACTTTCCGATTACTCAGTCGGTTTCAGAAGATTTAAGAACATATCATTATTGTGTTTTGTTGTCATCTTATTTTATGTCAACTTTATATTCAATTGCATTTGGCATCACTATTTTCAATTGTGTGGCTTTTTGGATTTTCCTCACTAGAGGGCGTCTGGCCTCTAACATGATATGTACAATATGGTTTTCTTTTTAGTTGAGTCCGCTACAGACTTTCTCTTTTTCTTTCTTCTCTTATAAAAATTTTTTTTCACATATTTATAGTAGTACCTCTGGGCCTAACTATGACTTTAATAGCGGCTAAGAAATAAGTGGGGTAAAACCCCGTTTTATGTTTATTATTTAATATAATTTTCAGCATTGTCACTTCATTTTGTGGTGTTTATGTGTAATTAGCCTCCAGTGCTGTCAGTCACAATAACACATGATGTTTTTAAGATCAGGAATTTTTTGCATTAACTATAAACCACTGTGGTAAACGTTTATAATATGTGCAATATGTTTACATAATTTCATTTGTAAAAGAATGTCTTTTCCTGATTCTAGTAGTATGTTGTTTAGTTTCATTGTGGGTTGTCATTGGCCGAGCAGGGAGGAGGGTACTTTTTGTGACTATTTAAAGAAATAATCAATTCTAGCGTGTCATGTGATCAAGGTCATGGTAACACGGCCGAAACGCGTCATGCCAATTTGCACGGAATAAATCAGCACTAAAAATTACAACCAGCAGCACGTTGTGGTCTGTACCTGTGTGTCTTCTCCAATTTGGAAGTTGGGACTGTGTTTAGTCATATATATATATATATATATATATATATATACACGGCATTGACAAAGTCATTCCACATAACTAATAATCTTCGTGAGATGGACATTACAGGAGTCGGAGACAGTCTCAACAAGGTGCGGCCAGCACAGCGCGGTTTGCCCTCTCCCAGTGCTAGCTTGAGGTCGCGGAATCCCCGTGTTTTCTTGTTCCCACACCCGTGCGTCTCCGCCCGAGTGCTCTCTGTAGACACGGACCTTGGGCTGCAGTCCCCGGGGAGCCGCTGCTGCTGAAAAAGGGTTGTTATTTTTAAATGACTCCGAGACAAGGTGCCGGGGATTTTCAACCCGGTAATCCGGAGATCGACTGGGAGTTTCACTACAAGGCAAGAGTTCGGAGCCTTTTCGGAGGACAATTCCAGGTTTTCCCGATGGAAGGATCTAGTTGTTTTCTTGTAAAATGTCCAAATTGCGGAACATGAAGTGTTTGTCTACAGTGCGAGAACATTTTGAAGCTTCAATGCATTATATATATATATCGCGGTCTCCCTCGGGTCCTACACTCATGAGTTAAACTGAAATGCTTGAGGACTGAAGAGCCCTCAAACACATCACATCCTAGCAACGGAGAGGCCGTCTTCCTGTTCGCCATCTCCAAAGGACACCGGCCGTCCCTTGCACACTCACTGTAACTAAAACAAGACACAAGAGTTTCTGGGTAATACTGTGGTAGCGTTGTTCAGCTTCACGATGCGCATCTTCTCACAAACACGTGTTTTTCTGCTTCTTTCCCACGGGAACATGAGACAACCTCCGTCATATCATGCTAAATGCAATGCGCACGGTCACTCGCGGATTCTTGGCGCTATATAACTGATATATAAAGTTACTAGGCTCAGAGATACTGTATCACTTTCTTCACCTCGGGAAGAGGAAAGGCGAGCGGGCACTTGGGATCTGAAGAAGTGAACACAGGTTAAACAGAAATTCCAGCAGTTGAGTTGATGCATTCACCTCTGAGGCATTAGACTTGCCCGCAGGGTGTCTGTGTCAGCTGCGGCACAGGAAAATAAACAAACAACAAATTGGCCGCTGATGATGTCACACATACTGAAGCTAAAACAATGCCCAGGGTTATAGATTGGGGGGGGTCTGGGCACTGGTGCACTTCTCTTGATTCCCAGAATATATATATTGGGGTCAAAGGTTGAGCTGGACTGTGGCAGGTATGTGTTGCAGACAGTGTTCATACGGGCACCGGAGTACCAGCTGCCCACGGGTCCAATGTGTGATCTTTGTCATCGAGGTGTGGAACTGACTAGAAGATCCCAGTTTAGCCGGTAGGGCTGGGGCAGATAGAATGAATTACTTTGCAGTCGGCCCATGTGTTGAGAACGAAAACAAAACCCAATTGAAGGTTTTAATTAGGGGTATGTAAAACCGTAATTTTCTCGTTTTTCTAGTAAAATATACACAAAGGTGCTGAAGTTCTCGGTGACCAGAGCGTCACTAAAAAATCGCGATTTTCTGGTATTTTGTAATCTGGCGTCCCTTTTACATTTGTATATGGAGTCACCGCAAGGAAAACACAACGCATTGTGTATCCACTCACATAGAAAATCGATCTATTACACACACACAATATATATAATATATAATTATATATATATATATACATATAACATATAGATAGATAGATAGATAGATAGATAGATCTATTGATAGATATAGATAGATCTATAGATATAAAGATATATAGATAGATATATATACACTCACATACAATAATAATAATAACCTAAACAAATCTACATTTTCCTAATAAATGTGTTGATAGTCCTTCAATGACAGGATACGGACTGGGTATTTTAATTACAGGCATTTCGCGTAGGCTGTTGACGAAATTTAAAAGTACCCAAACTGAAGCGGAAATGACAAAATGACATCTACATACCTTATGTTCGTGTAGCAGATTTTTCGTAATATCGTTATGTGCGATGGAGTAATTGGGTAGAAAATATAGTCCTGTTTCGAGACAAAATAATAAAAAATAAAAAAACATTGATGTAGAATGAGGGGAAAGCGCCTGGCTCTGCGTCGAGGGCACCCCTCGGGTGGCAGCCTGCAGGTGACGTACCCCCTGCCCACTCTCACTGTGTGCACAGCACACACGGCGGGGTCACCCTGTGCACGGAGGACAAAGGGTCAACTTTGTCCGCGCAGACAGGTCTGAGCTGCATACAATGCCCCTGGGATTGAAGTTGAGGGCAGCTGCTGAGGGGCCTTTCCCAGAGAGCCTTGTGACCCCACAGAATGCACACTCCAGGGGCAGTTATTGACAGGTCTAACACAACAGACAGGTGGGTGATTTGCATCCCAGGTGGGGGCGCTGCCCGGGCTCCCAGCAACACGGGCACGCAGGACTCCCGAGGCCCGGCCTTCACGGGCCGCAGCGCACCGGTGCGTGGCGAGGGCACCCACGGGGCTTTGGGGCAGAGGGTGGGGGCAAAAGGTGGCGTCACTTCAATACAAACTTCACACTTTAGGAAGTGATGTGAGCACCTTATGTGGGCTCAAAGAAAGAATAGCAAACAGCCTGGTGTCCCCAGCAGGCGATTAGAGGCAGGAAATTGTAAGGCAAATGGTATTACAGCGCTACATGCATCTAACATAACACAGCATAACATAACATAACATAACGTAACATAAGAACATAACATACGTAACATACCCTATCGCAACATAACAAACTTATCATACCATAACATGACATAACATAACAAAACATAGCGTAGCATAGCATAACAAAAGAACATAACATTACATACCGTAACGTACCGTAACATAATAAACATATCATTGCATACAATAGCATAACATAACGCAGCACAACATAAGAACATAACATACCGTAACATACCGTATAGTAACATAACAAACTTATCATACCGTAACATGACATAATATAACAAAACATAGCATAGCGTAGCACAGCATAACATAAGAACATAACATAACATACCGTAACGTACCGTACCGTAACATAATAAACATATCATACCATACCATACCATACCAAAGCATAGCATAGCATGACATCACATAACACAACATAACATAGAATATAACATACCGTAGCGTACCATACTGTAACATAACAAACATATCATACAATAAAATGACATAACATAACAAAACATAGCATAGTACAGCATAACATACCATAACATAAGACATGTCCTCTTTAGTCTCCTTTTCTAAATGAATCAAAAGAGACCATTGGTGGACGCCTCACTTGAAGTTGTGGCCTCACTTCTGAGGCCTCTCCAACAGTACTGTTACTAGATCATATTTTTTCCTTTTAGTCTATATAAAAGATGAGATTGTAGCGGTTGTTATTTACAGCGCTTAGACACTGAGGCCCAGATTTATCAAAGGATTGCATTGCCCTCGCGTCACGCAGGGTGACGCAAGCCTTAAGTCATATTTACCAAGCCACGCAAGGCCACCTTACGTACTTTGCGTTGATTGGTAAATAGGGAGTAACACAAAACAGCGCAACTCGCTGCCTAGTGTTACTCTGCCCTGGAAGGCGTTACATGGGTGGAGAGTGGGTGTTCCCTCGCAGCCAACCATGTATTTTGGCACATTCCCAGATTTACCAAGACAGGTAAACCTGGGAATGAGTCAAAATGCTATGCCTTCGAGGGGAGGCGAAACAAGGAGAAATACCTTTGTATCTCCTAGTTTATTCCTCTTTCTGAGTGTGCCACCTTCTCCAGCACACTTGGAAAGCGGAAAATGCCTCTTAGGATTGTTTTTGTGCAGGATGATGTCCCTTGCTGCATAAAAACAATCCTGCCTACAGCGCAGGCCCCCTTGCACCTCGGTGCACGGGTACCTGCATTGGTGATAGGCAGCACACAGTGCGACAATGCAGATAGAGAGCAGGAATGCACCATATTTTGGTAAATATGATGCATTCCTGCTGTCTCCATTTGATACAGCACAGCAGTTTGTCTTGCTACATTGCACTGCATCAAATAATGATAAATCTGGCCCACAATGGCGCAAGTATAGCAAAAAGTGCTATATAAGTTATGTATTATCACTATAACAACCATTACTGCTGCAGGGCGGGTGGTTAGTGAAAAGAAGAGAGACTTACATATCTGTGCGTGATAGGACCAGTCTGTAATTCTTACATCACTGCTATTCTACCCACAAACTCATGGGATCAAATATCATACTATGTTCATGACTGACACTTCTGCAGTATGTTGTCCTCTTCTGACAGTCCCATCTGGAATATTGTTTTTATTTATTTACTTTATTTTGCAGTTTTATATAGCGCAAACTTGACTCAAGGGCATTAGAGCACTTCACATGAACACCAGATTACATTATGCAAGGTCAGATTTGTCTTTTTAAGGCACATGTATATTAAGTGATTTGCTCAGAATCACAGGATGGTGAGCACTCACCAATCAGAAGAAAGAAAATAAGAGTGACAATGAAGTCAACCAATGGTAAGAGTTGGAAGGGCCCAAAGCCCTTTTTAGTTTTTTTTAAGTAACAAAAAATCTTCGCAGGCGATAGAACATGCACTCTATCAGGTGAACCCTAATATAATACCCTTGACTTTCAACCATAGCCAAATTAAAATGAGTGAGTGAGTGAGCGAGAAAGTGAGGCTGCCACTCATTTAAGGCGGTTGCTGTCCCCCAAGCGAATCTGGAAAACATTTTGATCAAATGACCTATTTTACACTTCAATTCATAACGAATTTTGCCAAAAAGGCAGACGTTTCTCAGCTAGGGATGTATGGACGCCCATGAAACAAGCACATTTATCAATGGCTTCCTACTGTGGTTCCTCTTCACTCCTAAACAACATTTTGGAAAAAAATGTGACACATTGTTCATTTTACAGAAAACAAATTGGCTAAAAAAGCTATACATTTTACAGGCACTTATGAAGATTCACTTATTCACAAGAAAAGGAGAATCCCTTTTTCCATATATCCATCCATTCATCTTTCATTGCCTGTATCCTTCTATTTTCCCTCTATCCATCAATTCATTACTCTTTTTTTTCTTTTTCTTTCTTTCTTTCTTCCTTCCTTTCTCATCCATCCATGCATTCCTCCTTCTCTCAATCCTTTTCCTCTCTCCATCCATGCACCCATCTTCCTTTTCTCTATCCTTCTTTGCCTTTTTCTACCATCCATTTTTCCTTCTCTCCCTCCTTCTCTTTATCCATCCATTCACCTTTCCTTCCTCCACCCACCCACTCACTCATCCATCGCTAGACCCATCCTTTTCCCCATCTATCTTCCTCTGATCCACCTATCCTTCTTTTCGTCCTTCTCTTCATTCATCTCTCCATTCAAGCTTCCATACTTATCTACATCCATCCCTCCACACATCTATTTCATCCATTCATTTCTCCATTTTTCTCTTTAGCTCTCTTCCTGCTTTGCTTTCTTTTCATGTGCTCTTCTGTACCATTTGTTCCCCTTGCCTTCCAGTTCCAATAATGGCATTTATAAATTGTTGTTTGGAGACCAGCATTTCCAATTAGAGTCAAAGGAGAAATAAACAACAATTTAATAGGAATTTATGTTAAACACAACTGCCTTATGTCTTCCACCCAGCTTAACCTGCTAAATTGGGGGTTCATGACTCCCCTGATTCCATATAGTAATTGGAATTCAAATTTCTCTTAAAGCATTCACCTGTGATATGCCTGGGACCCAGTGTGCCCCCAAAGTATGGTGCACCAAAGAAACAAACACAAATCAGCATTTTCTACCCTGAACTCAAATGTGCCAATGATGCTAACAGGTGTGCCCTATGACTTTTTACAACACCAAGGTGCCCCCCCACCCCCACGGATCAGAGCAGGGGCTCCACAGACATCGATAATTCCCCTATGAACTCCCGCCTAACCTTCCTCTAAGGATCTGTGGATGGGTCATGGTCCTTGTTTGAGAAGGGGGTCTGACTGGGCCTAAGATCTGTTTCCAAAAACTGCATCCCCTCACCAGCCTGTGACGGGAAACAGTCTTTACAACGAGGTTTTTACCACGTTGTGCCTTTGCCATGCATTTTTTACCACACATGTTTTAACCACATGTATGTCTTTACAACGCATGCCTTTACCACGTATCTCAGGTAAGTTGGGGGGGTCTCCCCCGCAAATACATTGCTTTTAATAAATATAAACAATGCGTGGTTATGACATGCGTTGTAAAAGCATATGCGTTGTAAACAAATGCGGGGTAAAAAATGCGTGGTTAAACCATGCGATTCCCTGCGTTGTTCTGTCATACAACCGACTGTGACACATCTACACCAATTGGTAGGTGCCAGATGAAGCCAGAGCTGGGCAAACTGGTGCTCTGACCTCACTCTGACCTCACTCAACAGCAGTAACTCCAGAACTGAAGCTCTGCTGCTTCTCGGCCTTGTAAACCTGCTCTTGTCTAGTGTGAGCACCAGACTGGGGAACAGTTGAACTTGAGTTAGACAATTTCAGGGGTCAGAAGAACCCCAGAAGCACTCTGAAACTGACCTCCAGGCCACTGACCGGAATGAAAATCTCTCACTAAGCCTCAGTGAGCTAGAACCTTTCTAGATTTATTGTTTAGTTTAGATTATGTCCATAGTCATTAGAATTACCATAGCTGTTGACCTCTTCTGTCCTGCAGGATCTCTTTATGTAATATTGCCTAGTGATGGAATAAAGGCCTTTTTCTGTAAAGTAAAAGCACTGGTTGGAAAATCCAACCAATATTGAGTGATATCATGGGACTTGTTGAATTCTGAGTCTCCTTTCCCTGAGAAGGCCTTTATTTGATCACCCCGCTAGCAGTGGGACAAGTACTAAAGAGGCGCGCTTTGAGCTCAGCTATCAATGTCTCCAGTAGGATATTCGTGGGGCATCCGTAGTAAACGGACTCAACCACCAATAACATAATTTACAAATGTTTCCTGAAACAGAGAGGTATGTAAAATTACTAGTAACTTTTTTACATGATTCTTAATTGTGCATTTTTTTAATTCCTAAGTAAAATGAAGTGTTAGGAGCGGTACAAGATCATAACATACTTTTAAGGCATTACAAAACAATTAAAAAAAAAAATTCTGTCCTTTCTTCAAAACTTGATGGAGGGAGTTACTTTCTCCATTAAGGTTTCAAAAGAAACCCACCAAATAAAGGCTTTTCAGCCAATTCGGGGTGCCATTGGAGGAACACATCAGTGGAAACTCTGCCAGAATGGGTGGGCACTGGTGGCAATGTACTCACAAGCTGGAAGCAAACAACAATACAGAACTCCAGAAGGTCATAGAATAAAGGAAATAGGGACAAGTGTGGGAAGCAAATATAATTGTTAAATGCTGTGTATAACATGTAAAACAATTACCAATTGCCTTTCATATCTAAATGTTATATCATTATGAATATATTATAGTTATGGTATATATATATATTCACTGAAAAAACCATAGGTTTCAGGGACGTTATAGTTAGAAATGATCATTTAAAAAACCTTTGAAATTCACTGAAAAAACCATAGGTTTCAGGGACGTTATAGTTAGAAATTAGCATTTAAAAAACCATAGAAATTCACTGAAAAAACCATAAGTTTCAGGGACGTTATAGTTAGTTGGACATTTCACTCGTACTAAACCAGAGAAATTCGGCCATTATAGTTAGTTGAGCTAACTATAACTCGCGCCCCCGCAATGCACTGCTGATGACATCACATATTACATCATTCATGACATGGTCAGTGACATCACTGATGACATCACTGATGACATCACTGATGACATCACTGATGACATCTCAAATGACATCACTGATGACATCATCCAGTGACTATGTGTTTCTGTAAAGTTTAAATATATTTTATATATATATATATATGCCAAGGTGTATTGAAGAATGAGTGGGTGTATACGTGTCTGAATGGATGATTTAGTAGGTGCGTGACTGACTGTATAAGTGAGTGATTAATCGTGTCTTACTGAATGCATGGGTTAGTGACTAAACTGTGTGAATGTATGTATCAGTCTGTTAGTTGGTGTGTAAGCGGCTGCATGGGTTGGTGAGTAGCTACATGAGTATCTATATGGGTTATTGATTGGTTGTTTGAGTATCTTTATGGGTGCCTGAGTGTCTGTGTGTGTGGGTGGGGGGTGGGTGACTCTGTGCATAGATGTGTGAGTGGGTGATTCAATGGGTGTATGGGTTCAACACTGCATGTGTGAAGGGCTGTGTGGGTGGGTGAGTATGTGTATGGGTGTGTTGGTGAGTGAATGGATGTCACAGTGGTACATGTGTGAGTAACTACATATGTGAAAGGCAGTATATGTGAGTGCTGGAGTATATAAATGACTATATGTGAGAGTGAGTCATTGTGAGAGTGCCTGTATGGATGAGTGTGTGCTTGTATCAGTGAATGTATAAGAGAGTAAGTATGTGTTAGTATCTGTATGAATAAGTGAGGTGGTGTGTGTATAACTGTACAGGTGAGTAAATGGGAGTGTGATTGATTCTTTGCATGACTGACTAGGTGTGTGAGTAACTCTATGGATGAGTGGCGGTGTGTGAGTGTCTGTATAGGTGTATGAGTACATATGATAGTGCCGTATTGATGAGTGACTGCATGTATGAGTGACTGTATGGGTGAATGAGTGAGTGGGTATGTAGTAACTGGTATTTGTGTGTCTATGGTTTCCAAATGGTAGTCTGTATTTTAGAGTGGGTGTAACAAAGGTTATATTAGGGTATGAGGAGGTACATCAGATTATCACATGGATGATGTCATCAGTGATGCCATTTGAGATGTCATCAGTGATGTCATCAGTGATGTCACTGACCATGTCATGAATGATGTAATATGTGACATCATCAGCAGTGCATTGCGGGGGCGCGAGTTATAGTTAGCTCAACTAACTATAACGGCCGAATTTCTCTGGTTTTGTACGAGTGAAATGTCCAACTAACTATAACGTCCCTGAAACCTATGGTTTTTTCAGTGAATATATATATATATATATATAATACATTCACACGTATCAAAAGAAGAGAGGTAGAGAGGTTTAGGCATATAGTTCATTCCCAAAAAATGCATCTCAATTCAAAAGAACATATGTTTTCTTTTAGGAACCCATAGAAACCGGAACTGGGTATCAGAGAAATGCATTATGCCATGATGGCAATTAAGGGTTCATTAGTCTAATGACTAGTTTAGGAAAATATTTAGGCCCTGAACATGAAGGGGCTGTATATTTCCAATCCCTGTGCTAACTGGTTTGGTCAGTGAGCCGATTATTTTTAAACGCAGCCCAATTAGCTTCCTTTGGTGAATTTCGGAAGTTTAAACCTGCAATAATTTACGGAGTGGAAGCATGCTTTAAATTCTGATACATTCAGAAGTCAGTTAAGATCAAAACATAAAATTGGAGGTGTATACTGCAATCTAGTATAATATCCTGCAAATCCAGCAGCATCAAATATGCCTCACCTTTAAAGGTAATCCAGATTTCCACTCACCCAGTTAGTGCTGACACTGCAAAAATGTCTAGAATTGAACCTTGTACTCCTTCTACAGAATTTGTAGGCAGAAGAGTATGTCTAAAAAGGGTTTTAGATACTGACGAGAGAAAGGTGAAAATATGTTAATTTTAAGGAAGAAAAGTGGTAATCACTAATACTTTACATTGAATGTATATATCCATAGCGTAGAGAGATCAGTGGTAAAAATCAGAAACTGGGGTGGCGGGTCCTTTCCTCTAAGCACCCCTACATGAGCAAAGTCCTGAAGTAAAATACATCTTCATTTTTAGTTTTCTCAGGGCAGGCTGATTGCACAAATTGTTTAAGAAACACGTACTTCAGAAAAAGATTTTGTGGCCTTAATATTTTTTCAATTTTCACTACTTTTGGAAAAAGCGTGCTATCTGTTGCATCACTAAACAATATATATGAACTGTTGGTTTGGTTGTTTGGATGTATCTACGGATTTCAACATTTTAAAGATTTGTTTGTGGGAATTTGGTGAGGAATTTTTAAAGATAATTTTTGCTGCCGGTCCTCCGTAGAGGAGCTACCTGGCTGCGAAAGTATAAATTTTTCTTTAGATTTCTCATCCACTACTACTCTCTCTGGTCTGCTGCTCTACCGCCCCCCAGGTCCCATAGGCCAATTTCTTGGTATACTTCCGACTCTTGTGGCTAGTTTAGCATTAACTCCAGCCAATTTCACAGTACTAGGGGATCTTAATATCCACCTGGATGACCCCTCCGATCACCTGGCTAAAGAGCTACAATCTAGCCTCCCAGCACTTCAATTCAAGCAGAAAGGCTTTGCCCCTATGCATGTCAAGGGTCATCTTCTTGATCCAGTGTTTAGTAATGACCAGAATCTGTCGGTGGGGTCTCCCATCCCTCTCCCCTGGACTGATAATCTACTAATTCCTCTGGTCTGGAAGACCGTAGTGCCCCCTCCCTCCCAGAGTGTAACTCTGCTGCAGGAAAGGAAATGGTCAAATCTCTCCGTCAGCCACTGGTCTTTATCTCTAGATGCCACTGCTCCCCCTCCTGTTTCTGATCCTGAGAGGGCTAATAACAACTTTAACCCCTTGACCGCGATCGGAATTCCGCTCGTGTGCTGGACATTCTGATCGCGGGTGTGGTCGTGACGAGCTCAGCTCGTCATGTGCACAGTGCTACCGCGCAGCATGACGAGCTGAGCTCGTCACGCGCATCGAAGGGGTTAACCTGTGGATCCAAAACTCATTGGACACTCTACTTCCAATAAACCCTTCCTACAAGAGACCCAAACATAAAGCGGCTCCATGGTTTTCCCCCAAATTAAGGGAACTTAAACAAATCTGCAGAAAATTGGAAAGGAGATGGAGACAGAACATAGCAGAAGAGAGGAAAAATATCTATAGAGAGGCAATCAGAAATTATAAGGCAGAAATGAAAACTGCCCAATCCTCATTCTATGAGGAGAGGATTAATGCAGCGGCTAATTCTCCCAAAGAGATTTTCCGTATTGCTAAATCTCTTACCACCATACCGCAAAAATCCCATAACACAGAGGATGCACTAGCTCGCTGTAACAACTTAGCAGAATACTTTCACCAAAAAATTCATCTGATATGCCAATCCTTCCCTTCCCACCAAAGTGAGCCCATAGTATCCAGCACTAAAAGTTCCCTTCCTGAATCACAGTGTTCTTTAGCCCAGCTCCCCCTGATAGACGAGGTCACCTTGGATACACTTATCTCTACGGTGACCTCGGGCTCTCCCTTGGACCCCGCTCCTCCGCGGTATCTTACTTTAGTTGCCAACGTCATTCGCCCAGTAATTCTGAACACTCTAAATGCCTCCATTACTTCGAGCACGGTACCCCCAGATTGGAAATGCGCTCAGGTTAGAGCCCTTTTAAAAGATAAACAAATCTAGACAACTCCAACATGGCCAACTATCGACCTATCTCTCTCCTTACCTGGCTGAGCAAGCTGATTGAGAGACATATAAACTCTACACTAGCTCACTATCTGGAGTCTAACAACTTGCTCCACGACTCCCAGACAGGATTTCGTCCCAGGCGTGGGACAGAGACGGCCCTTCTGGTAGTGACAGAGGAAGCAAGGAGACTTCTGGATCAGGGAGGCTCAGCAGCAATTATCTTATTAGACCTCAGTGCCGCTTTCGACACTGTAGATCATAACATCCTGCCGGAGCGATTAAAAAATCTTGGAGTAATTCAACAGGCTCTAACATGGATTCAGTCCTTTCTAAAGGACCGAGTCTTTCAGGTCGTTGAGGGTACTTTTACATCCAACCGATGGCCTCTCAGCTGTGGGGTTCCCCAGGGTTCCTCCTTGAGCCCCACGCTTTTTAACATCTATATGGCGAATCTGGCAGAGATAGTACATCCATTCGGCATAAAAATTATCACCTACGCTGATGATACCCAACTGGTTGTGGCATTAAACCACCCGGAGGGTTCATCATGCACTCTGGGCAACTGCCTAGAGGCAGTAGCCGAATGGATGGAACTATCTCACCTTAAGCTAAATGGGGACAAGACTGAATTGATGTTCCTGGGCACAGCTCCATCACCTTCCTCGGCATTTCTATGGCCGAAGTGTCTCGGCACTATGCCTGTCCCAAAGCACCAGATTAAGAGCCTAGGCATATGGCTTGATAGCTCCTTAAGCTTCAATCATCAAGCCACCAAGCTCTCAGCTACATGTTTTGGCCTGATGAGGATGTTAAGGAAAATTCTCCATTTACTCCCCTTCCAGGCGCGAAGGATCATGGTGCAAGCCCTCATCTTATCCTGCTTGGATTATGGGAACGCCTTGTATTTGGGCGCCCCTCAGGCCACTACACGAAAATTACAAGTGATCCAGAATTGTGCGGCTCGTCTACTCCTCCAAGTTCCTCGGAGACAATCAGCAAAACCCGCAATTAGAACACTTCACTGGCTCCCAATCAGGTCCCGAATACGATTTAAGGCCATGTGCCTGGCCCACAGAGCCTTCTGGAAAACTGGCCCTGCCATTATCCACCCCCTGGTCACTCCCTACCAACCTTCAAGGAGTCTTCGTTCCAGCTCCGCTTTCCTGGCTACCACAAGGAAAGTACATAGATCTAGATGGGGCAGTCGTTCTTTTTCCCTGAACGCTACCAATCTATGGAATTCCCTTCCCTCTACTCTTCGCATGGAACCTAACTTACAGACTTTCCGTAAACTTCTTAAAACTTATCTTTTCAGCACTACACTCTAACCTGCCATGTATCTGTCTGTCCGGTCTTAAGCGCTACGAGGCCTTAGGGTAGTAATGCGCTATAGAAATCCAATTTCATTCATTCATTTCATATTGCATTTGTAAAGTTGATGTAAATTGCTATCAGATAGTTTCCTCTTATTCCTTGGAAAATTTAGTAGATATTTTACCATCACAGGTCTGTTGCTGCCTACCGAGTAACAGTAAAACATTTGTGTGTTGGGGACAACCCAATCTGTGATTTCATTTCTAATGGGGCTTGCTTATAGAAATCACTAAAGACAATGAGCTAATTAGTTGTTGAACTTCTGAATAATATTATTCTAAGCATGGATCAGTAGGAATTTGAATGAGCCACTATGTATATTTTCATTATATTTTGGTCATTAGTAAAAATGCAAGTGGCATTCACTTAACAGATATTGGTCCACTGAAGAAGATTACTATTAATATTGATGGTATTCACATTAGTAATACAATCTAGGGCATGAGGTTTCATGCAAGTATTAGTTACATATACATATATTTGTTTGAATGGCTCACTGACATCAATACTGCTTGAATATAAGTAAGTCATCCAACAACAGAGACAACAAGCGTGTTAGAGAAGAAACAATACATGTAAACTATGATTCAAATTAATTGGTGTGGATTGGTAGTCAAATTATTAATACCTATATTGTACATTGGGGAGATTATTAAATGTCGTTGAGATTGCTACTTCAAAGATGGGATAAAACACTGGTGAACATTTAAAAGTGATAACAAATCTATAATAGTACTCTAGTAAAGTCAAGGATAGCTCACGGCATCATCTAGCAGTATTGTTGTTACTGACATAGGATTCATATCAGCAACATTAACAGTTGGACCTAAACGAGGATGAATGTAAACAGTGGAAGATATTACATAGGAATTCAAAGCTCATCTGCAGTAGTTTAATACCCACTCCAGATGCATTTGTGTCATAGCATATGTCACCTCCATAGACTACTATTTTTACATCCACTCCTAGCAATTCTTTCCATGAGGGGGAAAAAGGGACTGGTACCAGAATATTGTTTTTGCAACATCACAAATAACACAAATATTGTGCCCCAAATATAATTTACAATACTATCTCCCCATAAAATTTGACACCCAAACGATGATATTTAGGATACTGCATGCCAGATAATATTTCCCCATTAAGTATTCTTGATTTACAATCACAAAAATCAAAATAGAAGTAATTAAAAGAGACACAAATAAAATATTGCCTTAACTTGTTCACTCTGCTTAAACTCAATGTCAATAATTTAACTATCTTGATTGCCTTTATCCACAGTAAGGTAATATATCAAGTCATGTGTCCTTGTCCTATTCTCAGCAGGGATTTCTTGGATCAAAGGATTAACACCATCTGCAGGCAGGAGGAGGTAAGGTTCTCAGGTTCTGTTTTCTGTCATGTGGTCTTCAACAACTAATCTTCTTCCTGTATATGTTGCTGTTCTGTGTTCATAAAGCACATCATCTCTTGTTTTCCCACAAATTTCCAGCAACAGGATTAATCTCTGCTGAAGAGTTGAAACTTACATGTCACACAAATTATACTAATGCTACAGGTCCCACTTTATAATACTTTGCATTCCCAAAGGCATGTAACTATTGCATTGCACAGGCAATTGTGCATGTGAATAGATTACATATTTTAATACTTTGATTTTCTGTAGTAACCAAATCAGTATTTCTATTCACCAGCAAAGTATATATCATGCATGTGCCCATCATGAAATTGGGTATCCAAAAGAAACAATGTGCACAGCAGAAACAAACAAATGACGAAACATAATTAGATCTTTCTGATCCATTGTGAACCACAAGAACAAATGCTCACTGTTCAAAGAGCTAACAGTTATTCTGGTATGTACCAGAATGTTGTGCCTATTTTCAGTAAGGTGTTGCATTGGGCAGGAGGTTGCTCTGTGTGATGAAGATCCTGTTCAAATATTACAGTACAATTTAATGTAACAGTGACACAAAATCATCTCTCAAGATAGATGATACAGCAGTATAAAAATTGTCCCTGCAAACCAGTTTATATATTATCTCAGTGGGGAATGCATCACAATCATGCAAGTTTCAGCAAATGTGAAACCTACTGCCAATACAGTTTCGAAATTGCCTCAATATAGAAGGTACGATGTCATTTTGCATTGTCACTGGATGTAAATCACCACTAAGAATCCAGTTGTATCTTTCTCCTGAACATAAATAGGGCTCCTAGTTTTTTTTTTTTTTTTTTTAACATTTCCGTTTTTATTTATTCATATATATTTTTCGGCTATCTTATCAGTATTTATCCATATTTATTTGTGTTTTGCGAATACATGATAGGTAAAATTGTATATTTCCACATTATTTTTAACTATAAATGTGCACTCATACATTGATGCCTGTCATGCTTTAGCGAATTAAGAAGCCAATTTAACAAAAATATACCCCAACAGGTAAATATTAGCATAGTACTTCAAAAATATGTTGACATATGGTGTTATTTGAGGATATCTCATCTTTTATAACCCCCAATGCTATCTATCTCCTCAGCTGTTGTCTGGAATTTTTCAACATGGAGAGTCACTCAGAAGAGGCCTTTTAAAAATCTATAGCTATATAAAACAGTAAAAAAGGAAAACTTGGAGCCTTGCATATAAAGCATGAATTGTCATTTCATTTTAGTATTGCTCCAATGTGAAAAGCACTGTTAACATTAAATAATTATTAATATTGTTAATCCACAAGTAATGTTGCCCTATTGTGAAACACATAACTAGGAATGCCCAAAAGTAAGCACAGAACAAATACCCACTGGTACAAACAAGCATCACAAGACACACTTCTCAAGAGGAAGACACAGGAAGATAGACCCCAAGCACACAGTTGTATGACACAACCAGGCATTCCATTTTCCTCGTGTTCCTTAACAACGCAGGTAGAACCACGAATGCTTCAGAACCACGAATTCCATTTACAACGCAAGTCGTTACAACAACTTGCCTTAGGGGGGGTGCTGGACTTTGGAATAGTATAATTTTCTATTCCAATTCCAGTCACCATAACAGTAGGGAAAACGTTTGACTTTAAAGTCCAATGCCGCTTGACCTAACGCATTGTTATTGTAACGGCTTGCGTTGTAAATGTAATGCGTGGTTCAGACGCATTCGTTATTCCACCCGCGTTGCAAAGGCAATGCTTTGTTCGGCGGTCGTTGTATTTGCTATTCCCCCCAGCACACCCACACTCAAAATATCTCAGAGCAACGTACATTCTGCTGACTCAAAGACACAGAGAGCTTCCAAAAAATGTCTCAGCATCCTGACAAAAAAACAGTCAACTAATATACTATGACAACACTCTCCTTGATATCTATAGCACAGATCTGATAAATGATAGAGGAACTCCAAACCCCACTGAAAATTCTATCCTCTAAGCCCAAACCCTCAGTACCTTGGGACCCAAGAACTCAAGTAACAGACAGGAAATGGGGATAGTTATATGTCCCCAGCGACATCAAAGAACTCAAGGACCTCTGCTTAGCATGCAGGAACTCATCACCTCAACTGAAACCACCTTCTACAAAACCACCATAAATGAAGCAACTAACATTTGCAAACTACTGGGCTGTCAAACACTGCACCAAACAGTTTTAGGTGCTCTCCTTCCTCCATCTGTTGACAGGTGCTGTGATGTCAATCACTTCTTCACCGACAGCAATGAAAACAAACCAGATCCCACATGACACAATGAAATCATTATCTAAAATCCTATGTATTAAATAAAGAATTTAATGGCTTTTGATTGAATTGAATTAACAATGGATGCAAATGTCTAGCTGTTTCACAATACATGTGCACTTAGGGTTCAACCCTTATGTCTCTCTCAATAATTATCTGTTTTTCTCCTAAAATAAATGCATTGAACTTATAAAACTCGAACTTTAACTAACTTAGCAATTTTTAGGCCTCCTGTACTTTTTTGTTTGTGACCTTTACTGCCAATGTTTTGTATCTTGGGGACAAACTTGTATTTTCATGTCTCAATAGAATAATATTCAAATGTATACTCACAGCCAAGACTCTGACTTTCACAAGAATATTAAAATGTCCTTTCAGTAGAATTGTACATGTCCAAAGTTACATCGGCTGTCTTAGCAGAATCACACAAATTGTAACAATATTTGATCTAGCTCAGGTGGCGTCCGTGAGAAGCTCCATGTTATAGAATTATGAGAGACTTTCGAAATGCATTTACTTGCAACTGTTTCGCACTGTTTAGTTTTGATTGGTTTATTTTGTGGGAACAGTGTTCAACTGTATTGAATGTATGAAAATCATTGTTCTGACCCAATAAAAGTGTGCTCTTTTTGGTTGCAATAGAGCCCCTATTCCTACTGACCTCAGGAGGCAAATCCACACCAGATATTTCTCTGATCTGAACATGTATGAGTCCCTTTATTGATTCTGTACCTTAAAAGAGCTTTGCACACTTATTTATTGATTATATGATTGTGACTATATAACTGATTTCTGTCTCACATTAACTCTGAGGATAAAACTTTAAGGTCCTAGCTTTCCCTGACTATCATTCTTGTAGGACCAAATGAGTTCTCGTGTTTAAACTAAGATTTGTAATTTAGAGTGCTTTAAAAGACATTGGTTCAGCAAAAAGAATCAAAATCCGCTAAGTAATTAACACCACTCTCAGTCCATCAGTCTCACAAGGGAACGAGGAGTAGCACGAAGTCACCAGCAAATCCAGTCCAGTTTCATTAGATGGATCTCAGAAGCTATGTTCCATTGCACTAACTGGAAACCCATGAAAAGCCTCAAAACAAGGGTCCCTGTGTCATTCTCTTTAAGTCTTCACCTTCTCATGTGCAAAAATCCTCGGGCCGCATTAATGCGGCGCATTTTCCTACATTGCACTGGGCGCACCTTTTAAAAGGTGCGCCCAGTGCAATGAAGGAAAATGTTCCATATTATTATGAATGTGCTGCCCTCATGCCAGCCGCGAACTAGCGCTGTCCCGAGGGCAGCGCATTCATGTGAAAAATAGAGAGAGCGGATAATTTGAAGCCGCTCCAAGTTTCCACAGTGCAGGTGGCACGTGCCTGCACTTTTAAAGGGGATTAGAGATCCCCCTACAGGCGGGTGCAGTCAGTGACTGCACCCACCTGTATGGGGATGTCTGGGGGGTCCATAGGACCCCATTCCCCACTGCAGATGGCTGCTCTCAGGGGGCGCACTGACAGCGCGCCACCTTTTTCGATGGCGCACTGTTAGTACACCTCCTGAGAGGTTCTTTGCCTCTGCGCCTGCATCTGTAATACAAGGCGGGCGCAGAGGGAAAGGGATTCCCTCATTTGCATGGGGCATGCCGCCATGCAAATGAGGAAAGACCCCCTGATGATAGCGCTGGTGCTTTATGTGCGCCAGCGCTATTGGTATTACAGAAGTGGCCGCACAAGTGTCTGCGGCCCCTTCTGTAATACTAAAATGCCCCGGGGGTGCGGAAAGTGGGCACAAACGCCCTTTGGGGCACTTCGTGTAATACGGCCCCTGGAGTATCAACAACTTTTGGAGCAGATTTAACAAGCATTGTTAGTGAAATTTAAGGTCCAACTGAGAAATAAGGAATTATAAGAGGCATGATGTAATTGTTTTAACAACTCCCCCCAGTCCCAGAAATTTCTCATTTACCCCATAATGTCACACACAGACTTTGGCTGCTTTCATCTGCCAGAGGTCAGAGGTGAAATGTACCAAATATGCATTTTTTCCAGAAGACCTTGTAATTCCCAATGGAACCTGTATCTCTGTTACTGGCCCCATCAAGAATTCAGTGGGATTGTAAATGGCCCCTAATTGGAGCAGGCCTGCCTGAAGGGAAATGATCTTGAATTCAATATGGACAACATGCTTTAGATTGAGAAGTACAATCCTCAGTTCACATGTGGAGCAGCGTAATTTTAGCTCCACTCTTACACGTCACAAATTTTAACATAAATGTGCTCTTAGCACATGTTTTTTGTGTGACCTAACAACACTAATGTAAAGTGTTGCACTTTACATCATTATTGAAGTGCATTCACTGTAGAATTAGAGAAATCACATGCACTGTGTGCCTTAACCGTATTAAATGATATATTCTTTGGAGACTTGATGAAAAAACCGTCCTCACTTATTTAGAAGGTGTTTACTTTAGAAAAGACAATGGATTTATGTAATGCGTGCACTAATGTTTCATATATTTCATTTAAAATGTAGTTCTTAGCCATATCTAAACAGGTGTATTAAAGATTTTACTGTATGCCACATGTAATATCAATCTAATGTACTGACAGCTTTATTCATTTGTGATTGAAAATGCACATGCATATTAACTGTGCACCATTGATTTAATACCTCAAAGTTATCCTGACTAGGCCAGTTTTCCTTTCTACATAAAATACTGTTTTTCCATTTCTGCCTGCATGACTTTCTCCTTGCAGGTGCATTCACATAGATTGTTAGTTTGAGAATAGATATAACATTGTACTAGTGATTCAGAGAGAGCCTGAGGATAAGACATTGACAAAAAACATGGAGAGCCAGAGCATTAACTGAAGAGTCCTATTCAGCATTATTGCAACATGGCTTGGTTGAACAAGGGCTATGTAGTTCCTATGTTTAGTGTGGGACATTTTGTAAATGTTGCAGCTTACAATGTGAGAATGGAAAAGGACAATGGAACCACTAATGATGCAAACAGAGGGCTGTCGCTCTTGTGTTAAAAACTAGTGTTCACACTGTCTGGGTTCAGAACGCTTTCAGAACTCTTTCAGAACTCTTACCTCTTTCCTTTCCTTTGGACATTGGGAGGTAAAGACCTCTATACTTTCCCCTTAATTCTTTGGGGGTATAGGCTAACATTCAATTCCCCTGACCCAAGAAGACTCTTGACCGAGCTTCTGAGATGGTGACACCTTCCCATATTTCCAACACTTTCCCGCATTTTCCTATTTTTCTGCATTTCCCCGAGTTTGAGATCTCTTTAGACTTATAAATCATCCTCTTATTTTGGACTTTAAATTAGAAACATTTTTAGATTTTACTCATGTATAGAAAAGAGAACCAGAGCACCAAATCTTGTTATTGATCCTTTGTATTGCTGTGACTGAATTGCTTGTTTGCCTAATACTGGTATGCCTGAACTTCTTTAGGAGGTTGGGCTTCCCAGTTGTTATTCTGTACCTTTGCAGCATGTTGCTGAGATTTGTGTACCTCCACTTGACTGCTAATTTGTAGTAAACCTTCTTAAATATAGTCACTGATTCCTGGTCGTTATTGTGTAGTTACACTGTTGATTGAAATTGATTGATTCAATGTTAACTCTCATCAACTCTCAGGCGGTGAAGAAAAGGTCCTTCGGAGGACAATTGGTAAGAGGGTTTGCACACAGCACACTTTCACGCATTTTCCTATTTTCTGAATGCCCCGCGTTTGAGATCTCTTTAGACTATTGAACCATACTCTAAGCTTGGACTTTAACTTAGACAAATGTGAGATTTTACTCATGTATAGAAGAGAGAACCAGAAAGTCCTTTCTGAGAACCAAATCTTGATATTGATCTTTTGTATTGCTGTGACTGAATTGCTTGCTTGCCTAATACTGGCACGTCTAAACTTCTTTAGGAGGTTGGGTTACCCGGTTGTTATTCTGGACCCTTACGGCATGGTGCTAAGAATTGTGTATCTTAACTTGAGTGATAATTTGTAATAAACCTTCTTAAATATAGTCACTGAATCCCGGTTCTTATTGTGTCAATCAATCAATCAGGGTTTGTAGAGCACCGCTACTTCACCCGTGAGGGTTTCAAGGCATTGTCAGTTAGTGCTGCCTGTTCGCCTATCAGCTAAGCATCCATATCTTAAGGTCCTTCCTGAATTTCTAGAGCGATGGTGAGGCTCTGAGGTGCAGGGCGAGTTCATTACAGGTCTTGGCCACCAGATGAGAGAAGGAGTGGCCTCCACTGTTTGCCCAGCGGAGGCGGCGGGTGGCAGCTAGGGCAAGGGATCCAAAAGGGTTACACTGTTGATTGAAGTTGATTGATTAAATGTTAACTGCCATCACCTCTCAGGCAGTGAAGAAAAGTTCCATCAGAGGACAAATGGTAAGAGGTTTGGCCCAGAGCGCTGGAGCACGTGTCATACCTATACACGTAACAAATCTTTTTCACGCTTAATATGAAGAAGTCAGACACAGCACTGGTGTTGTGATTGTGTGCTTTTTGTGAAAAGGTTGAATTACAGACACCTCAGCATATTCCCTTCTTAATATGATTTTTTTTATTGAAATCTGGAAAGAAATATATGATAGCAGAGATTAAATACTGGCCTACAGAAGTGAAACTGGAAGTTCCAAATGCTCCTGAAAGTTGAAGCTGGACTAATGAATTTTCCCATCAACGCAGACTAGCGTTATCAGTAATGAGGGCTTGAGTGTTCTAATAGTGAGTTACTTTAGAACAAGAATATATCTAATTTAAAACCAGAGCCAAAACATGTTTCATTTAAAATCAACAGTGGGAAATCAATTTTCCTCAATATATGCCCTTGGTTTAAACCTGAAGAATGTGTGAACGTGATTTTCGGTATTGCTATGGGACACACTTTCTTGATTATTCCATAGAGCAGTAGCGACATCGTGCACTTTAGCTAACAATGTGGGAACCCGTTCAACATGCCTTTATTGCATCAAAGTGACTTCGTTTTGACTTTTAGAAAAATTAAGTAACTTAGTAGGTTTGTATTCTGAGCTTGATATATTAGGCTTGAAAGCTTTACTTTTCAAAACACACCGCGCGATAATGCTATATTCAGACGAGATGACTGTCTTTTTACTCAGTTCATTTTTTCATTTTGACATAGGAAATATTACTAATACTAAAAAAATAATAAAGAGACGTTTCATTAGTTAATCTTATGGTGCAACAGTACAATCATACATACCATTATGCGTGCAGGCAAAACGTAATTTATGTTAGTGTAATTCGCGTAATTTCAGGAAATTTGTGCCATGCTTGTTATGCAGAATTCCTCAAATTAAGCCATTACGCCAGGTCGCATAATTATGCCACCTTTCGGGGATAAATTATAGAGCAGGTGCAAGGGAACAACTCGAACAGATAGAACACGAGCAGCTGTTGTTTATGGCAATTGTGCTTTTGTGCTATAATTTTACAGCGAAATGCATCATGTGTGAAAAAATTGATGTGAGACACATTTTATGCTAAACGTTAGCGCTAAATGAAAGGTTTGCATTTGGTGTAATTAAGCATAATTTTCCTGTAATTTCGCGCAATTACATAAAGGTAAATTACACACATTTTGCACATCCCTAACCGTAATGTCTTAATCAACTGTTGCTAATGCTAATGGATTCAGGGCTATATTAATTAACATTTTACACCCATGAAGGATATGAAGCAAGACCATGTTGCATCATCTTTGATATGTAATTAAAGGAATGGAGCAAACATGCTTTGCACCAAATATATAGCGTACTTTAGGTTCTGGGTGGATTTAACCTCTGCTAGTAGGTACCTGATCTGCCATATTGGAAATGTACTGATTATAACGTATTGTTGCATGCATTCAGTAATTTTTCCCTAAATGTGGCTCTCTCCACCATTGAAAGGGACATTTTGGGAGAGATGTCCTCAGCAGGAAATCCACCCAGGTAGTGGAGAATGTGTGAAAACTGGAAATGTACCACTAAAGAGTATGTAGATTGCTTCTGAGATGTTTTTGCCAGCATGTTAGGGGCACTGTGGACGTGTAAGTGAAAAAACAGCACCATTACCATGACGGGCTTTCAGGGCGGCAAACAAGATGGCAGACTAGTCACCATAGATTGGGTCGCAGCTCCGATACCATTTATGGTAGTATTGTGACAGCTCCATGACAGCCTCGTTGGGCGGAACTGGAGGACACTCTGTCAGCAAAACGTCCTCTACCTGCCTCCCCATTGCCTGGTGCTGAAGCAGCAGTAAGTCTATATGCCCGGATTCTTAATCCTGCCGTCTGTTTCAACATGGGTTTCATCTGGAACAGTTTGCCACCAGGACAGGGCACAGTGAAAGAGATCTGTGCTTTTCTTGTTGTGGAAATAATAGTGAGTGAAACTAGCTTCACTCCAGTTTCATTTGTGCGATGTAGGAACTTTTGAGATAAAAAATAATATCCTGCATTCACTACTACATAAGCAGCAAAGAGAATGCAACATCAGTTAGAGATCTCAGGGATTGGTAATATGAACTTTCAAGCTTCAACATCTTCTCAAACCAAACGTTCACCTTTCCACCCACCTAGACCACCTGTTATATAGACCTATCATTTCAAGCTATGAAACATCAGAAACTCCAGCCTTTTTTTAATGTATTTACTTTAACACTGGATATACTGACTCAGATTTGTCTCCTCCTCCTCTTCCTGATTAATGTTTCTCTTCAGGTATTTGTATACCGGTGTATGGCAAAAGCATTTGAAGGGCATTCCTAGCTTAGATTTTTGCAGGAAGTAAGATTGTTGCAGAAGATGTAGAACGAATTTCTTCTGTCCTCTTCTGGGCTCAGGTAGTTGTACTCTTTACATATTTTGGACACAATATTTAATTGGACAATGGAGCCAAATCAGTGTTTTGCACAGTCATTGCTTTAGCTCCATAGTGTATGGGGCAAGCTTACAGATGCCACTGAGATTCAATAGCAGTGCCTTTAGCCGTTCATTCAAACGTTCTATGTTCAGTTGACCTAGGAAATGTTTTGTCTCTCGTAGCTAGCGGTGCTGGCAAACCATGAAGCAGACAATGCTCTTGTGGAACTCTAGGTAATTGACTTCCAGCATCAGGACCATGGCCACATTAAAAGCGTCACTGACAAGCTGTGAGCTTCCGCCTGCATGTCAGGGCATGTTTTGTCAGTCTGCATGCACCATTGTTTATACGTCACTGAATGGAGGCTGGCCCTGCCAAAATTGGAGGCCAACGTGCCTAATTGGTTGTCTAGTTTAACCCCATTTCTGATGGCATCACGACATTCTGATGGCATTCACTATGGCAGAGCCAGCATCAGCTTCCCCACGAGGAAGACTGCATTGCCCCACCCTCACTGCTAGGTAAAGGAATGCAGGGTTGAGCAGATCTCAATTACTTTTTATTGACGTAATATTACTATATAGACCTTAAATCAGGTCCCCAAAGTTATGTGAGCAGAGAGAATCCAATATATATCTTTTTTCTCAGAAACATTGAACAGCTGACATAAATGTAGAACAATACTATATTAATGATACTGTATCATTTACTTTAAGTAGCCTATGCTGTGCAGAAATGTAGCTTATTCCATAGCCATGTATAAATATGAGAGATGCATAGGAAAAAAGAAATGCTATTTGTTATAAGGATTACATTTCGGCATAACGTGTACGTCACGTGTCTGCAAGTTACCAAACTCACCTGACTAGTGTTAGATTCCAAACTCCCGATCTTTTCCAGCTGCTTAATTGAAGTGCGAGCAGATGTGAATGATCTCATTACAATTAACTACACCTCTCACAACCCCAATAATCTTGAAAAAACTTTTAACTAGTGGAGAAAATGAATCCAGATCCTTACCTTAATCACATGCTGAAGAAATGTACTTGGATAGTCCAAATGACCAGCAGAGGTTCACTTCAATAAATATTCATACTTTCCTTAAAAGACAGAAGGATAGCACCGCATTTTAAGTGCTTACTGCTAGATCTGCGTGAAAGTTGAAGCCATAGCAGTTGTAGCAGTAGGACCCATCACACTGTCAATTTATCATTGAATTGGGATTATTGCATTGCTTACAATGCTTCTGTTACCTAATTGCAGACGTGATCCTGCAGTGTGGCATTTAACTTGTGTACCATTATGAACTATCAATAATGTGTATTACTTTCATTCCTGTATCTCAAACTGCACTCCTGTATATGCGTACATATCCATAAGTATTGCTCCATTTGATCCCTAGCTTAGTCACACATCCTGGATGCAGCTAAAGGTTCTCCTACAGGTGCCTGCATGATTGTTTGCATGAATGTTAATATATCAGGCCTGCTTCTACTCCACATCTTGCT
Organism: Calotriton arnoldi; assembly: GCA_963921515.1. Classification (NCBI taxonomy): domain Eukaryota; kingdom Metazoa; phylum Chordata; class Amphibia; order Caudata; family Salamandridae; genus Calotriton; species Calotriton arnoldi. The sequence continues at coordinate 610,673 of CAWUFW010004435.1, forward strand.
AAATCAAAGAATTCATAATAAGGTACAGTGCCTAGTACCAGATCTATTATAACTCTCCGTGCTGCCTCTGTGTATACTCAGTTCCTATAACGGCTTGACAGGTGGCAGCATCTTACTGCTTTTTATTGCAAAAGAAATGTCGCTGATACCACATTTTGCAATGCCATGAATGTTTAGTGTCCTGCTGCTAGTGTGTCATTTACTCTAAGGGCTTCACTTATGCAGTGGCCATCTAGCGCATAACGGTAGCGTGTTATAGTGTCTCCTGGGGCCCTGAAAATGTGGGACCATTTGAGGATTGTGGTCCATCATGTGACAATAGATTTCATGTTGCTTGTCTGGCTTTTTCATTCTCATCTATGCAGTTTCTGAAGAAGGTGCTGCTCATTATTTGCTTGGTTTGTTCATTTTGTCAGCTATTAAATGCCTAAGCTTGCTTCCCAGGTGTGGAAGACTGGTTATCACTCCGTGTAGAACCAAATATACACAAAATCCTTAACCATTACAAAACCCTATGTTTGTCATTCTACAACTGACACTCTTGCCCCTTTCTGAAATCTGGAATAATCTCAAATAAATGACAACACCTGATGTTTTTCACATCAATCATGGCACTTTCACTCACTCCTACTGAAGCGGTCACTGCCCTATAATACCATTCCCAGGAGCCTTTGCATAAATACATGATAGACTATTAGCTGCCATTGCCCAACTACACTCTCCCTTGGAAGCACTTACATGTTAACAATTCCTGATCTCAGTCCCCACTACCAACCCTCTCATATTCTCAGGAGCAATAAATTCAACCTTATGAATTTCCAGCAATAAATTCTCTTTTCACAGATAAACTCCGACTCCTACTCATATTTCTTCAATATCCACTCTCCCACAAGAAGTACCTGGACCTCATCTTCATGTGTACTTAAATGACTCACTGTCTCCCATTAATGACCCTTCTCTCTTTGGGCATCTCCTGATCCACAGGCATATCAACATCCACCCACCCACACTGAAGAAGGATTGAAATTCTCATCTAACTATATCCTCTCATACACATACAATATGCACCCCACCATCTTCTTTTTAGTCCATCTACCACAACACTTTAAACAATACCCCATATTAAGTTTTGACTCTCACTTTCCTCTTTGCATCTTCATGCAAGCTCTCAGTCTTGGATTACACCGTCATTTAAATTTATTGTGAGTAATGACACAGGTATGTACTCACTTCAGTAATTTGGGGAGGGTCTGATTGCAGACTACCAGAAAACATATGAACAAGTACTCTACAAACATATCTATGAGCTCTTGTAGCAGACCTATGTCCAGTTGTACCTTGTCAAAATATGCCAGTTCCAATGATAACACACTCAGATTTCTGCATATATTTGTAACCGGATTGACCTATAACTTGCAATCTATGGCTCAGGCTACTGTGTCTCTTGTGTTTTCTCAAAAACTGAATGTATAGCATAATCAAGAAAAGATCAACATGAAATATTGTGATAGTCATATCCTATTCGTGCACCCATCTCCTACTCACACTGTTTTCCAAACATTTCAGTGAGCTTACCACTACTACCCATATCCCTACAAGAAATCCCAACAATACCAAGGGGTACATGTGGGCATGAAAGTAGTGCCCACCAACAGCCATCCCACAAAATACATTTTTGCATACTTGTCTACCATAACATCACAGGCATTACTGTTACCATTACCATTATCATTACTTTCTCATGACCATTACCATTACAATTACATTGTAGTCAACAACTGTGATTAACCTAAGAGGGGGAGAAACGAAAGGGCCCAGGCAGGCTTTGACATGAGGTGGGTCATTTGTTATCACTCAGATTTGTAGTTCCTGCAGAGGAATTGTACTCCCCCATACCATTTCCAGCTGTGGTTTTCCTATTTGTGAGCTACCCCACAGGTTTCTTCATGGTGCAGGCAACTTTTGATTTCAGTGAAATAAATTGCTTTCTCGTCAAGAAGTATCTTCAGTTTTGCTGGATAAAGCAGGGAATATTTGATTTTGTGCTGTGTCAGTTGCCCTCAATTCCCCATCGTCCATTTGCACAGAAAGTCACATCACTAGTTTGTCATCAAAATTATCTTTAAAAGAAGAAACCATGCCAGAGGACTTCATTGCCCATTATCTGTCTCTACAAAAAATGGCATCACTGCATTTCACATCACTCCTCTCCACAGGAAGCAGAATCACTTCCTATTTTCTTCCTACTTCATTCATCTCTTAAGGGCATTCCATTGCCTGGTTGTGCCCAGCAAAGGAGGGCACACACAAGGACACGGCCTTTGTGAGTCTCTTGGGGTAAGAAAACCATGAGGCCAGATCCCTTGTTGTTAAAAATCCAAGGTAAGGTGTCCCCCAGCACCCCATATGGCCAATCCCCACAATCACACTAAGACCAAGGTGACCCAAACACCCACATAGAATTTGCGCAGTATATAGAGTCAACCCCTCACATACCCACTAAATACCACAAGCCCTCAAATTATAGAACACACAATCCAACTGATGCTTATTAATGCTCACTCTGCAGTACTCCATGAACCAGGCATCTCAGACCTCATCACCTATTCCAAGCTTAATGCCCTCTTCCTTACAGAATTTGGGTTCTCCCACACATTTTCACAGGTGTCCTTCCCACAGGCTACAACATCCATCATGTGTACTGCACTCATAAGAAAGGAGGAGACCTCTCTGACATCCATAAGTCCTCTTGGTCCTTCACCCTAGGCAAACAAACACCACCAACCCCATGGAGCTACTGACATGTCATGTCCCACTCTCTACAAGTTAGACTGCCACCTTATTTCTCATCAAGAGTCTTCCCATGCAGAAGGACCGCCCTGATATATTTTCAGGTATCTTTGCCTTCTCAACCATCAAAAAGGACCACAGAGCTCTCTTGACTGACTTCAAACTCCCAAACATCACAAGTTAAAAAACTAGAGACACGCCAAAGGCCACATCCTCTAATTTGTCTTCTCAACATCAACACCACCAACAATCCAATACAAACCACTCATACCTCTGGACTCGACCGATCACTTCACCATCTCTATCTACCTGCTCAGCATCCTAATATCAAACCAAGGCCAACCCAAAAGAGAAGACCAATGTTTACAATACTTCAAGGACTCAAAGATTTCTCCACAGACTATCTAATGCTTGAACGCCTCTCTAAACCTATCAACTCCATGCTAATGCCAACACTCTTCTAAATTCCTTTTTGGAGAACTGTGTGAACATCCACACTCCATTAAAATGCACAAGTGCAAGCCAAAGCCTTCAGCATCCTTGTACTCTAAAGACCTTACTGACAATAAATGATCCATCCACACGCAGGAAAGACAATGGAAGAAAAAATGAATTCCTGATGACCTCATGACACTGCCATACCTCTGGGCAACATGCAGACAGCTCACCATATCAGCCAAAGCAAAGTATTATGCCAACACCACTGAAGCAACTAACAAAAGCAGAATGCTTTTCAAGACAATCAAGCACTGAATTAACCCCCGACAAAGACCCACATATTCCCCACTTCCCAGAAAAGTGCAATGCCATCATACAGAAGACCCAACAGCACATTGACACCTCCAAGCATGTTTCATCAATTATGCCCACCTCTTCCAGTAGAATCCCACAATGGTCTTGCTTAAAACGTTATCTCTTGCTGAGCTCACAGTCATATTCAACTTCCTCAAACCACTTAGTATGAAGATAATGTCTTTCCCTTGTCCTTCATCAAAGCTTTCTTTGAGAATGCTCTCTTACCCCTACTGTTAATGCCTCTCTCATTCAAGGCATCTTCCGGGGATCTCTCAAAATAAACCAGATCCTCAGACCAGATTCTCCCACTCCTAAGGAAACCTACGCTACACACCTAGCATTTGTCTCCAAGATAACTGAAAAACCACTCTATGTTCAACTCCAAAATCTCATTAATAATAAACATCTCCTGCACGACTCCCAGTCTGGTTTCAGATCAGGATGCAGCACAGAGACAGCTACCTTACACCGAGTAGATGATGTCCTCATGACCACAAAAGAAGGTGATGCCTGCCTCCAGATATTGCTGGATGTCTCAGCAGCCTTCAACACAGGCACCATCCTACCCTCATACACATCTTGAAGTATTGAATTTACCAGCAATGTCCTTCACTGGTTCACCACCTTCCTTTCCAACCAATACAAGTTGGACACTTCCAGGTCCCAAACGTTCCCTAAGACCTGTGGAGTCCCCCAGTGTTCCATACTGGCCCCTGTCATCTTCAGCCTCTACACAGGGTCACTTGGTGCTCTACGCACAGATAACAGCATCAAAATGCATCAATATGCATATGATACACAAGCCTGCTTGCAAGACTCCTCTACCTCAGGCATCCAACATCTCAAACGCTGCCTCCAAATCATCCAGACCTAAATGTCCAGCACCTACTGGAATCTCAACCTAGCCAAGACAGAATTTTTACAAGCACAAAAAACAGAAAACAGAAAAAACTATAAACCTGACTCAATGACTTGAACCTTAATGGCTTTGATCTCCCAATTTTCACTGAATGGCAAGTCACTTGGATTCAACCAGGACATCAACCTGAACCTCAAGTAACAAATGACCAAACAACAAAGATGACCTGGTATCAGCTATCTCATAAAGAAAGTGAAATTGCTTCTTCCATAAAGTGACTCTAGAACACCTGTTCAAACCGTCATATCCTTGTACCTGGATGGTGATAACACCCTTCTCCATGGCTTCTCAGACTCCACACTGGCAACCTTTAAGGATATCCTATGCGACGCAGCACATCCTACCAAGAGTATGAAGAAATAGGATCACATCACCCATTGGCTCTACCTGCTTACCCACACTATATTCAAAACCAGCTGTATCATTTACAAGGCCATCAGAAATTGTGCCTCACCTTTTCTTACAGACAAGCTCACCATCTCGGGTAGTTCTCAGCACACCAGTAGCCAGGACAGCAGCCGACTGCAGACTAAGAAGTGCACAAAATAAATGACACAAGGCAGAAGAGCTTTACCATCTAGGCACTCGTGATCTGGAACAACATCTTTGTATCCTTCAAGACCACCTGAAAGCTGTTCCAATTTAGGAATGAGCTAAAGATTTACCTCTTTAAACAACACTACCTCACAATGTATTAACGGTCCACAAACCAGCTACCTCTCCTGTCATTTGTTGACTTGATGCTTGTCTTTGACCCTGTACAGCACCCTGCTGCCTTTTGGTTCAGTACACGCTATAGAAATACTAAATACAATTATATATACACACATGCATACAGTAGCAATTAAGCAAGAGTGCTGACAAAAGGTGACAAACACATCTAAAAAATGAAGGCTACATAAAAAAAAAAATGTTTCTGTAGCATCCATTACTCAGATGCTTTTGTCTGATAGCTGCAATAACAAGCTAGTGCACAAACAGGCATTGAAAAAGACAATACGTTTGTCATTTAAACAACATGCGCATGCCTGACACAAACATCAAACCTATTGACTTTGAAAGAACTTGTTTTCAATCCGAATACTGTAGAGAATGTAACAATGTAAAATTACAGAAAACTAGACACTTTGTGAAAACTTAAAGTTGCAATTGCAGGGAAGCACTAGTTCTTCTTAGAAATGCCTATAATTTTAACTGAAAAGAAGCAAATTCCAGACCTCTTACAATTGTTTATCATTTGCCATCAGGAAGACTCTCTTACAGGAATGGCTGTCTCACTTGTTAGATGACAATCATAGGTGGTATCACACTTTTATTTCTTTCAAGGCAACACCTTGCAACAGTTTGGTCATCAGGATTAAACACTTTTAGAAAGGTAAACTTACACTTTTGTGAAGCTTTCCTATTTTTTGTTCTATTCACAAACTCGGAGTTAACATTAAGTTTGTGACTTTGGAATCTCCGCAGTCGAGGCTGACAATTCCGCAACGAAAAAGATACGCAGTGGTCAACTTCCCATTAACTCCGAGTTTCTGAATAGCAAAAAAAAAAAATACTTAATTTACACAAAAGTGCAATCAGGACCAGGGTATTCTTTCTATCCTGAAAGCTAAGCCGACTCAAAGCACATTTAGTAGTTTGCTCAAAATAACGTCTGTGCACTAATTTCCTGATACAAGATGCTTGATACCATCAAAGAGTTTTCAAACATATATCTTACATTTCTGGAAATAAAGCCTGCAATCCACAAAGTGAATTTCTTTTAAGAATGTCTGCATTACTAATTCTGTCCTGGAAAGAACTTGAACTTTAGGCATCACAATCCATCTAAAAAATGTCTTTCATTAACAGCTGCATGACCCATGTGGATTTCACGGAGATCTCAGAGAGATTCCTCTGGGATCTAGGATCACTGGAAAGAGCAGAAGGTATATTTTCTTACACTTCTCCCAGCTTTTACTGCATTTTCATGCATATGACACAGGCCTTTGTCTCATAATTTACACAGTTGAACTCCATGCACAACATGTCAGCGAACTTAAAAATATAAGTAATGAGAGCGAGTGGCGGCAGTCTTTTGGCAAAGGCGAATTATAGTCTCTTTTTCAGGCTTTGAATAACATGGACAGAATCATTCTGCTTTCTTGAAAATGTAACCTACTGCTACATTCCACTGTTAAAAAAAAAAACCATATATATAAATATATATATATAAAGGCTCCTGTTTTCAAGGAAAGCTGCTGCACTCGCGGGGTTCATGCAATTACAATTTATTGCGAGGACGCGTTTCGGCGATTTGCCTTCTTCTGCTCGCACAGGCAAGTTAAACATATATACATGATGTTACATTTTTTAAGGTGTTATCTTGAATCTTATTGGCAGCAGTATATTGAAGGAGGAATATAATTGGTTCTCAGCCAATGCCGCTTCCGTATTAGTTATGGGTGATTTTGTAGTTCACGGTGCACTAAGGGAGTAAATTAAAACAATATTAAAGTCTAGATGACACCAATGTCTCATATTGTTCCACCACATGGGACTTCCAATAGAACACTATGCTCAAGTTCTTCGTTGTTCCTCCATGGTCTGCCACAACAGTTCAACTCGCTGGAAATATCTTGAATGGCACACTCCTCGTCAGCCATGAGACTTCTTTAGTATTCGGTGCAGGAGTCGGTAAATAATCCGTAGCCCCCCCAGTCTGGATGACTGGCGACCATGGTCAATGCCGGTACCAGGAATGCCTACATGGCGGTGCAATGCACCTTTAGAAATACTTCGCTGGCTGTACCTACGGAATTGATTTGCGATGCTGCATGGCAAAATAAATTACTTGACACGACGTGTGTGGGTCTCCAATTGTTGGGTGCTTCTTCGTTTTGGAATATTTAGCGGCCTACTCAGGTCGCGGAGACCCCCCCTGTGGAAGTGCGGGTCCGGCGCCATCACGTATACGGCGCAAAGGGAACAATGTGTCATTTTGCGAGGGTGAAAACAGCATGGCAGCAACTTTGTGGGGATACAGAATCCCGCTGTGGATGTTAAAATTGAATTAGGAGACTTGGCAGCGGTACCTACTAAAGAATTATCAGTTTAAAGACTTCAAGTATCAGGGTGCACTGGTCGGGACCTTAACAAACATTGTTTAAGTAATTACCTGTTACGCTGCCTCTCCTCATAAGCCATCCCTGTGAACAAGGGCGGGATGACGCCCGAAACGCGTAGGGGGAAACTGATGGCAAAAAATTGGCTGTACCTACGGAATTGATTTGCGATGCTGCCTGGCAAAATAAATTACTTGACACGACGTGTGTGGGTCTCCAATTGTTGGGTGCTTCTTCGTTTGGAATATTTAGCGGCCTACTCAGGTCGCGGAGGCCCCCCCTGCGGAAGTGCGGGTCCGGCGCCGTCACGTATACGGCGCAAAGGGAACAACGTGTTGTTTTGCGAGGGTGAAAACAGCATGGCAGCATCTTTGTGGGGATACAGCAACCCACTGTGGATGTTAAAATTGAATTAGGAGACATGGCAGAGGTACCTACTAAAGGATTATCAGTTTAAAGACTTCAAGTTCCAGGGTGAACTGAGCGAACACGCCCACAGGGCGGGACCTTAACAATCATTGTTTAAGTAATTACCTGTTACGCTGCCTCTCCTCATAAGCCATCCCTGTGAACAAGGGCGGGATGACACCTGAAACGCGTAGGGGGAAACTGATGGCAAACAATTGGCTGTACCTACGGAATTGATTTGCGATGCTGCCTGGCAAAATAAATTACTTGACACGACGTGTGTGGGTCTCCAATTGTTGGGTGCTTCTTCGTTTGGAATATTTAGCGGCCTACTCAGGTCGCGGAGACCCCCCCTGCGGAAGTGCGGGTCCTGCACCGTCACGTATACGGCGCAACGGGAACAACGTGTCATTTTGCGAGGGTGAAAACAGCATGGCAGCAACTTTGTGGGGATACAGCAACCCACTGTGGATGTTAAAATTGAATTAGGAGACTTGGCAGCGATACCTACTAAAGGATTATCAGTTTAAAGACTTCAAGTACCAGGGTGCACTGAGCGAACACGCCCACAGGTCGGGACCTTAACAAACATTGTTTAAGTAATTACCTGTTACGCTGCCTCTCCTCATAAGCCATCCCTGTGAACAAGGGCGGGATGACGCCCGAAACGCGTAGAGGGAAACTGATGGCAAAAAATTGGCTGTACCTACGGAATTGATTTGCGATGCTGCCTGGCAAAATAAATTACTTGACACAACGTGTGTGGGTCTCCAATTGTTGGGTGCTTCTTTGTTTGGAGTATTTAGCGGCCTACTCAGGTCGCGGAGACCCCCCCTGCGGAAGTGCGGGTCCGGTGCCGTCACGTATACGGCCCAAAGGGAACAACGTGTCATTTTGCGAGGGTGAAAACAGCATGGCAGCAACTTTGTGGGGATACAGCAACCCACTGTGGATGTTAAAATTGAATTAGGAGACTTGGCAGCGGTACCTACTAAAGGATTATCAGTTTAAAGACTTCAAGTTCCAGGGTGCACTGAGCGAACACGCCCACAGGGCGGGACCTTAACAAACATTGTTTAAGTAATTACCTGTTACGCTGTCTCTCCTCATAAGCCATCCCTGTGAACAAGGGCGGGATGACGCCTGAAACGCGTAGGGGGAAACTGATGGCAAAAAATTAGCTGTACCTACGGAATTGATTTGCGATGCTGCCTGGCAAAATAAATTACTTGACACGACGTATGTGGGTCTCCAATTGTTGGGTGCTTCTTCGTTTGGAATATTTAGCAGCCTACTCAGGTCGCGGAGACCCCCCCTGCGGAAGTGCGGGTCCGGCGCCGTCCCGTATACGGCGCAAAGGGAACAACGTGTCATTTTGCGAGGGTGAAAACAGCATGGCAGCAACTTTGTGGGGATACAGCAACCCACTGTGGATGTTAAAATTGAATTAGGAGACTTGGCAGCGGTACCTACTAAAGGATTATCAGTTTAAAAACTTCAAGTACCAGGGTGCACTGAGCGAACACGCCCACAGGGCGGGACCTCAACAAACATTGTTTAAGTAATTACCTGTTATGCTGCCTCTCCTCATAAGCCATCCCTGTGAACAAGGGTGGGATGACGCCCGAAACGCGTAGGGGGAAACTGATGGCAAAAAATTGGCTGTACCTACGGAATTGATTTGCGATGCTGCCTGGCAAAATAAATTACTTGACACGACGTGTGTGGGTCTCCAATTGTTGGGTGCTTCTTCGTTTGGAGTATTTAGCGCCCTACTCAAGTCGCGGAGACCCCCCCTGCGGAAGTGCGGGTCCGGTGCCGTCACGTATACGGCCCAAAGGGAACAACGTGTCATTTTGCGAGGGTGAAAACAGCATGGCAGCAACTTTGTGGGGATACAGCAACCCACTGTGGATGTTAAAATTGAATTAGGAGACTTGGCAGCGGTACCTACTAAAGGATTATCAGTTTAAAGACTACAAGTACTAGGGTGCACTGAGCGAACACGCCCACAGGGCGGGACCTTAACAAACATTGTTTAAGTAATTACCTGTTACGCTGCCTCTCATCATAAGCCATCCCTGTGAACAAGGGCGGGAAGACGCCCGAAACGCGTAGGGGGAAACTGATGGCAAAAAATTGGCTGTACCTACGGAATTGATTTGCGATGCTGCCTGGCAAAATAAATTACTTGACACGACGTGTGTGGGTCTCCAATTGTTGGGTGCTTCTTCGTTTGGAGTATTTAGCGGCCTACTCAGGTCGCGGAGACCCCCCCTGCGGAAGTGCGGGTCCGGCTCCGTCACCTATACGGCGCAAAGGGAACAACGTGTCATTTTGCGAGGGTGAAAACAGCATGGCAGCAACTTTGTGGGGATACAGCAACCCACTGTGGATGTTAAAATTGAATTAGGAGACTTGGCAGCGGTACCTACTAAAGGATTATCAGTTTAAAGACTTCAACTACCAGGGTGCACTGAGCGAACACGCCCACAGGGCGGGACTTTAACAAACATTGTTTAAGTAATTACCTGTTACGCTGCCTCTCCTCATAAGCCATCCCTGTGAACAAGGGCGGGATGACGCCCGAAACGCGTAGGGGGAAACTGATGGCAAAAAATTGGCTGTACCTACAGAATTGATTTGCAATGCTGCCTGGCAAAAATAAATTACTTGACACGACGTGTGTGGGTCTCCAATTGTTGGGTGCTTCTTCGTTTGGAATATATATATATATATATATATATTGCACTCTCAGTAGTATTACATTTTTAGGACAGTCGTCCATTTAAGCGAACTTGATATAATGAAGGAATGCCCTGGAAAAAAAAAAGCTAATTTCAAGCTTTAGAAATTCAATCGAGGGGACACTCTGGGAGCCACAACATGTGAACAAAAGGTGGTTCTGTCGGAAAACTTCTGTATTGCTTTATTAATTCAAAAAGAGTCCAAAGATCAGTGGTACTCGAGCAGCTTTACTTCCAATGAGATACAGTAAATTCTGCACAATGGTTTTGAGAAAGCATTTCATTATAAAATATATACTGTGTCACATCTCACTAAGGAGGCAATGCTCTGTGGTGAACAACCTTCACCATGAAACCGTCACCCCGCATGTTGTTACAACGCGGTCGTTGTAACAACGCATACCATTACCCCGCAAGTCGTAACAACGACTTGCGGAGGGGGGAAGAAGGTGTTCGATTTAAAATCCAACACCTTCCCTACTGTCCGCACAGACTGGAGTTGGAATAGTAAATTATACTATTCCAACATCCAGCGCCCCCTCCGCAAGTCGTTGTTACGACTTGCGGGGTAATGGTATGCGTTGTTACAACGCGGTCGTGGTAACGACCGCGTTGTAACAACATGCGGGGTGACAGGCTGCGGAATTGTGAGGCAAATTCATGCTCTATACATAGTGTGCAAAGTGTTCAATCAATCAAGCAATCAATCAATCAAGCCATTTATAAAGCACATCAGCTACAATGAAACGGGAGCTGTTTCCAAGCTGGGGCTGTGAGATAAGAGAATGACGCCCCTCCCTACTTCTTGTGTCTGATTCTCGCGACCTTTACTAGAATGACATCCGTCGAACGGGGGGTTCCGGTCTGCTGATGATGCCCACGGCCAGACTGGAAATGCAAACCAGGATTTCGGAGCAGGGCATTGCTGACAGGCAGTGGAGAGGAGGGAGAGCAGTAACTCTCACGAGGTGAACTTTTAAACTGAATGCGGTTTTTAAAAGAAAGAAGAACCCTTTTTTTCCATGTTGGATGATGTGCACTAAAGAACATTTGAATACTCACCGTGCACACAGGGCCAATTACCGTCAACCAATGACGCCAGTGTGCAGTTGTAAAGGAAAAAACGATGAGCATTTACTCCATGCTTACGTGGATGGAGAAGATATTTGCACTTTTATACCGAGAGCCAACACGGAACTTCCATATTGAGAAAGACATTTGTATTCCGAAACGCGTCTCTGGGTAACTGTTTTTTATTTAAATAAAGTTCATTGCTCTACCCTCCCTGGAGTGCAAGGACTCTTTTTTAAGAGAAGGAGGAGCTTGGTGTATATTTGGCGCGTAGCGGTAGCGTCATCCTTGCACCACCTGTTTTCTGGCGCAGAATGGCAGACCGGCAAAGGTAGATGGAGTGTTGCAGCATCCGTTCTGTCCACCACTGCGGGTTCCTTCTATCACACACTCAGCCTTCTCAGAAGAGTGTTTCCCATGCTACCTCCCTCTACGAGAAAAACACCGATACAAGCTCTAGTGTTAAGCCGTCTGGACTACTGCAATGCACTGCTAGCCTCGGCCAGGGAGGCTTCATTAAACAAGCTGCAGGTGGTCCAGAATACGGCAGCCCGACTAGTAGAAAACGCCCCCCCCAGAACGGCCTCCACACCACTTCTCAACAAACTGCATTGGCTCCCCGTGAGAAAGCGGGTGAAATTTAAGATATACTGCACAGTCTTTAAAGCCCTTAATGGCCTGGGGCCAACCTACCTATCGGACAAACTGCTAAAATACACCCCCTCCCGGTCCCTTCGATCAGGCTCCAAGCTACTTCTTTGTACTCCAAGAATCAAAAAGGCTCGGTCGGGTGGCAAAGCATTTACTTACCTTGCCCCAACCTTCTGGAAAGAACTCCCCCGCCAATTACGTGATTGCCAGAGCCTTCCCCTCTTCAGAAAATTGCTAAAAACCTATCTCTACTGAGGCCCACTTGTCTGACTTTACCTGCTGTCCTAGCGCAGGGATACCCCTGACGGGGTAATTCGGGCGCTATACAAACTAATAAATATCAAATATCCGTTCAGCCCCCCGGACCTGACACCATGGCAGGGTGTGAAACGAGGTCAGAGGTGCCTGCCAACGCTGCGGGAGGTGAACGATCTCAGAAGCTTGAACAGGCGGACACTTTGCAATCCAGCCCGTGGCAGCCTGCCTTTAACTTCAGGATTTCGGAGCAGGGCATTGCTGACAGGCAGTGGAGAGGAGGGAGAGCAGTAACTCTCACGAGGTGAACTTTTAAACTGAATGCGGTTTTTAAAAGAAAGAAGAACCCTTTTTTTCGTTGTCGGATGATGTGCACTAAAGAACATTTGAATACTCACGGTGCACACAGGGCCAATTACCGTCAACCAATGACGCCAGTGTGCAGTTGAAAAGGAGAAAACATTGAGCATTTACTCCATGCTTACGTGGATGGAGAAGATATTTGCACTTTTGGACCGAGAGCCAACACGGAACTTACAGATTGAGAAAGACATTTTTATGTCGAAACGCGTCTCTGGGTAACTGTTTTTTATTTAAATAAAGTTCATTGCTCTACCCTCCCTGGAGTGGATTGCACTCTCAGTAGTCCTACATTTGTAGGCCAGTCGTCCATTTAAGCGAACTTGATATAATGAAGGAATGCCCTGAAAAAAAAAAGCTAATTTCAAGCTTTAGAAATTCAATCGAGGGGACACTCTGGGAGCCACAACATGTGAACAAAAGGTGGTTCTGTCGAAAAACTTCTGTATTGCTTTATTAATTCAAAAAGAGTCCAAAGATCAGTGGTACTCGAGCAGATTTACTTCCAATGAGATACAGTAAATTCTGCACAATGGTTTTGCGAAAGCATTTGATTATAAAATATATACTGTGTCACATCTCACTAAGGAGGCAATGCTCTGTGGTGAACAACCTTCACCACGAAACCGTCACCCGCATGTTGTTACAACGCGGTCGTTACCACGACCACGTTGTAACAACGCATACCATTACCCCGCAAGTCATAACAACGACTTGCGGATGGGGGAAGAAGGTGTTGGATTTTAAATCCAACACCTTCCCTACTGTCCGCACAGACTGAAGTTGGAATAGTAAATTATACTATTCCAACATCCAGCGCCCCCCTCCGCAAGTCATTGTTACGACTTGCGGGGTAATGGTATGCGTTGTTACAACGCGGTCGTGGTAACTGACCGCGTTGTAACAACATGCGGAGTGACAGGCTGCGGAATTGTGAGGCAAATTCATGCTCTGTACATAGTGTGCAAAGTGTTCAATCAATCAAGCAATCAATCAATCAAGCCATTTATAAAGCACATCAGCTACAATGAAACGGGAGCTGTTTCCAAGCTGGGGCTGTGAGATAAGAGAATGACGCCCCTCCCTACTTCTTGTGTCTGATTCTCGGGACCTTTACTAGAATGACATCCGTCGAAAGGGGGGTTCCGGTCTGCTGATGATGCCCAGGGCCGGACTGGAAATGCAAACCAGCCCTGGCAATTAACTCGGGCCAGCGGGGGTGGAGGGAGGCAGTAACAAAACCAGCCCCCCACCAGTCCAAAACCAGCCCCCACCCTTCCAGCCCACCGGGAAAACTCAGTCCGGCCCTGATGAGGCTGCTGTCTTACAGTAAGGTAGTGGGGGCCAGTACCATGAAAAGCTATCCTTGACCGGCAGTCAATGGAGCTCCTTCAGGTGGGGAAAAGTTGATGACTGTCTGGGGATCTTTTAGAGTAGCATGGCTGCTGCAATTTTGTACAACCTGCAATCTCTTGAGCAGGTAAGAGGACAAGCCAAAGTACAGAGTATTAGCGTAATCAATGCGAGAGCATGGATCACTGTTCTCTGCACCTGAAAAGGAAGCAGGCCCAAAACGTTTTTTTAAAAGATTTTAGCAAAACCAAGCATGAGCCAACTACTGAACAGATCTGAGAAACCATAGGTGAAGATCAATCCTAACACCTAAATCACAAGGCAAAGTGGTGGGAGGGAGTGCGTTGGCCCACTCCTCCTAACAATCTGGGCCCCAGTCCAGAGAAGGAGATACAAATAGCAAAAGTTCAGTTTTTCCAGTGCTGCACTGAAGGTTGCTGGTCCTTTTCCACTCAAGAAAATTCTTAAAGGCAATACATGCCTCTGGAGTATCGTTATCCATAGAAAGTCTAAGCTGAGTATCATCAGCAGACAATTCAATCTAGACCCTAAAAGATTCAACTTATGGGTCCAGAGGACCCATGTAAATGTTACAAAATTGAGGCCTGGAGTAGCGGAACTGGAAACGAATGCCGGCGGCTGGCGGGACAGTGAAGGCAGACGCATTTGCTGCCCCTTGGCGGTTTGGAGCAAACCGGCGCAGGAGAGGCCTAGAGGAGCAGAGCTGGGACCGCACGCCAGCGGCTGGCGTGAGTGTGAAGGGTGGTGTGCCGCCGAGCAACTCTCGATTGCAGCTGCTTCGAGCAAGAAAGCCTGGATCTTGGTGAGGTGAGAGAGGCACAATAGTGACGGTCAAGCGTCGTGCCCCCCGGTAGCCCCGTTGGGTGAAAGTTCCGGGCGGTGGGCACTGTGACACAGCAGGGAAGGGCACACAGCAGCCCTATTTAGCAGCGGACTGAGTCCACCCCGCTGAGAATAAAAGAGTCATGCCGGAGCGGGACTCAGCGGACTTGCCCCATAGAGGTACCAAGTGTTGGGGACAGAGGCCCATGTGCGAAGCAAGGAGAACGCGTGTAGCTGCTACCAGGGGCCAGAGAGCGGGGGTGCCTTGTATTCCCGGAAGAACAGGAAAGAGGTAGCACTGAGATTCAGGGTGCGAGTGATTGTGCCCAAAGCTTGGAGCTGGAAGGACAGCTAGCTTTACACAAACTCCAGACGGAAGTGGCCCGGATTCCCCGACTCGGAGCCTTTGGTGGCGGAGGTCACATAATAAAGCCCCAATAAAGCATTCAGAATAAAGCCGATAGAAGCCTGTAGAGGGTGTGGAGCTAAGCCGGGGAAAGACAAGCACCAATGCGGGTCTTTATAGACCTATCTCACTCCTGAATGTTGACTGGAAGCTGCTAACCAGGATACCGGCAGCTCGTTTGGGTCCGCTGATGCCAGGATTAGTTGAGCCAGATCAAGCGGGGTTTATTTAATCCAGGCAGTTTGCAGACAATACAAAAAGGATCCTTCACTTGATAGACAAGGTCGCTCGTAAGAAGGGCAAAGCCATGCTACTTTCTATAGATGCGGAGAAGGCCTTCGATCGGGTCTATTGGCCCTACCTTATTGAGACATTGGCTCACTTCGGTTTGGGAGAGAGATTTTGAGCTTAAGTGCTGAGTGGTTATGATTCTCCAGTGGCCATGGTCAGGGTAAATGGACACAGTTCACAACGCTTCCTAATTAGGAGGGGCACATGCCAGGGATGCCCTTTGTATCCCCTCCTGTTTGCCCTGTATATGGAGCCCTTTTCTCAGAGGGTGAGGGATAATCCAGGGGTGAAGGGGGTGAATTTCGGAGGGAATGTGCATTTAATCACTCTTTATGCAGACAACATATTGGTTGCTCTAGGGGAACCGGCAAGGTCACTCCCGGGCTACTTTGATGAAGCTCAACAATTTGGAGAGGTCTCGGGGTTTCATATAAATATCTTTAAATCCCAGGCGTTAGACCTGACAGTTGCGCCCGAGACCCGGGAGAATATATCAGATGCATTCCCCATCACTTGGGACCCGCAAGATACTTCCTATTTGAGTCTACAAATTGCCCCGACAATAGAGGAAGTATCGAGATTAAACTACCAAGATCTATTGCGGAGAGTGAAGGGGGATTTGTCGCGATGGAAATTGCACCCATTGTATTGGCTTGGGAGGATTGCAGCTACTAAAATGACAATATTACCCAAAATATTATATCTGTTCCAGACCCTCCCAATTCAGCCTCCAAATGGAATGTTGGGTCAATTGCAGAGAGAATTGCAACAGTTCATCTGGGCGGGTAAGTAACCCAGACTCAGCCGAGAGTGTAGTTGGGAGCAAACGTCGCGGGGAGGGCTGGGTGTCCCGTGTTTGCTTCGATATTATAGAGTGGCCCAACTTAGGTATCTGGTGGAGTGGTCGAGACCAGAGTCTGAAAAGCGGTGGCTTTTTATGGACAAGGCCATGGCACGCACAGATCTCTGGAAGATCCCATTCCTGACACGCTCACACTGTCCCACCAATCTCTACTTGTCTATGATTACATCCTCTACACTACAGGCTTGGGATGCGGTGGCTACTTCTAAAGAACTGACTTCCTTTCCTTCCTCCTCACTCCAGTGGTAGGGAACGGAGAGTTTCCCCCAGGATTAGATGCCAGGGGATTTGGGGCTAGGCAGGGGCCGGAGTGCCGTTCCATTGGCCATTTTTTTGATGTAGAGGGCCTTATACTCCTGGATGATCTACAGAGAGATAGGACCCCACGTAAGGCAGAGAGATTCAGATACACGCAGATTAGACTTTGGCTTTCACAGCCCTCAATAAGGGATGCAGCGCGACGCACCCTAACCTCCTTTGAGAAATGGCTGATTCCCAAAGCTACAGACTGGGGCTTGATTACAGAACTATATGGGAATCTAAGAGGAGAGGGGGAGAACTCAAAAACACCCTCGCCGCTCAGATGGGAGAAAGAGGTGGGCAGACAACTCTCCCCGAAGGAATGGCTAGACGTTTTCTATAGGACACGACATGCTACATCAAAAATGGCTAGTATCGAGACGGCAACAAAAATAGTCTCATATTGGTACCTTACACTCAAGAGATTACATCAGATACAACCAGAACGTAGTGACAGGTGTTGGCAGGGCTGCAGTACACTGGGAACATTGTTGCATATACTGTGGGAGTGTCCCAAGTTATCGCAATTCAGGGAGGAGGTCTTAAATGATATCAACATGCACTTTGACACCCAATTGCCAAGGTTTCCTACCTTCATAGTGCTGGGACTCCCTAATCCACTCACATACCCGTTACGCTCCAGAAGAGAGAGACATATAGCATTCACTCTGGGCGCAACACATCTACCTATACTAGCACTTTGGGGGTCGGGAAAGACACCAACTAGAATAAACTGGGTACACAGGCTTTGGCATATTCTAGGGATGGAGAGACTTTCCTTAATCTTGGCACAGCAAGACGACGCATATCAGGACCTATGGAAGCCCTTTCTTAGCTTATTATCACAAGAATTTACTGAACTTACCTGTCCTAAATATTTGCGTCTATTACGACTTACGACCCAAACATAGTGCTTCTGATAGGGAGTAATCAGGCAGTAATTGAAATGCTGTATGGTCCCGGCCCTCTTCCTTTTTCTTCCTTGTTTTTGCTTCTACTGTGGTGGTTGTTGATTTGATGCTTATGTACCCAGAACAGGGGGAGGGTGAAGGAGCAGAGGGAGGGGAGGGGTGTTAAAATATACACCGTTGGTCTGATAAATGGCATATGGATTTGTATTTTGTAAGTGGAATGTCAGATTCTTGGTTTCAATAAAACAGATTTAAACCTAAGAGGATGGTTTGAGACACACTGTTAAAGGCCACAGATGGATCCAGTAAGACTAAGCAGCCTGTTCATAGGAGTCCAGAACCTCCACAAGTGCTGTCTCTGTACTGTGTTGTGGTCTTAAACCCGATTGTGAAGAATGTAATCAGTTGCCCTGTTATAAATAAGAGGACAACTGGGTATTAATCAGTTTTTCAAGCATCTTCGAAGCGGCTGGAAGTAAAGAAATAGGCCCAAAATTGGCCAATTGGGTCCTGTCCACTGAAGGATTTTTTTTAGCAAAGGAACCAACTTGGCCTCTTTCCAGCAAGATGGAACCATGACCCATAGAATAGATGGATTAAAAAGCTGGTTAAAATTGGGATTAATTGTTTTAACAACAGCTGCTGGGATGTGGAGAGGACGAGGGTCGTCTGGTGAGCCAGACTTGTAAATGACAATAGCTCGTTCGAACTCAACAAATGTGATCTTCAAAAATTCACACAGCTTTTCTGTGACTATTCTCTTGGCACCTATTGGTCTTATCTCTGCGCTGGAGGGGACCAGATTTATTTCCAATCTGGCAACAATTTTGATGATCTTATCCTCGAAAAAATTTGAGAGTTCCTTGCACAATCCTGCAGAAGTTGTAATTGACTGCAAAATGGACGCTGGATGGAGAAAGTGCTTAACCATATTAAAAATTTCTCATGGACTATTAACAACTTTTGAGAAATTGGGTTGTTGGTTGGCTGGGGTGTGAGCACTGGTCAAGCAACAGCCACAATCCCTCGTAGAGTGAACCATAAAAAGTCACTAAATTAACCTGCGATTAACCTTGGGTAGCTTGGCATAAAAAGCAGTCATGCTTACCTTAGAGGCAATGTGTGAAGTATTTATGTAACACACAAACAGCAACAAAGTGAAAACACAACACAAGAAAAATCGAAAATAAATTTAGAAAAATAGAGTAAATAATAAATTATTTGACACCACCATGACTAAAATCCTATCAGAAAAGTTATGAATTTCTAAGGTTTTAAGTAAAAACTAACGCCTAAAAGATCAAAGCGCAAACTGTGGATATCTAGTCGCACAAGACCGGGTCAAAGTCACAAAATATGGCCGACCGCGATGGCGCACGGTTCGGATACCAGAAGTGATTGGGTCCGGTCAGCTGTTACCTTCGGACATAGAAAAAGGTCTGTGAAAAATGTTCTGAGAGGGTAAGGCTACAGGAGATGTCCGAGGAGGGAGAGTCATAATCAGATAGCCTTGGATCAATGTTGTGGTGAAGTTTCTAGGTTCAGTCTTAGTCTCTGAAATGGAAGACGATAATCTCCAGTGGGACGAGGTAGAGGTCTGTAGCCGAAGACAGTTCCACGAGGCCGGATACCCCTTTGGCGAAGCACCGCAGAAACAGATTTGCTGCTGCAGAGATCTACATAGTGAGAGAAGCCACAAATTGAATCCGACTGGTGATACACCTCAGGTGAATCAGCGAGCAGGTTCGTCCCGGTCTCCTCCTGGTTCTCAGAGCAGTTTTTAGCCAACAAAAATTCCCCACTTTGAGTTTTGGCTATCTGTCACCTTCAGCACCACTTCCAAGGGTTTAGGACTGGTGGAGTACCACTGGGTGGGTCAAGACTCACTTAGGCTGGGTTCAAGTATGGGTCTAAGGTGAAGGGAGCCATTTGTGTCCCTAAGACTCAGATCAAGAGGCCAGCAAACTAGCTCTTTGGAGTCACTCTGATGGTCTTGGGTTCTAGTTGCAAGTCCAGTCCTTCTTCCTCAGGCAAGAGGGCAGCAGGAAGGCAGCAGTTCAGCAAGGCAGCAGCAGGTCAGCAGTCCAGCACTCTTTCTGCGCCTTAGAGAACTTCTCCCTCGTGGGTCCTCCATCTGCTTGCCATCCAGCAAGCTCTGGCACGTCACCAAGGGAGGCAATGTCCTCCCCGATACGTTCTGGGGCAGCCTCCTTCGGCGCCACATCCACCGGCCCGTGAGACATTTAAGGGCTGGTTTTCCACACCCCTTGCCCTTCCCTCTATTTGCAGCTGTCTGGGCCATTGTCCCAGACTCCAGACCTCTCTGACTCCCCTTCCTGGTCACACAAACCCACTCAGGCAACCCCAACATTTCCAGGTGTGACCTGAGCTCCACTTCTTTCAAGGCAGTGTGCTCTAGATTACTCCCTAACATAATGTCTACAAGCATGGCAAGGCTCACAGCAACTTTCAGAAGACCTAAGACCCCCCTTCAAAGGAAATCAGAGCCACAGGGTAGGAGCTCTTCCTGTTGTCTGCTTCTGCAACCGGGTGCAATGTATTAGAAATCACTTGCTCTGAGGACACCAGCTGACACCTGATAGTAGTCATACTGGCTCCAGTGTCCCTCAGAGCCTCCCCCCTATGCCTATTGATGGTGTCCCAGTGCCTTTACTTGGAAGTATTGGATAGCATGTGGGCTTTGGGCACCATCTCCTTGTCACCCAGGGACACTAGGGTAACCTCACTGGTCTCCCCTACAATAACTGGGGCCATCTCCTCCCCCAGCACTCTGCTAGCCAGCTCCAGGTTCCACCAACCACTAGGGCGCTCTGCCTGCTTGGAGCATTTGGGATCACCCTTGGTGTGCCCATACCCAAAACACTCATAGAACTTGGGCACAAACCTGTCAGTGTTCTTATCAAGGAAGCTTTTTTCTGGTGGTCAGATTGGGATTGGGACTATTTCCCTTGAGAACTGTTTTCAGGGCCTGGAGAGTACTTTTTCTTGTTTTTGTCCCCCCCCTCTTTATTCTGGTGGGAACCCTGACCAGCCTTTTAGGAATCTCACCCAGTTACCTTTTTGGACACTCTGGTGCTGACCCAGAGGACCGCCTCCTCAGGAAGCTTCTTGGGGCCACTCAGCTTGCTGTCTACCAGGTGTTGGTGTAGCTTTGTAACACATGCATTGAGCATGTGCTCCCTCAGAACTAGGTTTTACAGCCCAAAATGTCCACTTTGCTGCCCCTCACCCAGTCCTTCAAGTGCTCTGCTGGAATAATCTAAGAAGTCTATCTAAGAAGTCAAAACAGGTATTGAGCATGTGCTCCCTCAGAATCAGATTGTACAGCCCAACAAAGTCATCCATTTTGCTGCCCTTCACCCAGTCCTTCAGTGCCTTTCTGGAATAATCTAAGAAGTCCACCCAGGGCTGGATTGGGAGTTTGTGACTGTTCCTGAACTGTGACGGTATTTCTCAGTGGTCAGCCAAAATTTGGAAAGAAGAATGGTCTTCATAGGGGCATATGTGGTCTGGTCCTCTACCTCAAGTGTAAGGAATGTGTCCATCCCCACTGTGGGCATGTACCTGCACAAGCTACCCCCCTCCCCCCAAATACTACTTTGGGACCTTGTGTACCCTTCAGAGCTACTTCATATGCTGAGGACCATTCACCAATATCATCTCCCATCACATAGCTGGGCAGAAGGCCACCCTAAGGCTGACAGGTCTAACACTACTGAAAGTATTTTCAGATAAATAATTAAATGGAGTCTCTCTTATTAACCCATGATAAAGCTTAGGTTCCATAATGTACTTCTCCTTGTCCTCTTGAGAATATTGCTTTCTTCAGAGCTTTTCCAATATCTTTCACCATTTCCTCATTTCTGCAAGCTCGGTGTGAACCAAGGAGCAGAGAGATGGCCTGTACGTTTGCCTCAAATGTTTTTGGGGACCACCTTATTTGCCTTCTCCAAAAGCCACAGATTAGTGGCTGAAACATCGGCTCAAAATGGGGGTAGAGCTGACTATTAGAGATTCCATCTATGATACCTTGGCCTTCGACCATCCCAGAAAGTGGCTAACATTTATCTAAATGTTCCTACCTGTTGGGGTGATGTCCCTGCCCCAAGTGAAGTAAATAAGGTGTGGTCTGATCATAGGATAGCCTGAACCTTTTGAACTTCAACTTCCCTATTGGAGAAAATGAGGTCCAAGATATTACCTGCCTGATGAGTCAAACAGGTAACATATTGATGCAGGTTGAGAGATCCTAACTTCTCTAAAAGAGCAGTCACCTGAGCATCCATAGCACTGTCAATGTGCATATTAAAGTCCAGAAGAAGTGTAAAGTTTGAGAACTGCAATAAATAAAGAGCATAGCGTCATCTAAAGTGTTAAGAAAATCACCCCTATATCCTGGGGCAGGTACACCGATGCCCCTACAACGGAAAATGTTGGCGATGTTGAAATACAGAACCCTAAGGTCTCTGCTCCTTCAAGATCAGCCAAGGGAAAAGTAGAGAATTTGAAACTGTTATTAAACACAATAGCTTTCCCTCCCCCTCTGTCACCCACTCTTTCTACATGGACCAGGAAATGATAATCTAGTATGGCTAATGCAATATCTGGGGCAGAGCAATAATTGATCCAGGTCTCTGTCAAGAATAATAGATCAATCTGTTCCTTACTGAGCAGACCAAAAATATTGAAGGAATTCATATGTAGCGACCAAACACTAAGCAAAATCGCAACTATCTCATAGTGAACCCCACCTCTGCCTTATTTTCAGACTAGGAGCCAGTGACCTCCTCTTAGTAATCTCAACGCACGCCAAATGAGCCCCACCCTCACCGTAAGCACTGAGCAACAGATCTCGAACTACTTGCAGCCCATCCTTGCAGGTCAGCAGCCCCAGACTTAATAGCTCCTCTGCAGAGTAGTAGAATCTAGAGTCAGGGTGTGAGGCTGGCCAGCAGCATGACTGGCGCTAGATGAGGGTTGGGCGCGGACAGGCACAGATGGGCTTGTCTTTTGTGCTTCTTTGCCGCACTAGTGGCAAGTCCGCCACCAGTGGATAGTCCGCGGCATGTCCACGCTACAGTTCAGGTTATAAGAGTGAGCATCCCCTCCTGAACAACTAGAGTGATACCGGCCACAAATGGCAGTGCTTCAGGGTCATAAATGGCTGCCAAATCTAATACTGTTTAAAAAACAGCCCCCGCATTAAAAACCTCCCCACCCATGTCGAGCCACAAAAAAAGTTAATAAATTGCAGGTTCGAATTCATGTGCAATCCAGACACAATTAAAAATTCTGACAAATCAGCAAATTTGGCATATGATAGTCCTGTGGTCAAGGTAAGTGAGAACCCTCTTAGCAGCACGCCTGCACTACGGTTATGGTTATAAGGGGAGCGTGCATCCCTTCCCGAATAACTAGAGTGCTGACCACCAAAAATGGTGGTGCTTCAGAGTCAAAAATGGCCGCCACATCTAATACTATATAAAAAACGTCCTCTCCCTTTAAAAACCTCTCCACCGATGTCGAGTCAGATAAAAATGTAATAAAAAGTTTAAATTCATGCAGGCTCAAATTCATGTACAATAAAAAATGTGTGCACATCAGCAAATTCAGCTTCTAAGAACCCTGTGGTGAAGGTAACTGAGAACCATCTCATGAAGTGACTAGAGTGCATGTGTGAAAATATATTCAATGTTGGAGCTCTTTAGGATTCCCTTGGGTAGGCTGTCCAACCACAAGTTGATTTTAGTTATAGGTTGGTTAAAGGATCAAATCAGTTTTTATTACGCCAGCCCAAGCCTATGGTACAAACTGTGTTCATCGTTGACGTTTCAACCTCATATAGTATATGACAGTGAATCTTAACCTTTTGACTTCTGTGGACCCCCTCTTAAACATTTCTGGAATCTGAGGACTGCCACTGAACCATTATTGAAATCAGGGGACCCCACACCGAGTCATTATTGGAAGCCCCGGACCTCGCCAAAGCAATTTTGATGATTTTAACCACAAAACAATAAACAAAAATATTGAAACAAGCATTCATCAAACAAATACACACATAATGAAATGTTGTATTTAATTCACAAACAAATGTAAAAAAAAATCAAAAATGTTATTTAATTGTAAATACTGTATTCTGTTAGTTGCACTTACACTGCTCCCATTAATCAATCTGAGGATACCAACTTAATTTTTAGCCTCCAATTTCAAATTCCTTCACGCATACAGAGCATTTTAACATTTTCAATATTACAATTTGCATTCGCGGACCCCCTGAGTAGGTGTCACGGACCCCCAGGGGTCCCCGGGCCGCCGGTTGAGAATCATTGAAATGCAGCATTTGCATCTTGTGTGGGGTCTTCCTCAGGACAATGTGTGGAGACACACCAATTTCTAGTGGGGAAGTGCATGCTTCTAAAAACCTGAAGTGCGGTACTCTCCAAAAGGCTGCTAGTCACTTTGGATACGTGAACAGTTTATGCGCATACTCATCCTCTTTTGCACAGACCACTTTAATATTTGTATAATGCACATGCCACTTTGATGCACAAGTCCATTTGTAAAGTAGATTTAAGAATGAGATTTAACAATTTAGCAATGGGACAAATGGGTCCTCATTCATATACTATGTTTAATGTGAACAGTGATTCGAGAAGTTTGGGGCAGCTGATAATTTAAAATTTAGACATGAAGTAAATGTATATTGAGCACGCTCATACACAAAATGTGATCTTTGGTATGTCAAGGAAGCTGCAATTGTTAGTGCAATAAATTGATAAAGGGAATAATGGAGTAATTGCCAATTTGATATGTGCATGTCACTTCAATAGGGTCAATGTGACAACCTGGTGAAATACAAGAACCTCGTCATGAGGAGGATGATCTGGTGAATGGCATGAAGTTAGTGGTATACGATTACAGAAGTGCCTTATAGTTCACACCTTATATGCATATGCATTATGGCCTCCCCAAAAGACACATACATAGAATGGTGATAACGTATTATTGTAACATACAATATGAATAGGGAGACAATGGTATGTGCTTTATTTTTCATCAAAAGATAGATTACATATGCACGTGCCACGTTAGGACATATTGGGCCTGATTCACAATGGTAAACTTACACTTTTGTGTAAGTTTATGATGTTTTGCAATTCAACAAAGAATTAGTTGTATCTTTACGACTGAGGAGGCTACACACTCAAGACGGAAACTCTGCACATAAAAATGATAGGAAATTGTAATCCTCATTAAGGATAGTAATCCTTATTAAGTTCTCTTAGGAGAGATAGTATTTTGCTTTTTCAACTGTAATTTTGTATACATGTGTACTGTTATGACTGTATGCCATATGGTTGCCTTGTGGAAACCTTACACTCAGTGCAATTGGCTTAAATTGGTTACGGTGACAAGCCAATGATAAAGGTATATGCCTAATTATTCATTAAGAAAGGTTAATATAAAGGCAGTTGGTCTGACATATTGACTGTGAGAAACATATGTTAAAGTCAAGTGGCATTTAAGGGTGGACTAAATTAAAGTCTACAGTTGCTTTGTTATATGGAATCTCACAGATTACTTTAACAGACAAAGATTTTTGGCATTGGTTACGACCTCTGACAAACCATGAGTATAGAAGCGCTGCACAGTGCAAATTCTTGTTAAACCCTATTAGGAGGGATACTTTTCTCACTTTGCCAACTGTAATTGTTTATACATTTGCAATTCTATGACTGTATGCCTGATGGTTACTTTGTGGCAAAGCTTATGCTCAGTACAGTAGGCCTGAGTTGATTATGGTGGCCAGCCAGTGATAACAGGCACATGCTTGTTTGGTGTGCAGGGAAATGTTATGCCTGAGGCCATAGTCTGGGCTGTTTATTATGAAATGTTATCACAAAGGCAGCCAGAAAGCATGGCTTATTTATTGTGAAAAACATATGGTAAAACCAGGAGGCCTCTAAGAAAGGAGCTTCTCTGCACTTCTGTAGACCTTGGCTGTATATAGTGTCAAGCTTTTGGTAAAGTGAACTTATCGATTCATTGGGAAAAGTTATGTCAGATTCCTTACGTGTGGTCTGTTTATAATGAAAAGTTATGACAAAGATATGTAGATCTAACCTTACTTATTTATTGTGAAAAGTGTGTGTCGAAGGCAAACAGATTTTAAGGGTGGATTGCTATGACACTGTGCTAATACCAGTAGGTAGGCATTTTGTTACATGTAATCTAACAGATTACTGTAGTAGGCAAGGGTTTTGGTACTGCTGACCCACCTGAACAAAGCATGGGTATAGATGATTTTTAAAATGGTGATCCTATTAGGCTCTGTTACTATGAGTTTGATATTGTTTTGGAAACTATATTTTGCACATATTTGCACTTTTATTATGATATACCTGATGGTTGCCTTGTGAGAAGACTTATGAACCAACACAATAGATCTGAGTTGCTTATGGTGACAAGCCAATGATAAAGGTGATAGGCTTGATTGTTTCTAATGAAAAGTTACGATAAAGACAGTAGACCTGACAAGTTAATTGTGACAAGCAAGTGTTAAAGTCAATAGTCATTTACAGGTAGAATCTCACAGATGTACAAATGTAGGCAAGCATGTTGGTGCTGTTAGCCCCTCTGACACACTGTGGGCATATCTCCTTTAAAGAGAAATAGTATTTTGCGTTTCCAACTGTAATTTTGTATAAAATGTTGTTTTAGATTCCAACGTTGTTGAGATGGTCTATCTCTTTGCAAGGGTTAGCTTTTATAGTGGAGCACAGAGCCATACTGAGCCACAGGAATGCTGATGGACTTTCCAACCAGTTTTCCCAATCTGACATCCAAACCTCTCCAGGTTAGGAATTAGTTTACATTCTGAAAGGGGTGTCTACTGGGACAGAAAAGTCCCTTGCAGGAAAATTGATGTGTACCCCCTTCCCTGAGTACTCCAGCTGTTGTGATATCTGGATCTTTGGTAACAATTGTTTCTATGGGCAAATACGGATCATGCGCGTGCACCATTACCTAGGCCTGTTCCATGGATTGCTGTCTTGCTAAGGACCGGAATGTCACTTTTAACGACGTTCCTGTGGCGATAGGGGCTTTGCCTTATTTACAAGGTGGTGTTAAGCCACTTAACGTGGCTTAACGCCACCTTGTAAATAAGGCACACTTCCACGCTATACTTAGAGTGAAAGGGGTGGGCAATGGGTGTTGTGGTGGGCGTTTCGCCGCAACACGCATTGATTTTGATGCTGCCCCCTATTTACAAGGGTGGTGTAAATAGGGGGCAGCGCCAAAAATAAGACCAGGGAAACCCTGGTCTTAACATGGTGAAACGAGGAGAAATGCTTTATTTCTCCTCATTTTTGCTGTTTCCATGTGTGCTGCATTGTGCAGCACACATAGAAACCGCAAAACACCAAGAATTAAAGAAGTGATGATGTGCAACTTCTACATGTGCTGCACAATGCAGCACACATAGCAGATACAAATCGCCATTTGTGATTGTTTATGTGCAGGAAAGGACACATTCCTGCACCTAAACAATCTTTCCCCCAATGCAGGCACCCTTGCACTATGGTGCAAGGGTGCCTGCATTGGCGCTAGGCAGCTTAATTTAGCGCCAGCGCTAGGGGAAACACAGGGGTGCGATGTATCTTTGTAATTACGGCGCATCCCTGTGTTTTCAGAATGGCGGAGTGTGGCGTTAGCAAATTTTGCTTAATGCCATGCTCCGTTATAACTGTTTGAAGTGATGCATAAATACTTTACGCATTGCCTCTGAGTTAAGCTGCTTTGTGCCAAGCTACCTGAAAGTTAAGCACAGGTTAATCTGGGGTTTGCTTGTGAATTCACCCTGGCAGGAATTGTGGTTACTGTTTGAGTAGGGTTTTATCCCCCTCAATCGGTAACCCAATTTCTTACATTGGACACAGTGGTGGGATTTGTGCAATGCCATACAGTGATATGGTGCATTACTAAAATCCAAGAAAAAATAACTTGATACCAATTCAAGTTCTTTTAAATTCTCCCTGATTTGCTCTTTTTGCTTTTTCAAAATTCACTCACATCTGCCTAACTGTGTTTCTGACTATGTCTTCAGAAATGGAATTTGAGCACCTTAACCTGGAGAGCTACATTGTGGTTGAGCTGAAACAATTTTGTAAGGAAAGGGGAGGTTCAGAAAGCTCTGAGGGCCTGGGCAGAAGTTCACCAGTTGACAGCAACAGACAAGGAATGAGGAGGGTAATATAGAGGAGCAGGATCAGGGCCCGGACACCAGCCCTGAAATGCAGCAATAAGGAGAAGGGGATGACTTGACCCCTGAATTGGAACTCCCTGCCAGAGCGGAGAGTGTGTCTTCACACAGCCTCTCCCCAGAGGAGCTGGCAGACAGGAAGGCAGAGAGGGAGCTTCAGCTACAGATGGCCAAACTCAAGATGGAGATGGATGAAGAAATAGACAGCTCCAGAGGATAATAAATTGGCCATGGAGTAGAAGAAACTGACCATGGAGGCAGAGAGGAAAATGACTCATGAGAGGAGCCTCAAAGAGCTGGGCATAAGGGCTCAGCAAGCAGAGTCCAGCCATAGTACATGGAAGTCTCTGGATTCCCTTTTGAGAGACCTAGGGCTTGCTGCAGGAGCTTTTGGAGGTAGATGAGCCCTCCAGGCAGATTTGTGGATTGATGCATTGCGTGGGACACACATACTGGACGAAAAAAGAGCCAGGCTCTCAGTACACTTCAAAAAGTTCTAAAAAGAAGTCAGTGGTTAAAGGACCTGGGCACATCTTGTGAAGGAGTTGGGGCTGATAAAGGAATCATAAAGAGCCCAATGATTAAGATCTAGATGCATTTGTAACCCTTTCATACACACATCACTAAGTCTGACATTCAGGTGTAATCCTCTAGTCACTTCCATGACCTGTGTTTGGGGATACCAGTTTTTGTGACACTCCTACTGTTGATAGACTGCTCTCTGGAAGAAAAGCAAAGTAGATGAATTGACACTTCAAAGTGGGTAACCCCCAGAACCCAAACTTCAAAGACAGAGGCACTAAATCATGCTTGTATCTCGTAAAGGATTATATAACATGGAGCTTGAAATTCCCAAATTGTCATACTGAAGCTGTACCTTAGAGTGGAGAAGCTCAGCATGATTTCTGCCTGTCGTGATCAGGATTGGGGACTATGAGTCTGCCAGACAGCCATTCTGGGTGAGGGGACATGACCCAGGAGAATCAAGAACACTCACCCTGGAGAGGAGCGGAATCCCATGGGGATCCTGCCAAGTGGATCCCAGGATGATGAGTGTGAGATTCTTGTCCTTCACAATTATCACACTGATTGGGTTGTCTACTGTGTGGATGTTGTTGTGACCCCCTGTATGCAGAATAAAGGCCACAGAGAAGATTGGACCGCTCCACTGATCGGGTCGTCTGCCCATGTTCATTGAACACAACCCCTGTATGCTATTTGAGTGTCGCAGTGAAGCTAAAGTGCTCATGCCCTCGTGCAGGGCTGTGGTGAAGACAGATCAGTCACTCTGTGCTGTGTCGTGATCCGAAAAGGAATGCTGCTTGATTATGCAGAACGCAACTCGTTATAGAAGCTGGGGGCCATGGTTATACTTAAGGGCCATCGGCCTGGGTCAGAGTTATGACCTGAAGAGAGACACCACCTTCAGTGCACAGGACGACGTTACCCACATGTGCTAGCTGGGGGTGCGGATGAAGCAGTGGTCCAGTGCCCATGCCCAGTGTGCAAGTAGGAGCCAGTATTACTTCATCGAAACTCAAGTAGCACCCCAGGTCTGCAATCAGAGACCAAAGGTACTTACTGCAGCAACAGAGTGCCTTGGAGGACCATATGCCTTGCCAGCCACTGGGAGAGTACTGCTATTCGCCGACACAGTTGACCTTGACCCAGCACTACTGAACAGTCCTGGGCTTTTCATCTTGTCTCCAGCAGAGGGGTAAGACTGAACATCGAGTCGCAGAGAACTTGGTAGGGAATCCACCATCACTGAAGCGCTGAAGGTGCTAGACCACTTAGATTTTGAATAGTCAAAGTAGGATTTCAAAGATTTGTGTTCTCTAGCAGGGCCTAGCCTTAATATTCCCTTACATAAATGGGGAATAGACCCTGTCCATAGCTAGGACAGGGGGACCCTCGTGATTACAGTGTTAGAATACAGACCTTATGAAGAGTGGGTTATTATTTAGAGTGTATCACATATCACTTTGAGTGTGTATATAAATCCTACTTTTTATAAATGTATTTGACAGGACATTCATTCATTAAGGTTGCTGAACGTACATTTAGTTGTGAGCATGTGTACTCTTTGCATCTAACTCCTCTACAAGAAACCTTGGACTGCTTGACTCACGCAACCACTGAAAGTCAAGTGCTGTAGGGGTTCTTGGCCAAGTTGCTTAGAGCCCATAGTAGGCTGGGACATCAGGAGCAAAAGGCCTCCACTACCTTAGTCTGACCCAGTAACTTCTACTTGTCCTATGGTCAACTAAAATGGGCTCTGACAGTCAGGACAGAGAAAGTATTCCTGTGTTTTCACAATGTTTCCTTATCCACAAACCTCAGCAATAGTATGTCTGGAAAACTGCTCTAGTAGCAGCAGTAGTAGCTGCAGACATACTGGTCAGTAAGTGATGTGATTTAAAAAAAAAAACTTTTGCTATTCCCCACTGCTGAAAAGAGTACTTTTATAAAAAGCAGGAACACTGCAACTTATGCTTTTTTTTCTACCCACAAGATAACTGCTTCATCTACACCCCCACAAAGATTGGGGGCATTCTGCGTATGTCCCCCTCTGGAAGTGGATTCTCTCTAGGCATCGGTTGGAGAAAATCTCTGAAAATATCAAGGGTGGGAAAGAGTAAGAGAGGAGATTGTGAATGCCCTAAAAATCACAAGTTTGGGGCTAAACTTACAAAAAGATAAACAGAACAAAATTATTAATTTCCAGAAACAGCAGAGAAGCAGGGACCAGAAATTATGTTTAACATGGACTTAGTAGGCCCAGACTTCACTCTTGCAGTGGGTGCAAAAGTGGTATTTTAGTAATTTTCTGATAGAGAGAAAAATGGGTTGGGTTATTCTTTTCCTGATTGCACTGAATTGTACTGGGTATATCCCATGGTGGCATGATGAAGAAGGAAGGGACATAACCAAACCCTAAGAAGAGGACCTTTTGTTCCCCTTCCCAGGAAAATATCCAATGCATTGCCATCCTCTAACTTCAAGAGCAAATGTTAAAAATGTCATCTGTCTCTCAATGACTTCCTGCTCAATTTTACTTCAGGAGGCAGATGGTATAAACTGTGCCTTGTGTAGAATGCTGAACAGTCCAGTTTTGCCTTACCTTGAGCAAATAGTGGAGCAAGCTGAGGAACCTCAGCAGGTGGGGAATTCTCTGGTCAGAAAAGCCTACATCATAGGAATGGGATGACAAAATTAATTCTGTTAGAGTTTTTGCCATCTATGGAGAATCCTTTGATAGAGAATTTAACACCTGCATCATTCAGAGGATTTTATTTTGCCAACCAACTCTGAATCAGGCTGTTTGTGCTCTCACAGTGAATCTGGTATTGTAAAATGCTACCCAGTCCCCATTAAGCTTGACTGTAGTGGCTCCGATACAATTAGATCCAGTTTTGGCCAATGCTTTACTGTGTTAGCACATTCACATAGGCATGTCTTCCAGTTGA
Organism: Calotriton arnoldi; assembly: GCA_963921515.1. Classification (NCBI taxonomy): domain Eukaryota; kingdom Metazoa; phylum Chordata; class Amphibia; order Caudata; family Salamandridae; genus Calotriton; species Calotriton arnoldi. Next base: position 642,497 of record CAWUFW010004435.1, read on the forward strand.
TTTTAGGGCGGATGTGAGTGCCCCAAAAGTGTGTGTGTGCAGTCAGTTGAGGATTGAATTTAATCACATGGGTGCCCAACATTTAATGCTGAAAAGAAGATAGAGAGTTGAGCCCTCCCTCTGTTGGTGTGCAATAGTTAGTTAGGAGCGCCGACTGACAGGCGCAAACCACTTAGATGGGAGACATCAGCAAGGGACATTTTATCCATGCCTGGCAAAGACTACCATCAAGTGCACATTATGCAAAGCAAATTATTATTTGCTGTGGCCCTGATTATATGTCAGGAGGTAAATTCTACTCCTGAAGCATTCAAAGGTATGAGGTAGGTACTGACATCGCTCTCTACCTCGTTCTCTTGTGCGACTGATGGACAAGAAGCAGTGTTAAACCCTTTGTGGATTAGGCCGCATTTGGTCCTACAAGTAGAACAAACAGGAAAAAGTTAAACCTTAGAGGTTTATTTTGGGTCTATAAATCATACAGACATCGATTACTATAGTCAAATTCGATGAATCAATAAATAAGAGTGCAAAGCTAGGTTAAGACACAGGGTCAATTAAAGAAATCAGTATAATTAAGGACAGCAAAATACAGAGTGTAGCATAGGAGAGAACTTTGGCATGGATTTGCCTCCTAAGGTCAGTTAAAAGGGTATCCGACACAGCCAAAAAGCTCATAGGGCTCTGAAAAATGAATTTCATGCATCCAATACAGTTTTACACGGTTCCCACAAAATGGCCCAATCAGCATTACACAGAGTGAAACAGTTGCAAGTAAATACATTTCGAAAATCTCTCATAATTCTACAACATGGAGTTTCTCATGGGCTCCACCTGTACTAAAACAAATATTCCTGCATTCTGTGCAGTCGCGGCCGGCATGACTCGCGGGTGGGGGGTCACGCTGGGGTTCGCGCGGGGGGGTTAATTTAAAAAAAAAAAAAAAACTTACCTTCCAGGGTCCCGCGCCGTCTCACCTCCTGGTCGGGTCCAGCGTTTTCCTGCTCAGGAACCGGAAGCAGGCAGCCTCCCTTCCCTCCCCTAAGCCAATCACAATGCTGCAATGGCAGCATTGTGATTGGTGGGGCCGCCGACCAGCCAGGCGTCTATGGGGAGGCCATTTTCCCCGTGTAGGCTGCATGCAGCCTACATGGAGAAAAGGGAGAGTGCACATGACTGGTTTGGTCGGCCCCAGAGGGCCCACCTAAGAGTCAGGGCCCGCAGTATTGGGCAAGCCACTCCTCCCCTGCACTCGAGCAGGCCCACCCCCAACCAAACCCTTCTGCTTTCTCGCAGTGTGAGAAGCAGAAACATAAAATCGAAGTTTTACCATTTTATGTTTCTGCTTCTCGCACTGCGAGAAAGCAGTGGGGCGACGCTCCTCCGCCCTAATGGAGGAGCTGCCCCTGATTCAGTGTGATTCTACTAAGAGGGCTAGGTGTAACCTCTAGCACGTACAATTCTAATGTTAACATTATTTTGAAGATGTTTGTCTTGCCTATGGAAACGCATTCAAATACTATTCTTTTGGAACATAAAAATACAAGCTTGTCCACCTACTACAGAATGTAGTAAACGTCACGAACAAGATGGAGTACGTGGCCTATGATTTCTAAGGTAAGCTAGATTTCGAGTTCTATTAATTCAATGCATTTATTTCCGAAAAACACAAAGACAATTGTATTACATGAGGTATTTTCAGCACCTCTTTAAATGTTCCCCTGATAGAGCAGATGAGTAGAAAAAAAGTAAAACATGCGGAATTCGGTGAAGTAAACACTTAATTTGTATGTTATGTGGAAAATAGGAGGTTTTTACGGTTCCGTATAAATACTATATTCTACGGGTTTTGGTATTTACAGGGTGCGGTAAATACAATTTTCTTTTTAGTCGATTCCTATCTGGGTCTAAATTGCACATGATTACATTTTACTAATTATTGGTGTCATCAGCTTATTTGTAATTTGTATATCGTTCAATTTTCTTTTTCTGCAATACTTCAAACTTTTCAACTTTCTGTGTTCAAAATATTTTATTGAATTTTCAGATATTAAACATACAGGACAAAAATGAAATATTACAGTAAAAGTACCTAAAATGCGTATATGAATTAAACAATCATAATAAATTCAAAATAAGTACAGTCTAATATAGTCTATTATTGCAATAAATTAAAACAGGAGGGGGAGGGAACAGAGATAATATTTGGACGTTATTAATAATAAGTCTAAAATAGAACTACTGTTTATCAAAAGATAGAGAAACTATTAATAAACATTAAACTTGCTAAGAAGATAAATAATTATCAACAGGTTTCCAGAATAAATTAAAAGAATCGCAATTATGAATAACACCATTCAAAGATAAATGAGCTCCTCTTCTTGTAAAAATAACCCACGACCACCATGCATGAACAGATAGTGATGAAACATCTTTCCAGCAAGCTGCAATGGACTTTAAGGCAGCCGATACTAAAAAATTAAAAAGTTTACATTCTAAGTCTACTAATTTATGAGAGAGAACAACAGATTTACAAATTATTAAGCTAAATGTCAAATCATCTTGAATATTAAGTATGCGTTTTATAACATCCCAGACTTCAGTCCAAAATTTGACAATAAAAGGGCATTCGAAAAGCAAATGTTTTAACGAACCAGTATGCAAATTACAATGCCAACATATAGGGGAGGGAAGGAGTTTAGCTTGGAACAGTCTTAAAGGTGACCATAAACAATTATATAAGATATATGAATTTGTTTGGTAGAGCGATACAGGTAGCCATCCTGAAATACTGTTTAACCAAATAATTTTCCATGTTTCATAGGATAATGATAAAGAAAGCTCATTATTCCAATAGGTCAGTAACTTATCAATATTGTCACCTTTAAATGTAATCATCTTGTTATACAATCTAGAAACACCATGTGGTAAGGTGGAAAGTGTTTGAATATAAATCAATAAATCCGATTTAGTATTAAGAGGTATAGAATGAGGAAATGAATCCAAAATCGAATTGCATAAACATTCATATTTGAATAAATCAGTAGAAGGTACGTTAAATTTTTCTTGTAGAACATCAAAAGTTATAAAAGTATTATTATAATAAATATCTTTGAGATAAAAAATACCATTTTTAATCCATGAATGCCAAAATCTAACATTTTTAGTGAGTTTTATGTTTGAATTATACCATAACGACATGTCTTCAGTAATAGACATGGGTGATTGGAAAATAGAATCAAAATCATGTAATATTAACTTAGTAGATTTCAGAATAACAGATCTATTAAAAAATATTGACCTATTAGACATAGTTAATAAAGAAGGTAAGGGAGTGGATCTATTAAGCTTTTTTCTATAGACAGCCATGCAGGGGAATTATTCAACTGAGAATGATTAAACCAAAGAGAGCTTTGCTTTAAAATAAAGGCCTTATGATAACAGAAAAAATCCGGTAAACCAAAACCTCCATTACATTTAGGCAGTTTCAATTTTTTATAACTGATACGAGGAGCTTTATTGCACCATAAAAACTTGGATAGAAGCCGATCTATATCTTTATAAAACTTCATAGGAAATTGGGTAGAAATCATGGAGAGGGAGTAAAAAAGTTTTGGCGCTATAGTCATTTTTATGGAGTCCATTCTCCCCCACCACGAAAGATGAAGTGGAGACCATTTCGATATTTTATCTTTAATATAAGTTAGAATAGACTCACAATTTAATGAAATTGTAGATTTTATAGTAGATGAGAACAAAATACCCAAATATTTAATTTTTTCTCTTTGCCAAATTATATCTTTCATGGGTAACATATCTGGGGTACAATGGATATTTATCGGAAAAAATTCAGTTTTATTAGTATTTAATTTGTAACCAGAAAGTGTGGAATATGATGAAATAATCTCAAATAAAGGGGGAAGTGAAGAGATAGGATTACTAATAAATAAAAGTACATCATCTGCATATGCCAGTGTTTTAACATTGACCTTATTAATTTTAATACCATTAATATCGTTACAATTCCTAATTAACACAAGCAAAGGCTCAATCACCAGAAGAAATAGGAGTGGGGAGAGGGGGCAGCCTTGTCTAGTACCTCTGAAAAGAGAAAATTGGTTAGAAATTTGACCATTAATAAATAACCGGGCTGTCGGTGCAGAATACAAAGCAGTTACCATACGAATGAATACATCACCAAAATTAAATGCAATTAAAGTATGGAATAAAAACTGCCAATGAACTTTATCGAAGGCTTTTTCAGCATCCAGAGCTAACACTCCTGTTGGAATAGATAATTTAAAACCTTGTTCGATAACATGTAATAATGTTCTTGTATTATCTGCAGAATGTCTATTCTTCATAAACCCAGATTGGTCCGGATGAATAATAGAATCTAAAACAGATGCTAACCTGGTAGCAAGTATTTTAGCGTATAATTTACAATCTTGATTTAACAAAGAAATAGGGCGATAATTTGAGACAAGTGTAGGATCTTTATTGGGTTTGGGTAACACAACAATTAACGCCTCAGTAAAAGAGCCCGTAATAGTCCCTGTAGTGCTAAAAAAGGTAAATAATTTAAATAAATAAGGAATAAGTTGTATTTGAAATTCTTTATAAAATTCAGCTGGAATGCCATCAGGACCAGGTGATTTCTTTTGTTTGAGAGATTTAATAGCTACTCGAATTTCATCCTCTTTAATGGGCAGGTCCAATTTATTTTTATCTAAATGAGAAATTTTGGGTAAGTTACTAGTAGATAAAAAAGAATCAATTAAAGAAGAGTCATTAGAACTAGGTTGATTATATAAATTAGTATAATAATTTAAAAATTCCTTAACAATATCATTGTGTGATATGGCAATTTTCCCATTGGGACCATGAATCGAATTTATTTGGGCCTTATCTTTTTTTATACGTAAATAATTAGCTAACAGTCGACCAGACCTATTAGCATTAAAACAAAACCTTGCTTTGGATTTGGAAAGTTGAATACCAGCTCTTCTACTAAGAATGGAATTAAATTCATATCTAAGTTTCTGCAACCTAAATTTATACTTAGGATCGTTAGAAGTGATAAAAAGCCTTTCAACTTCTGAAATTTGTTTATCCAACTCTTTAATTCGTATATTATAGGTTTTATTCTCATATGCCATAAGAGAGATAGAAGCGCCTCTAACATAAGCTTTAAAGGCGTCCCATCTATTCACAAGGGAAGTGGAGCCTTCTGGGTTAAATTGAAAGTAATCCTGTATAGCTGTTAATATTTTTGGTTTGTTTTGTTCATTAAGAATAATATCAGTATTCATACGCCATCTAGATTGTACTTTATAATTTGAATTAACTTGCAAAACAAAAGACACAAGAGCATGATCTGATATGTCAATATTGCCAATGTTAGGAGAAACCACAGAATTAAGGAGCTGCCTGGAAATTAATAAATAATCAAGTCTAGAGTGTGAATTATGAGGATTGGAAAAAAAGTGAACACTTTATCCGTAGGGAAATGTAATCGCCAAATATCGATTAATTTTGTAACTTTAAGGAAAGTTCTAAAAGTTAAAAAAGCTTTTGGAGGTCTAAACTTAGTGAAGGATGATCTATCTAATAAAGGATCAGAAATAAGGTTAAAGTCTCCTCCAACTATAAGAGGAACGTTGCCTAACTTGAGTACTTCAGTGGTCAAATTAGACCAAAACAAAGGGTCATCAGCAGTTGGACCATAAACATTAATTAAATACATGACAGAATCATAAATTTTAACTTTGACTATAACATATCTACCTTCTAAATCTGATGTTTTACTTAAAATTTGACAATGTAATCTTTTAGCAAAAAGAATAGCAACACCATTCTTTCTCCCGTTAGCAGGAGAAGAGACAATAGAATCTACCCATTGTTTTTTCATATAATCCAATATTTTGTTGTCAATATGTGTTTCCTGAATAAAACAAATATCTGCTTTACAACTTCTGAAATAGTTTAGTATCTTTGTACGTTTTACCGGATGTCTCAAACCTTTAACATTTAGAGAAGTAATTTTAATCTTATGAGTATTAGCCATAGTAGAATAGAGAGGAAGAGGAAGAAGGATTGAAGAAGAGGAAACATTGAAGAAAATTACAGAGAGTAGTAGTTCTAGTATAATATACAAGGAATAGGAGGAAAAAGAACAGGGACAGACAAACAGAAAAAAGACGACCGCACATAAACATTAATACGAGTTTTGAGACGCACACGTGCTTTACAAGCATGACCGAACCGTTGGAGCCCATCGTGTAAAGAGCTAGAAAAAATTAGTCAGAAATGCATATGAAAACACTTTTCAAATTGCAGAGTCATGCGTATCCATAGAATGTAGTGATAGCTGTGAGTGCTGTTCCAGGAATAATTTTAAGTCTTCTGGACGTTGAAAGGACTTAGAAAAATTATCTTTCCAGATTCTCATTGTTGATGGGTCAAATAAGCCGTATTTAAATCCAAGACTTCTCAAGTGAGGGCGACAATCAGTAAATTCTTTACGAATCTTGACAGTCTCTTTGGCATAGTCTTGGTGAATAAATATTTTATTGCCATCAACTATTAAAGATGGAATTTCCCTTGCTGCTTTCCTTATCATGACCAAATGATGGTGACGCAGTACCTTAAAAATCATTTGTCTTGGCTTAGTATGTTGAGGATTGCGATGGGATGGAATCCTATGTGCTTTGTCAATTTCAAATTTTTCCGGGAATTTGACGTTTAAAAGGCCAGGTAACAAATTTTCCAGGTATACTCTACAATTAGAGCCTTCAACTTCCTCTGGTAAATTAAAAATGCGCAAATTATATTGCCTATTACGATTTTCCATATCCAGAAGAAGGGTAGACATAGGGGAAATTTTTGCCACAAGTGGTGTAAAAGCGTCAATTTTTACTTTGTTGTCTTGTATTTTAATTGCATTATCCGATACTTTCATCGACATGCTGGCCATATCTTTACGTAAGTTTTTAATTTCAGACGCAATATTCTCAGTATTTGCACGCAAAGCATGTATCTCGTCAAGAATTAAAGCCAAGGATGGCTCACTGGATTCCACCACTTTAGATTTTACTGGAGGAGGGGAAGTCTGATTTTTCCTTTTATTATTAGGATTTTGTATAGTTTTATTCTCCATTTTCATATGAGAAAATGCACAGGAGTAATTAAGAGTAATGAAGCAAGTATAAATTAAAAGAACCGAAATTGCTTCTCTGTAAAAGCTGGTGCAGCAGCTAAACCAGACTGTGGGAGTGGTTAGGCCAAAGCCAGGCCCTTTCCTGAGAAGACGCTCCGCCCCCCTGACAGGAATCTGGGCAGTACCTGAAAGCAGAGCTCGAGGCTGGAGCAGGCTGAAGCAGGAGGCAGAAACCATGCACTTCCGACGTTCCAAGGAGGAAAAAACAGCATCCACAGCAACAGGTAGGGTTTCAGCAGTCTGCTACTGTCATTTCCAGCAATTCCTGACTGGAAACGCTTAATTCGTCGATAAAACGGGCTCCTTGAACACGGAGCTCACCGGGAGGCGGCCATCTTGTTTTCGCGCGTTCGCGCGTCTCCAACTTTTCAACTTTCTGATATTGGCTTATATTACTCTTTGAATATTTATTCAGTAAAATATGGCTTAAGTGGCCTTAGCTGCCCTTTTCAAACATTGAAACTTTCAAATCATCTAATTATCCGTTCACTATGAAGTTGAGCTGTCGTTTTTTTCCTGTTTGCACCCACTAAGTGAAATATTGGTTGGCTATCTCTTTCGGGATTCTTTGCGCTGTTAAAACAAACCATGACAGCCATTGTTTTAGTGTTTTACGTTCTGTCCCAAATTGTTCCCCACTGACTCATTTTGACAAAGTTCATGTCTTACTTAGGCCTCGATATAAAAAAAAAATGCAAGGTTACTGTCTGGGTTGTTGATTTATGGTGCGCTGCAGTGGTGTCTGATTCATTTCCTTATTTGTCCATTGTGTTTAGTGTGTTTTCTTTAGGTACCATATTACGTATGACGATATTTTAGGCGTGTGTATTATGTGCTTTGCACGGTTTTATCAATCTGCTGGGGTCATAATTACAAATCTTGCTTTTTGAGATATGTGGAGACAAAAGAGTTTTTTTATGTGGGTAGAACATGTAATATTTAGTTTTCGTACACAGAGTTAATATTATTTCAGTGACTTATTTAACAAAAAAATAGGACTGGTGTTTTCCATTGAAATAAAAAAGGTCACTAATTTTTGTGTGTTTTATATAATGTTCCCACTGCTTTCAAAATCGGTGCTGCATTCTGCTAATATTTGAATTGCCACCCCTATTTTCTATTCACAAATGGAGCTACCAAAGGGGCATTTTGCTATTTTCTGGTAATCACAAAGAGCAACATCGAAATAAGCCACAATTAATGTGCAGTGATACTCTTGTGTAGCTGGTTACACTCTCATTAATAATACTTACAGATCAGAGGCTAGTATTTGCAGTCACCCTAAAAAGATAGCTCCAGGCAAATTCATTAAAGGACAAATACAGTTTAGGATTACAGCTCAGGAGTTTTTTTTTAAATAAAAGTAAACAAGTAGCAATGTGTCTTTTTGTCCAAAACTTAAAAATAGTTGAATAAATTCAATATTTGTAATTTTCTATTTGTTGTGATTTGTAGAACAGGGTTGAATTTCAGTTAGTTCTGACTTCAGGCACTTTTAGCTGTCGGAAAGACCTCAGGTGAACAATTTTTCAAAAAGTAGAATACTAAGAAGTACACAGAGAAAGTGGACTTTGAACAGCCCCTTTCAGCAATTGGCTTTCATGTTTTTTCATGGTTTACCATACCTTGGCTAAACAGTCCATCACAGCCATGCCATTTCGTGGAGCGATACATTTTACCTTTTATGTTACCCATTCATGGTGTTGGGGCCCCAAATTGTAATTGTATTGGACCGTTGGTGTGACATGATGTTTAGCTTGTAATTGAGTCCCAGTTAAGAATCCGCCCAACAGCCACACCAGCAAGAAAGCCACCTGGTTCACCAAAGACCTCCAGGCCTCCAAACGAACATGCCGAAAACTGGAGAAGATCTGGCTCCACGAATGGACAGCGGACAGCTACGCCGCCCACAAGAGCGCCACCCGCAGTCACCATCACCTCATCAGATCTGCCAAAAGGGCCTCACTCAAAGTCCGCCTAGACAACAACGCACACAACAGCAAAGAGCTCTTCAACATCGTGAAGGAACTCTCCAACCCCAGCTCCAACACCAACGACATCCAGCCGTCGCGAGACCTGTGCGACTCACTGGCCACCTTCTTCCACCGCAAAATCGCCAACATCCACGACAGCTTCAACACCACGACCGCCCCGGCAACCACCGAGACCACTGCCCCCACAACCACCAACCGCCTGCTCTCCTGGACCAACATCAACGACGAGGACACTAGCGAGATCATGAACACCATCCACTCCGGTTCACCGCTAGACCCGTGCCCTCACCACATCTTCAACAAAGCCAGTACAGCCATCGCGCCCCATCTCCGGAAAATAATCAACATCTCCTTCGAGACAGCAACCTTCCCGGAAAGCTGGAAGCACGCCGAGATCACCGCCTTACTCAAGAAACCCAAGGCAGACCCCAAGGACCTCAAGAACTTCCGACCCATCTCTCTGCTCCCGTTCCCCGCGAAGGTCACCGAGAAAATCGTCAACAAACAACTGACCCGCTACCTCGAGGAGAACAACATCCTGGACCCTTCCCAGTCCGGCTTCCGCAGCAACCACAGCACCGAAACCGCCCTCATCGCCGCCACCGATGACATCAGGACCCTGCTAGACAACGGAGAAACAGCAGCCCTCATCCTCCTGGACCTATCAGCCGCCTTCGACACGGTCTGCCACCACACACTACGAACACGCCTTCACGACGCCGGGATCCAAGAGAAGGCCCTGGACTGGACCACATCCTTCCTTTCCGGCAGAACACAAAGCGTCCGCCTCGCCCCCTTCCGATCCAAGGCCACCAAGATCATCTGCGGCGTACCCCAAGGCTCCTCCCTCAGCCCAACGCTGTTCAACATCTACATGGCACCCCTCGCCCACGTCGCCCGACAGCACAACCTCAACATCATCTCCTACGCCGACGACACCCAGCTGATCCTCTCCCTCACCAAAGACCCTCACACCGCCAAAGCCCACCTCCACGAAGGAATGAAGGCCGTCACCGAATGGATGAGGACCAGCCGCCTGAAGCTGAACTCGGACAAGACGGAGGTCCTCATCCTTGGTTCCAACCCTTCAGCCTGGGACGACTCCTGGTGGCCAACATCACTGGGAACAGCCCCACCACCCACCGACCACGTACGCAACCTAGGGGTCATCCTCGACCCCACCCTCTCCATGACTAAGCAGGTCAACGCCGTTTCCTCATCCTGCTTCAACATCCTCCGAATGCTCCGCAGGATCTTCAAGTGGATCCCCACCGAAACAAGAAAAACAGTCACCCAGGCCCTCGTCACCAGCAGGCTGGACTACGGAAACGCCCTCTACGCAGGAACGACGGCTAAGCTCCTGAGACGGCTGCAACGCATCCAGAACGCCTCTGCACGTCTTATCCTCGACATCCCCCGACGCAGCCACATCACACCCCACCTGAGAGACCTGCACTGGCTCCCTGTCAACAAGAGGATAACCTTCAAGCTCCTCACCCACGCACACAAAGCACTCCACAACTCCGGACCAGCCTACCTCAACAGACGACTCAGCTTCTACACCCCCACCCGCCAGCTCCGCTCGACCAGCCTCGCCCTCGCCACAGTCCCCCGCATCCGGAAAACGACCGCCGGCGGCAGATCCTTCTCCCACCTCGCCGCCAAGACCTGGAACACCCTCCCCACCAACCTCCGACAGACCCAAGACCTACTGGCCTTCAGAAGACTCCTCAAGACCTGGCTCTTCGATCAGTAGCAGCACCACCCCCCTCTTCCCCCAGCGCCTTGAGACCCTCGCGGGTATGTAGTGCGCTTTATAAGTGACATGATTGATTGATTGATTGAGTTAGTCTTTAATAAAGGCACCATGCTATTTACTAGTTGCCCTTGAGCATTCATTTGTTTTACTTTGCTGTTAGTATATGAAGTTGGATGTATAGCTTTATTTGTTCACAAAGTAAACGTTTGCACGCAAATAGGCTTTCTGAAAGAAGCAACCAAAATAATGACCCCTTTGTCAAAAGTATCTACTGCACAATATTTCTCTGTTTATGCCTTTTATTTTCACCAGTTACAATGCAAACTTCATCTTAAGCCTCGTTTTCATAACACTCTTCTTTGACAGTGCAGCTTAACTCAGCTAAAACAGGGTCTTCAGCAAAGGGGATATACCCCCAACAGCTTCAATATTTTTGTAGCCCAAGATGTTGCTTCATAATACAGCTGAAGCCCCCAGACTCCACACTTGCCAAACTGATAGCAACCACCTCCTCTAACAAATACGCTAAACCTATTTGCTTTACCAATGATAATTGTAATTAATTTTTTTTCCAGCAGGATACAAAGTTGGCCTGCTCCATACACTGCATTGTTTGCCAACAAAGTCGAGCCAAAGGCAGCTCAGGATCAAATACAGAGTTCTCCAATATATCCATTTCATGCATGAATGTTTTGAACAGTCCTAATTTTCCATTGCACTTTGCACTTGTAGTATCCATTTCAGGAAAGAAGGGACATGGGATGTTCTTTCAAACAGGAGACACCAACGATTGAACTATGCAACCAAAAGGCAGTTCCTTTCACACTGATGTGACTTTCTGATGTGCTTGTCAGTAGTCCTTGTATATGTGTGCATAAGTCTTCTTATACCTCCGGAAATGTTCACTGTACAGTACTCTAAGCTATTCGAAGTGCTTTCCTAAAGGATGAGCCTGTTTCAATTTCACACTGAACTTTGTTTCATTAGATATAGTCAAGCGGTTTTCTCCTTTGAGCCTAGGATTCTTTTGCACGGACATTGTCTGCTCACTTGTCTTGATACACTGGAGAGATGGAGGGGTGTACATATGGTAACATTTTCTTCTACTCACCATACCCTGCATGTGTTCTCCATTCTATGCCACCTACTGGACCTTCTTCTGCACATATCAAATCTGCTCATACTTTTTCTGTATGGGAACTACTGTTTAGTGAACATTGTGTTGCAGTAGTAGAGAAATTGACTTTCTTCTTTTCATTTCAAATGAGGCATTGTTGGACATGCTGTGGATTGTGTAATTAGTAAATTCTATTATGTGCTTGTTCTCATGAGCTATGCTCTCCAGTACATGATTCATTGAATGACTGTGTAATTTACACCCCTTGTCAAAAATATTTGTTCTGAACTTCTGGCAAGAAAGCAGCATGGTAACGGCTTCTCCATATTGCTCTCCATACGGTTCCAGCTGGGGCCATGCTGAAAATGGCTGATGCGCCCGTCGGTCTGGGTGGGTCATGTCCCCTCAAAGGAATGATGAGGTGAAGTTTCAGTGTTTGAACGTTGGTGGTAACACCACGCCAGAGATGGTGGGCCCACAAGCATGGCCATTTTTAAGATGTGAGATTGGCACTGAGGGGGAATGACAGAGTGGCCAAGGACCTGAGCTACAGAACTTTCGACTTGGTGAGTTTTTTACCTCTGACAACCCACATAATGTTAGATTTGGCTCTTGCGATGACCCATGAAGTGATGCTCTAGAGCACAGAGCGACATGACACAGCTCACAACTTAATCTGCAAACATCTAAGACTTCTATAATTGAAGCTGTTTAGGAAAATTTGTGTCTAATCTTGTCCTGGTGGTGACTGTTCCAGGCTTGACATTGCTTGTGCAGTTCAGTGAGGAATATTAGCTCGGGTTTTTTCCTCCTTGTGGGAATTAGCTGAGGTCTATGACGATTCCTGCTCAGGTTGGAGGGATGGCCAGAGTCTAAATACAAACAGCAGGCTCTTCACCACGTCACTGCAGTGGCATAGAGGAGGCTGGCACACTGCTGTGTTGTGAGCCCTATTTAAGGAGTAGACAGTGAATTGCAGCTACGAGAGGGGCACTGAGCCTGTCAGCCAGGAGTTAATGTGTGTTGTGAACTGGGGACGATGCAAATTGCAGCAATATGTTGAGTCAAAAATAGGTAAAAGGATCGGCACATCAGGGTTGGCAGAACCAAGTTCTTCATGAAAATCAATCGATTTTACCCCTCCTGAAAAAAACGAATCTTGATGCAGCTGATCCAAAAAACTACAGGCCTATTTCGCATCTTCCACTCCCAGCAAAACTGGCGGAAAAAGGAAAAAGGAAATCCAATACCTTCCCTGCTGTTGCGCAAACTGGAGTAGGAATAGTAAATAATACTATTCCAAAGTCCAGCGCGCCCCCTACGGCAAGTTGTTGTAATGACTTGCGATGTAAAGGTATTACGTACTAACAACGCGGTCGCTGTAACGACCGCGTTGTAATAGTAAGCGATGTAATAGCATGCGTTGTAACATGCTAAATTCGCGAAAGAAATCATGAATAATCAGCTTACTCTATATTTACATGAACATAACTTCTTGGACGAGTCCCAATTCAGATTTAGGGCAGAGCACAGCACCGAAACAGCCCTAATAAAAGCTACAGACGAAATCAGAGCAGTCTTAGATGCAGCAGGTGCTGCGGCCCTTATTCTGCTCGACCTGTCGGCAGCGTTTGACACGGTCGACCATAACCTGTTACTTAACCGTCTGAATACACTTGGCATCACGGATAATGCGTTAGCAGTGGTCTCCTCTTTTCTATCTGACAGGATACAATCAGTTGCCTTGGGCAATTACGCTTCCCCATCCTTCACCCTACCCTGTGGGGTCCCTCAGGGATCCTCAATGAGCCTTACACTTTTTAATGTTTACGTGTCTGAATTGGCTGCATTAATTAGATCCTTTGGGATGTCTCTAACATCCTACGCGGACGACACTCAAATTGTCTTGTCCGTCTATAAAAATATCATGCCGCCGGTAAAAAGATTTCGGGATTACATGCTGGCAGTCGACTTGTGGATGAGCACGCACTGCCTCAAGCGTAACTCAGGAAAAACTGAGATAATCCTGTTTGGTAACTACTCCCCTAGCTGATCACAGATTTGGTGGCTGGACAAATTAGGAGCAGTACCCATCCCAGTCCCCAAAGCAAAAATTCTGGGAGTGATTATAGATGAGAAACTGAAATTCGAAGCTCAAGTCAAAGTAGTCTCGTCATGCAGCTTTTTCCTACTTAAGGTAATCAAGGAAATCTTACCTTTGATCCCAGCAGACAGCAGGAAAACGGTGGTTACATCCTTAGTCCTTGCCAAACTGGATTATTGCAATGGGCTCTATCTCGGCATGCCAGCGAAGCAGTTACACAAGCTTCAGATGATCTAGAATGCTGCCGCAAGGCTCCTGCTGGGGACCCCCAAGTTTCAATCAGTGAGAAAACATCTTCGGAGACTGCATTGGCTGCCAGTTAAGTGTTGCATTAAGTTTAAGGCCTTATGTATCACATATAAGGTGCTACACTGTAATGGTCCTCAGTTTTTCATGCAGTCACTGCATTGGTACTTTCCAAACAGATGCCTCCAGTCTGAAGGGGCAAAACTCATGCTCTCTCAGAGGTTCTGTAAGGCTAACTCGGGCGGCAGAAGCTTCACAGTGAGTGCTACGAAGCTCTGGAACACTCTCCCCATCTCCATCAGAAGTCTTCCTTCTTTAACGTCCTTCAGGTAGGCCCTTAAGACCTGGCTATTCAACGAATAGTGCTCTAGCTCGCTTCAGGACTGTTAGCGCCAAGACACCGTTTGGTATTCGTGCGCTGTATAAATTTTAATAACATAACAAATAGAGTGAGGAGGAGGGTGAGAATAATGCCTTTTAAATGTGAAATCATAATTCAGCCATGCAACAAAACTTCCTTAAAACAAAGCTGGAACAGAGATCACCATTTGCAGCCCCCCTGCGTGCACATGAATGTGACGCACCTGAAGCAATGGAGAACAAAAACCCCAGGAAGATCATCATCAAATAGGATGTGAAAATGTGTCTTGCTGAGTTGAAAGTAGATCTTGAAAATTGAAGGACACTGCACTAAGGCTTGAGCTAAGAAACTGCAGACTTTAAAACTAAGGTGCTCCTTTTGGACCAGCTATTGGAGTCTTCAGATGTTAGTTGACTAATAATCAGTGGTGCCTCGTTAATAATAGGCAGAAGTGCTGTGGTCGTTTCCCTAATATACCGCACAGTCCACACACACAAAGAGGAACCGGCTGCATTGGCCCGCACACGTTGGAGTAAAGAGCTGAGCCTTGATCTGACAGATGAACAATGGGAATACTGCTGCTCGCAAACCGAGCAGGTATCGGCTAGCAGCCGGCTGCGTATACTGCACTACAAATTTTTGCATCAGCTGTATCATACACCGGCCAGAATGCACAGACATGAATTACGCACTACAGATCGGTGCGACAGGTGTAGGGCCCCGGGAGCGGATTTCCTACACTTGGCCTGGGAATGTCCGAGGATACACGACTACTGGAAACAGGTTTTTGAAGCCCTGAACTTAATGACGAACACTCATATTGAACCCACACCACTGCTGGCCCTGTTGGGGTATGTAAAACCACTGCAGGCAGCGCATTGTAAATATGTGGCTCTCGCGCTGCTCATGGCTAAAAGACGGGTGGCATGTCGGTGGGGAAGGGGAAGGGCGCCCAAATTCAAGGTCTGGCTAGGAGATTTAGTTTTTTGTCAGGAACAACTTACTACATATGCGGAGTTGTTACCCAGCACCTCCAGGCCTAGGGACATTTTGGCTCCTCTAACATGTTATCTTCTGGCACATCCACGCGAGACTGCCACACCGGAGAGAGGGGCGCCCGCACCTTGAGGGGTACTGAGGTGACGCATGGTGGGCGGATATGT
Organism: Calotriton arnoldi; assembly: GCA_963921515.1. Lineage (NCBI taxonomy): Eukaryota > Metazoa > Chordata > Amphibia > Caudata > Salamandridae > Calotriton > Calotriton arnoldi. Next base: position 658,460 of record CAWUFW010004435.1, read on the forward strand.
GTCTCCTTCAATGTTGTATAGCTGCTACCACTGCTATGCTTGTGTTATGCCCGGATGTGGTGAAATTGCTCATATGTATCGAGAGTTGGATCCTACTGAGAGACTAGATACATGGTGAATACCGGACAAAACTGTTGCACACACATAGTAATGCTTCACCGTAGGAGGGACTGTATGATGATCTGCTGTTCTGTAGATTGGTATTTGCTACGTATGTCAACAATATCGTATGCCCTGTAATGCAACAAGGTGTAATCTGGAACTGTATGAAACTATGCACTTGCTGTACTGCTGCGTATAACACATGGTATGCTTAAATGACTCCAATGTATGGTATGTTTACAAAAACCAATAAAAAGAAGTTTAAAAAAAAAAAAGAAGGGCTGTGGTCTCCTCCATTGATGAAGAGAGCAACAGTGAGTCAAGGAAATAAATCATCCTGCTGCTCCTTAAGCAAAAAGTGTAACATTATTGTCTTTTCTTAAGAGGGTTATGCAGGGGCGGCTCCTCCATTTGAGCAGAGGAGCGTCGCACAACAAGCCCCCTAGCTGAAAATAAAATGGCAATACATTTTATTTATTACCATTTTATTTTTCAGCACCCCGTTCCAAACTAAGGGGGTCATTACGATGGCGGACAAAAAAGCCCTCCGACCACCGTGCCTGCATAAAAAAAAAGGCCGCATGTTCCCTGGCAAACCCGGCGGTCACATTACGATGCAATGAATGTAAAATCCGACCGCGGTGGTCGGATTTCACAAAAATCCATCTGCCGCGTCCGGAAAACCAGAAAATCTGACGCGGCGGACGGAAATGCTGCGGAAAGCATTAAAAAGGCCGATCCTCATGCGGAATGACCACAAGTGAAATTATGATAAGATGGCGGAGCAGGCGGAACAGTAATTGTTTTCCGGCCGCTGCGGTCGCGTGAAAAGATGAATGGCAGAGCAGGCGGAACGATCATTGCGTTCCAACTGCTGCGGTCGCGTGGAAAGAAGAATGGTGGTCGAATGCAACCACACAACAAGGCCTCAAAGTGTGCCTGTTCTTTCCGCTGCCCTCAAACACATTTGACACACCGCAATGATACACCCCCATGGTATTGAAAACCAAACAAATCCCAGGTCAACATGGAGAACACACCTGACAGGAATACCTCATTTTGACACACCCACATAGCTGAGTATAAAACCAACCCCTTCCCTGACCATCATCCTTTGCACAACTTCAGCAGTGAAGGGCCAAACACCACATCTGAAAGGAGAGGCAAATCATCACACATCACACCATCACAACCACCCACACCAACACTACCAACACACACCTCATACATCTCCACCACCACCTTCCCACCTGCACTTGTCACTTATTTGCACATCACACACCATGACACAGAAAAAAATGCCCAAATTCACAGACAATGAGTTGTCAGTGATGGTAGACGAGATAATTAGAGTAGAACCACATTTGTTTGGAAGCATGGTCCAACAGACACCACTAGTCAGAGAAAATCAAATGTGGGAAAGGATAGTCAACAAAGTCAATGCAGTAGGGACCCCCCTGCGCACACTGTGTGACATCAAGAAGAGGTGGCATGACCTAAAGACCAGGGTGAAATACCGTGCCAACAGGAACCATGAGGCGGCTCAGAGGACTGGCGATGGCCCTCCCATTCCACCACTAACATTCACTGAATGGGAGGAGAAGGTGCTTGCCATACTGCATCCAGAGAGTCTCACAGGAATAGCTGGGGGAGTGGAGGCTGGTAAGTACCAACAAATGTATCCCATCACACTGCCATGTACTGTCTTGCACAACTATAAAGCTACACTTTCTAGACCTAAATACACTTATGTACAACACACTCTTCCCAACACATGCCTCACATATCTATCATTTCCTTTCTCAGATTCACTTCAAATGTAGGTAGCAAAATTTTCACAGGGTATGTGTACAGGCAGCCAGCACTACAACTCCCACCAGGCACCCTTGACTCACAGCTGAGCAGGATGGAACACTCACCCCACCCAGAACCATGTGGCAGCCATTTCATTGCTCTCCTTCACCTTACAGGTAGGTAGCCTTCTCATGCTCACTTGCATCACCCCTGAGCAGGATGGAATACTCACCCCACCAAGAACCATGTGGCAGCCATCTCCCTCCACTGTGCCACCTAACAGGTAGGTAGTCAGCGCCTGCACCCTGTCATCCTTCTCAAAATGCATGGAGACATATGACCACCACATCCCTCACCTGTTAGCCAACTCTGTACAGATCAAAATGTCACATCCTGTGCGCACACAGCTAAGCACATGTAAATGTCACAGCAATTACACTTTGAATCACAAAGTCACATGAGAAATAAAATCAGGGCCCAATCATGCAAAGCACACAATGCAATATGCAATTCCCATTGTTTGAGAGCATGAATGCTCATATGAACACAACACATGCATGGTCAATCTGTCAAAAAAAGAAAACTACATGATTTAAAACCAAAATTAACTAATTAAATTATGAAGATTTGGCATAGCTGAAACAGATTCTCAGAAAAGTCTATAATTTCCAAGCATAAAACAAAGTGGATGTGCACAAAGTTGGTAGATGATGACATTTCGTTGTAAACACACTATCTGTACATGTCAAATGGTTGTTATTTACATGTCACAATAATAACAAGTAATGTATGTACCTCTACATCATGTTATGATGCTGATAATCTTCTACCAATACCAAGTGATTGCAATGTAAGGTTTTTGGCGTATCAACTGAAACATCCAAAACTGTGTCACCAAGGTTGTGGAGTGTACTTAACTGACAATCTAACCTCTGTCCAACAGGAGATTCACAAGCAATAGCTGGCGAAAACACCACCAACCAGCAATGCCAATCTCCCCCCCGGAACGTGAACTCTCTGATGCTGATTCTCTACGTTTCTCGGATGAGGAGCAACAACCTGGCCCCTCAGGACTGCCAGGACGCACTCAGTCTCAGGGCCTCATTGTCCCCACCACCATCACAACTATCAACACACCAGCGACAACCACTACGCTGACCCCTGCTACAACGACCTGTGCTGCAGCCACCTCCACCATCACCACTACTGCCTGCAACACTGTCCCTGGCTCAGTGGTTACCATCACCACCGCACAAGCCGAGGATGCCAGGAACAGTGTGCGGGTGCGTCAACAGCCAATGCCACATGTCCGTGTCAGCAGGGCAGGTGGGAGGGCAACTGGGGTACAATCACATGAGGACACTGAGACAGAAGCCCTGGCCACTGTTACAAGAGTCCTTGGTGCATACCAACAGAACCAGGGACAGATGGGCCAGGTTGTAGAAGAACTGCGTGAGCTCCGCCTGCTGCAGAGGTCCATGAACACACGAATGGGACAACTTGTGGATCTCATGGGCCAGCTTGTGGGTGTTCTGAGGGACATACATGCTGCTCAAATGACGGCTCAACCCCCCTCCAGTGGCCAGCCTGCTGAAACTCCCACCACCTCAGCTGCGGCCACAGAGATGGGTGAGCTGCAAGACAATGACTCCTCAGATACCTCTGAGCCTGCAGCAGAGGCCCCCCCTATCAAACGCAAGAGGGGACGTCTGAGAAACACCACGGGAGGATCACGTGGCAAAGCACCAACCAAAGCCAAGTCGCTGAGCCAGCCATGATGGCACATGTGTTGCACTGAACATTGACTTTGTTGATTATCCAATCACACATTGCATGCTGATGGCAGGAGTTTGTTGGACTGTGTAATTCCATTATTGTGGGGACTACTCTATTTGTATCTTTTACCATCACTGACAACTCATACACTCACTATGCATAAATTACCTTTCATTCACTTTAAATTTAACACAATCTAATAGAAAATAAACACTATTTACACACCTATGCCTTTGTGTCAGTTCCATGTTTATCACTGTATGTACAATGTCAACTCTGATTCCAATGCACCACAAGCTCGGATTGTGAGGAGACATTGATGGGGCGGAGGAACCTAGAAAGACACAAGAGGATGACATTGACTTGTCATATGATGGCATTACAGCAACAACACACCACTAGTCAACACCGTACAAGATTCATCACACATAACAATGACCAACACCATCAACATAGACATGAGGTAAGTGGAAACAAAAACACTGTGCCACACACATCAGCCCTTAGCAGTGGGCCAACAACAGCCAACATCCAAACACATCATCTATGCTTCGCCACTAACAGCAAAGCCAACAGACATTGTCATAGTTGCTCAATGTTAACTTACACTCAAGGGAAGTACTAAGTAGTTGGCGATGAGCTGTTGACGCAGGTCAACACCTTCCTCTTCTCCATTATCATCGTCACTGGGCATGTGTGGATTTACAGCGGGGGGCATCTGCTGCTCATCATCGTCTAGAATCAGGGGGATCTCTTTGCGCAAGGCCAGGTTGTGGAGCATGCAGCATGCAACTATGATCTGACACACCTTTTCGGGAGAGTAGAGTAGTGCACCACCACTCTTGTCCAGACACCGAAATCTAGCCTTCAGAAGTCCAAAAGCACGCTCCACTACACGGCGTGTCCTCCCATGGGCATCATTGAAGCGGACTTCCCCCGGGGTACTTGAATTTCTCAGTGGGCTCAGCAGCCAAGGCCGGTTGGGATACGTAGAGTCACCTAGTTGTGAGAAACACAGACCAAGTTTGTAATAGAAATAGTTGAGGAGAACAGCATGTCACACATATAGCACACTACTTTACACAGCTTACTCACCAACAAGCCACGCATACTCCGGATGCGGATTTTCCATAAATTGTGGGATGATGCTGGTACGCAGAATGTAGGAGTCATGTGCATGACCCAGAAATTTGGCCCATACATGGGAGATAATCAGATCCGCTTCGCATACCACTTGCACTTTAATTGAATGGCAATGCTTCCTGTTATGGTAGATGTGCTCATGTGCCTGTGGTGGCCAACGTGTGTGCAGTCAATGGCTCCAACAATATTAGGTATGTGACCAAGGTCATAAAATTGCCCCTTCACAACTGCCAATTCATGTCTCCTTGGAAAGTGGATGTAGCTGTCCTTGTAGGTCAACAATGCGGACAGGACATCACGCAACACCATGCTGAACATAGGTTGAGACATCCCACCTGCGATGGCCACCGTGTACTGAAACGAACCAGTGGCAAAGAAATGCAGGGCGGCCATCACCTTTACTGTTGGTGTCAAAGCTGTTGGATATGTTCTGTGAGGCCTCAAATTGGGCTCCAACTGAACACATAGCTCTTGAAGGGTAAGGCGATCCAGATGGAATTTCTTTATGATGTCGTCATCCTCCATTTTCTCCAGCTCTGGGAAAGGCCGATACACAGGTGGTCATCTCCTACGTATTGTGGCAGGGGACACATGTAAATATGAGTCAGAGAGGAGATGTGGCAAACATCTTACATAATGACTAACACAACCCCAACATTAACAGGACTGTAAAAACAGCTTAATGCACAAATCACATGCACAAACACCTTGATCTCCTGTAGTCATTCAAGTAGTTAGGAGGTACATACTAACTACTGTCAAATCTGAATCAGACTATGTGAATGGTATATGGTACACTCCTACATCTTGTGTCACCAGCCCTGTGTGTAGCTGACACAGCACATGTGGCAAACAGCATAAATGCTAAGTTGTACGTAGCTGCTGTCACTGCACAACCTTCTTGCTTTAGTCACACTAAGCACAACATCATTACAAAATGAGCACAGTGAGTGTAAGCTGGACAACTATCAATATGAATACAGCACTGTATACAGTGATATATGCACATTATGTGGTCAGTCCATCATGACTGTGGGATGAGTTGGCATTTCACACATTGGCATGTTCACAAAAATGATAAGCAATTCAACATGAAATCTGTAGACATGCCCACATGGATGAAATTTGACATGTGAGTAAGTACATACCAAGGCTTTTAATCCTGTATACTGACATGACATGTGTGGGCATACTTGAGTTAAATGTCAGACTCTCAATTCACTTTACAACCAGGTGAAATAATTTTGTGTAAATGTATAGTGATCAGTGATGCAATTTGCAAAGCGATAATGCTATTGCACAATGTGTGTACAGGCGCAGTAGCCGTGCTCCGCCATTGCGGTTACAGGCATTGGCCACAATTGAAAGATACCGGATTGCGGTAGAGACCACCTGGCCCCCGCGGTGTGACACCGCCTATGCGAATGACATTGCAGCCAATGGGAACCGCCATCGCGGTAGTGCAATAAATTTTTTTAAACTCGCGGTAGGCGTGCTCCGCCACTGCAGTCACAGGCATTGGCCACAATTGAAAGATGCCGGATTGCGGTAGAGACCACCTCGCCCACGTGGTGTGACACCGCCTATGCGAATGTCATTGCAGCCAATGGGAACCACCATCGCGGTAGTGCAATACATTTTTGGAAACTCACAGTAGGCGTGCTCCGCCACTGCGGTCACAGGCATTGGCCGCAATTGAAAGATGCCGGATCGCGGTAGAGACCACCTGGCCCCCGCAGTGTGACACCGCCTATGCGAATGTCATTGCAGCCAATGGGAACCGCCATCGCGGTAGTGCAATACATTTTTTGAAACTCGCGGTAGGCGTGCTCCGCCACTGCGGTCACAGGCATTGGCCACAATTGAAAGATGCCGGATTGCGGTAGAGACCACCTGGCCCCCGCGGTGTGACACCACCTATGCGAATGTCATTGCAGCCAATGGGAACCGCCATCGCGGTAGTGCAATACATTTTTTGAAACTCGCGGTAGGCGTGCTCCGCCATTGCGGTCACAGGCATTGGCCACAGTTGAAAGATGCAAACCAGGCAGCCCAATTGCATCAGCAGAGTACCACTGAAACAACCCTAGGGGCCTATAAATGTCTGTGAGATAGCCACACCTGTCACGCATTCAGACACTGCTGCCTGCAATTCATCACCACCAACTGCTGCTGTACCTCTACTCTGGACCCAGTCATAGCTTGTACAGAGAACATCAGGGCCCGTCCCTTCACCACAGAGGAGCTGGAGGTCCTGGTGGAGGAGGTCCTTGGCCAGTACGGGCGGCTATATGGTGTTCCAGAGGTACTGATAAGTGTATGTGTAAAAGTTTGAGAGTGCTCAGAATGCTCACATGATGTTACTGTACACTAGTATGTGCCTGTGAGTGCAAGCCAATGTTCATGCATTCAGATTTTGCCAACAGCATGGTCCATACATGACCTAGAACTTTTTGCACTTGAGTATGTGGGGAGGATGGCAACATAGACACTGGTGCAGCTCTATTGAAGCCAAAGATCACACATGTTGTTCTGAGACTGGGTAATGTAAATGTGTGAGACACTGCCTAGCATGATGACTTCACATCAATGGGGTGTATATCCTTATTCCCACAGATCCCTGACTGCATGCAATGATGTAAAGGACATACTGTGGTTTAGCAGCTATACAGTTACACTGCTGATTTGAGAAACTCAAACACTGAACACACATTCCCTGTGCCATGTAATGCCATAGTTCATTAAGTGTTCATATGCTCATTTGTGACATTTCAAATGTAGATTGGCCAGAGGGTACTGAATAATGTGTGTACTGCTTTGAAATTGACCCTATGGAGATGTGGCCTTTCTGCACAGGAGTACAAGGCCTGGATCTATCACTGTTTGTGGTAAATCACCTCTGACACATCTGCTAAATGTACGGTGGAAATGTCATCCTTCTTTTGATTCCATAATTTGCAGAGTCTGGCATGTGTATGCACTGTTTCACCATTCTCATTGTACATGCATGTGATTTCTGTGATGGACCACGTCTTTCCTCAGTGAAAAGCCCTCTGGCCTGCCCAGTAAATGCACAATGTTTCAAGGACCCATCACGAAAAGGACTTAGAAAGATATATGTGTTGTCCACCATACGATTTTTGAAGGAGATATCATAGGCCTGAGGAGTACACAAGACAGGCCTACACCTTGTGACAAGAGTGTGAGAATGTAAGATCAGGTACCTAATTGTGACCTCCAGGACACGTGTAGCTATGCAATGGTCAAGGACATTAAGGGGTGTGTAGTGTAAGACACAGTGAGTCTGACCACTACTCATCATTTACAGTGTATCGTATGTCATGCTCACTCACATAGTGCATCACAGCTGAGGCCCATTTTCACATTGCTTTCTGTGCTGGCACTCTGCATGTGTATGAGATGGGCATGTAGTGTGTCCATCATCATAGACGTATACTTTGCAATGATATGGCTTGATCCAAGTGTACTATGTGACATGGTGTATGGGCTCTGCTCTCCATTGATGTATCTGTGTGCTATGTGTGTACATGCTCCTGTACTGTCACATAGTGGTACACAACACAGTGTTGCAAAAATTCCTCTTCTTGTCTCCCATGCCCACAGCTCGAGGTCCATCAGCATAAGGCCATATGGAGGGCCATTGCCCGCAAGGTGCGGTCCCTGGGGGTCTCAAACCGACGCCATACACACTGCCACAGGAGGTGGGATGACATCTGCCGCCTCAGCAAAAACATCGCAGAAATGACGCTGGGGCTGGTCCCTCGAGGTGGCAGGTTGGCGCGCAGGAGCATGACACCACTAATGGCCCGCATCCTGGCAGTGACACAGCCAGAGCTGGATGGATGCTTGAGGGCTCAATAGCAGCAAGTTGGGGGTGAGTATTGTGCTAACTGTGACTTTGCGCATGAGTGACTACATGAATACCAGCCCTGAGCAAGTGCGGACCTCTGTGATGTCTCTAGTGTGATGCAATGGCTTCTAAGTAGCCTCAGTGTTGAGTGCTGAGGTTCTGCATGTGTACAGCATTTTGTTTCTCATGTGGGAAATCCATGAGCGTTGTCATGGCAAGTCATCTTGACATGTTTACATCTCACATTCTGTGAATGTTGTCTGAACTGAGACCTTCCTACACAGGAAAATTTGTTGTGTGAAGTGTGTAGCCCAGTACACTTGTCAGGCTTGTGTGTGCTGTGTGGCTACCACAATAGTGTGCTCATGTGATGATGTGTAATTGGCTAGAGACATGCACAAATGTAGACTCAGGGAGCAGTGAGTTGGTAGAGGTCACACCTGTCCTATGGGTTGTGTTTTTCACAATGATAGAGATGACAGCATCATTGCAAAACATATTAGCCTAATATCAGCGGCATGGCATCACATGATGTAATTTCCTGCCACAGTGACAGTAAGTGCACACAGGTGTTGATGGGGTAGATGCTGATGATTGCAGTGATGCATTTGCTGATTTGCATTTGCCAATTGTGCACATGGCAACATGACTGGGATGGTTAGACTCTGGAATTTAAATGCAATGTTTGTGAACCTGGCTATTGTGAGATTGTTTTGGCACTAGGGCTTAACATGGTTGGATGTGATCAGTGGGTATGGCAAATTGTGATGTGACTGAGGTGTTGTACTATAATTTGATAGATAAAAAGAAGCAAATGTTACTCAGAGTGTCAGTCCTCAGTATGTGTGCATTGTGGAGGGGTGTCCATGTGCATCAGTGCATGGTGCAGTTGTGGCTACTGCTTTTAATCAGTGAGTGAATTCTTGGCACATTGATGTGTCATCGATGTCATCAGTCAGCACAACATAGGGATGTCATATGCCAGACCCTAGGTATTGTCACACATTAGCTGTCCTAATGGAGGCCACTCACAACTTCAGCTACAGAAGGCACTCCCATCCTTGGATCAATGAAGGCATGTCAGGCAATTGGAAAGATGTTGTTATGTGACATGTCACAACACATGAAGGCCTTGCATTACATTGCCCTTATCATGCTATTGTGCATTGTCTATGTGACTACATTGGTACATGGGGCTTATTTGCAATTCATCACCAAAACAGATGTGTCCATGTGACATATGCAGCAGTGTGAGTGTCAGAGACATCAACTGGCAGTGAACAGCAGTGAGCATCATGTTAGTGTGCATTTAGAGATGTGTGCTGTGCACTTCAAATAAATTGATACATCTACAAAGTTGACACCAATGTACCACTGTAGTTGTGCTTCAGTGCCAAACATAGTGGATTTAAGGAGGTAATATCACCTGCAAATGGATAGGTTTTACTTTGTATCTGTGGTGTTCAGTGAAATATACTTCAAATGTGACTGAGACAACATATTTGGATGTGTAGCTATCTTACCTACAGGCACGTAGGTGTGCCTACAGACAATTGTATGTGATGTTGAAATGTAGGTACATGCACAGCAATTTGGCTGTGTCAACGCAACATGGAGCATGACTATCAACTAAGCATGTTTCCATGCATCTGCTGATGATTGCGCAAATTTGGAATATGCTGAAAGTACATGGAGTAGTTAAATGTGGGAGTTTCAGTCAAAGTATTTGTGTTTGTATTGCATATAATGCTTGTGAGTATGCCACTTTACTGAACCTATGTCTCTGTCTCTTGCAGCATCTACCGAGGGCAGGGAAGGAGAGGAGCCCGACACCGTTGGAGAAGCTACTGGCACAACTGGTATACAGGAGTTCAGTGACACTGAGGGGACCAGCGCCTCAGAGGGGGACAGGAGTGCCCTGGAGGATTCCTGCCCGGAAACACCAACCACCACATCTTCCCACTCCAGCGGTGACTCCTCTGTGTTGGCGGGCACAGGAAGTTCAAGATCTACATCTTCTTCTGCCACACCTCATCCTGTGTCCACCCTCCCGGATGCTCCCCAAAGTGCTATCCCTGCCCGCAGCCCTAAGAAGGGTAGAGTCTCCTTCCCCCCAGGCACCGCTGCCCCTGTCTCCTCTGCTGCCCTCAGTGTGGAGGCCATAGACATTTTGTGGCAGCTGTGTGTGGGTCAGACTGCGCTCCTGAATGCCCTCCAGGATCATGGCAACAAGTTGTCACAGGTTGTTGCATTCATGGAGGGTATTCATTCGGACGTGGGTGGCCTACACCAAACTGTCTAGTCTTTGTCCTCCACAGTGACGGCAGCCATTCAGCAGTCCCAAGCTCCCAGTCCAGCTCCTGTCCCTTCAGCAACCACACTCCCAGTGCCCCCACCTGACCAGAGCACACACACCCCAGAGCACTCAGGCACCCAGTCATCCACACGCAGCACACAACAACAGCACTCCAAGCGAACAAGACACCATACACCATCACCACAGCACACATGACCGCACCACAAAAAGCCCATCACCGAACACTCAGAGACATAAGGACAAAAAAATGCATCCACATTGCATTCCTCAGATTCCTCAGCCTCCAAGAGCACTCCCATCCCCACACCTGATCCGAAACCCACACAAACACTTGCCCTGTCTGCCGTGAAACTGGTGCCTGCAACAACTGCCCCAAAACACCTTCAGAAGGCTGTTTTGCCCAAAACGTCGCCTCCCACCCACACCCCTGTGAAGCGTGGACAAGAGAGCAAAGTGGGGAGTGTACCTCCACAACAGGGGAGGCAGGGTAAAAGGCAACCCCCACCCCAGCATACCACCAGGTCTGGCAAATTCCCACGGGAAGATCCACCACCACCACCTGCTACAGTTTTGGCGAAGAGGGAGGCTGTTGGGGCCACCTTACTTCTCACTTGTGGCAAGACACTTGGGGGATATCGGATCCCCAAACAATTGAGACCCAGCCCTCCTCATTCGCCATCAGCCACTGAGCCTCCACAAAGCATGTCTCCGCCTCCCCGTGCCACAACTCCACCCGGTCCAACCAGCCCTCAAGCTCCCACATCCATGGATCCCTCTACCTCAGCCAATTCTCACCCTCCCAGGTCCAGTCCTCTGACTAGCCCAGACAATCAGCCCCCTCCTAGGTCAACTTCCACACAATTCTGAGGCCAAGTCCCCCTTCCCACCCCATTCCTCCCTGAGCGGTGCCTGGACTGCCCATTTGAGGCCCCTATCCTGGGGTGATTCCCATTGAAGTGGACTGCATTACATATTTTTTGTGCAAGTTTCCATGCACACATGTGCTGACTTTAAATTTGGACTGGCCGTTGGCCTTAATGTTTTGCACTTTTGATGCTGATACAGACTATATGTAATAAAAATGTTATATATGTTGTGAGCTTTGTCGCTGCCCTTGATAATGATGCAGTGCAATGTATGGGTAAATGTTCATCTGTTACATGCTCTGTATGCCACATTCACATTGGCATCTGCTTAAATTTCTTTTGCAGAGGTTGCCAGAGGTTACAGCAACTTTTGTGCTTCTTGAGTCAGAGGCTTGAGGGTGCAATGATGGTTGTCTGTGATAATCTACTCTTATCCTAATCATTCTATTGTCAGGTCTCCAATTTTGAACACATGTCATATTTGGATGCTGTACCACAACAGAAGAAAATTCTATTCACATTGTGGCTTGAGGGGTGGACAGGGTCCGTCATATCTGTGGAATCTATCTTGATGTGTACACACCAGTGTAGATGTGTAGTCATCTTGTGTAGGTCTGGCTTCATAATCACATGGGTACATTTGAATGTGTGCACTTGAGTACTCATACAGTGTGATTGTCCTGTCATTAGCTGAAGTATTGATGTGTATGTGCCCTTGAGCATGATCCTTACACACATGTATGATCCAGTTGATGAGTGCCTGTTTGTTTACATGATCAGACACCTGCTGTAAATTGTGGGCACATGTATGAGTTTTTTCCCATGCAATGTGCAGTGTGTTGGTGTGACCTTGCAGTCCAGGATACACCTACTTGTTGTCCACATCATTTGTGAGTATGCAGAGTGTGTCACTGCAATGTCTGTGTTGTGAGTTTTGGGATCAGCAATGGCTCTTGCTTACCTTTGTTCTCACTGTGCTGACTGGCTAACGGCAAACAAACATTATATGTGACTTTTCACATACATTGATGTCACTTTACACTTTATTTACTCCACTATGTGGTATTCAGAGTCATACCAGGCCCATTGAGAACCTTTGATGCCTGCACATTGTGAGTAACTCCTCTATATGTTTTTGCTCTGTACACTCCTCACCTGTACAAGTCTAATGTATACACCACTACAGTCTAATATGTTCCACCCCATGCCTTGGCAGTGTTTTGCCCTCCCCACCACTCCATGGTGTGACACTATACTGTGGTAGGATGATCTGTGTCCAGAACCATTGTGCCCCTCAGCACTGTTTCACAATTTGCTATGTGCTATTTTATTGTACTTGATTGCAGTCATGGTTGCTCATGTACAGTACAGATAAGTTTCCAGCACAGTCCTCTAGTCAGGTTCCATGCATATGTGTTAGCCTGAGTTGGGCAGCATTAGTTGATAGCTAAAGTGTGTATCTGTTTCCTGAGGTACTGCTACCCATCCTGAGTGTGAAGTGATCTGTGTGATATGATGATTTGTGATGTTAAATTTCATGGTGGTGTAATCACATGTGTGTGACACTGTCTTAGTAGTGTTCACACACTGCTTACTGTGCATGCACTGCTGTCAGTGGATGTTGCATTGTCCTTGCCAGGTGTGAGTCCCCTCGATGTCCAGCTGAGATTGTTATGTGATGTGTTTGGATGTGCATATGTTATGAATTTGTTGTTGAGGGATGCAGTCTTTGTCCTGTGTTGGCTCTTTCTACTGACAGGCACAAGTGTGTGTAATGTCTTTTTAAGCATGACATTGTGTGTGAGGACTTTGTGTATTTGAATGCATTCTGATGTGTGTTGAATTTGTACTGTGCATTAATTGTGTGCATGTCACATGCAGCAATGTGGAGTCTTGTTTATTTGCTTGTTTTGTGTGAACTATTGTGCTATGGCCTCCTATATTTGAACAGTCACTTGTCAGGATTGTGCGTGTGAATGCTTGTGCTACACATTGACACCATGCTCACTTTGTAACCGGTGGAGTGTCTATGTCTGTGTTTGCAGATGTCTGGTTGAACACAGTTTGTGTTTATATTTGACATTTGTTCATGTATTTTTGGATTAGTTTGGATGATGCTGTTTGTGCAGTTGGCCAGAGGAAAAATATTATCTATTCCAGGGTTGTCTAGGATCACATTGCCTATCCACTTTTTTGCTGCTTATGTACATGCTATTTGGACTTATTTTGGTGTGATTTGTGATACATGTATTTGTTAATTTGTTTGAGTTCAGAATTGGATCAGACATCCCTGAGTGGAAATCAGACATTTGTAGCTGCACACTAGGGTGTAGCATTGGGTATCAGGGAACTCGGTAAGTGGACATAATATCCACTTTTTTATATCGATATGCCTTAATATCGAGTTTAGAATATCGAAAGTACTAAATATCAATGTAAAGTATATCGATGTAAAAAATATTGATTTTTTGAGTAGTCAAAAATATCGTTGTATGAAATATCGAATGTAAAAATATCGTCATGTTAAAATATCGTTATAGTATTTTTATTTTTTGTTATATGTTTGTTTTTGGTATAATATTAGTAAATTAATGCTATACATTTTTTAAATTGTATTTTAATTTTTAGGAGCGGGATGTTGGGTTTATAGGGGATAAGGGTGGGGAGTGTTTTAAAAAAGTTGTTTAAAAATTTAAACAAATATCTTAAATTTATAAACTTAATTTAAAATTGTTGTTTTAGGAGCGGGATGTGGCGTTTATAGAGGATAAGGGTGGGGAGTGTTTTAAAAAAGTTGTTTAAAAATTTTCAAGATTTTCAAATTTTGTAAATTTAATTTATAAAATGTAGTTTTAGGAGCGGGATAATGGGTTGATAGGGCATAGTGGTGGGGAGTGTTTTAAAAAAGTAGTTTACAAAATTTAAAGAATTCCTAATTTTGTAAATTTAATGTAAAATTGCTGTTTTAGGAGCGGGATGATGGGTTTAGAGGGGATAAGGGTGGGGAGTGTTTTAAATTATTTTATATTTAAAAAAATAAAAAAATTAAAAATTACAAAAAAAGTTTCTAAGGAGTGTTATGTTGTGTTTATTTTGAATAAAGGTGTGGAATTAATTATATTTTTTGTTAAACATTAAATCAAATTTTTAAAAATTAATTTATATAAATAAAAAAATTGAATTCAAAATTTTAAATTCTAGTGTTGATAGGGAATAACTTAGCTTATTTGGGGGGTCATCACGATGGTGGGCGGAGGCACAACCGCGGTGCTGGCAGAAAATGACCTTTTCCGCACTCCAGCAGCGATCCTCGCGCCCGCCATATTACAATGGGCAAACATAGCCCATTTACCGTCCGTCGCAGAGCGACGTGAACCGCCAGAATTTTGCACAAGCCACCGCGGCGGTAGGAGCCAATAGAGACCCACCGCCATGCGGAATGACGTCCCGACCGCTGTGCAAATCACGATGCCACAAACAACCCAGCACACCACAGCGGAGAAACCACCAATCCAGAGACGGCGGAAGCACTACTGCGGAGCGCGAAACCAGACTCACGGTCCCCTCCACCCGGTCCGGACTGCAATGGATCCAGCTCTCCAAGCCATTCCGGTGCTGTACCTCATACACCACCAGCAAATAATGGACCGTCGCGGACAACGCCGCAGGTAGGCAATGACACAACTCTGCACAGAACCACAACACAACTCCTGTGCTGATATACGGTTCCTGTCCACATCAGACACTCTGGTGGGGACAGGAACACATCCCCAAGTGTACCCACACATGTCCCACCTGTCAGGAAATCACCCCTTTGCATCCGGGTCACCCATCAACCGCGAAATCACTGCAATGTCCCGGTCACGTCACCGCAGCGGTGAAGACACGGGAAAACATGCGCAAAATGTAGTAAGCAGGGCCGGCGCCAGGCATGGGCAGTCCACAAAGATTCACAGGACTCCACCTCCACCCTTCCCACACTATGCTTCCCACACCCATTTGGGGCACATGCTGTGTGCTCCTCCTGTGCCCCCCATGCACAATTCATCTCCCAGGTGTAGCCAGACCTTGCACCTCACACACCAAAGGACCAGGGCGCCTGTCTTGGAAGGTGGGGGTGAAGAGGAAAACCCTGCACAGAAGCTCAGGGGCTAGACTACCCTCCTCCTCACACCTACCTCCCACTCATGTGAAACAAACTGAGTCTAATTATAAAATGAAGACTCACACTGCAGAAGAACATCCACTGAACTGTCTACACTGCCTGTCAAGTCACTCACAAACACCCCACACTGACACAGCCACATACACACACCATAGGTCAGCAGCAATGGAGGACAATCAATGGGCCAGCCAAAAGTGAAGTGGACAGTGCTGGAAAAGCATGGAGCAAGCCACATAGCATCTGTCCATCACATGCAAGAGAAGGAACATATCACAACACCCTTAGGCCATCAAATCAGACATGGGTGGCACAGTGAGTGAAATTAAACCAAACAGACCTCTGTGCAACAACTCGGGGACACATCAAGGCAAGCCATGCATAGCCACAGGAATGATAGGAAGTGTCTGAAGTCATACAGTGACCAGCCACACATCTGTCTCAAATGACTTGACGTGTACATCATCAGTACAACACACATGGCCCATTGTCACACTCCTTGACTGTCAAACAAAACTAGGACCTTCACACATACCCATTCTCTACCCACCTCATACCTGCAGCACCCAACACCTGTGCGATGCACACATAAAGGCCAAAATGGTGTCCTGTGAGTTCAATGTCAACCAATCACACTCCCTGTGGTGCACCCACAAACATCACACTAACACACGGGGATGCCTGAACCAATGCAGACACCAAAACAATAGCCAAACACAAAGCTCACAAACAACATACACAGAAGTACAACAAGCCCACACATGGGCAACAAAACAGTGGAAAGGCAATGTGACCCTAGACAGAACAGGAATACACAACATTGTCACTCAGGACCAATGCACAGACACCATACCTCAACACAAACAAGAGGTGCAGTATCAAAAATCTACCATGAACACTAACTGGGATCAATGGGACAATCAGCTAACACAGACACAGACACCTCACCACCCATGAAGTGAACAAGGTGCCATATTGTACCAGAAGCATGCACATGTACAACCCTGAAAAGTGACAGGTCAAAAATAGGAGGACTAGCCACCAATGTGCACTGAAAACAAGCCCAGCAACAAGAATCCTCCTTGCTGCATGTGACAGACACACAAGTAATGCACACCACACCTGCAACACACATCTGAATGTATCACACAGCAACAACCACTCACACACAATGTCATGCAAATAGAACATCACACACACATAGCATCAGTCAGTACAAAGAGCCAACACAGGCCAAACACTGCATATATCCACAACAAAAACACAACAGATGCACAGACCAATCCATCACAATGCAAACTCAGCTGCACATCAGGGGGATCCACAACAAGCAAGTACAAGGCAACATACACTGACAACACTGCATGCACACCAAGCAGTGTGTGCACAACAACCAAATCAGTAGCACACACATCTGAGTGCCACACCATGAACTCCCACAACACAAATCATCACAGCACAAACATAACATCAGACTCAGGAAGTGTAGCACTACCTCAGCAAACACACATGCAGCTTAGCCATCACCCACAGATGCACAACTCAGGGACATCCAGGTGCAAACAGCATGACCAGAGGACTGTGCAGCCCAAACATCTGCACTGCACATGAGCAACCATGACAGCAAACAAGTACAAGGAAAGAACACATAACTAATTTATAAACTGTCCTGAGTAGCACATTAGCCCTGGACACAGATCAGCCTCACACAGCATAGTGTCACACTATGAAGTGGTGGGGAGGCTCACACACTGGCAAGCCATGGGGTGGAAGACATGAGACTGAAGTGGTGTGTACTTCAGTAGTCGACAGGTGAGCAGTGTACAGTACACAAACACATAGAGGAGTCACTCACAATGTGTAGGCATCAGAAGCACATATGGGGGATGGCATGACTCCACATACCACATACCATACTGGAGCCAAAAATGGGTCAAGTGACAGCAATGCATGAGAAAACTCACAAATATTGTCAGTGTGGCTGAGCAGTTCTGTACAGTGTGCACAAACAGTAACAAGTTACATGGCTGATCAACAAAACACAACACAGACTTGCCTGTCACACACTCTGCATACTCAGTCAGTCAACAAACTTTATTCGGTTTTTTGTTTATAAAACCATAAAAGTTACACAAATACAATACATACAAACAAGAAATTATAACATAACAGACTCCATTACCACACAATAAATCATCTAAAAACATGTCTAATTCAATAGACTCTACATGTCCATAAAGTGCCAAGATTTCATAGATGCCTTTAAAAACCCTACAATAAAAATGATACAATCATCCTTCAACAATTGGAGATACATTAGTGCAGGTCTGGCCTGGTTAAAATTCAATTTCTTTAAAATAGGAACTAAAAAATGCCTCCTGGGGACAGCGTATAGTTTACAAAAAAACATGAAGTGCATCAAGTCCTGAGGAGACTTTCCGTCACAGCCACAGGAAGCTAGCACTTGACCTCTAGAAGCCCCCTTGGGTCTTGCTAACAGGAGATGGAAGAGATTCATCCGGAACCTGGTTAAAAGAAATTTTTCATGTGTCGTCAAGGAACCCATGAGGTATGGTTCAGACAGTGGCGTCGATTTGAGCACTAGATATGCCCGAACACTAGGTTTCCGTGCCTCTTCTGCATCCCGATCTGCTTGCCTTCTGCTCAAAAATGCTGACTTGATTAATTCCACGTCTTTTCTTACAATAACATCTGGCTTAGAGAATAAAACTCCCCGCCCAATCCATTCAAATCCTCTTTTAATATAATTAAGCCAGGGGATACGAGCCACATTATCTAAGGACAGGCATTCTCTTAAGATCAAATGAGTGAGGATTAGATCTTCATTTAACCAACACGTTAACCAAAAATCAAGGGGCGCAGAGCAAGGGTATCACTTAGGTAGGAGACCCCCAATTCCTCATGTACCGCCATATTCGAGGTTCCTTGCGGGACACATAATAACCTTTTTAGAAACCCATTTTCCACAACCTGGAGGGGTTCTGTTACCGTGTATCCCCAGATCTCACTACCATAAGTTGCTATAGCTAAGCATTTTGCTTGATACACTTGAAGCATAGCTCCTGTCGGTTTCTTTCCCACTTTAGAGGCAAAATTAAAAATTGCAGCATTGACCCGCACCAGTTCCCCTTTTTTTCTTTTAATTAAGGGGTCCCACCTGAGTTGATCATCAAATAAGACCCCTAAATAAGAGAAAACATTCGTGCGGGGAATCTTATCATTACCGGTTCTGAACTGAAAGCTCCTTTTCGTATTTTTCCCTACTTTCATGACATAGGACTTTGAGTTATTAATGGCCAAGTCCCGATCTGTCATGAATCCAGAAAATGCAGTTAAAAGGGTTTGTAAGCCCAGTTCGGTTCTGGATATTAGGACGGCGTCATCTGCGTAGGGCAGGACGGGAATGCCCCGCCGTCCTACATAGGGGAAATCCGCTCCGGTTGCCCTCAGCACACTATCTAACTCATTAATATAAAAATTAAATAAAAATGGCGCCAGAATACAACCTTGCCGGACACCCTTCATAATCTCAAAGTCCCTGGATACCTGCAGATTTTGTGAGAACCTGACATTGGCTTTAGTTAATGAATGCAGGTCCTCAAGAAAATGAACAATGCTATTTTCTACCCCCATTGCCCTCATGGACTGCCATAGCTTGGCCCTGTTTACACAGTCAAAAGCGGATGACAAATCCATGAAGGCAAGGTGGATAGTTCCAGAATGCGCAACAGTGTATTTATTCAATATCATAAATAAATTAAGACACTGTGCGACAGTGGAACGCCCCGGCCGGAAGCCATACTGGACATCCGACAGGATCCTATTCTCATCTGCCCAGGTTGTTAATCTCTGTAAAAGGACACGACCCACCACTTTGACCACTGAATCAATAAGCGAGATTGGTCTATAGCAGTGAGTACTATTTCTGTTGCCCTTTTTAAAAACTGGGACTATGGTTGAAGAAGCCCAAGACTGAGGACACCCCTTCTTAGCTGCCGCATTAAATAGTGACTCTAAAATCGGAGCCCAGAACAAGGGGTCTGACTTAAATAAATCCGGGGGGATCCCATCTGGACCTGGGGCTTTGTTAATAGTTAGCCCAAGAATCCCTTCCATGATCTCACTCCTATCAAAACATATCGGAGCATCCTTCCTATTCTGGGGTTCACTATGGATAGGCTTGAGCGGGCAGTCAAACATGGTTTTAAAATGAAGTACCCACTCTTCCTCTGTGATGTGAGCCACAAGGCCCTCCCCCCCCATCCTTAACAAACAGGGGCACATTCACAACACTCCAAAACCTCGAGCTATTCCTCAAAGTGCTAGAATCAATCAGCTCCTTCCAGGCGTCTTCCTTCAGTGCTCCCTTACGTTTGGCCAGGGCTATCTTGTATTCCCTACGACAAGCACAGACCTCAGTTTGGATTCTTGGTTTGGCTGCCAGAGCCTCCCTCAGCCGCTTAGCTGATTTGGAGCAATCTGAGTCAAACCATCTGGGGCCATGAGAGGCAGTGCCTCTGGCCGGAGCACTTAACAGTTCGCCCACTGTTTGCGATATTACCTCGTAGGCACCAAGGACCTCATTAGGAGTGGACTTCTCAGATGTACATAATGACAGTTCATGGGCACAGGATGTTTTCACCTTATTATAAAAACTGTCGGGAGACACCTGGGACCATTTTAATCTTCGCTTTCCATCCATCGGTTTCAAAGTGCCCCCGTTTGAAGCCTCCCCAGTTTTTATTAATAAGGGGCCCGACATATGGACTGTTAAAGGATTATGGTCACTAAATTCACTTACTGCAATGTTAAAACCATTAAAAAAGGATAGCAACGACGAAGAAATTAAAATAAAATCAATAAATGATCCTTTTCTGTTTCCTTTAAACGTTGGTACAGGGAACTTGGTGTGAGGGTCAGTTAAAGACATCGTGACCACCAGATCTAGTTCGTTTAGCATATTGTTCAACAGTTCTCCTTGGAGATGGTGGTCAAAATGAAAGCCCCTCATACGGGGGCATCCCAACTCCGAGATACAGGATATTGAAGGATTACCGCAAGGGTGTATATTAAAATCACCAGACACCAAAAAGTTATAAAATCCACGACCCATGAGTTGTTTTATGAGTGCTCCCAGGTTGGTAATGTTACACACCTCATGCGAACAAGCCACCGAGTTATAAAAATTAAAAATTCCCCATCTAGTATCCCCCCTAATTACTGACAGTGCCAAAATTCCCGGGTCTGTGGTTGAGATCACCTGCAACTTGCAGTCAACGGCCACAGAGATATAAGTAACTAGACCACCCCTTGGTCTTCCGCTCGCCGAAGGAATGGCCGGGACAAAAAATGCCTTGTAGCCTTCTAAGAAAAGATCGCAATCCACCGACCATGTTTCTTGAAGACTAATTACAGTGTATTGCTTCATATAACATACCCACCGAGGATCTAGGAACTTGTTAGCCAGCCCTGCAATGTTCCAAGATAAAAAATTATTAGACCTCACAGCTGTATGCCTCACAGCTACCACCCCTGGGGTCTGAGAAAGTGTGACTGATTGTGGTCCAGGAGGTACAGAGGCCCTTAGTCAATCGCAGTTATCCAGTCCGGATAACACTGCGAATCTGTTATCTAGTGCCAATGTGTGGGTACTACAAAACTGCCCATCAGACTCAGGGGCTAAATGGGCTAGGGCGGAAGGTTGTTGCCTGGGAGCTGGTTTGTTTAACCATCCTCCTCGTTGGTGTGCCCTATAACCGTTTTCTGGTAATTCCCTATTGAGGGCTGGCTTATAAAAATAACCCAGGGGTAAAGCCTTAACAACAGAACCAGTTAACGGAGTGAGACTGATGTCCCTAGATAAAATACGCCCAGCAGTAAAGGGGTTGTCAAAGTTTACGATGACACAGTCTCCAGTATCCGGTTTACGGGAGCTCCCTATCCAATTAACCCTGCGTGCCATGAGGATGTTTTTAGATACTCGGTGGCCCAGGGTGGTGTTGTGTGTAAACCAGTGATTTAATTTATTTCTCAGCTGCACATAATTTTCCTCTGCCCCATTGGGGAGAGGAGGTACATTCCCCAGTACCACTACATATGGGGTAGATTCTGGTTGAAGATCTATAATCGGAAGACTCAGTGACTGGTGGTCCCTACTTTCTGACCCCCTTTCCATACGTGATCCTGTTCTACTAGGGTGCTGGCATGTAGTAACCAGAGTATCTAGACTTCTGGGCCTGGTACTAATAAGATTATTTTTATCTTGTGCCTCTCCATTCGCTGCAGTCCTTACAGTGGGCCCACCCCCTATTCCTTCCCACACAGCTTTTTTGCCCCTCATCGCTGTGTCATCTATGTTTGTGGGTGGGCTAGCTGTCGGCCTAGATGGAGGGTTACAGCCAATAGACCCCTCTAGTTTGGCCAGCCTAGCTTCTATCACACTTATTTTTTGGAACATCGGATCTAATAAGGTAGATAACATGGTTTCTAGCCTGCTCCAAAAGTTCCCCTCCACAGTGCTATCAAATAATTGCCCTGGTACAATCTGGATCATAGAGGTAAAATTACCCTCTTTAGCACCACTTGTGGGGGGAACAACTGATACTAACCCTCCTGGGGTTCCCTGTACGTTTTTTTAAAATTTTGTACACCCTTGGCCCTTTTTTTTTGTAGAGAAAGATTCATTGTTACGATCTAATTTAAGCTTAGCTTTTTGCCCTCTGGTAGTCGCCTTAGATTGCACAGGGGTAGGTTCATGCTCCTTAGAGGAGCAGGAACCAGAATTTATCATTATAACTGGGGGTGCAGTTAGAGGCGAGCTCAGTCTGGCTGGGAAGGCATCTTGATTCAGTGCCGGCAAGGAATCGGGGAGTGTAGGGGTTAGGGAGAGTCTACCTAGTGTGAGTGTGAGTCGAGAGATAACCTTCGTTCTGTCAATTGTATTTCGTGAATGAGGGCGGATTCAGCCCTCAGAATGAAGGCGTCTAAAGTGCCGACCACATTTTTCCCCGTATTTACTTTCCGCTTGCTCATTATCAACAGCCTGTAGACACACTTTTAGAGAATACACCAGGACCGAATAAAATACAAATCTGAGAATATTGGCCGGTTACTTGAGGCAGTGTTCAAAATACAGTGTGCAAGACACTGATCCAAAATTCCTCAGAGCCTTAATTATATTCCTCGAAAAAGTGCTATGTGCATTATATACTAATTAACAGCAACAATAAAAACAGTTCGACAATAAAATGGTGCAAAGTGCAAAGTGCAGTGCAAAATCCGGGAACATAGGACAGAGTCTTTGGTCCGGTATCTCTTACAGAGACACGTTTAGAGTGTGACGGATTGTTCACGCATTATCCATCAAGGCAAAGTACATTGGAGCTTATCAAATAACAAAACAACACCTTTACTGCCAGCAAAGTAAAGTTTTGATAGCACACGAAAGGAACAACAGTACCTGTATGGAGGACCTTAGTCGTAATTGAAAAGAAAGTGGCCCTGCCCTGCCTCTTCCTGGCAATGACGGGCTAAGACGGGCCCGTCTTGGCCCGGTCTTGGCCCGGGCCGAGCCCGGGCACGCCCCGCGCGCATCCCGAGCTACGGGACTGGCGTGATGTGTTTAAAGCCCCTCCAGGGACTCCGGGAAAAGTGCAAGGTGCAGTTTGGGCCAGGGGCCAGCAGCAAGTGACCGGTTCGGCTCCAGCATACTCACAATTGGCAGCAACAACAAGTAGGTGTCCCCCAGGAGTGCAAGGACACAACAACACACTGCACACTGCCCAACCTACAACTCCCACATGTGCCCACAATCTGAAACACATGGCAGACAATTGAAACAAACAGGCACTCAGCTTCTGTGACATACATGTGTGCAGTTGGCATTGCAGGGGCACACACACATCAACACTAACAACAAAATCACCCCTTCACACTTCATGACCACACAAGTGCACACATCCAAATGTACCCATGTGACTGGGAAGACAGGCCATCACAAGATGACCATACATCAACACTGCTGTTCACACATCAAGAAAGATCACACAGATATGATGGACCCTGGCCAGCCCGCAAGTAATCCTGTGGATAGAATATACCCCTGTTCTGGTAATTCATCATAACATGACATGTGGACAATTTAGCAAACCTGTCCATATGATGAGTATGATAATCGTAGATCATCACAAACACCCATCATTGCACCCTCAAGCCTCAGAACAAAGAAGAACTAAAGTGCCCCTCACCACTGCCAATCCCAGAAAAAGTAAAAGAAGCAATTGGCAATGTGAAGGTGGCATACAGAGCATTTGTCACATGCAACCATACACATACCGAAAACACTTTTATTTAGCAAGGACACTGACAAAGCAGACAAGAAGAGTAACTGTCTATATTACATATCACCAAGATAGGCATCAAAAGTAGACAACAGCAAGGCCAGTGGCCAGTCCATAGTTCATAGTAGGTACATGTGTGCATGAGAACCTGCACAGGGAATGGGCATCCAAAGTTACAAACAGCAAGGCCAGTGGCCAGTCCATAGTTCAAAGGAGGGACATGTGAGCATGAGAACCTGCACAGGGAATGGGCATCCAAAGTTACAAACAGCAAGGCCAGTGACCAGTCCATAGTTCAAAGGAGGGACATGTGAGCATGAGAACCTGCACAGGGAATGGGCATCCAAAGTTACAAACAACAAGGCCAGTGGCCAGTCCATAGTTCAAAGGAGGGACATGTGTGCATGAGAACCTGCACAGGGAATGGGCATCCAAAGTTACAAACAGCAAGGCCAGTGGCCAGTCCATAGTTCAAAGGAGGGACATGTGTGCATCTGAACCTGCACAGGGAATGGGTGACACCGTACACTGCCATGGGAATCACCACAGCTCTGAGGATACAGATGGGCAGTCCAGGCACAGCTGTGGTAGAGATGGCTTTGGGAGGGGGACTTTGCCTCAGACTTGGCTGTCAGTTGAACTGGAAGGTGGCTGATTGTCCGGGACCGTTGGCGGACCAGACCTGGGAGAGGGAGGAGCATCTGAGGTAGAGGCATCAGTGGCATGGTGGCACGGGGAGGCGGAGACATGCTGCCGTGAGACACAGTGTGTGAGGGAGAATATGGAGGGCTGCCTTTCCACTTCTTGGGAATTCGATACTGAAGAATTGTCTTGGTAGGAGTGTGAAGTGGGGCGGGCACAACAGCCTCACTCCCCACCAAAGGTGCTTCAGGTGCAGGTGGTGGCCCTCCCTCTGGTGATCTGCTGGGTCTGGTGGTACGCTTGGCCTGGCCTTGCCTTTTCCCCTCCATCCCCTGTTGACCAGGTGAACCCCCCACAGTGCCCTCCTGTCCCAGCTTCACAGGGGTGTGGGTGAGAGTTGAGGTTGTGGGTGAACCTGCCTTAGAGAGCCGTTTCTGCGGACTCTTTGCAGGCACCAGCTTCACAGCAGGCACAGCAACTTTTTTCCTGTCTTTGGGAGCAGGTTTTGGGACGGAAGTGTCTTTGGATTGGACTGATTTGGATGCATGTGAGCCTGAGGCCTGCTTTTTGGCTTGATGCCCCTGAGTGTCACCCGAAGGGCTTTTGGCTTTGCATTCCTGTGTGACTTCTTTTGGTTTGGGGGATGGTGTCTGTGCTCTGGCCCGCTTGGAGTGCTGCTGTGTTGTGCTTCGTGTGGAGTACTTTGAGCCTGAGGGCTGTGGTGTGTGGTCACTCTTGTCAGATGTGGCCACTGGCAGGGTGGTTGCCGAAGGGACTGGAGCTGGACCCTGAGCCTGTGCCAGCTGAATGGCTGCCGTCACTGTGGAGGACAAAGACTGGACAGTCCTGTGTTGCCCACCCACGTCAAAAGGAATGCCCTCCATGAAGGCAACTAGCTGTGCCAACTTCTTGTCATGATCAAGGAAGGCATTCAGCAGAGTAGTCTGACCCACACACAGCTGGTGCAAAAGCTCCACCGCCTCAACACTGAGGGCAGCAGGGGAGACAGGGGCAGGGGCAGCGGTGCCTGGGGGGAAGGACACTCTACCCCTCTTACTGCTGCGGGCACGGGCAGCACTAGTGGAACTAGCCGGGAGGGTGGGCACTGGACGGTGTGTGGTGGAAGAAGAGGCAGATTTCCCACTGCCTGTGTCCGTCAACATCGAGGAGTCACCGCTGGCGTCAGATGACGTTGAGGTTGGTGTTTCCGGGCATGATTCTTCAAGGGCACTCCGGTCCCCCTCCGAGGCGCTGGTCACATCAGTGTCAGTGAGCTCATGTGTTGCCGTCGAGCAAGATGCCACATCCCCGGTGTCCATACCCTGTCCTTCTGTGCCCTCTGTAGATGCTGCAAGAGACAGAGACGTAGGTTCAGTTTAGTTCCATACTCACAAACATCATATGCAAACAAATCACAAAACAAGATGATGATAGCCCCATGTTGAACACACCCCTGTGCAGTCTGCATGTGCAGCCACAATGCACAAATATGAAGATGCATGGGAACATGCATACTTGGCATTGATGACCCATGAGATGTTCACACAGCCAAATAGCTTGCCCGTGCCTCCATGTAACCTGACATACAGATCCCTGTAAGCATACCCACGTGCCTGTCGGTGAAAAAGATGTACATCTCAACCTGTTGTCACAGTCACATATGGAGTCACTTTAAGGGGACAACACAGATACAGGCTCCAAAATGTCCACTTGCAATGGCCATGAGCTCCTGCCATCCACCATGTTGTGCTTTGAAGCACAACTACTGTTGCACATTGGTGTCAGATTTGTAGTTCCCACAAGTTCAAGGTCAGGCACTGCACACATTGACAAAAGCACACTAAGATGAGGCACACTGCCGTTCACTGCCCAGTGATGTCCATGACTCCCCTAATGCAGCAGATGCCATAAGGCCACATCTCAGCATGCAATGTCAAGGGCCATTACATGAAACACATGAGAAAGTACATGTACCACAAATGCATGACAGCTGCACTCAACACAGAGGCCACTTACAAGCCATTGCATCACACTAGGAACATCACAGTGCTCTGCACTGGCTCAGGGTTGGGACACATGCAGTCACACACCCCAAAAGTCACCCTTCGCAGAATACTCACCCCCAACTTGCTGCTGATGGGCCCTCAAGCGTCCATCCAGCTCTGGCTGTGTCACTGCCAAGATGTGGGCCATTAGTGGTGTCATGCTCCTGCGCGCCAACCTGCCAGTCCGAGGGAGCAGCCCCAGTGTCATCTCTGCCACGTTCTTGCTCAGCCGGCAGATGTCATCCCACCTCTTGTGACAGTGTGTGTGCCGTCGGTTGGAGACACCCAGAGCCCGCACCTTGCGTGCAATGGCCCTCGATATGGCCTTACGCTGGTGGACTTTGAGCTGCAGGCATGGGAGACAAGAGGAGGAAATATCAGTAACAATGGGTTATGTACCATTGTGTCTCAGTACAGGAGCATGCACAAAATTAGCACAGCTATTCAGACATGCTTAGCAGGGGCCATACAGCATGACACGTAGTACATTAGCATAAGACAATCGTACCCAAATGCATGCAGGTATGAGGATGGGCACTGTACCTGCACATCTCATGCACATGCAGAATGCCAGCACAGAAAGCAATGTGAAGGAGGCCCACATTTGCAATGTAGTTTGTGAGGGAGCAAGACAGACATCACATTGTAAATGATGTTCCATGGCAGAATCACTGTGTCCAACAATGCACACCCCTCAATGTCCTTGGGCTGTGAATGGCTCACTGTGTCATGGCGGTCACATTTAGGGACATGATCTGACATTCTCACACCCTTCTCACAAGGTCTGTCTTGTGCAATCCACAGGCCTAAAATAGTTCATTGAGGAATAGGGTGGCAGACGACACATATGTCTCACTCTGTCCATTCAGTGATGGGTCCCTGTCAATTTGGGCAGTAACTGTGCAGGCCAGAGTGGCTCACACTGAGGTTTAACGTGGGCCATCATAACAGTCACATGCATGTACAATATGAGAGTAAAAACAGTGCCTACACATGCGAGTCAGTACACATAATGAGAATAAGGGAAGGGGATGTCTCTGAAGTACAACAATCTGCTGTGACATATGGTAATTTCCAACAAGATTGTCACCCTCCGGCAGTTCACTCTTTGCACACTGCTCACAGATCCATGGTGGCAATAGAAATTCAAACACACTTCCATCAGTACCCTCTGGACGGAAAGTCTTTGTAATGTCACAAATGAGCATGTGAAAACCTCCTGGACTCAAACATCCATTCGCACAGGCAATGTCTGTCCTGACTTCCACTTTCCAAACTTGCAGTGTCACTGTATGGCTGCAATAGCACTGCATGTCCCTCCCATCCTGAAATGCAGCCCTGGAAATGTGTTACATAGGCGACAAACCCCATTTTCCTTAAGTCATCATGCTAGGCAGTGTATCACACAAACCCACACTCTCAGGCACATACTGCAGCAGATCAACTTCATGTGTGCACTCCCTGCACTCTCACTTCCACTCTGAGACACTTACCATGACATCTGGAGCACCATAGAGCCTCCCATACTGTGAGAGCACCTTGTCCACAAGGGCCTCCAGCTCCTCTGTGGTGAAGGGACGGGCCCTGATCTTCTCAGTTCAAACCATCACTGGGTCCAGGAGACAGGAACAGCAGCAGTTGGTGGTGAAGAGTGTCAGGCAGCAGTGTCTGGAAGCAGTGGAAATGTGTGGCTCTCTCCCACACATATATAGCTCCCTGGGGTTGTTTCAGAGGTACTCAGATGCTTCTATTGGTGTTCCAGGTCAGCTTTTTTCAAATGCATCCAATGACCGGCCCCATGGTGGCAGAGCACGCCTACCGCGATTTTCAAAAGTGCATTTGGCTACCGCGATTGCGGCTCCCATTGGCTGTAAGGGCATGGGCATTGGCGGTGACACACCGCGGGGCCCAGGCAGTCGCTACCGCGATTTGGCCGCTTGGCAATGGTATATATGGCCGTGATTGTGGTGGCGGCGCACGCTTATGGCACCTATGGACACATCATGCTGTAGCAATGGCAATGGCCAGTTCCCAACATTGAAAAGTAGCCCACCCCTAGTGCCTATGGCAGTGATTGTGGTGGCGGTGCACGCCAACTGCCATTTTCAAATGTGTATATCACTACTGCGGTTGCGGTTCCTATTGGCTGCATGGGCATTGGCGGTGACACACCACGGGGCCCAGGCGGTCGCTACCGCGATTTGGCCGTGATTGTGGTGGCGGTGCACGCTTATGGCACCTATGGACACATCATGCTATGGCAATAGCCAGTTCTCAACATTGAACAGTAGACACTTACTATGAGTCATGCTACCAGTTAGTGCAAACCAATGCTAGTGTTACATTTGACTCACTGATGACTACACATGCCATGTCAGTGCACAGGATTACATGCATTGGCATGTACTCCCTCACATGTCACTTATGATATTGTTGTGCATGTGCACAGATCTGAGGTGTGATGGACTCTCAAAGATGTACACATGTCAATGTGTGAGATGGCAAAGCAACACACAGTAATGAAGGTCTGGCTACATGATGTGCCTATTTCACTGTGTACATTGCTGAGCTCCTTTACATACTTGATCATTGTGCGCAAACTGTGCTCATTGTGTTGCTAGCATGTGCCCTGTCGGACTTACGCAAGAGGGTGCGGCAGGTACAGCAGCTACGTCGAAGACAGCAGTGTTGCTGTTTCACACATGTGCTGTGTCAACTACTCTCAGGGCTGGTGACACAAGATGTTGAAATGTACCTTTTGGCATTCACATAGTCTTAATCTGTTTGGGGGGTACTCACTGTGTGAATACTAGACAAGTGTACGACTAGTTCAGATCAAGGTGTCCCTACATGTAACTTGTGGTGCAAGCTGTAGTTTCATGCCAGTCATTGTTGGCGCTGTGTCAGTCAAAACCTAAGATGTTGTGCCCATCTCAGAGGGGAATTGAATTGACATGTGTCCCCTTTCCTCTCACCTAGGAGGCGACCAAATATTTTTCATCCATTCACGGTGCTTGCGGACATGGAGGATGAGGACGTCATACGTAAATTTCGTTTGGATCGACCTACCCTTCTGGACCTATGTGCTCAGTTGGAGCCCCATCTGAGGCCTCGACCGAACTTATCCAACTGCTCTGACACCAACATGTAAGGTGATGGCGGCCCTGCATTTTTTTGCAACTGGTTCATTCCAGTACACGGTGGCAGGCGCAGGTGGGATGTCTCAACCAATGTTTAGCATGGTGCTACGTGATGTCCTGTCCGCTATCATGAACTACAAGGACAGCTACATCCATTTCCCCAGGAGACATGAGTTGGCAGCTGTGAAGGGAGATTTTTATGACCTTGCCCACATCCCTAATGTTGTTGGTGCCATTGACTGCACACATGTTGGCCTGGTTCCACCACAGGCACATGAGCACATCTACAGGAACAGGAAGCATACACATTCCTTCAATGTGCAAGTGGTATGCCAGGCGGATATGATAATCTCCCATGTCTGTGCCAAATTTCCAGGATCAGCCCATGACTCCTACATCCTGCGTAACAGCATCGTACCACAGCTGATGGCAAATCTGCATCCAGAGCGTGCGTGGATTGTGGGTGAGTACGCAGAGTCAAGTAGTGTGCTGTATGTGTGACATGCTGTCCTCTGCCACAGTTTTATTACAAAGTTGGTCTGTGTATCTCTCACCTAGGTGACTCTGCATATCCCAACCGGCCTTGGTTGCTGAGCCCACTGCGGAATCCCAGGACCCCGGGTGAAGTCCGCTACAATGAGGCCCATGGGAGGACACGTCGTGTGGTGGAGCGTACTTTTGGTCTTCTTAAGTCTCGATTTCGGTGCCTGGAGAGGACCGGAAGTGCACTGATGTACTCTCCCCAAAAGGTGTGTCAGATCGTAGTTGCATGCTGCATGCTCCACAACCTTGCCCTGCGCAAAGAGATCCCCCTGATCCTGGACGATGATGAGCAGCAGATGCCCCCGCCTGCAAACCCACACATGTCCAGTGAGGAGGATAGTGGAGAGGAGGAAGGTGTTGACCTGCGTCAACAGCTCATCAACCGCTACTTCCCTTGAAGGTGAGTGACATTGTAAAACGGTGCCATTGTATGCTGTTTTAGTTGTTGTAGGAAATGCCATGGGGAGCTTTGTGACAGCTGCCTGTTGTTGGCTCTGTGCTGAGGGCTGATGTTTCTGGGACAGGGTAGTTATGCACAACTACATGATGTCTATGTTGATATCGTTGCTCATTGTAATGTGTGCAGGTTTGAGTACCTTGATGACAAGTGTTGTGTAATGGGTGTGATGCCATCGCCTGACAAGTGAATGTTGTTCTCTTGTGTTTTCCTAGGTCCCTTCAGCCTCTCAATGCCTCACAACAATCAGTGCA
The DNA here is from genome assembly GCA_963921515.1 of Calotriton arnoldi. Taxonomy (NCBI): domain Eukaryota; kingdom Metazoa; phylum Chordata; class Amphibia; order Caudata; family Salamandridae; genus Calotriton; species Calotriton arnoldi. The sequence goes on from CAWUFW010004435.1 coordinate 689,932, forward strand.
CCTAGTACATTGTAATCTGAGTCAAGATTGTACATCCTGTGATAAACATGGAGCTGACACGATGTTTATTTACAATAAGTATATGTGACAGGGAAGTGATTATTTACAAATAGGTGGGAAGTGAATCAATGAGTTGTCAGTGATGGTAGACGAGACAATAGAGTAGTCACCACATTGATGTGGTGACACAGTCCAACAGACGCCTCCATCAACATGGCAGTGTGGGTAAGGATAGTCAACAAAGTCAATGGCAAGGTGAAGAGAGGTGCCATCATGCTGGCTCTTTGACTGGCGTTTGGCTGGTGCTTTGCCACGTGATCCTCCCTTGTTTTTCCTCGGACGGCCCCTTGAGCGTTTGGCAGGGGGGCCTCTGCTGCGGGCTCAAAGGTGTCTGACGACTCATCCTGTTCCAGCTCACCCGTCTCTGTGGCCGCAGGTGAGGTGGTGGGACTGGCATCCTGTGGGCCACTGGAGGGAGGTTGAGCTGTCCTTTGGGCCGCAAGCCTGTCCCTCAGAACACCCACAAGCTGGCCCAAGAGGTCCACGATTTGGCCCATACGCATGTCTATGGACCTCAGCAGCAGGCGGAGCTCACGCGATTCTTCCAGAGCCTGGCCTGTGTGTCCCTGGGCTTGTTCGTATGCCCCCAAGGATCTGGCGATGTTGGCCAGGGTTTCGGTCCCAGTGTCCTGTTGATTTTATCGCCCAGTTGCCCTCCCACCTGCCCTGCTGTTCCGGACTTGTGGCGTCACCACTCGACGCACCCGCTGACTCTCCCTGCCCTCCTCAGAATGTGGGTATCCTCTGAGGCAGGGACAGTGTTGCAGGCAGCACTGGTGGTGGTGGTGGTGGTGGAGGCCGCACAGGTCGTTACAGCAGGGGTCAGCGCAATTGTTGTTGCTGAGGTGGTGCTGGTGAGGACAGTGGGGGCCTGGGAACTGCTGCGCCCTGGCAGGCCTGATGGGCCAGGTTCTGTGTCCGCATCCGAGCAATTTAGGGAGTCTGCATCTGAGAGTCCATGTTCCGGGGGTGGGGACTGGCTCTGCAGGTTGGTGTTGTCATCTGCAGCACTCAATTCTTGGTCACCTGTAGAACAGAGAAGGAATGATCATTGAAGTGCACCCCACAAGCTTGGTGTTAGTTGTTTGGATGTTACATGTTATACACCACACAGTTTACATTGAGATCACTTTGTATGGCTGCACGGTACTGGGCATCATGACATGATGTGTAGGTACCTACATTACTTGTCCATGGTGTGACATGTCAATAGATACCGTGCTCCACGTACAGATTGTGTGATTACAAGGACATGTCGTCATCTAACCACTAGCAGCACAACAACTTTATGTGAAGCATCTTTGTTGTTTACTCTGCATGGAAGACCTTCATTCTGAGCGTGTACTAGCCATTGTTATCTCAAGCATCCCTCTGTCATATCATGTTCTTTGCTTTATTTTTAAAAATGACCATGCGTGTTTTGTTTTCATATGGGCCTTGATGCTCTGCCACCATGGCACTTACACATAGCATTCACTGCTGTGCATGATTGTGCCCTGAATTTCTTCAACATGTGATTTTGTGGGTCAAACTTTAATTTCTGTGACAGTTACATACGCTAAGCTGTCTGCACACTGGAAGTGGCTATTGGATCTATGCCAAGTTGGGTGGGATGTGAGGGCTGGTGTGGTCATATGGCTCCATGCTTTTTGAGAGGAATGGCAGGGTGCATGCACTGTCTACCTCCCTGTTCTGTGACACAGTTGAGGGGAATTGCTGCCACATGCTTCCGGGTGTGGAGGAGTGCTCCATCTTGCTCAGCTGTGGGACAAGAGTGCCTGGTGGGAGTTGTAGTGCTGGCTTTCCACCCACAAACACCCCTCCCTGTTAAGATGGCTACCTACCAGTTAGGTGGAAGTGATCAATGCAATGGCTGCCACATGCTTCTGGGTGTGGGGGAGTGCTCCATCTTGCTCAGATGTGGGACAAGGGGGCCTGGTGGGAGTTGTAGTGCTGGCTTTCCACCCACAAACACCCCTCCCTGTTAAGATGGCTACCTACCTGTTAGGTGGAGGTGATCAATGAAATGGCTGCCACATGCTTCTGGTGCGGGGGAGTGCTCCATCTTGTTCAGATGTGGGATAAGGGGGCCTGGTGGGAGTTGTAGTGCTGGCTTTCCACCCACAAACACCCCTCCCTGTTAAGATGGCTACCTACCTGTTAGGTGGAGGTGATCAATGCAATGGCTGCCACATGCTTCTGGGTGTAGGGGAGCGCTCCATCTTTCTCAGATGTGGGACAAGGGGGCCTGGTGGGAGTTGTAGTGCTGGCTTTCCACCCACAAACACCCCTCCCTGTTAAGATGGCTACCTACCTGTTAGGTGGAGGTGATCAATGCAATGGCTGCCACATGCTTCTGGGTGTGGGGGAGTGCTCCATCTTGCTCAGATGTGGGACAAGGGGGCCTGGTGTGAGTTGTAGTGCTGGCTGCCTGTACACATGCAACCCTGGGAATGTTGCTAGCTACCTTTGGGTTGATTCAGAGGGAGTGAATTTTAGATCTGTGAGACATGTGTTGGGGAGTATGTGGTGCACATGAATGCATTTGGGCCTAGGAGGTGTAGCTTTGTAGTTGTGCAAGACAGTACATAGCAGTGTGATGGTAGACATTTGTTGTTACTTACCAGCCTCCACTCCCCTGGGTATTCCTGTGAGACTCTCTGGATGCAGTATGGCAAGCACCTTCTCCTCCCATGTGGTGAATGTTCTTGGTGTAATGGGAGGGCCACCGCCAGTCCTCTGAGCCAGCTCACGGTTCTTGTTGTTCCTCTCTTTCACCTTTTTCTTGAGGCCATGCCACCGCTTCACGATCTCCCTCTTGGTGCATGGGACAGTCCCTACTGCATTGACCTTGCGGACTATCCTTTCCCACATTAGTGTTTTGGTGGCTAATGGTGTCTGTTGGACCTTGCTTCCAAACAATTGTGGTTCTACTCTGATTACCTCATCTACCATGACTGACAACTCATTGTCAGTGAATTTGGGCATTTTCTTCTGTGCCATGGTGTGTGATGTGCAAAGGGGTTGGAAGTGCAGGTGTGAGAGTGGTGGTGGTGATATAAGTGGTGTGTGTGTGTGTTGTTGTGCTGGTGAGTTGTGTGGTGGTTTGCCTCTCCTTTGTGCTGTAGGCTTGGTTCCTTCAGTGGTGGAGTACTGCATAGGATTGTGGTCAGGGAAGGGGCTTGTTTTATACTCAGCTATGTGGGTGTGTCAAAATGGAGTATTGATGTCAGGTGTGTTGTGTGGGTTGACCTGGGATTTGTAGTTTTTTTACTTGCCATGGGGATGTGTCATTGTGGTGTATTAGGTGTTTTTGAGGCTGAGCCAGGTTGCTGGGTACACTTGGTGGGCATGTTGTGTGTGTTTTTTTGGTCAGCCGCCATGATTTTTCCAGAGCGGCCGCAGCGGTGGGTATATGACCGCCCTTCCGCCGGCTCTCCCATTCATCACTGGTTGTGATCGCGGTGGTTGGAAACAGTGGATCGTTCCGCTGTCACCTCAATGGTATCCTAATTTCACGTGCGGTCAATCCGCTGGCCGTGCGGCGATTTGGGCTTTTTCCGCTGTTAATCCGACCGCCGCGGACGGATTTTCACCTGCTCCGCACGCTCACGGTGGTCTTTCTTGGCATCGTTCCGCCACAGTCTGATTTTTCTGGTGGTTGATCCTAATCGGACCGCCGGTTTTCCCGCGGTACATGTGGACGGTTGATTCCCGCTACCATGGCGCTCCTGATGCTTTTCCGCCCGCCATCGTAATTAGCCCCCTAGTTCTTAAAATTATTGTATTATTATAAATTTTTTTAAAAATGTAAATTACATTTTTTATACATTTTAATAATTAAGAGATATTTGTGTTTTAAATTAATTATATATGTTAATTGTACTTAATATTTAATAATGTTATTTTTTTTACAAATATTAAAAATAATTTCTTAATTAAGTTTAAAAAATATATAAAAATATATGTTTTATGTTTTCTAATTATTATAAATTATAATTTATATGGAAAAAGTTAGGACATTTTAATTTTTAATAATTCATATTTTTTTCATTTTTTATGAATATGATTTATAAATTGGATTCTGAATAACTCATTTACATATTGTTAGGTTTTGTAATTGTGAATATAATTTTTTTTTTTTTAGTGTTTAGCATATTTTCTGCTTTAATATTAATTGGAGTGGGAATAGTAACATATATATGTTTAGTGTCCAGCACCTTCCCTGCTTTAATACTAACTGGAGTGGGAATAGTAAATTAAATATGTTTAGTGTCCAGCACCTTCCCTGATTTAATATTAACTGGAGTGGTAATAGTAAATTATATATGTTTAGTGTCCAGCACCTTCCCTGATTTAATACTAACTGGAGTGGGAATAGTAATTTATATATGTTTAGTGTCCAGCACCTTCCCTGAATTAATATTAATTGGAGTGGGAATAGTAAATTATATATGATTAGTGTCCAGCACCTTCCCTGATTTAATACTAACTTGAGTGGGAATAGTACATTATATATGTTTAGTGTCCAGGACCTTCCATGATTTAATCCTAACTGGAGTGGGACTAGTAAAATATATATGTATAGGGGCCGATTCCGATCTCGGCCGGTAGGGCTCCGAATAGGATTCGGCTTTACCGGATCCGATTCGGAGCCCTGTTTCCCGACCGAACCGTACGCGGGTCCGGCCGAGCGAGTACGATGCGACTCGCCGACCGACTCGGTCCGGGCGACCCGACCGCTCCGACCGACTCGTACCCGGATCGTACCGCTCCGACCGACTCGCTCGGACCCGATTCGCACCGCGCAATGGAGACGCTTTCCGGCCGGGTAAGTACGATGTGCACCTCGACCGCTCCGACCGACTCGCGCCGTCCGACTCGAACTCGCTGTCGGAGCCGCACTTTGGGGGTCCGTGTCGGACCCCCTGTACGCGTACCCGTGCGAGGCGCACACAGGGGGACCCATGGGTCCCCCCTACCTGTGCGTGTACGCCGCGAGCGCTCGCGGCGTACCCGCTGTAGGGGGCGCCTTGTCCGACTCCGCACCCATTGAGTCAATGGGAGCCCGCGTACGCGTTGTACGACCGGCTCCCATTGAGTTCAATGGGAGTCCGACCGACTCGTGTCCGGTGGCATACGAATGCATCGGACTCGTTCGGTCGGACTGCACGGGTCCGATTCGGTCGGAAATCTCTCCGGGTCCGGCTCGGTCGGAGAGATTTCCGGCCCGAATCGGAATCGACCCCATAGTGTCCAGCACCTTCCCTGATTTAATCCTAACTGGAGTGGGAATAGTAAATTATATATGTTTAGTATCCAGCACCTTCCCTAATTTAATACTAACTGGAGTGGGAATAGTAAATTATATATGTTTAGTGTCCAGCACCTTCCCTGATTTAATATTAACTAGAGGGGGAATAGTAAATTATATATGTTTAGTGTCCAGCACCATCTCTGATTTAATAATAACTGGAGTGGGAATAGTAAATTATATAACTTTAGTGTCCATCACCTTCCCTGATTTAATACTAACTGGAGTGGGAATAGTTAATTATGGGGCTGATTACGATGACGGACGGACTGGAGTCCGTCCGCCATCGTGGTGGTAACCGGGACCGTCCGCAATACATGCGGCGGTGCTGCACACCAAATTATGATGCAACCGCCACCGTGGCAGACGCATCTTGCATTTTAACATTGCGGTGGTTGCTGCTGACAGCAGCACCCGCCGTAATGTTGAAAATGCATGTTGTGCATTTCACTGCACTACGTGGCAGGCACCACACGGTGCCTGCCACTTAGTGCACTGAAATGTAGGAGGGTACCATGGGTACCCCCCCAGTGCACAAACACCTCCCCCCAACACAAGGGGGGTCCGCAACGGGCCCCCGAATCCAATCCCTGCCAGCCTTTCAATGGCGGTTTACCCGCACGGAAAGGCTGGCTTCCGTCAGCATCGTAATTCGGCGGACGGAGCCTGCTAGGCTCCGCCACAATTTTAAGCATGCTGACCGCTCCGCCAGGCAATCGTAACGATTGCCTGTGGCGGTTCCGTGGCGGACGGTCTATGCGACCACTGCGGTCCGAAAGCGATTTCCACCGCCATCGTATTTCGGCGGTGGGAAAATTGCTGTCAATTGACGGAAGGATCGCTACCGCCGGGCTGGCGGTGACGATCCTTCCGCCATCGTAATCAGCCCCTATATATCTATAGTGTCCAGCACATTCCCTGATTTAATACTAGCAGGAGTGGGACTAGTAAATTATATATGTTTAGTGTCCACCACCTTCCCTGATTTAATAATAACTGGAGTGGGAATAGTAAATTATATATGTTTAGTGTCCAGCACCTTTCTGACTTAATATAAATTGTATTGGGAATACTAAATTATATATGTTGACGGTTTTGCAAAGTAAATTAATTAATGTAGTGTATAGTGGGAATGTGTATAAATAATAACATAAGTTAAAATAATAAAAAAATAATAATATATATATTTATTAAAGACATATTATTTCATTAAGTACATTGATTTAAAATACTTTTGTTAATGGAAGATCAAACATTATTAAATTAATAAATAAATAATGAGACATGTAATTTTTGTATTGATATGTTTCTTTATTGTCAAACATATAGTAATGAAAAAAAATAATTATTAAGTGCATATAATATGTATTGTTAGACATAGAGAAAATAAATACAATCTTTATTTTTGTCACATTATATAGTTGGTAAATATGTATACTTTTATATATAATAATTTTACAAAGAAATGTTTTAAACATTGTTAAACTTTTTAATACAGTTATGTACATTTTGTGAAATGACGAAATGTAGTTTTACATTGCTTTTTAAACATTTTGTAAAAAAGAATAATTTTGAATAACAGTTGTATATTTTTTTTTGTATTGTGAACATTTATTATATTGTTACATCTACTGTAAATTTTAATGAACATATCTGTTTTCATATGTTTTTAATACAAACAGTTTTTGATATTGTTTTACATTTTTTTAACAGATAATAATAATTTTTAATTAATATTATTTATATATAAAATATAAATAATATTAATTATTACATGGATTTATTCAATAGAATTTTTTTTTATAGAATGTATTCATTTTTTTAACATTTATTTAATTTAGTACATATTTTTATTTCACATTGTATATAACGTATAATTATGGAATTATAATAATAATTATTATATGTTTTATAATATTTATTATTATAATTTTACATTGAAGAAAAAATATAATATAATTTTTGAAACATAAGTTATAATTTTTAGTATTTTTACAAAACTTTTTAGCAATTTATTTATCATGTTATAACAGTTTAGTAAAGAAAAACATTAATCTTTAATGTTTAAAGCAGCCATATTTGTTTATCACTTGTATTTTGTAACCGCTCGCGTTTGTTTTGGGTCATTTTTGAGGGGAGAAGCTCGCGGTTGGAACCTGCGTCGCATCGGGGAAGGTAAGTTTAATTTTCTTTATTTAAAGTATACTTTTAGGTAAATTTGAAGGTAGTTAGGTGCTAGGTAGTGTGTGTAGGTTTTTGACGTTTTGGTCATTTTTATGTGTAAGTTAGGTTTTAGCGCTATGTCGTTCGTTAATTTAGAGGCCTATGTTAGAAATGTGTAAATATGTGAAAATATGTATGACTATGGTGTAAATAATGTTTGTAATATTATTATGTTATAGTTTATGTGTATGTTTGTGTGGGTGGGATTGTTCGTTTTTTTTACAGGTTTTGGTACTTTGAAGTGGCGGTTACGAGATGATTGCATTTTTTTTTGGTAAAGGAAGTGTGTATTAGTTTAATCAACTAATAATTATTTTACACTTCCTTTATTTTTCTCGTTTTCATGGAGCTTTTCTTTTTTTAAAGATATTTTTGGGGATTTTTATGGTTTATCGTTTGTGGAGTTACGGACGGAGGATTAATTTTGGAACAGTTGGATTTTTCCATTTTTTGGGGGCATTTTTTGGTACTTTAGGGAAGGGTGTGGCGCCACGGCCAGGGCGACTGACGCTGGAATCTGGGGCTCACGGTTCGATCCCCAGCACCGGCGGCAGGTCAGCCCAGCACCATGTGACTCTGGGCAATAGCTCGCTTAATCTTCCCTACGGCCCCCAGCGCCGGGATGCCTTCGGGTTGCTGTTCGCACTTTCAGAATACTGGATTTACATTTACAAATACTGGATTTATGATATACCTGGATTCATTTACAAAAGTTGGGATTTCCTTTCTTCAGCTATGGAAACGGTAAGTTATTTTAAAAAGTAGTGTTATTGTGTTTTATATTTTCAGAAATATAATTAATATGTCAATATATATTTATGGTTTCTAAATGAATATATTTGACAAATTATTTATATTTTTGAAAATATTTTTTGAAAATATTTCTTTACTTTTGATATTGGTAATGAGTATTTGGATATTTTGAGGATTTGTAAGTTAAAGTAGGCTTTTGGCTATTGTTTCTAGGTATTCTAGGCCTCTTGTTGTTGGATATAGTCTTACTTTATATTGCAAGTATTCAAACATTTGTCTAGTCTGTTTGGTCAGTTTTGGGCCTATTTGTGTTACATATTGCTCCATTCATAGGGGGTCATTACGATGGCGGGCGGAAACACTACCGCCGTGCCGACAGAGGTAAAAACCGCTACTTACCGTCCGCCAGCAACTGCCCGCACTCCCGCCAAATTAGGATGTGAAAAGTCAGGCTAATACCGCCCGCAAGCCTGCGACACCGCCCGCCATCAAAGTGCGCCCGTTCACGTAGCGACGCCAGCCAACGGAGGCACACCGTCCGACGAAATGACGTACCGCCCGGCGTACAAATTACGATGACACAACCAAACAGCCTCATCGGCAAAGAGACACCGCACGAGAACAGGAGGCGGAAACCACATTGCTGACCACAGAAATACCAACCCGGCCTACTCCGACATGAATCCTGCACTCCAGGCCATCCCAATGCTGTACCTGATGCAGCAGCTAGGAGTGAACGCGCAACGACGACGCAGGTAGGCAGACACACAACAAGGGCATGCAAATACAGCACACCATGCAAGGGCAGAAAAACTGTACATGGGCCCCCTAGACACCCCTGTGGGGACAGGACACATCCAACACTGTACCCACACATATGCCACCTGTAAAATATAATCAACCCGCAACATCCTGGGCACCCAATACCCCGGACCGGGAGGTGACGTACCCGGCATGGCACCGCAGGGCCCCGGCGATGACGCACATGCGCACAACGCAGAGGCCAACGACAGCGCCACGCATGGGCTGCACACAAACACCGCAGGGTCACAACAACACACCAGCCCCACCCTGAAGGCACAAGTCACGTGGTCCCCCTGCGTCAACCATGACCACAACCGACAACTCACAGTTGCCAAAACGTGTGTGCCGAACAGGGGAGCAAAGTGACGCCGGAAGAGGACACACACCTGTGTGCAAAGCATGGAGAAGCACACGGCAGCTGCGACAGAACTGCACAAACAATGGACATTGAGCGCAAAAGTCACGCCAGTCACAACAAACAATATCTATACCATCCTGCACGCAACAACAAGCCATGCCATGTCCAAAATAGAGAAACGCTGCTGCCTGCGAACAGGTGTTCACAATCACGGCGCCCACACACAAGTCCCAATGTACAGCGGGAAAGAAGTGACCCACCCACACACGGGAGAGCAGATAGCAGTGAATGTCCTTCCATTCCCACACCCAAATCACATTGCAACATATCCCGCAGGAGAACGGAGCCATTGGAACAACCACAACCCAAACATAGCCATGCTGAGTCAACCATCCCCTGGCAGATAACGCCGAACATGAAAGAAAGATAAAACCACAAAATACAATTATACCACTGCGCCTTGTGGCTCAAATGCAAGTAATCAGGAAGGAGTCAGACACCACTGGCCTTGACCATTCATAGGAGCATGTGGGATGAGGGCCTGTGGCCGCCTCCCAAGCCATACACAAAGTCCTGCCACCTAACATCCATTCAAGAACACACAGCACCGTCCGAGGTCGCACTCAGCAGACAGCCCAGGCAGCCGGAGCACGCCACCACAGCACCCAGCAGCAAAATGGACGGGGCACCAGTACTATACACCTACGCCAGACAGATGCAGCTGTACAGCAATAGCTTGATACAGACAGTGGGCTGTGCAAATCTGGCTATGCTGAATGTAAGTTATCGAGTAACTTACCGCATTGAAATGTTCAGCTGCATCATCCCCGTTTTCTACTGTCGGAGGTGCCCGTACCACTGGCCTGTGGATTTATGTCTCTCCAACCCGGCATGTCCAATTGGGGACCTGGTACACCTGTTCTCACCCCTGGACGCCCACGACAGGAACTGTTCAGTGTATGGGGGCATGGCGTTTGTGGCTGCAATAGGACACACACTGCAATGGAACCACTGTGCCTCCGCACAACGTATGCTGGATCACAGTTTCATCGAATGTCACCCGACATGTCCCATCAGGATCATACAAGGGACAACCTACGAGGAACACGTTGCAACCCACCATCCGCTTTATTGGATGTCAACCACAAATACCACCAATGCGAGGGATGCACTGCAGGAAGGTATCGCATACCTGACAACCTGTCAATTCATGGGTCCCTGAATCAATACTCACAATTGAACATTCATGTGCAACACCCTACCCATGCTTGCCATCCGCACGCAGAGGCCAGTCAGCTGTGCAACAACTATACCATGCACACGGAAACAAACACCTGACCATCGACACCACCGTCATGACACCTGACATTACCGGGACATGCGCCCTGTCCATCACCACATCCCGTGTCCCTGCATGAACACGGGGAGGCTGAGGAATGGGACCTGTGTACAGTGACCACATGGCCAACATTGCACGAACCACATTGCTACAATATGCATGCCGCGCACCTGAACACAGGCACCTGTAAGTGCACGCTGATCTGTCTGCTGAATAACTTGAGAACTGTCATCACACCTTCTCCTGAACTTCCGTGCAAGGACATTTGCATGGACAACAAATGCAACACCCCACAACATGTCCCCGGGCATTGAGTCATGTACAGCAGCCACCATATCGCAACAACATGTGAGACTATGCTGCATGCATGTAGGCTCATGCTCTGATGCCACCTCTGACGCAGGTGTGTCGGAGTCACAATTGTCATAAATCTGTACCATGGGACTTAGATGTACTGTGCTCATGATGTCAAGCTGTCTGGTAGGGTAAACCAATACTGTCTGTGTCACAGCCTAGGGCACCTCAGTAATGAGCTAATGTACTGTAGCATAGCAAGGGCAGGGCATTCTTAACTCTGAATCCTTATTTCTACAATTAACGACTTATCACATCTACCTGTACCCCCTTATGAATGTGTAACCATGCTAAGTATATCCTCCACATGCATTACGCTGCCAGTAGTGTCCACATCCTGCATCACAGAGGAAGTAAGCTTAAATACATGCCTTAAAGCCAATATCTGACTCTGGAGATTTATTGATCGTAGACAAGTACGAATGAGAGAGGATGAGAGTGTGAGAAGTACACGGGACTTGTGAGATTACCATGTAGTCAAGTGACATTGGATGTCCGCCCCTGAGAGAGAAGCACAACTGTGGAATACACACATGTGGCATGTGAAGCGGGAGGGCCTCTTGGCACAGGTGGGTCTGTGGCACGGGTGGGTGCACACATGCAGTGTCGACACAGACTGTGTGGGGACGAACCCGGCGGGGTACATTACCACTGTTCTGGGTATGTGGAAAGACCAGCTGTCTGGGGATGAATGTGGACTAGTGTGTGCACAACAGGCGGGCACACGACCCATGCTGCATCAGGTGTGGACGTTGGCCCTCCCTCTGGGGACATGCTGGATACTGCTGTGCATCAGCCAGGCCCGTGCCGAGACATGTACACCCCTGGCCTTCAGGTGTACCCCCTACATCGTCCACCTGCACAGGCTACCCAGGGCATGGGATGGCAGTGGAGCTTGGTGGGTGGGAGGTCATGGCACCCTGCTCCTGGTCACATCTCACAGGCAATACATTCTCAGTGTGCAGCAGGGCACAAGTCCTGACAGAAGAGGTGGTGGCACGCAGACGTCATGACAGGTAGTGACGTCACGGAAGATGGCCTGCACCATCAGACTCATTGCCTCCCCTCGCCCACCCCACTGATGCGATTGCATCATGGGAGCACGCGCGTGTGCAGCAGCTCCAATCTCACCCCAGAGAGGCCAAATAGTGTATGTGTGGCTCCATTCGCCCAGTCACCGAGCTCACGGCAAAATAGGTGGTGGGACGCCGTACACCCGCATGGTACCCGGACTCGAGCCCTGGTGTGCAGGCAGAGCTACCTAATGTTCAAGCGAAGTGTGTGAGTTGCATGACACCCGTTGGCGGTGGATGGCTCGGAGGCTCCTCAACAGGAGGCCCATATCAAACACCATGGGTCCCTTGCCAATGGCAGCGGATGCTATGACATTGCGCGCCGGGGTGTGTCGACATGTCGTCTGGGATGGTGTATGCGGCACGGGCCGCTAGGGCAGCTACAGCTGCTGTGTGTTGCATGTGGTGTATCCGGACTCCGGAGTCAGCCATGCATCGTCACTGTTGTCCAGGGCACGAGTCGGGGTACCATGCGGCTGTACGGCGTGCCCCCACCTATTGTCCCGTGAGCTCGGTGACTGGAGCGAATGGAGCCACACATTCACTATTTGGCCTCTCTGGGGAGAGATTGGAGCTGCTGCACACGCGCGTGCACCCATGATGCAATCGCATCAGTGGGGTGAGCGAGGGGAGTCAATGAATCTGATGGTGCAAGCCATCTTCCGTGACGTCACTACCTGTCATGACGTCTGCGTGCCACCACCTCTTCTGTCAGGACTCGTGCCCTGCTGTTGTCAGATGCGCCACTTTCCGTGGGGTGGGGGAAGGTCAGGTATATCAGCCTGACAGTGGCCCAGTTCAAGGACTACCTTGACTGGGGGGACAACTATTGGACATACTGGTGTAGCCCACCCACGCGCTAATGTAGGCCCTCCATGAACTATGTCAACTGCGGAAAGGTGTTGCCATGGGCAATAAAGTCATAGAGGGAGGCTGACTGACCCACGCACAGATGCCGCACATGCCCAACAGACACGGCACTGAGTGCAGCAGGGGTCGCAGGGGCAGCTGTGCCTGGTGTGAAAGACACTCTAACCGTCATACTAGTGCCGACACATGTTGCACCAGTGGAAGTAGTTGGGAGGGCGGGCATTGGCCTCCGCGTGGCTGCAGAGGAGTTAGAGTGCACGTCCCCTGTGCTAGCAGACATGGACACATGACCTCTGTACTCAGTTGACGCAGCAATTGTCGTATGGGCCTGTGAGTCATCCAGCACACGTCTGCCCCCTCCGATGCGCCGGTCACATTAGTCTCACCCAGCACCTGTGCAGCTGCACCATCCAATGCCTCACCACTGTTGACCGTCCCCTGTCCCTCAGCACACATGGTAGTTGACACATGAGGGAGAGCGAGGTGGCCTCACTCATGTAGCATCAAATCCACAGACATGTGCAAGGGAGCCAGCACAGAACATTCCCAAGTGCACATGTTGCATGATACCTGTGCAAATGTATACAGCAACCACAATCAACACGTAATGGCTGTCGTACAGGTAATGAACTTGCCAATAAGTGACACATGTGTTGTGCACATGGAACAACACCCGGACTGTCACCCTGCGGCCATAGCCACTCATCGCTGTGTACACACCCACTCACCTGATGGCGTTAAGGATGACCACTACAGAATTAGGCCAAGGACATACCTGCATGGAGCAGAATGTGTCACCACACACACTGACTGCAACATGACAGTCCACAATGGTCATGAGCCCATGCCAGACAACTGTCCATCGCACGGGCACAACTACTGTTGCACAGTGTGCCGGATGTGTGAGTATCAGGAATATGAGGTGAGGCATCGCACACATGTGTTCAGGACGAAATCAGAGTATGCACAGGACCACACACATACATGTGAATTGCCACTCCAGCTGACTACAGGCTGTTCCTGAGGCCTACGACTCTGAACGCATTGACTATGCTGAGTGCCCAAATAACATCTTGTGCCTCGGGAATCGCCTATGCATGTGAGTTGCACCCAGCACAGAGTACACTCACAACCCACTGCATCACACAACTAACATCACATTACCCAGAACATGGGTAGACTGTGGACACATGCTGCCTCTCGCTGCAAAGGACACAATCCCACAGTACTGTACACCTGCCTGCTGCTGATGCCCCTACAAACGTGCATCCGCCACAGGCTGTGTGACTGTCAATAGCAGACCATTAGTGGTGACATGCAGCGCCGTGCCAACCTGTCAATACGAGGGAGCATCCCCCGATTAGTCGCCGCAACATGGCCACACATACGGCAGATGACGTCACCCTCTTCGTGGGATTGGCTGCACTGTCGGTTACACGTACACAGAAGCATCAACGTGGATGCAATGGCTCATCACAAGGCCTTGGGCTGGTGGACTTCCAAATGCAGGGATGGTACACATGAGGGTTGGAATATCACACATACTCTTCACAGCATCACCCACATCCACCAATAACAGTGGCATGATGCTGACCCATCCTAAATGAACAGAGACGTGTAACAGAGGCAAGACGTTATGGGACATGGCATAACAGCATGTGTACACCACACGTGAATGCATGCTGGTGGGAGTGTGTACACAGTACCTGTCCATCCCATCCAATTCAGGATGCCAGCACTTTGAGCAATGTGTAGTCTGCCCACATCTACTGTCCATTGTCAGGTAGACCGACACATGGCTCACAAGGCTACACATCTTTGTGGGTGGACTCACTGTGTCCAACACTGCGCAGCCCTCAACGTACTCGCCCTGTGAATGGCTCACCCCGCAATGGAGGACGCAATCAGTGCCACCATCTCTCACACACATCCCTATCACAAGGCCTGGAGTGTTCAATCGACAGAGCTGAGTTGGCAAATATCAGGAGAGTTGTGAAATAATGACACATGTAACCCACTGTACAGTCAGTGTAGTTTCCTCCTAGGATTGGGCGGTCAATGTGCAGCCCAGGTCTGCCGAGACTGAGAAGGCCAGCAGGGAGCCAGCCAGCCATTCACACAAGCAATAGCTGCCCAAAATCATGCATTGCCAAGTGTCTGCGTCACTGGGTGTCTGACATGAAAATGCCATGTACCACCACTCGGGTGAGACATGCATGGGGAAACACCTGAGAGCCTACATGCCCCTTCCACCTGTTGTTAGCATGGTAAGCGGTGCATGTTGGAAACCCACAGGCTCAGTCTCATAGTGCTGCGGATGAACGACATGTGTGTCCCCCACATGCACTCCCACACACACTGTAGTTGTCTTACACACACATGACTTTTGCCGGTATTCGCCTTGGGCAGTGTGCGTGGAGCTCGGAATCCAGGAACTGCAGCTCCTCGCCGGTGAGTGGACATGGACATGTCATCAGAGTCGTCAACATTAAGGTGGACAGGTGGCAGCAGGTGTTGTTGAGGGGTGGCAGTCAGCAGTCCCTGGTAGCTGTGGTAAAGCCTGTCACCCTCCCACACTGATATAGCCCCCTTGGGGCTGTTTCTGCGTGACCAAGCTGCTGCGATTGGTGTACCGCTCAGCCTGTGTAAGTTGTGTTGTTGGTGTGTGCCATACTCACCCAGCCTCGGAAGCGGTGTCAGGCACAGCAGCTAGGTATATTGCTGTGGTGTTGCCGCTACCCACATATGCAGTCTGACTCCATCATCATGCCTATCAAGCTAATATGGCCTCAATCCCCATGTGCATGCTCATACCAATGGTATGTGTCAGTGGTTCTTGCTACTGGTAAGGGGATCTGTGTAAGAGTAATGTTGCTGTGCTGTCCCTACTTGTCAGCTGTTTGTTGATTCTATTGCTTTGACAGTGATCTTTGTGTTGTGTATGTGTAGATGCCATGTTGTGTGTTGCATTGACATGTGTCCACTTCCATCTGTCCTAGGAGGAGACCAAACATACATCGCCCCTACCAATTGCTGGCAGACATGGAGGATGTGGAGGTCATCAGGAAGTTCCGTCTGGACCGGCCCACCCTGCATCGCCTATGTGCCATGTTGGAACCCCACCTTCGTCCTCGCAGGGTGTATCCAACTGCATTCACCCCCCATGGCCAAGGTGATGGCTGCACTGCATTTCTTCGCTACCGGTTCATTCCAACACACGGTGGGCAGTGGAGGTGGGATGTCCCAGCCCATGTTCAGCAAGGTGCTACGGGATGTCCTGTCGGCTATGATGCAGTACAGGAACCGGTACATCAGATTCCCCAGGGCCCGTGATTTGCCTGCGGTGAAGGGTGCTTTCTATGCACTCGGACGCATCCCCCAGGTTGTTGGTGCAATTGATTGCACCCATGTTGGCCTTGTTGCACCACAGGCCATTGAGCACATCTACAGGAACCGGAAACATTTCCACTGCCTGAATGTGCAAGTGGTATGCTGGCGGACATGATTATTACACACGTGTGTGCGAAGTTTCCCGGTTCCACCCATGACTCGCACATCATGCGCCACAGCATCCTCCCACGTCTGATGACCAATCTGCAACCGGACCGTGCGTGGATTGTTGGTGACTCTGCATATCCTAATGGCCCTTGGCTTTTGAGTCCACTACACAATCCTCATACACCAGCTGATGTCAGGTACAATGAGGCACATGGGAGGACCAGACGTGTGGTGGAGCGGACATTTGGACTCCTGAAATCCAGATTCAGGTGCCTGGACCGCACCGGGGGTGCACTGGCATACTCCCCACAGAAGGTGTGCCAGATTGTTGTGGCATGCTGCATGCTGCACAACCTCGCTATTCGCAGGCGGATCCCCCTGATAGTGGATGACGGTGATCAGCCAGGGCCCCCGTCTGCAGGCCAAGCCGTGTCCAGTGACGAGGACAGTGGAGAGGAGGAAGCAGTGAATGAGCGTCAGCAGCTCATTGCCCGCTACTTCACTTGACGGTGAGTGACCATGTACGACGGCTGATGTCGCTGTAGTTGTGTATGTGTATGTGTGCATTGACAGGGCGGCCTATTGTTGACTGTGTGCTGTGTGGTAATGGTCCATGTCCAGGGTAGTATGCCACTGAGAGTGGCTGTGACATTGTGCCCTGTTGCTCTGTGAGATGTGTGTACATTGCTTAGGCCGATGACAAGTACTGTGTGATGAGTGTGTGACACACACAGTCAATGGACTCTTGTTCTGTTTGTCTCCCCTAGGTCCCTACAGCCTCTCCTGGCCTATCGACAGAACACACTACAGATGAATTTCTGAACATGCTGACGTTTGTGCACCATTGATAATAAACATAGCAGATGACATAGGATGTGATACAGGTGTATTTATTTAAAAGGTGACATGTGATTGTGGAAAAGGTGATCAAGAAGGTGGTGCATGCTGTACAATGAGTGGACGGTCCTGTCCGCGTGATGGTCAAGGTGTACCCATGTTGTCCTGGGTCCGCAGTCCAACAGACATTTGCCACTCGACTGGCAGTGTGGGGTAGGATGGTAGTCCAAGTGAATGCAGGGGGTGGCCACCATGGCTGGCTGACTCACTGGCGTTTGGTGCATGCATAGTCCTCCCTGGACATCTGTTGCCTCTTCGGACGGCCCCTTCCACGTTTGGAAGGAGGGGGTCGTGGTTGTGGACTGCTGGTGGTGGCTGAGGATTGCCCACTCGCTGTGGACGCAGGGGAACTGGATGTTGCACGTCCCTGCGCCCCAGCAGGTGGTGGCGTAGGTGGTGTGGTTGTCCTTGAGTGGGCCCTCACCTCCACCACTAGCTGGCCCATGAGGTCCACAATTCGGCCCATGTGGGCGTCCATGGACCTCAACACCCCGAGGACTTCCCTCGTGTCGGAAGCTGACCTGGCCTATTGTCCCTGGGCCTCTTCATAGGCCCCAAGGACTCTGGCTATTTGCGGCAGGGCTTGGCTCCCAGGCTCTGTTGGCATTGGCCTGACCCTGCTCCTCCCACCAGGACTGCTGCCACCGACCTGCCCACTCGCCACATTGGTCACCCGGGGCCTCCTCCTGGCTCCCAGGGTAGATGTTGTGGTTCGTGCCACCTCTTGGGATGGCTGAGTGGTCAGGGAGGCCGTGGTGGTGGTGATGGTGGTGGTGGTTGCGGCGGTGGTGTTGGCCGCAATGACCGTGGCAGCAGGGGCCTGGGACTGGTCACCAGCCCTGGGAGATGGGTTGGTGGGTAGGAGGGGTCCTGGGGTGCTGTTGCGCCCTGCCGCACCAGATGTGCCAGGTCGGGGGTCCTCACCCGTGGAGGTGTCCAGGCTTTCCACATCCGTGAGTCCATGTGGGGGGCTTGTGGACTGGCTGTGATGGCTGGTGTCTCCATCCGCAGCATCATGCTGGTCGTCACCTGTGGGGCGGAGACGAAAAGTTATTGTGTTGCACCTTGCAGGGTTTGTGTTAGATGTCTGACATGCACAATTTGTGCACTGATTTGCCGGATGCGTGTGTATGTCTCTACAATGTGTGTGCGTGATCAAGGCACTGGAATAGTGTGATGGGTGCATCTGGCATGGGACAGATTTGAAATGCCAATTGGTGTGTGTTGCAGTGCCCCTACATTTTGTGGCTTTGGTGGGTACGGGGTACAGCCCCATGGACGGTTTAGTGTTGGAATATGGTACTGTGGTGCATACAGTGACATATGGGTGCAGAAGGGGACATGTGTTTTGGCCACACGACACTACAGAGACAAAGGTGTGTGTATGTATGACTTAGCCAGCATATCTGCTCACTGTTGTCATTTATGGGCATTCCACAGCAGGCATTGTAGTGGGTGAGTAATGGTTGTATGCCACACAACGTATTGCAGATGGTACAATTCCTTGGTGTGCGTGCTACTCTCACCCATGTGCAGCAATGCAGTGCTCTTGGGGTGTTGACTGCATTTTGTATGTTGTTACTCACAGTGTGACGAGCGCTTCAGACACAGCAGACACATTATTGGTCATCGGCAGGACTCTTTGTTGTACTACCGTCTATGGGGCAACTGTTTGGATGATATACCTTTCATGACACTGGGGCTGGATGATGGGATGGATGAGATTTTGAATGTGCATTGTGTAGCTGTGTGGTTCATGGGTCCAGTGCTGTTGGTGACATTACTGGGGTTCCACTATGTTTCATTTGGACGAGATAGACTTACATGGGTAGAAGCAGACACGACTACATGGACAAGACTTGGATGGTGTTGCTGATGTGTGTGATGACTGACACAGTGCACGCCATGTGGGTCAGTACTCCAGTTGGACTTGTGCATGCTGACGTGACTCGTTACGTGTTTCTGTATTTGAGATGGCTCATGTGGGATATGACTCTGTGATTGATGTCCGGGTGCACATTGGTCACATGTTTGTGACAGGGAGCAGTGCTACCTGTCGCTCTGCTAGGTGACATGTCCCACATGTTGGTCGTAGTACAGTCCTCATGCCTACAGACACCCCGCCCTGTACAGTAGTCTACCCAATTGTTGGTTCTGAGGTGAGATGCAATGGCTACCACATGGTTGTGGGAGGGAGGGGTGCTCCATCTTGCTGGTCTGTGGCTGTGGGGGCCGTGTTGTGAGTCGTGGTGATGGTTTACCATCCACAGACAGCCCTCCATGTAGGGTAACATATCTACTTGTCGGGTGTGGGTGTGCACTGCTATGGCTGAGACATGGGTGTGGGGAGTGCTCCATCTTGCTGCGCTGTAGGAGTGGGGGCCTGGGTGGGGGGGACTTTGGCAGTCCCCCCTCCGATACTCGGAGATTGTGGTACGGCTCCTTACCTGTTACTTGTTGGTTAGTGCAGCTATGGCTGACACATGGGTGTGGGTGTGGGAAGTGCTCCTTCCGGCACATCTGGGGTACAGAGGGACCTGGTGGGAGTTGTGGTGCTGGCTGACTGTGCACATGCCCCCATGGTTTTGTTTGTTGGTACCTTTGGGCTGAGTGTGTGGGTGTGTCTGTTGCATGTGTGAGAGATGTCTGGTGTGTTGTGTGCTGGACATGGGGGTGTTTGGCACTCGGTGCTATGGCATTCTGGAAGTGCATGACAGTACATAGCAGTGTGCTGGTATACATGTGTTTGTACTTACCAGCCTCCACTCCCCCTGGTATTCCGATGAGACTCTCCGGATGTAGTATGCCTCGCACCTTCTCCTCCCACGCCTTGAAGGTCTTGAATGGCGCGGGTGGTCCGCTGCCAGTCCTGTCAGCCAGCTCACGGTTCTTGGCCTCCTTCTTCCTGACCAGGCTTTTCATGTCCTGCCACCTCTTGGTAATTTCCCCCCGGTTGCGTGGCACGTTCCCAACTGCATTCACCTGGTCTACGATCCTTTTCCACATCCTGTTTCTGGTGGATACTGGTGTCTGTTGGACCTGGTTCCCATAGATTTGTGGGTACACCTTGATGACCTCGTCGACCATGACCGTCAACTCTGTGGCAGTGAACTTGGGCATTCGTTGTGTTGCCATGGTGCGTAGTGTAGTTATTGTGGTGCTGGTGTGGTGTGTTTGGTGTGTGATGTGCAGGGGGTTTGTGGTGCCGGTGTTTAGGTGGTGGTGGTGGTGGTTGTGGTGATGGATGTGATGTGTGTGTGCGTGTGGTATGCTGCTTTCCTCTGTGTGTCTCCGTGTTCTCTGCTGTGGTGTTGGCTTTGTCGTGGTGCAAGGGTTTGTGGTCTGTGAGGGGGCAGCTTTTGTACTCACCTATGTGGGTGTGTCATGCTGGTCTATCGTTTTCAGGTGTGTTGGGCGTGGTGTCCTGGGATTTATGCTAATTCTATATTTTGACAGGGGGATGTGTCTTTGGGATGGGTTCTGTGTCTGTGTATTTTGGCGTCGTTGACTGTGTGGACTTGTTGGCCGTGTTGTGTGTATTTGTTTTTGCCGCCACTGATTTCCGTGCACGGACATGGCCGCCAGGCCTTCCGCCTTGTCAGTTCTTCATTTCTGTAGTTCGCCGTTGCGGGCGGGATATGTGTTGGTTTCCCGCTCTCATGTCGGGGGATCATAATTTGACGGGCGGTGTGTAGTCCGTCCGCGCGGTCGTGTTTGGCTTTTTCGGGCGGTATTGCGTCCGTGGCGGACGGATTGTCTTGGACTCTGTCATGGACGGCCGGTATTCTGTTATTTTTTTCCGCTGCGGGCGGTGGTTGTTTGGCGTCATCATAATTGCTAGTTCGGTATTTCAATGTTGCAGGCGGGCGGTATTTTCAGGCTATGGCGGTTGGCGGTATTTTTACCGCCGGTTATCGTAATGGACCCCTTAGTTGTTGGTAGCTCTGTTCTTTTTGTATAGATAGTAGTAGTTTATGTAGAGTAGGAGGAGATCTGCCTGTTGTTGCTTGGAAGGCATTACGCCATCCTTCAACAGCATTGTTTGTTTTAGCTTCTTTATTTAGTGTGCTGTGATATACATTCCACCACGGAATGTGGTATTTATGTTGCCTTCTGTGTCCAGATCTGTGGAGTCTTCCCACCCAGGTATCCTCAAAATAGTCTAGAAGAAGACTTAGTTTTTGTTCATTTTGTTGATAGTATGGACTTTCTATCAATAAGTTGTAGTGTTCGGCCACGTCAGTAACTGGGACGTAGGCCAGTGCAATAAGTTTTTTTATTTGATATGCAAAGGAGCTATTTGTTGCATATTCAACACTTAGGGGTCGATTCCGATCTCGCTCGGAAGGCCTCCGAATCGGATTTGGCTTTACTGGATCCGATTCGTAGCCCTTGTTTACGACCGAATCTCACACAAGTCCGAACGACCAAGTACGATGCGAAGATCGCGTAAGCGCTGACCGAATCGTTTCTGGACCCGAACCGCCCATCCGTCTCGTTTTCAGACGAATCGTGCCGCGCAATGGAGGCGATTTCCGACCGAGCGAGTACGATGCACGATTCGGACAACCGCTTCGCCTCGGTCTCAGCAAGACGAAACGGCTGTCAGAAGTGTACTTTGGGGGGCCGTACCAGGCCCCCCTTCACCCGGGGCCCTCCGAATCCATCACTGGGGGGTGCCCATGGGTCCCCCCGATCCAAGCATGCACAGTGTGGCTGGCACCATGGGGTGCCCGCCACAGGATGTACGTTTTCCCCACCCACCCCTTCTCTGCCATGGGAGCCTGTGTACGCGTCTGTACACAGGCTCCCATAGAGTTCAATGGGAGTCCGAGCGAACCGAGTCCGTCAGCATACGGCTGCATCGTACTCATTCGGTCGGACTCCAGGAGCACGTCTCGCTCGGAAAACCCTACGGATCTGAGTCGTACGGAGGGCTTTCCGAGCGAGATCGGAATCGGGCCCTTAGTGTGGATTTTTAGAGATGTCTCCAAATACATTGATTAAAATGATAGTAGCAACCCTGAATTGCTGTGTGTGGGTAGGTTTTTAGTATTGCATTTATCATTGCCTGCTCAAAATCAATATTTATTTTTTGTGGAAAATAATTATTGGTTTCTTGTTTAATTTTAGACAATAGTTCAATGTAGGTGGAGTTTTGCTTATTTGGTAATAAAGCGTAGAGAAAAGGGATGTTTTTATTTTGGTATAGTGCATGGACAGGATATAATTGATAGAATGGTTTGGGACATATTTTAAAAGTCCCTTCCATCATCCAAGTTTCAGACTGTTGGAGTTTTATTAAATTATTAGCTGTAGCAAACATAATTATTCTTTTATCTTTAGATTTGTTATCATAAAGGAGAAATTGTTCTTCATTATGTGTAATTGACAGTTCTGGTGAAATTTCTACTTCTTCAAATGTTTTTGGGGCAGGGGTGGTGGTGGCAGTAGCTTTTTTCGTTCTAGCTATAGTTCTTTTTAGGGAAGATATTGAGGGCATTTGGCCAGTAGCCTGTTGTGGTATTTTGGGGAGCATTTCCTTAAGTATTTCAGTGGTAGATTTTTCTGTTCTAGTGCTAGCTTCTTTTATATTGTCCAAAGCATTTCTAACCTCAATTTCACTAACGTTAGGGGGGTGGTTATGCTCCCTAACATACAGAACAGTTGTTTCCTTAGTTGTAGCCCTCCCATAACATTTATTAGAATAGTATTTACTACATTTCCAGTTTACTTTCAGTCCAGTTTGCTTTTCTTGGGTATACACATACCCCATGTAACATAGTAACATTTTTCCTTTTTGTGAAGTTATGAATTGGGCGCCTTCAGTCATTGTGATGTTTCAAATGCTAAAAAAATTTATATAAAAATTACTCAAAATATTTCTGTACTGTATTATTTATGCATATATATACATTGTCATTTATATACTCACAATGTTGATTTTGAAGTTGTTTTCAATACTGATGCACTTTCTTTGCTGTTTGATTTCAGTTTTGTTGCTGATATTTCTGTTGGTAGAAAAAAAAACATTGTAATAATTTTGTTTATTTGTGTACGCAGTGGGGGGAAGTTGGGATAAAGTTGGACTTTGGTGGGGTATTTTAGGTAATTGTTTTAATTTAATTTCATTTGATACTTACTTTATTTCCAAGACGATTTTTCACAGAGTTCTGTAACTGTTTGGGTGTTTTCAAAATTATCTGTAGAGGACACATACATTTAAAAGATATATATTAATTATTTTATTAGTATACATAGTTGTTTTAGAAGATTAGCAGTAGTATCAGATTATAAATGTTATTTTACTTACTTTCTGGAGTCGGAAATAGAATTTTCTTTAATAAAGTCCTGTGTTCTGGCAGCAATCCGTCAGAGTTTCGCCTTCTTGTTTCTTTTTGGTTTGATGTGTAAAATATTGATAAATTGTCCTGTCTTTATCGCGTTGTACGACTGGCTCCCATTGACTTCAATGGGAGTCCGATCCGACTCGAGTCCGATAACATACGGACGCATCGTACTCGTTCGGTCGGACTGCACGGGTCCGATTCGGTCGGAAATCTCTCCGGGTCCGGCTCGGTCGGAGAAATTTCCGGCCCGAATCGGAATCGACCCCATAGTGTCTAATTAATAGTTTGTTTAATTTCATTGTTTTTTTTTTAATAGTGTGTGTATTTCATTGGTTGTGATTTATTGTTTTAATTGTTTTGGTCGTTGTTTTCCATATATGGAAAACAATAATTAAGATTCAGTTATTGCATTTTTTTTATTTACTGCTTTAGTGTATGAAATGTGTATTATATTGTTTTAGATGTTAAATAATGTGTGTCTATTTTTTAAGTATATTATTTATATAGTTAATAATAGTGTGTTTATAATATATTTTATGATGATATATTTAATTCATTTTAAAACAGGTTGTATTTGATTTATTTTGTATGCAGTGTATGTTTGTTGGTAAATATATATTATTTGAGTTACGTTTTGTATGTTTTTAATGTTTTTAACATGTCGATATATTTTTTTGAACAATATTATTGCTGTCTATATTGTTGTTATCGATATTATTGACATCCTGTATCTTTTTTAAACATGTTCGATATTTTTTTTATCTATATTTTTGTGTTCGATAATACTGATATCGATGTAAATGTTTGACGATATTTTAGTGTCGATATTAGTGTATTTTTTAAAATAAGTATAGGATGTCGATATTAGTGTAATCAATATTTTTGCATCGATAATATGGTAGCTCGATATTGTGTCTTTCGATATTATGTCAGTGATTCAGGGAACTCATAGGACCTTATTTTCACCTTTATCAGAGCTTCTCCCAGGTGTAGAGCAGTGAAGGTAGAAGATGGGTAGATGAGGGGTATGTGCAAAGGTCATAGTTGAGTTTGACAGTCAGGGAATGTCACCAACAGCCATGAGTGTTGTGCCGGTGGCATACACATGTCAAGATAGTTGATGAAGATGAGGGGCTGGTCACTGTATGGCTTATAGCAGTTCATCTGATTCTGGTCTAATGCATTACTTGCATTTCTGTATTACAGGGATACTGCACAGATGTTACTTTCATACCATTTTAATCTCTGTGCCAATTATGTATTATTTGTTGTCCTAAGTGTAGTGTCATATGTGGTACCTCTTGAATGCCATGTACATATGGTACCAGTCATTTCTCCAAACTTTTCCTGCACTGTGCCCTCCACTTTATAATAGTTTACTTGTTATCATACAGTGCTGCTGACTTATGGTTTGTGTCTGAGGCAGAGTTAAAGTGTGTGAGCTGTATCAAGGACTTAACATGCAGACTGAACATTTCCAATGTTGTTAATGTGCACAGCTTCATTTCTTCAATTGCTCACTTTAATTCACGTGAGTGGAAGGCAGGTGTGAGGAAGAGGAGGGTTGTCCTGAGTCTCAGGTCAGGGTTTACTGCTGTCAAGATGGACTCTTCCTGACACTTTGGCATTCATTCAATACTTTATAGTTGGTGCTACCTTTGTTGAGGTGAAGTAATGGTGTGTAGGTGTTCTGTGAGTTGGCAGTGTAGTCAGTGTTGTTGATGTACAGGACATACTCACATGGGGTCATTTAGTGCAGCAGTACACAAGTGAGTCAAATGCACACTGATGCTTACTTTGAGTTTGCTGTTTGAGTCAGAAATGTTGTACTGTGTTGCATGGTATGGGCTGTCATTATGTGGTATGGTCTGCCATTGTATGTGATGAGCCTACCAATGTCTGCTTGGGGGGGTGGGGTGCTGATCTGTGATTATGTGGCAGTGGTGTCTCAAATAATGTGTCATCCACCTTGGCTCACTGACTCATTCCAACACCTTGTGGACTACTGTGAGATACACATACACACCCTGTTTGCTCTGCCCTCCTCTGTCCACATTGTATGTGGACTGACCCTTATTTGGCTGCAATGTTGACTATTGTCATTTTGAAGGGACTCTTGCCTCATCCCTCACTCATGTTGCTATACAATTGCTGATGATCCTGATGAGATGTCACTATAGACAGTGTCCCTGCACATGACTTCTTGCTGCAGATATGTTGTGCAGAGTGGTGCTTCTTTTATGATACATGTGGTGTGGATGTTGTGATGATGGTCTTGCTTGCCTGGGACAATGTGCTGGGCTCATACTACATTGTGGGCAGGTTTTACCGCGGCTTCACCATTGCGGTGACGTGACCGGCACAACTGGGCTAGTTGAAATCATTTCTATGGAGATGGCTGCCTCTGATGCTGAGGCGACAATTTACTTACGTGCAAGACATGCGTAATTAGACTATGGTATGTGTTCCTGTCTCCACCAGGGTGTATGTTGTAGACAAGACACGTATTTCACCGCAACAGTTATGTGTTGTTGCTGTTGTACAGGGGTTGTATGCGGGGATATGTTTTTGACATACCTGCAGTGTTGACCGCGACGGCTTCTGATCTGCTGGTAGTGGATCAGGTACAGCAGCAGAAGGGCTTGTAGAGCAGGATCCATGGTGGCCAGGAATGTGTGGAGGTGTCTCGGACTCGAGTTTCTATCTCCACAGTTGTGCTTCTGCCATCTCCGAATATCTGGTTTCTCCGCTGCGTTCTGATGGGCTGGTTGACGCATCGTGATCTGTCCGGCGGCCGGAACGTCATTCCGCACGGCGGTCTTTCTCTATTGGCTCCCTCCGGCACCGTTGCGGAACGAAAATTCTGGTGCATCCGGAAACTCCACGACGGGCGGAAAAAGGGCTATCTTTGCCCATTGTAATATGGTGGTCGCGGGGACTGCCGCAGGAGTGACTAAATGGATGTTTTTCGCCAGCACCGCGGAGGTGCCTACGACCGCCATCATAATCAGCCCCTAAGTGTCAGGACAGGGTGGGGCCAGTGCTGCCGAGTGGCAGCAGCAGGGAGCTGTGCACGTTAAAATGTGTATGTCTCTTTGGCAAGCGGTCTAGGGATGGGCAGCCAAACATGCACATTTTAAAGTTCTCTAACCTAGCTGACTTAGACAACTGGGCAGTGGCGGCTCCTTTGGTAAGGCAGAGGAGAGTAGGCTCACTGCTTGAACTGCAAGCGGACTACAAAAAATAAAATGATAATAACGTTCGTTATTATTATTTTATTTTCTGTATTCAGCTTTCAGCTGAAGCAGGGGGTGGAGCTGGGCTCCCCACGTCACAGGGGGTGGAGTGGTGACAGCACCTAAAGTGCACATGGTGGTTTGGTCGGCCGTCTCGGGCCATCCAAACTGTCACGCGCACTGTAATACAGCCTGCGAGGAGAACATGCACAGCCTGCCAGCCCCTGTCTGAGCACTGAACCAGGGTGCTCAGACCAATCACAACGCTGCTAAGGCAGCCTTGTGATTAGTCAGGGGATTCTGGGAGGCTGTGTGTTTCCTGCGGAAGAAGGATGGAAGACGGAGGAAGAAGAGGCGGCGGCTGGCGGTATAGGTAAGTGCTTATTTATTATATCCCACCCCCTCCCTCTGCTCCCCCCGTCCCCCGCCTCACCACCCCGGTTCAGTAGCAGCCGCTACTGCAACTGGGTTGGAGAAAGCGCAGGCCTCCAGTGCTCTTAGGAGCACTGCTTTCATGCTGTGAGAGCAGCACCAGGATTGGGTAGGGCAGCTTCCTGGTCCGGAGCTTCTAGGAGGAGAGAAGACACCTGCGACAGTTTTGAAAGGTAAGTCAATTTTTTTGTGACCCCACCACCCTCAGTACAAGTCAGCCACCACTGTTATTACGCTCTTTGCTTAAAGTTGCAGCTTCCACCAACATACTGTTTTAGCTACGCATGTTAGGCGCTTTCTTCACCATCTCTAAATCACCCAGGGAGGCGTGTTAAGCTCCTTAGGGAAATAGGGAAGGGAAATAGAACAGCATAACAGAAACTTTATGGGTGCAGGGAATAACGGCTCAGCATCATCCTGCTGATGTCAGATGTTTCCCATCCATCAACATACAAGAAAACCTTTCTTCCTGATACTGTCATGGAAGCTGGTCACAAAAAAGATTCGCATTTGTAGATGTGGTACGTTTCAAGGTTGCTCTCTGAGGCAATTTGTGAAGGTCCAGGCAGACACGCATCCTTAGCAAAAGAACTTGTGCTTGCATGGAAAAAATAATCAGGTGTTACTGCAGAGACCTTCTTAATTCAACCACATAAAAAATATAAAAACCAAGACTGAAGGAATCCGCGCTCCCACGGTTCTAAAGACAGCTTTGTCCCTACCTTTTCATTTACACAATCTCTTTTTTTCAAGTCTCACGCTTTCTGTCACTAGAAATGCTTACTATTTGAAATAGAGCCGTTCATCGAAAAAATAATTATAGATTAATTTGTAATTTGACTTGATTTGCATTGAAACTTTCCACTCTGCAAGGTAACCCCTGCGACAGTCATGTAACTGCAAGGGTAAAGGCAGATTAGGAAACCTCCAGAGTCTGTGGCTTCTGCTTCCAACCTACGCTCTCAACCATTCCCCAGAATTAAAGATAGAGCATTACCCTTCAATGTGAAATGGGTGGGAGAAAGCGATAGTCATCAATTGGTTGAAGTGCACTTTGTGAAACCTGTAACATTGTTCTCAATCTCGGCTCCCCCGCTTGACCAAATTGTGTGATCTCAAGCAAGTATTTTATTTCACCATGCCTTATTTACCTCAGTATCACATATGCGAGCATCTTCAAATACATGAGTTCAGGATGTGTGCTGTACAAAAACTTCTCTTGTCTTTATACACAAAGTTGCACCATGTATAATAACAACTTAGGCCACATTTAGGGAGCTCATGACAACTGACTTGCGTCTTTGGGGCTGATTATGATGGCGATCCGCCCGCCATCGTAACGTGAATTACCCACCGCCATAGTAAGATGGCGGTGGGTATCGCGGCGGACGGAAAGTCCGTCCGTCGCTTTTCCGCCGGTTGACAATCGTTACGATTGCTGGCCGGGCGGAGCTGGGGCACATATATGGTGGCGGTGCCTAGCAGGCACCGCCATCCATATTATGATGTTAGGATTTAAAGGCCTTTCGAAAGGCTGGTGGGGATTGGCTTTGGGGGCCTGTTGCGGGCCCCCGGGGGGTGGGGGGGTGCACTTGGGGGGTACCCCCTGCATGTCCATGCACAAGGTGGCAGGCACCGCGCAGTGCCGGCCACGTTGTGCATGGAAAAAACACAACATGGCATTTCACCATTGCGGCGAGTGCTGCAGCCAGCAGCACCCGCCGCAATGTTAAATCGCCAGATGCGACCGCCGCGGTGGCGGTCGCATCATAATTAGGGTGGCGGGACCGCCGCATGGCAGGCGGGCGGTCCCGTTACCGCTAGGGTGGCGGGCGGACTAAAGTATGCCCGCCATCCTAATGACCCCCTTAGTTCTTTACTGGCATCATTGTGGGTGGGGAGGAGACATGAATATTTCTTTAAAAAAACATCACTTCTAATAAAGGCCTCCTAATGTACTGATATAACATAAAATACTATGGTGACACAATTCCCAGTTCTGAAGAAATACACTTACTTGAACTTTCAAGAGATTTTATCATATTTTTACATGCCAGTTTTGTCTGTGCACGGGCTTTTAGCGCCAAGCCAGAGCATTCTGCCATTCTGCTTCAGTCCCCCCATTTAGTTTTTTTTTTTTATCCTCATTCACCTCTGACCATAGTGAACATGCGAACCGCCCGTACTGTTACTCGATATTGGAGAGACGTAGGCTGTTGGATGGGGACCAGGAGGAAGCGCCCCTCCTACCGGTACCGCAGCAGGCTAGGTTGACACTAGCCCCAAAGTAAAGGGGGTGGTCACTCTCCCATTCGGTCCAGAGGACCCTGACGACTGTTAATGTTGGCAGAGAGTGGAAAAAAACTGGGAATGCCCAACACAGTCAGAAGAGTTTCAAGGAGGCGTAATCATAGGACCAAAGTTTTCTTATGCATCAATATTGATAAATAAATAAATAAAGGGGGGGGGCTATCAGATCTCCCAAGCCTAAGCATTGGACCATTTTAATAAGAAATCCCATAGTGCTTTCTTTTTCTTGCTTTGAGTTCTACACAGATCCATCCTAGGTGTCACAAACAACGAGAACAGCCACTCAGAATACAAAGGGGGTACAGCTTCTACCCATCTTTTGCATATTTCCCTCCTGGTCAGCAGTATAGCATAGAAAAGGAAAGATCTAGCAGGGCCCGTGATTTCACTGGATATTCCAAAAATTATCAGGATAAGATTTATTTGTATTGGGAGGCCTAGAATATCCGCAATGGTGTTTCCTACTCTTTCCCAAAAATCTGCTATGCCCAGGCATTCCATAAACATATGTACATCCGAGGCTCTCTACATATTGCATTTTTTAAAACGAACTGGAGGCCCCTTCGACATTTTAGTCAACCTTAACGGAGATAAATAGGCCCTATGAAGCACATTTAGTTTGTTGATATGCCTACCTGTACTTTATGATCAAAGATGGTAGTGACACCTGGATAATCTTAAAACAAATCAAATTCATGGGGAACTGTGCTAAATTGCCTTGTCACCATTTTTGGAAAGTTTTCTTAGAAATGGTAAACTGCAAACAGTCCTCAGGAGGGTAGGGCTCACACCATGAACGTATTGTAATATTTCTTTAGTGTCGCTTCAGAAACTCTGGATTGTAAACCAATTTATGTTGATATTATGCTGCAAAATGTGCCATTTGCAGTCATATTTCAAAATTGCCTTGATTTTTGTAGAAGAGGGAGAACCCCTTCCTAATCCTGTGAGAGGAAGTTGAGTTTGCTTGCTTCACTCGCTCCGTTAAACTCGAGGCAGGCATTTACCTTCCACCACTTTCAAAGTTCACCAGCCACCACTATTACCAATGCTCACTTTCCATGACAAGAGTGAGAATTTTTCAGAATAGGTCATGAAGAGGTAATATTAAGAGACATATTTTGAAAGAAAATACAGAAGGCGATGTCCATGTATATCTCCAAGCACTTTCATCCTGTGTGAAATAACAGTCTTTTGCATTGATGAAGGAAGTGGCCCGATTCGGGTCACTCAGGTCACTCACGACCACCTCTCTGCCTTCCACGAAATGAAGAGTTGGTCAGACAGTAGAGAATACAAACCAGTAACTGTTTATTCAAAGTTCGCTCAGAGCGGAGCCCTGTCTGCCGAGTCGCTAAGAGCGCTGCAGAGAGAGTCTGAATTCAACAGGCATAACGATACATTATGTACATTCCAGAATCAATGAAAACACGCCCACCATGGAATTTTCCAGAGAGACGCAGCTGGTCAGTATATTACAAAGGAGTAAGTTTCAATTCTGAAGCCGGGCACACATTATCTATCAGTCAAGGTCATTCCTGCCTGTGCCCGCCACTAGACAAGTGGGAGAGGGCTTACATCTAGAGGAAAGGTATGCGCTAATAAGAGCAGTGCATTCATTAATGTAGCAAAATCAGCTCCAAAGAAACATAACCTAGAGAAGGCCATTTCCGAGAAATTGCAGAGAATTAGTTTTGATCATAATACAAAATGGCGCCGGTACACAAAATGGCTCAGCGAATGCTAACTTACGTAAAAACAATTCGGAAGCATAATTTTTATTCTAACAGACCCTCCTTTTAGCATGAGCTAAGCAAACATATTAGGATAACAAAAAAAGAACATATTATTCAATAAAACATAGTAATTCGATTTTAGGAACATTCCATGTCTTCAGCTTCAGGGAGAGAAACTGTAAGGAGGGAAGAGGCTTCAAAAATACCTTCCTCGATCTGCATAAGATCGTTCACCTCCTTTTGAATCATAATTGTTGCGTTGGTATCATGGATTGATATTCTCTTAGGGGCGAGAAGGGTGGTGCAGTAAGAGCAGCATAAGGGGAGACACTGCACCAGAATGCAACAGGCAATCAGAATCACAAGGAAATAGATCACGCTTTCTAGAATCCAACCCCATCCACCAAAAAGGGGCCAACTCCAATTTCCACTCTCCATTCCTTTAACAGTCTCCAAAATATCTAAAATATGTTGGGTAATATTATTTTCCATATTAGTGATCCCGACTACACACTGCTCTCCTACTACTGCGCACACACCACCGCTCTTAGCTAGGATGAAATCAACTGTATATCTAGTTTGCTCAGAATATATTTGCATACTTTCTAATTGGGTGGTGATGTCACGCAAAGCCGCTACTGTGGAATTAGACAGTATCTGCAGCTTACATCCAAAATATTCCCTATCCCTTTCACCCCTGGCCATAGCGGTACCACCAAAGGTAATAATGGAGGAAAGAATGTACCCGAAGGTGATACCATTACTATAATTATTAACCTCCAGGTCTGTCACTCCGTCACAAAATTCCTTGGTCAAAATCCTTTTAACCATCTTATATTTGGCTTACTATACTTGCAGGGCACACCAAGAGGAAGCACCATTCCTAAAGCAACGTCCTCGGTACCATTATAAACATTCGAGTAAGTACCATTGGACAGAAAGTAAAATTCTGGGTGTGCATAAAGTGGACCTTGATAATCTACAGGAGCATATCTGGTGTTCATTCCTACTGTACTCAAATCCTTCTTTTTCACTTAAGACATTGTATTTTTAAACAATATTATTCCAGAACAATTTACGTATAGAAACGCATCAGTACTGTTTACTCTCGGACAACATGCAGGATAATAAACTGCCTTTCGAGTAACTGTCAAATCTTAATAATGCCAGCCTACTAAGGTAATGTTCTGTTCATCAATATACAAATTGTTACAATACATCTTAGTGTCTCAACCTGGGTATACCTTCCCTCGTGGCTTCCTGTAATACAAACAAGGACCGGGATATCCCATCCCAAACTCACCCTTTACCTCTATGAATTGGGGTGGGTGAACATATGTATAATTAACCAGTGACAATGGGTAAGCAGTCCATAAACTCGTAAAAGATTCAGTAGGGTAGCAAGCTGTGCCTTCATCAAAGAATTTCTTATGTGTATCTAGAAATACATTGCTCGGGATTTTCCTTTTTGTACAAACTTGAGAAACAATCCTGTGTGTAGTACATGATGGGGCATTGTAATCACACTCCAAAACCCAAGACACCCCACCCAAAATCAACAACAACAGTAACACAAGAACAGAACAGAGCAGTTTTTGCTTAGTAGACCAAACTTTTCGTACGTGAACAAGGGTAATTACTGGTTGTTCTTCGTCAGCAACCATTCTGCCAAAGGGGTGCATAGCGAATAATAAAAAAAGGGGGCAAATTTCCAGCAAGAGAAGTATACAAGTTCCCAGTGTCCGTCAGAGCCTCACTGGTACAGGCTCCTATTGTTCATCAAAAACGTTGGCACTCTTGAGCACCGGCAGTGGAGCTTGCTCTGTCCTAAGCTCTCGATGTATCCCACGCCGATCAGGATAATGTACCCCCCTCCAAGGGAGCACGTTCGATCTATCCTGTCCAATATTCAAGCAGTGCACAAATCTGACATCACCCTAAACTAACTCCGTTGGTATTACAGCAAAGTACACCCTAACTTGCACAGTCCATCCCTATCTAGTCTGACTTCTCCTTTCGTGCACTATTCCTCAACTGAGGTCGCAGATTGTACCTGGTGACCCCAGGCGCAGATGGATCAGTGAAAAGGGGTTCCTGGATAGCTAGTATCCCCGGTCGAACTGCTGCATTCAGCACTTCATCATTCTCCTCATCCGTTTTGGAGGGGACAAACTGAGGCACCGTCTCACACTCAGTATCCCCTACTCCATCTTTAATCCATTGGTCATAAGGCAAAGGCAGAGGCACCCTTTTGCAATGAGTGCCATGCACCCAATTCTTTCGGACAGCGATCTTGATAGCTGTGCGTGTAGCCAGAAGGACCTGTTCCGGTCACTTTCAGTGCGGCTCCAAACTCTTCTTCCACTGGAAGTTTCAGATCAACACAAAATCCCCAGGCTGAATGTCATGTCCGGGTCCCTCTGGTGTAGCTGGCAGGGACTCACAGACCTGTTGGTGAATAGAACGCAAATTTTCAGTTAACTGGAACAGGTAATCAATTAACAAGGGGTACTCAATATCAGAAAACCAACGAGGTCGCGGGACACCCCAGACATTTGCCAGGCACCCAAACACGACCTCGTACGGTGACAATCCTGTCCTAGAATGTGCTGTTGTTCTTGTTAACAAAAGAGCCAATGGTAAAGCATCTGGCCACTGTAAACCTGTGGTTTCCTGAATCTTTGCCAATTTCAGTTTGAGAGTACCATTGTACTTCTCAGCCAAACCTGCTGACTGCGGGTGGTTTGCAAAAGAAACAATTGATGGACGGAATGCTGGACAATGTAAACATTCACCCCCGTCACAAGGATCTGGGTTTAATCCATCATTCTTTTGCTCACCACACCACCCCAGTTTGGACCCAGCCATATGCAAATCAGTCTTGACCCTGTTCCTTGTGGGAACAGTCCAGCCCGAACTGCCAAGCCAGGTCCTCCCTGGACCGGAAACAAGCATCCTGGGACCGGTTTCAGGGCATCACCCTTCATCAGCCAGGCTAGCTTGAATCCAGTGGTGTAGTGAGCATGGGACCCACATCTGGGCATACCCTTCCCACTTAGGGCGACATATGCAAAAGAAACAATTGATGGACGGAATGCTGGACAATGCAAACATTCACCGCGTCACAAGGATCTGGGTTTAATCCATCATTCTTTTGCTCATCACACCACCCTAGTTTTGCAGCATGAAACTTCTGTTTTATGTGCAAACCATCACAAATTAACTGAATGACCTTGGCATTAAAATGACTTCCTTTATCACTCCAAATCAAATGGGGCAAGCCGAAACGAGGAAAGAACTCCTTCAGGAGTACCTTTGAGTCGTAACAGCTGTATTGTCTTTAGTAGGATAAGCTTCAACCCATTAACTGAAAGCACAAACAACCACTAAAACATACTTCAAATTATTGCACCTATCTAGTTCGATGAAATCCATCTGAAGGACCTCAAAAGGGAAAGTGGGTGGTGCAAAATTGCCGGGTGGGGTAGGAGTACCTTTTCCTGGATTGTGCATCATGCACACCATACAATATTTCACTAAATGTGCAGCAGTCTTCGAAATGTTATCATTCTGCCATACAGGATCTAACAACTTGCAAATGCCCTTAGCACTGATGTGGGCTGGACCGTGTGCCATTATAACTGCAGGGAGAACATATGCATCTGGCAACATCCATCTCTGCTTTTCTGATTTATCAATCCAACATCCCTCATCGTTCAATTGTTCTGTACTTTCTTGCCACACTGCTAACTCTTCTATTGTGGCCTCACTTTGAATCTCCTTCACATTCTCAAGTGTGTCTTCGAACGTAGTAACCTCAGGCACCCACCTAGCAGGACCTGCTACAAACATTCTTTTCATTTTGGTCCGGGCCGTTTCTTTAGCTGTCTGATCTGCAAAAGCATTTCCCCTACCTACATCATCCGTGACTTTCCGGTGGGCACTACACTTCACTATTGCCAATTTCTTAGGAAGTGTCTAAGCAGACAAAAGCCTCAATAGGAGGTGGCCATGCTGAATACTAGTCCCATGTGAAGTAAGGAACACTCTCTCCGCCGAGAGTCGCCCAAAATTATGCGCGACTCCGAAGGCATATTGGCTGTCAGTATAAATATTGACAACCAGTCCCACACTTAGGGGCTCATTACGATGGCAGGCGGAGGCACAACCGCGGTGCTGGCGGAAAATGACCTTTTCCGCACTCCAGCAGCGGTCTCTGTGCCCGCCATATTACAATGGGCAAACATAGCCCATTTTCCGTCCGCCGCGGAGCGACGTGAACCGCCAGAATTTTGCGCACGCCACCGCGGCAGTAGGAGCCAACAGAGACCCACTGTCGTGCGGAATGACGTCCCGACCGCCGTACAAATCACGATGCCCCAAACAACCCAGCACACCGCAGCGGAGAAACCACCAACCCAGAGACGGCGGAAGCACTACTGCGGAGCGTGAAACCAGACTCCCGGTCCCCTCCACCCGGTCCAGACCGCAATGGATCCAGCTCTTCAAGCCATTCCGGTGCTGTACCTCATCCACTACCAGCAAATAATGGACCGTCGCGGACAACGCAGCAGGTACGCAATTACACAACTCTGCACACAACCACAACACACAACTCCTGTGCTGATATACCATTCCTGTCCACATCAGACACTCTGGTGGGGACAGGAACACCTCCCCAAGTGTACCCACACATGTCCCACCTGTCAGGAAATCACCCCTCCGTATCCGGGTCACCCATCAACCGAGAAATCACTACAATCTCCCGGTCACATCACCGCAGCGGTGAAGACGCAGGAAAACATGCGCAAAATGTAGTAGGCAGGGCCGGCGCCAGGCATGGGCAGTCCACAAAGATTCACAGGGCTCCACCTCCACCCTTAACACACTATGCTTTCCACACCCATTTGGGGCACATGCTGTGTGCTCCTCCTGTGCCCCCCCGGCACAATTCATCTCCCAGGTATAGCCAGACCTTGCACCTCACACACCAAAGGTCCAGGGCGCCTGTCTTGGAAGGTGGGGGTGAAGAGAAACACCCTGCACAGAAGTTCAGGGGCTGGACAACCCTCCTCCTCACACCTACCTCCCACTCATGGGAAGCAAACTGAGTCTAATTATAAAATGAAGACTCACACTGCATAAGAACATCCACTGAACTGTCCACACTGCCTGTCAAGTCACTCACAAACACCCCACACTGACACACAGCCACATACACACACCATAGGTCAGCAGCAATGGAGGACAATCAATGGGCCAGCCAAAAGTGAAGTGGACAGTGCTGGAAAACCATGGAGCAAGCCACATAGCATCTGTACATCACATGCAAGAGAAGGAACATATCACAACACCCTTGGGCCATCAAATCAGACATGGGTGGCACAGTGAGTAAAATTAAACCAAACTGACCTCTGTGCAACAACAACTCAGGGACACATCAAGGCAAGCCATGCATAGGCACAGGAATGATAGGAAGTGTCTGAAGTCATACACTGAGCAGCCACACATCTGTCTCAACTGACTTGACATGTGTATATCATCAGTACAACACACATGGCCCATTGTCGCACTCCTTGACTGTCAAACACAACTAGGACCTTCACACATACCCATTCTCTACCCACCTCACACCTGCAGCACTCAACACCTGTGAGAAGCACACATAAAGGCCAAAATGGTGTCCTGTGAGTTCAATGACAACCAATCACACTCCCTGTGGTGCACCCACAAACATCACACTAACACACAGGGATGCCTGACCCAATGCAGACACCAAAACAATAGCCAAACACAAAGCTCACAAACAACATACCCAGAAGTACAACAAGCCCACACATGGGCAGCAAAACAGTAGAAAGGCAATGTGACCCTAGATAGAACAGGAATACACAACATTGTCACTCAGGACCAATGCACAGACACCATACCTCAACACAAACAAGAGGTGCATCATCAAAAATCAACCATGAACACTAACTGGGATCAATGGGACAATCAGCTAACACAGACACAGACACCTCAACACCCATGCAGTGGACAAGGTGCCATATTGTACCAGAAGCATGCACATGCACAATCCTGAAAAGTGAAAGGTCAAAAATAGGAGGACTAACCACCAATGTGCACTGAAAACAAGCCCAGCAACAAGAATCCTCCTTGCTGCATGTGGCAGACACACACGTAATGCACACCACACCTGCAACACACATCTGAATATATCACACAGCAACAACCACTCACACACAATGTCATGCAAATAGAACATCACACACACATAGCATCAGTCAGTACAAGGAGCCAACACAGGCCAAACACTGCATACATCCACAACAAAAACACAACAGATGCACAGACCAATCCATCACACTGCAAACTCAGCTGCACATCAGGGGGATCCACAACAAGCAAGCACAAGGCAACATACACTGAAAACACTGCATGCACACCAAGCAGTGTGTGCACACCAACCAAATCAGTAGCACACACATCTGAGTGCCACACCATGAACTCCCACCACACAAATCATCACAGCACAAACATAACATCACACTCAGGAAGTTCAGCAGTACCTCAGCAAACACACATACAGCTTAGCCATCACCTACAGATGCACAATTCAGGGACATCCAGGTGCAAACAACATGACCAGAGGACTGTGCTGCCCAAACATCTGCACTGCACATGAGCAACCATGACAGCAAACAAGTACAAGAAAATAACACATAACTAATTGGCAAACTGTCCTAAGTAGCACATTGGTCCAGATCAGCCTCACACAGCATAGTGTCACATTATGTAATGGTGGGGAGGCTCACACACTGGCAAGCCATGGGGTGGAAGACATGATATTGAAGTGGTGTGTACTTCAGTAGTGGACAGG
The DNA here is from genome assembly GCA_963921515.1 of Calotriton arnoldi. Taxonomy (NCBI): domain Eukaryota; kingdom Metazoa; phylum Chordata; class Amphibia; order Caudata; family Salamandridae; genus Calotriton; species Calotriton arnoldi. The sequence goes on from CAWUFW010004435.1 coordinate 728,422, forward strand.
TGAGCAGTGTACAGTACACAAACGCATAGAGGAGTCACTCACAATGTGTAGGCATCAGAAGCACATATGGGGGATGGCATGACTCCACATACCACATACCATACTGGAGCCAACAATGGGTCAAGTGACAGCAATGCATGAGAAAACTCACAAATATTGTCAGTGTGGCTGAGCAGGTCTGTACAGTGTGCACAAACAGTAACAAGACACATGGCTGATCAACAAAACACAACACAGACTTGCCTGTCACACACTCTGCATACTCACAACTGGCAGTAACAACAAGTAGGTATCCCCCAGGAGTGCAAGGACACAACAACACACTGCACACTGTCCAACCTACAACTCCCACATGTGCCCACATTCTGAAGCACATGGCAGACAATTGAAACAAACAGGCACTCAGCTTCTGTGCCATACATGTGTGCAGTTGGCATTGCAGGGGCACACACACATCAACACTAACAACAAAATCACCCCTTCACACTTCATGACCACACAAGTGCACACATCCAAATGTACCCATGTGACTAGGAAGACAGGCCATCACAAGATGACCATACATCAACACTGCTGTTCACACATCAAGAAAGATCACACAGATATGATGGACCCTGGCCAGCCCGCAAGTAATCCTGTGGATAGAATACACCTCTGTTCTGGTATTGCATCATAACATGACATGTGGACAATTTAGCAAACCCGACCATATGATGAGTATGATAATCGTAGATCATCACAAACACCCATCATTGCACCCTCAAGCCTCAGAAGAAAGAAGAACTAAAGTGCCCCTCACCACTGCCAAACCCTGAAAAAGTAAAAGAAGCAATTGGCAATGTGAAGTTGGCATACAGAGCATTTGTCACATGCAACCATACACATACAGAAAACACTTTTATTTAGCAAGGACACTGACAAAGCAGACAACATGAGTAACTGTCTTTATTACATATCACCAAGATAGGCATCAAAAGTAGACAACAGCAAGGCCAGTGGCCAGTCCATAGTTCAAAGGAGGGACATGTGTGCATGAGAACCTGCACAGGGAATGGGCATCCAAAGTTACAAACAGCAAGGCCAGTGGCCAGTCCATAGTGCAAAGGAGGGACATGTGAACATGAGAACCTGCACAGGTAATGGTCCCCCAAAGTGACAAACAGCAAGGCCAGTGGCCAGTCCATAGTTCAAAGTAGGTACATGTGTGCATGAGAACCTGCACAGGGAATGGGCCCCCAAAGTGACTAACAGCAAGGCCAGTGGCCAGTCCATAGTTCAAAGGAGGGACATGTGTGCATGAGAACCTACAGAGGGAATGGGCCCCCAAAGTGACAAACAGCAAGGCCAGTGGCCAGTCCATAATTCAAAGTAGGTACATGTGTGCATGAGAACCTGCACAGGGAATGGGCATCCAAAGTTACAAACAGCAAGGCCAGTGGCCAGTCCATAGTGCAAAGGAGGGACATGTGAACATGAGAACCTGCACAGGGAATGGTCCCCCAAAGTGACAAACAGCAAGGCCAGTGGCCAGTCCATAGTTCAAAGTAGGTACATGTGTGCATGAGAACCTGCACAGGGAATGGGCCCCCAAAGTGACAAACAGCAAGGCCAGTGGCCAGTCCATAGTTCAAAGTAGGTACATGTGTACATGAGAACCTGCACAAGGAATGGGCATTCAAAGTTACAAACAGCAAGGCCAGTGGCCAGTCCATAGTGCAAAGGAGGGACATGTGTGCATGAGAACCTGCACAGGGAATGGGCCCCCAAAGTGACAAACAGCAAGGCCAGTGGCCAGTCCATAGTTCAAAGTAGGTACAAGGTGTGCATGAGAACCTGCACAGGGAATGGTCCCCCAAAGTGACAAACAGCAAGGCCAGTGGCCAGTCCATAGTTCAAAGTAGGTACATGTGTGCATGAGAACCTGCACAGGGAATGGGCCCCCAAAGTGACAAACAGCAAGGCCAGTGGCCAGTCCATAGTTCAAAGTAGGTACAAGGTGTGCATGAGAACCTGCACAGGGAATGGGCCCCCAAAGTGACAAACAGCAAGGCCAGTGGCCAGTCCATAGTTCAAAGGAGGGACATGTGTGCATCTGAACCTGCACAGGGAATGGGTGACACCGTCTACTGCCATGGGAATCACCACAGCTCTGAGGCTACAGATGGGCAGTCCAGGCACCGCTGTGGGAGAGATGGCTTTGGGAGGGGGACTTTGCCTCGGACTTGGCTGTCAGTTGAACTGGGAGGTGGCTGATTGTCGGGGACCGTTGGCAGACCAGACCTGGGAGAGGGAGGAGCAGCTGAGGTAGAGGCATCAGTGGCTTTGTGAGCCGGAGGGCTGCTTGGACCGGGTGGCATGGTGGCACGGGGAGGCGGAGACATGCTGCTGTGAGACACAGTGTGTGAGGGAGAATGTAGAGGGCTGCTTTTCTACTTCTTGGGGATTCGATACTGAAGAATTGTCTTGGTAGGAGTGTAAAGTGGGGCGGGCACAACAGCCTCACTCCCCACCAAAGGTGCTTCAGGTGCAGGTGGTGGCCCTCCCTCTGGTATCTGCTGGGTCTGGTGGCACGCTTGGCCTGGCCTTGCATTTTCCCCTCCATCCCCTGTTGACCAGGTGAACCCCCACAGTGCCCTCCTGTCCCAGCTTCACAGGGGTGTGGGTGGGAGTTGAGGTTGTGGGTGAACCTTCCTTAGAGAGCCGTTTTTGCAGACTCTTTGCAGGCACCAGCTTCACAGCAGGCACTGCAACTTTTTGCCTGTCTTCGGGAGCAGGTTTTGGGACGGAAGTGTCTTTGGATTGGACTGATTTGGATGCATGTGAGCCTGAGGCCTGCTTCTTGGCTTGATGCCCCTGAGTGTCACCCGAAGGGCTTTTGTCTTTGCGTTCCTGTGTGACTTCTTTTGGTTTTGGGGATGGAGTCTGCGCTCTGGCCCGCTTGGAGTGCTGCTGTGTTGTGCTTCGTGTGGAGTACTTGGAGCCTGAGGGCTGTGGTGTGTGGTCACTCTCGTCAGATGTGGCCACTGGCAGGGGGGTAGCCGAAGGGACCGGAGCTGGACCCTGAGCCTGTGCCAGCTGAATGGCTGCCGTCACTGTGGAGGACAAAGACTGGACAGTTCTGTGTAGCCCACCCACGTCAGAATGAATGCCCTCCATGAAGGCAACTACCTGTGCCATCTTCTTGTCATGTTCAAGGAAGGCATTCAGTAGAGTAGTCTGACCCACACACAGCTGGTGCAAAAGCTCCACCGCCTCAACACTGAGGGCAGCAGGGGAGACAGGGGCAGGGGCAGCGGTGCCTGGGGGGAAGGACACTCTACCCCTCTTACTGCTGCGGGCAGGCAGCACTAGTGGAAGTAGCCAGGAGGGTGGGCACTGGACGATGTGTGGTAGAAGAAGAGGCAGATTTCCCACTCCCTGTGTCCGCCAACATCGAGGAGTCACTGCTGGCGTCAGATGACGTTGAGGTTGGTGTTTCCGGGCATGATTCTTCAAGGGCACTCCGGTCCCCCTCCAAGGCGCTGTTCACATCAGTGAGCTCATGTGTAGCCATCGAGCAAGATGCCTCATCCCCGGTGTCCATACCCTGTCCTTCTGTGCCCTCGGTAGATGCTGCAAGAGACAGAGACGTAGGTTCAGTTTAGTGCCATACTCACAAACATCATAAGCAAACAAAGCACAAAACAAGATGATGATACCCCCACGTTGCACACCCCCCTGTGCAGTCTGCATGTGCAGCCACAATGCAAAAATATAAAGATGCATGGGCACATGCATACTTGGCATTAATGACCCATGGGAAGTTCACACAGCCAAATAGCTTGGCCGTGCCTCCATGTAACCTGACATACAGATCCCTGTAAGCATACCCACGTGCCTGTAGGTGAAAAAGATGTACATCTCAACTTGTTGTCACAGTCACATATGGAGTCAATTCAATTCAAAATACTTTATTTCGGCCTATAAGGCCATAAAAGTGAAAGAACAATAAGATATAATACATACATACATTTTTTTTTAAATACATTCATCCTTTGCTCACTTCATCAGATCAATATACATCTAGTCCATTGTAGTTCAAATTGAGTCTGGATGATTTCCACCAAGTGGTCTTGACAATCCGAGGATTGCCCTATTATCTTGTTCACTTGTAAAATGCTAGTGCAATTTGATAGCAGCAAAATACTATTTGTTCCGTACCAATATCAATTTCTTGGAAAGTACATGTGCAATAGGTGTATAATGGCGCAAATTGTTACACTATACCATTGTACAAAACATCAGCGTGAATTAGTTTACGTCCAAACTGATAGAAAAACTGATAAGATTTACGTATTCATTAAAAGTTCCATGAAACGCCTATATTGTGCTTGAGCTGTCAATTCATAAAATCGTCAAATTATTACTAAAAGCATGGAACTAATAAAATACATGTCACTTAAAAGCACTTCAATGTTTACACAGAAGCATAACTATTTCATTTTCGATTCCATTTAATCTTGGCCGAGGCATATAGTTCCCTTGGGTTTTGATCATGACTACTCTTACCGAGTTATACAGCATTACCTCTAAGTGGGCGCTTTGGATTGGCAGCCTGATTTATAAAATTATAATCTTTGCCCTCCCTTTTTCCTTGTAAAGTTAACAGCCAATAAAAATCGGCTGAGTCCAAAAACTATTAGGCGGGAGTTGTCAGTTTTTAATATTCTCAACATGTCATTCATTCTCCTGACACTAAGGCACCAGGCTATCGGTTTTATCCACTTCCTTCTAACGGGTTTATATGCTGGGCAGAAAAACAGAGGGGCATATTAGCAAGGCGATTATCGCCACTTTAGCGGGACTTTTTCCCGCTAAAGCGGCGATAATATTATCGCCTTATCAACAAGCTGTCGCTAACTGCTGTTAGCGACAGCTTGTAGGCGATAGCGACCGGGTTGGGTGCCGCTTTGCATGCCAGCGATATTTATCGCTAATGGCATGCAAAGTAGGCGTTCCCCACCTAACAGCGACTGGAAACAGTCGCTGAGATCGCTAACGCCTATCAGCGAGGCAGGGGCAGTGATTAGCGAACCAGCGCTAAACACGTTTAGCGCTGGTTTGCTAACACCTGGTCCCACCCTGACTTAGCCATGTAATCCAATGAGAGGTGGATTACATGGCTAAGTCCCCTCGCACTATCATCAAGCTGAAACTGGGGAACAGTGTGAATATCGCCTGTTTTCAGGCGATATTCACACTGTTCTTCAAGGTTTCTATCGCTTTGGAGATTAGCATTGCTGATTGCACGCTAACTCCGCGATAGAAACCGGCGATGCCTGGCGATAATTATCCAAGCGCTAATTGCGCTTTGCGATAATTATCGCCAGGCATTGCTAATATGCCCCAGAATGTGTGGAATGTCTTCATCAACCCCCATCCGACATAAGGTACAATAGGACTCCCCCTCCTTGAGTTGTGACATTGACCATTTGGCAACAAAACTGTTTAATTGCAATGTACCGTATCTAAATTTCAGATATAGGCACTTTGCCAATAACGGTTCTATCTCATCTAGAAACGGCTCAAAGTAAGGTGTCATTTTGAACTGGAGGAATTGTACGGTTAGTCTTCCATGTAAACTGCTTGAAGTTACCTTGTCTCTAACAAAGTCCCAAAATAGCAATTTAATCTCACATTTTGACTCAGGAGTCAGCAGGCTCGGATTCAACCAATATCTGCTCAGTCCTAAGTCAAAAAGCCATGTTCTAATGTGAGTCAGCCAAGGAAAGGAAACTTGGGTGTCGAGTGCCAGCAGTTCGATAAGTGATTCTCTATACACTGCTAGTTCCGGTGTTATCCAAGTTCTGATCCAGAACGACAGGGTTATCCAGATTGCTAGGTACTCCAAGCGCTTGATGCCCAAATAGTAGGTCAGGGGGATCAGCGGAGTATGTTGAGGAAGGGCAACAAACATTCTCAACATTTTATTTTCGGCAATGGTTAAGGATTTGAGAGTGCCACTTCCCCAAATCTCCGCACCGTACAAAGCAGCAGTTTGGGCTCTGGCCTTGTACACTTCCAGGGCGGGAGTGATGGCTTTTGAGGATGTTAGAAATTGTTTTTTTACAATGGGGATAGAGTTTTGCGTTAAAATAGCCTTCGACTTCTCTATCTGTGCAGCCCAGGAAAGTTTAGAGTCTAAGGTGACCCCCAGATATACGAAATTTGATACACATTCCAATTCTGTGCCGTTCAAATATATTTTGTTCTTAAAACTTCTATGTGGCCTTATAGTCATGTATTTCGTTTTTGTTGGGTTCACCTCAAGACCTTTTACTTTACAATATTTATTGAGGCTGTGGAGCAAATTCTGCAAGCCACTAGGTGTTTGGGACAACAGGATAGTGTCGTCCGCAAATGTTAGGGCGCAGATGTGATTACCTCCTAATTTTGGTGAATCATGTACACAATTTTGGAGATGTTTAACCAAATCATTTACATACAAGAGGAAAAGAGTCGGTGCCAGGACACAGCCCTGGCGCACTCCCCTCTTGACTGGGATCTCATCAGTAAGCTCACCACCTTTTCCCCATCTCACTTTGGCATAGTTATCTTGGTGTAACCTGATAATTTGAATTAGGATCTGGTCGGGTACACCCTGTTGGTGTAAGGATTCCCACAGCTGGGCCCTTGGGATGGAATCGAATGCCACCTTTAGGTCAGTAAAGGCGACATATAGGTGGCTAGATCTTAATTTTGTGTATTTCCAACCTATGATCAACAGTCTAAACACTTGGTCTATTGTGGTTGTTTTCTGCCTGAAGCCAGCCTGGCATGGTGATAGTACATTCTCTTCTGTCATCCAATCAGTAAGCCAAATTAAAATTTGTTTAGCGTAAACCTTCTGTAGTACGTCTATTAGGCTTATGGGCATATAGTTTGCAGGCTCTTCCCTGCTGCCCTTTTTGTGGATGGGGACTATCTCAGCTCCCTTCCAGGACGCTGACACCGGCTGCCCCCTAGCTATTGCATTTGTTAGTTCATTTATATACGGTACCCACATTTCCTGGCTGTCTTTAAATAAGTCCCCCGGAATTCTGTTGGGGCCTGGTGCCTTTGATGGCTTAATGGCTGCTACAGCAAACGCAGTGTCTTCCATGCTAAACTGTATGGAGTCACTTTAAGGGGACAACACAGATACAGACTCCAAAATGTCCACTTGCAATGGCCATGAGCTCCTGCTATCCACCATGTTGTGCTTTGAAGCACAACTTCTGTTGCACATTGGTGTCTGATGTGTAGTTCTCACAAGTTCGAGGTCAGGCACTGCACACATCGACGAAAGCACACTAAGATGAGGCACACTGCCGTTCACTGCCCAGTGATGTCCATGACTCCCCTAATGCAGCAGATGCCATAAGGCCACATCTCAGTATGCAATGTCTAGGGCCATTACATGAAACACATGAGAAAGTACATGTACCGCAAATGCATGACAACTGCACTCAACACAGAGGCCACTTACAAGCCATTGCATCACACTAGAAACATCACAGAGCTCTGCACTGGCTCAGGGTTGGGACACATGCAGTCACACACCCCAAAAGTCACCCTTCGCAGAATACTCACCCCCAACTTGCTGCTGATGGGCCCTCAAGCGTCCATCCAGCTCTGGCTGTGTCACTGCCAAGATGCGGGCCATTAGTGGTGTCATGCTCCTGCGCGCCAACCTGCCAGTCCGAGGAAGCAGCCCCAGCATCATCTCTGCCACGTTCTTGCTCAGCCGGCAGATGTCATCCCACCTCTTGTGACAGTGTGTGTGCCATCGGTTGGAGACACCCAGAGCCCGCACCTTGCGTGCAATGGCTCTCCATATGGCCTTACGCTGGTGGACTTTGAGCTGCAGGCATGGGAGACAAGAGGAGGAAATATCAGTAACAATGGGTTATGTTACATTGTGTCTCAGTAGATGAGCATGCACAAACTTAGCACAGCTATTCAGACATACTTAGCAAGGGCCATACAGCATGACACGTAGTACATTAGCATAAGACAATCGTACCCAAATGCATGCAGGTATGAGGATGGGCACAGTACCTGGACATCTCATGCACATGCAGAATGTCAGCACAGAAAGCAATGTGAAGGAGGCCCACATCTGCAATGCAGTGTGTGAGGGAGCAAGACAGACATCACATTGTAAATGACGTTTAGCTCTTTGTAGAATTTATAGTATTAGCTCTCAGCTCAGGGTTTCAATGCTTTTGCATTTGACTCGTGAGGGACACCTAGTAACGACTAGTGGAACTGCAGCTTCTTGAAAGGGTTTCAATGCTTTTGCATTTGACTCGTGAGGGACATCTAGTAACGACTAGTGGAACTGCAGCTTGATGTAACAATTTCAATGCTTTTGCATTTGACTCGTGAGGGACACCTAGTAACGACGAGTTGAACTGCAGCTCTTTGTAGAATTATTTTTATATTGGATACTGTAATATTCACTGCCCACTGCTAATCTCATCCCATAATGCTTTGCAGAGCCTTTGGTTGGGATTGTATTTTTGCCCATAACTGTGCTTGGGGTGGTCCTAACAGGATGGGACCACCACTGAATCGTTCAGCATGATGGGCTCTTTGTGTTCAAGGCATCTGCTTGGTCCTCCCCCTAGGTTAGGGGGGATCCCAAAATCATCACCTCTCTCATTGACCAATATTTGAATTGGTTATATGCTTTTTTTTTTTAGCATGTAAAGTTGCTTTATCAAAGCATTTGTGTGTGCAGTTTAGTAGCTGATTCCACTATGCGGAGGGACGGAGCTTTTGTTTGACTTCCGTGTCGGAGCAGAGTTCATTGCCCACTCCTAGTGCCTATGGCCGTGATTGTGGTGGTGGTGCACGCCAACTGCCATTTTCAAATGTGTATATCACTACTGCGATTGCGGTTCCTATTGGCTGCATGGGCATTGGCGGTGACACACCACGGGGCCCAGGCGGTCGCTACCGCGATTTGGCCGTGATTGTGGTGACGGTGCACGCTTATGGCACCTATGGACACATCATGCTATGGCAATGGCCAGTTCTCAACATTGAACAGTAGACACTTACTATGAGTCATGCCACCAGTTAGTGCAAACCAATGCTAGTGTTACATTTGACTCGCTGATGACTACACATGCCATGTCAGTGCACAGGATTACATGCATTGGCATCTACTCCCTCACATGTCACTTATGATATTGTTGTGCATGTACAGAGATCTGTGGTGTGATGGACTCTCAAAGATGTACACATGTCAATGTGTGAGATGGCTAAGCAACACACAGTAATGAAGGTCTGGCTACATGATGTGCCTATTTCACTGTATACATTGCTGAGCTCCTGTACATACTTGATCATTGTGCGCACACTGTGCTCATTGTGTTGTTAATATGTGCCCTGTCTGACTTACGCAAGAAGGTGTGGCAGGTACAGCAGCTACATCGAAGCCAGCAGTGTTGCTGTTTCACACATGTGCTGTGTCAACTACTCCCAGGGCTGGTGACACAAGATGTTGAAATGTACCTTTTGGCATTCACATAGTCTGAATCTGTTTGGGGGGTACTCACTGTGTGAATACTGGACAAGTGTATGACTAGTTTAGATCTAGGTGTCCCTACATGTAACTTGTGCTGTAAGCTGTAGTTTCATGCCAGTCATTGTTGGCGCTGTGTCAGTCAAAACTTAAGATGTTGTGCCCATCTCAGAGGGGAATTGAATTGACATGTGTCCCCTTTCCTCTCACCTAGGAGACGACCAAATGTTTTTCGTCCATTCACGGTGCTTGCGGACATGGAGGATGAGGACGTCATACGTAAATTCCATTTGGATCGACCTACCCTTCAAGACCTATGTGCTCTGTTGGAGCCCCATCTGATGCCTCGCAGAACCTATCCAACTGCTTTGACACCGACGTGTAAGGTGATGGCAGCCCTGCATTTTTTTGCAACTGCTTCGTTCCAGTACACGGTGGCCAGCGCAGGTGGGATGTCTCAACTAATGTTCAGCATGGTGCTACGTGATGTCCTGTCCGCTATGATGACCTACAAGGACAGATACATCCATTTCCCCAGGAGGCATGAATTGGCGGCTGTGAAGGGAGATTTTTATGACCTTGGCCACATCCCTAATGTTGTTGGTGCCATTGACTGCACACATGTTGGGCTGGTTCCACCACAGGCACGTGAGCACATCTACAGGAATAGGAAGCATTGCCATTCCATCAATGTGCAAGTGGTATGCCAGGCGGATATGATAATCTCACGTCTGTGCCAAATTTCCAGGATCAGCCCATGACTCCTACATCCTGCGTAACAGCATCGTACCACAGCTGATGTCAAATCTGCATCCAGAGCGTGCGTGGATTGTGGGTGAGTACGCAGAGTCAAGTAGCGTGCTATATGTGTGACATGCTGTCCTCTGTCACAGTTATCTTACAAAATTGTTCTGTGTATCTCACACCTAGGTGACTCTGCATATCCCAACCAGCCTTGGTTGCTGAGCCCACTAAGGAATCCCAGGACCCCAAGTGAAGTCCGCCACAATGATGCCCATGGGAGGACACGTCGTATGGTGGAGCATACTTTTGGTCTCCTGAAGTCTCGATTTCGGTGCCTGGACAGGACCGGAGGTGCACTGATGTACTCTCCCCAAAAGGTGTGACAGATCGTAGTTGCATGCTGCATGTTCCACAACCTGGCCTTGCGCAAAGAGATCCCCCTGCTCCTGGACGATGATGAGCAGCCGAGGCCCCCGCCTGCAAACCCACACATGTCCAGTGACGAGGATAGTGGAGAGGAGGAAGGTGTTGACCTGCGTCAACAGCTCATCAACCGCTACTTCCATTGAAGGTGAGTAACATTGTACAACAGTGCCATTGTCTGCTGTTTTTGTTGTTGTTGAAAAGGCCTAGGGGAGCTTTGTGACTGCTGCCTGTTGTTGGCTCTGTGCTGAGGGCTAATGTTTCTGGGACAGGGTAGTTATGCACAGCTACATGATGTCTATGTCGATATTGTTGCTCATTGTAACGTGTGCAGGTTTGAGTGCACTGATAACAAGTGTTGTGTAATGGGTGTGATGCCATGACCTGACAAGTGAATGTTGTTCTCTTGTGTTTTCCTAGGTCCCTTCAGCCTCTCAATGCCTCAACACAATCAGTGCTCCTGGTACATTGTAATCAGAGTCAACATTGTACATCCTGTGATAAAAATGGAGCTGTAAACTAAGAAGGGTACGCTGTTCCCCAGAGAGATGGAAAAGCAAAGTAAGGGGGAGGTAAAAGGAGGGAAGTCCTCCTAAGTGGAACTAGAGTCCTCACACACCCAGCAAGCTAGGTGTCATGCTTCATCATATGGACTTGCTCCTCGTCGGGTCGGCGGTGCAATACCCGACGGGCACCCATAAAGGGGCTCTTTAACGGAGATCTTCTGTTCCTGCCGTATGGTGCCGTGGGTGTGAGGGCCCTAGAAGTGAGTGTAGATGCAAAATAAGTGGTTAAAAAAGGTTGGATAATCCAAAAGGGGAGTTTAATAGGCTGGTTATCCACCTTACTAAAAAATATAGTGGAGCGGCTGATCACTGGCTAAATTTACCAGAAGAGCAAAGCTCGACTCTCACAAATGGTCGACATGTTTCACGCAATATGATCAAACTATGATGCTATGCATTTCTTCAGGACCTATAGAAAACTATCTACACGATGTGGTGCGGTGGAGGAGTTCCTACGTACCACTGTTCCTATTTGCGGGCACGCAGTCCCGTCAGATCTAGTTGTAGCCTAAATAAGGATGACAAAAGCAAAGAAATTTAAAAATGATACTCTGTAGGAAACAGAGCAAGGTCATCCCTAGATCCCCAGACCAAGTAATCCATCAAATAAGTGCAGAGAAAATAATGTGAAATCATCATTAGTGAACAAGGGAAATATTTCTTTAAAATTCAAATATACAAATATACATCGTGACTGGAAGAATGACGTAATAAAAAAGGAATTCAAGCAAGTGCAAATTGTACTGTCTCACCTATCTAGGTGATGGCGCTAGCTCCTGTGATACCCTGGTCAGAAAGCCGGGGCAGCTGGTGCGATTCTACGTGGCGTGGCGTCAAGTCACGTGGTGAACACGACGTCGGACACACAAGATACTGCGGGGTGAGTAACCTGACCTTAATAGGATGGTTTTGTTTTACTCTCTCTACATATACATATAGTTTTTACATTAATTTGTCTGCTGCCCCTTCCCTCTATTCGCACTCAACCTTTTAACCTTTTTCCGTTTTTTATGGAATTGGTATGGTGTTGCTTTATAGTGGAAATGCTATGTGTCTGGTGATGCGTGCATGAGTCCGCTAGTCATGGAGGAGGAGGGAGGGGGATTACCCCTACGTGTACTCATGCAACTATGCCTTTTGCCTGAACTGGCTTGTCCTTTTGCGTATCTTGTGTGTCCCCATATTGCCTCTACTTTGATATCAATGCCCTTTACAAGATGGCCGCCATGCTTTCAGGGCTGCAGCTCTGAGTACTTGGGTCCGACGTCGTGTTCACCACGTGACTTGACGCCACGCCACGTAGAATCGCACCAGCTGCCCCGGCTTTCTGACCAGCCTAGCGGTCTTTAAAACTCCTGTGTAGCCGTTATGCACCGCTCTGGTTCCTCAGTCTGGCGCAGGGGTAGATTTTCCGGCTTGTGTCCACAATAGGACAGGTGAGTGAGCCTTTTGACTGTGAAGGCCCAGTACCCTAAGCGGGCTTTGATCTGGCTTGTCTATATTCCTTAAAAGGTTCCCCCATGGATTTGTGCGCCTGGCACCCACCTTGCACTACGGGTTGGGACAGTGGGTCCGACCTGTCAACTGTGGGACGTGGACGGGTGTGTTTCTCTGGGGGTCCTGACAGAGCGGACTCTCTCTGTTCGTCGCGCCCACCCTCACTGCCCGTTTCATGACTCCGTGTCGTGCTGGTTGAAACTTACGGACTCACGTTGTTAGAATCTTGGTGGAAGCGAGGTTGCCGGCCCGCCGGTCTGTGGAGTGGGCTCCGTCGCTGTGTCTCTCCCCTTTTCATGATTGCTCCATTTCCCCTTATTTAGGACACCAACCATTACGGTGTCATGGACTGAGGGTATCACAGGAGCTAGCGCCATCACCTAGATAGGTGAGACAGTACAATTTGCACTTGCTTGAATTCCTTTTTTATTACGTCATTCTTCCAGTCACGATGTATATTTGTATATTTGAATTTTAAAGAAATATTTTCCTTGTTCACTAATGATGATTTCACATTATTTTCTCTGCACTTATTTGATGGATTACTTGGTCTGGGGATCTGGGGATGACCTTGCTCTGTTTCCTACAGAGTATCATTTTTAAATTTCTTTGCTTTTGTCATCCTTATTTAGGCTACAACTAGATCTGACGGGACTGCGTGCCCGCAAATAGGAACAGTGGTACGTAGGAACTCCTCCACCGCACCACATCGTGTAGATAGTCTTCTATAGGTCCTGAAGAAATGCATAGCATCATAGTTTGATCATATTGCGTGAAACATGTCGACCATTTGTGAGAGTCGAGCTTTGCTCTTCTGGTAAATTCAGCCAGTGATCAGCCGCTCCACTATATTTTTTAGTAAGGTGGATAACCAGCCTATTAAACTCCCCTTTTTGGATTATCCAACCTTTTTTAACCACTTATTTTGCATCTACACTCACTTCTAGGGCCCTCACACCCACGGCACCATACGGCAGGAACAGAAGATCTCCGTTAAAGAGCCCCTTTATGGGTGCCCGTCGGGTATTGCACCGCCGACCCGACGAGGAGCAAGTCCATATGATGAAGCATGACACCTAGCTTGCTGGGTGTGTGAGGACTCTAGTTCCACTTAGGAGGACTTCCCTCCTTTTACCTCCCCCTTACTTTGCTTTTCCATCTCTCTGGGGAACAGCGTACCCTTCTTAGTTTACAGTATCTGGGCATGTACGCTGGACTCCGTAAAACAGCCCCCTTAGTCCCTCTTTTTGTTTGACTCATAAAAATGGAGCTGACACGAAAACATAGGTGTGTAAAGAGTGTTTATTTACAATGAGTATATGTGACAGGGAAGTGATTATTTACAAAAAGCTGCAAAGTGAATCAATGAGTTGTCAGTGATGGTAGACGAGACAATAGAGTAGTCACCACATTGATGTGGTGACACAGTCCAACAGACGCCTGCCATCAACATGGCAGTGTGGGTAAGGATAGTCCCCAAAGTCAATGGCAAGGTGGAGAGAGGTGCCATCAGGGCTGGCTCCTTGACTGGCGTTTGGCTGGTGCTTTGCCACGTGATCCCTTGTTTTTCCTCGGATGGCCCCTTGAGCGTTTGGCAGGGGGGGCCTCTGCTGCGGGGTCAGAGGTGTCTTAGGACACATCCTGTTCCTGCTCACCCCTCTCTGTGGCCACAGGTGAGGTGGTGGGACTGTCATCCTGCGGGCCACTGGAGGGAGGTGGAGCTGGCCTTTGGGCCGCAGGCCTGTCCCTCAGAACACCCACGAGCTGCCCCAAGAGGTCCATGATTTGGCCCATATAAGTGTCCATGGACCTCAGCAGCAGGCGGACCTCACGCACTTCCTCCAGAACCTGGCCCATCTGTTGCTGGTTTTGTTCATAGGCAGCAAGGACTCTTGCGATGTTGGCTTGGGCTTCAGGCCCAGTGCCCTGTTGGATTTGTCGCCCACTTGCCCTCCCACCTGCCCTGCTGTCCCAGACCTGTGGCGTCACCACTCGACGCACCTGCTGACTCTCCCTGCCCTCCTCAGATTGTAGGGTGGCCTGTGTACCCTCTGAGGCAGGGACAGGGTTGCAGGCAGCACTGGTGGTGGTGGTGGTGGAAGCTGCACAGGTCGTTACAGCAGGAGTCAGTGCAGTTGTTGTTGCTGAGGTGGTGGTGGTGGGGACAGTGGGGGCCTGGGACCTGGTGCGCCCTGGCAGGCCTGATGGGCCAGGTTCTGGGTCTGAATCCGAGGAATTTAGGGAGTCTGCATCCGAGAGTCCTTGTTCCGGGGGGGGGGGAGACTGGCTCTGCAGGTTGCTGTTGTCATCTGCAGCAGTCAATTCTTGGTCACCTGTTGAACAGAGAAGAAATGGTCAATGAAGTGAACCCCACAGGCTTGGTGTTAGATTTTTTAATGTTACATGTTATACACCACACAGTTCACATTGAAGTCACATTGTATGGCTGCACGGTACTGAGCATCATGACATGATGTGGAGGTCCATACATTACTTGTCCATGGTGTAACATGTCAATAGATACCATGCTCCACGTACAGATTGTGTGATTACAAGGACATGTCGTCATCTAACGACCAGCAGCACAACAACTTTATGTGAAGTGTCTTTATTGTTTACTCTGCATGGAAGACCCTCATTCTGAGCATGTACTAGCCATTGTTATCTCATGCATCCCTCCGTCATATCATGTTCTTTGCTTTATTTTTAAGAATGACCATGCTTGTTTTGTTTTCAAATGGGCCTTGATGCACTGCCCCCATGGCACTCACATAGCATTCAGTGCTGTGCATAATTGTGCCCTGAATTTCTTCAACATGTGATTTGGTGAGTCAAACTTAAATTTATGTGCCAGTTACATACGCTTAGCTGTCTGCACACTGGAAGTGCCTATTGGATTTATGCAAAGTTGGGTGGGATGTGAGGACTGGTGTGGTCAAATGGCTCCATGCTTTTTGGGAGACATGGCAGGGTGCATGCACTGTCTACCTACCTGTTCAGTGGCACAGTTGGGGGGAATTGCTGCCACATGGTTCTGGGTGTGGGGGGTCTACCATCCTGCTGAGCTGTGGGACAAGGGGTCCTGGTGGGAGTTGTAGTGCTGGCTTCCCACCCACAAACACCCCTCCCTGTTAAGATGGCTACCTACCTGTTAGGTGGAGGTGATCAATGCAATGGCTGCCACATGCTTCTGGGTGTGGGGGAGTGCTCCATCTTGATCAGCTGTGGGACAAGGGGGCCTGGTGGGAGTTGTAGTGCTGGCTTCTCATCCACAAACACCCCTCCCTGTTAAGATGGCTACCTACCTGTTAGGTGGAGGTGATCAATGCAATGGCTGCCACATGCTTCTGGGTGTGGGGGAGTGCTCCATCTTGCTCAGCTGTGGGACAAGGGGGCCTGGTGGGAGTTGTAGTGCTGGCTTCCCACCCACAAACACCCCTCCCTGTTAAGATGGCTACCTACCTGTTAGGTGGAGGTGATCGATGCAATGGCTGCCACATGCTTCTGGGTGGGGGAGTGCTCTATCTTGCTCAGCTGTGGGACAAGGGGGCCTGGTGGGAGTTGTAGTGCTGGCTTCCCACCCACAAACACCCCTCCCTGTTAAGATGGCTACCTACCTGTTAAGTGGAGGTGATCGATGCAATGGCTGCCACATGCTTCTGGGTGTGGGGGAGTGCTCCATCTTGCTCAGCTGTGGGACAAGGGGGCCTTGTGGGAGGTGTAGTGCTGGCTTTCCACCCACAAACACCCCTCCCTGTTAAGATGGCTACCTACCTGTTAGGTGGAGGTGATCAATGTAATGGCTGCCACATGCTTCTGGGTGTGGGGGAGTGCTCCATCTTGCTCAGCTGTGGGACAAGGGGGCCTGGTGGGAGTTGTAGTGCTGGCTGCCCGTACACATGCAACCCTGGGAATGTTGCTAGCTACCTTTGGGGTGATTCAGAGGGAGTGAATGTTAGATCTGTGAGACATGTGTTGGGGAGTGTGTGGGGCACATGAATGCATTTGGGCCCAGGAGGTGTAGCTTTGTAGTTGTGCAAGACAGTACATAGCAGTGTGATGGTAGACATTTGTTGTTACTTACCAGCCTCCTCTCCCTATTCCTGTGAGACTCTCTGGATGCAGTATGGCAAGCACCTTC
The DNA here is from genome assembly GCA_963921515.1 of Calotriton arnoldi. Classification (NCBI taxonomy): domain Eukaryota; kingdom Metazoa; phylum Chordata; class Amphibia; order Caudata; family Salamandridae; genus Calotriton; species Calotriton arnoldi. Next base: position 745,346 of record CAWUFW010004435.1, read on the forward strand.
TCCTCCCATGCGGTGAATGTTCTAGGTGTAATGGGAGGGCCACCGCCCTCACGGTTCTTGTTGTTCCTCTCTTTCACCTTTTTCTTGAGGTCATGCCACCGCTTCACGATCTCCCTCTTGTTGCGTGGGACAGTCCCTACTGCATTGACCTTGCGGACTATCCTTTCCCACATTAGTGTTTTGGTGGCTAATGGTGTCTGTTGGACCATGCTTCCAAACAATTGTGGTTCTACTCTGATTACCTCATCTACCATGACTGACAACTCATTGCCAGTGAATTTGGGCATTTTCTTCTGTGCCATGGTGTGTGATGTGCAAAGGGGTTGAAAGTGCAGGTGTGAGAGTGGTGGTGGTGATGTAAGTGGTGTGTGTGTGTGTTGTGCTGGTGAGTTGTGTGGTGGTTTGCCTCTCCTTTGTGCGGTAGTGTTGGTTCCTTCAATGGTGGAGTATTACAAAGGATTGTGATCAGGGAAGGGGCTGGTTTTATACTCAGCTATGTGGGTGTGTCAAAATGGAGTATTGATGTCCGATGTGTTGTGTGGGTTGACCTGGGATTTGTAGTTTTTTTACTTGCCACGGGGATGTGTCATTGGGGTGTGTTAGGGTTTTTTTTAGGCTGAGCCAGGTTGCTGGGTACACTTGGTGGGCATGTTGTGTGTTTTTTTTAGTCTGCCACCATGATTTTTCCGGAGCGGCCGCGGCAGTGGGTATACAACCGCCCTTCCGCCGGCTCTCCCATTCATCACTGGTTGCGATCGCAGCGGTCGGAAACAGCGGATCGTTCCGCTGTCACCTCAATGGTATCCTAATTTCACGTGCGGTCAATCCGCTGGCGGTGCAGCAGTTTGGGCTTTTTCCGCCGTGGCATCGTCCCGCCACGGTCTGATTTTTCTGGCGGTTGATCCTAATCGGACCGCCGGTTTTCCCTCTGTACATGCGGACGGTTTATTCCCGCTACCATGGCAGTCCGGATGCTTTTCCGACCGCCATCATAATCAACCCCTTAATTCGCAAGCTCGGATTAGGGCAACAAGCTCGGCAGCTTGGGCCGACTGATAGGGTACTCATGATGTCTCAACTACTGTATGCAGCGTAGTAACAGCATACACAGCAGTTGTAGTGCCATATGGTAATTTAAAACAAGAGCCATCGACATATAGTTCCACTTGGGGGTCAGATAAGGGAACATCAGTCAAGTCTACTTGTCCTTTCCTCTCTTCTTCTGTCCGGAAGATACAATAATGTTTATCAATCTCATCATTCGCAGAAGGGAGGGGCAGTAACGTGGCTGGGTTAAGAGTGGCACATCTTTTAATCGTAATGTGTTTTGCAAACAATGTTAATTCATTGCCTGTCAGATGTGCACTGGTGAGGTGCTGTGTCTATGTCTTATTCAAAAGTGTATCCACAGCATGGGGTACCCTAACTGTGAGGTCAGTATCAAGTACGAGTCCAGCTGATTGTCTTATCGAGACGGCCACAGCCGCGACTGTTCTTAGACAGCTCGGGAGGGCTCTTGCGACAGGGTCAAGAACAGCAGAGAAATAAGCACATGGCCGTTGCTTGTCTCTAAATTTTTCCGTTAAAACAGAAAGCGCGCAACCAGCCATCTAATGGATGTACAACACAAACGATTTTGTGTAGTCTGGAGTCCAAAGTACTGGAGCCGAACAAAGCGCAGTATTCAATTGCTCAAAAGACTGCTGACATTCAGGCGTCCAAGGCAGGGGCTCATGCACGTCTTTTAATGTTAGAGCAAGCAGGGGTTTGATTAGTAACGAATAGCTAGGTATCCACTGCCGACAGTAGGAAGTGATACCTATGAAAGCGCGCACATCTGCTGTCAATCTCCTACCCTCCTTCGAAAGTAGGTGACCTAAATAGGTGACCTCCTGGCGACAATATTGAAATTTAGAAAAAGACACCTTATGGCCATGTTGGGCCAAATGCAACAACAACCCCTCATGACAGCACTGGCATTGTCCAAATTGGACTACGGGAATGCGTTGTATGTAGGGATCCAAAAGCAGCATCTTCATAAGATGCAGCGGCTTCAAAATGCAGCTATATTGCTACTGGATATCCCAAAATTTCAAAATTTCAGCCGAGCTCGCATAAATTGAGGACCCAGCACTGGCTCCCTGTGGACAAGAGAATTGTATTCAAAGCCCAATGCCTAGCTTTTAAGGCACTCCATGGTTTGGGCCCCGACTACCTGAAGAAACAACTGAAATGGTATATACCAACTAGAAATTTGATGTCTGCTCACTGCAAACTTCTACAAACACCCAGAGTCAAGAGAGCTCGATGGGGTGGAAGAAGTTTTATGTTAGGGACTGTTAAAACCTGGAATATGCTTCCAGCTGACATAAAGAACAGCCCAACAATTTTAGCCTTCAGAAAAGCTCTAAAAACCTGGCTTTTCGTAAACTAACCCCATTCCCAGGTCTATGTGGCAACTTTACAGTTTTACCAGGCTTGAGTGCCCAGACACCTTTGGGCAGTTGCGCGCTATATAAATGCTCAAATCAAATCAAATTTAACTGTGCTGTGTTTACAACCTTGTTCTGTGTCAGAAGCGATGAGCAAATCATCAACGTACTGCACCAATACATTACCTGGGGGAAGTGAAAGGGAATCCAATTGACTCTTTAATGCTTGACTATAAATACTCTGACTTTCTGTATAGCCCTGAGGAGCTCAACAGAATCTAAAGCTCCTACCAGCTAGGGTAAAACCAAACAAATACCTGCTATCCGGATGAATAGGAATACTAAAGAATGCATTTTTCAAGTCGATGACAGAAAAGAATTTAGCAGTAGAAGGAATCATCGTCAAAAGAGTAGTAATGTCAGGAACCACTGGAAACTGAGGGACCACTATTTTATTAACTTCGCGCAAATCAATCACAAAATGATAAACATCTTCGTGGTCATTAGAAGAACCTGAGGGTGCCCTTTTAAGAATTGGAAGAATAGGGCTATTGCAAATATTAGCAGTTGTCTCCTCAACCACTCCTTTCCTAATCAAATCCTGTATAATTTGCAATAACGCTCGCTCCCCTGCCTGCGGTATTTTATACTGAGGGATACGAGGCAAAATAGCACCATCCTTAGCCTGTATCAAAACCGGCAATATCTGCAACAATCCCACATCCATGTCGCCCACAGAGTGGGCAGAACATCTTTAAACTCAACAGGAAGGGGTGCGTCTTTGGACAAACACTGCTTAGCATGTGCTATATCTGGACCCATTGTCATATAGACACCTGCCGGAGAACAATAAATTGTGGCATGCAATTTTTTCAACAAATACAAACCCATCAAATTTTCACCACAATTAGATGTCAGTAAGAATGGCGAATCCACAGTGAAAGGACCAATAGTCAATGCAAGAGGTTTTTGAAATGGGGCTCACAACTGGTACACCAGAGAAACCAACCAACACATTATTATGGCCAGACAGAGCCGCCCCAGGGACCATATTTCGAGCAACAGAACTTTTTGTCGCACCTGTGTCCACCAAAAACTCCTTAGTTGAACCTTGCAATTCTGCTGTTACATAAGTACCACGCTGGTCTACAGGTATCAGAACTGGTCCCCCACTCTGTCCGTGGCTGTCCTAGCTGTAAGACATTCCTGTCACTTCATCCACATCATAATCATCATGATAGTACTCTCCATCTCAAGGGTCATCAAAATAATTGTTATCAGAACGACCCTGTGTGGCAGCAGAACCCTGTGTCCTATCAGCCCCACCAGCTCCACAACCCCGACCACGAGAACCCCATCCTCTGGAGGCTGCTACCTTCTGCAAAAGCACAGGATACTCACTACGCCAATGTCCCTCCTCCTTACAATACGCACACTGATTCGGATCCAAAGGCGTAGTTGTTAGCTGCCTACTAGTGCGTGACAGCTGTCGAGCAGGACCACCACGTCCTCTCTCATTCCCTCTAAAAGCCTGCTGTAACAACACCTTCGTCTTTAGATCCTTATGCCTCTTCTCTATCCTCTCCTGTTCCTCATTATCCCTATGCTCATAATATTGTGCATATTCAAAATAACAGAAGGAGAAGAGGTAGACCAAGTACTTTCAGAAGCCTGCAATCGAGTTGTAATTTCAGGAAGCAAGTAAGAGACAAATCTATTAACAAACAACCGAACACCTCCCTCAATAGACAAATCCTGCCCACTGTAGTCCAAACATGTACCTTCAAATCGAGTGAAAAAATCAGACACACTCTCATCTTTCTTCTGTCGACAAGTTGACAATTTGTCCCAATCCACCTTTCTTGGCGGAATAAGAGAATGCATGTATGTAATAATGCGACCTGGCAAAGCAAATATCTCTGCCCGAGGCTTGTCACCTGGCTTTCTTTCCTGGTCCCATGCCATAATTTGATCCCAAGTACCACCTAACTCCGGAACTAAATCTTGAGTATGGACCTGCCTCCAAATATCAACTGGAACAAGAAGACCAAAAAACATTTCAATGTCAGCAAGAGTCATTACCTTCGAAGAAGCAGCTTCAGTCAACTCTTTATAATAAGCAGTGGGGTTCTTTCTAGGGTCAGGCAAATGAGTTTTAAGGGATAAAACCTCGCTTCTTTTCCATGGAGTATAAACCTATTGTTCTTGAAACCGGGCTGCTACTGCTGCTCGAGTCACATTACCCCACCCATCCGTTAACTCTGGAATCTCGGGGTGATATATAGGATGAACCTCTGTCATCGGAAACTACCGACTTGGGGCTCTTCTTGTGCAGTCGGCCCCTGTAAGCTATGATTGTCATAACATTAGCAAAGACATGTTCTGGCCCCAATTCACTAATATACACTCGGTCTCTAATGTCATATAAAATTTGAGGTGCCTCCGAACCACAGTACTGTTGCCAAAGACCAATCAAAGTAGCTGACATATGTTTAAGGGCATGCTGCTGTATAAAAGGCTCAAAATCTTTCATAGGCCCCCAAACATCCTCTACACTATAAATAGGATTACGGGCCCACTGCGCAGCCTGGCTAGCTATTACCTGTTTCTCATCATCTCCCACATCGGACCTCACTAACGGTCCCATACGCTCCTTGAACTTTGTCCAATCCCTGTCCTCAAATCCACGCACCGGCGTCCCACTACTCACTAATGTCAGAGGATGAAAAACCACAGTGGGAGAGGCAACAGTAGTAACAGGCACTATCGGCGCTGGTGGTTGTGTCACAGGGAAAAGAGTTGGCGAAAGGGATGATGGAAGCAATAGGTGCAGCAGGAGTACTAACAGTCACAGTTGCCACAGATGGCAAAGAAACAGAAGAAAGAGGAGGAGGATCCGAAGCCACAGCCATTGACGTAACAACAGTGGACACAGGGACAGAGACAATAGGCGCAACTGTAACGGGCGGCTGTGAGGGCACCGGAACAGTAGGATATATTCTCTGCAGGGCATATGGGGGCGGGTGGTTTGGCATCCAACAATTCTTCCACAAAAGTATCATCTTCCTCCTGAGCCACATATGATTTGTCAATATGTCATTGAAACCTTCTATCCTCACATTCAATACGATACATTATGTACATTCCAGAATCAATGAAAACATGCCCACCATGGAATTTTCCAAAGAGACGCAGCTGGTCAGTAAATTACAAAGGAGTAAGTTTCAATTCTGAAGCTGGGCACACATTATCTATCAGTCAAGGTCATTCCTGCCTGTGCCCGCCACTAGACAAGTGGGAGAGGGCTTACATCTAGAGGAAAGGTATGCGCTAATAAGAACAGTGCATTCATTAGTGTAGCAAAACTCAGCTCCAAAGAAACATAACCTAGAGAAGGCCATTTCCGAGAAATGGCAGAGAATTAGTTTTGATCATAATACAAAATGGCGCCGGTACACAAAATGGCGCTGCGAATGCTAACTTACGTAAAAACAATTCGGAAGCATCATTTTTATTCTAACATTGAGACTGCACAGAGTGGGAAGACACCCTGAAGATACAAACCCTCACATTAGGGGTATCTTGTCAACTAACATCCTTCAATTGCCTGCCTCAGGTAATTGACTCAGTGAGATCACTGGGAATAACTCTCGACAAGAACCTTAATATACAGAAGCACATTAGTGCTGCCACCAAAGGAGCGAATGTCCAAATGAACATCTTCAGGAAATTAAAACCCTTTCAACCCCCCAAGGACTTCAACTCTGCCATCCAAGCCCTAGTGATTCCCAGGCTGGACTATGGAAGCGTAACTCTAGCCTGCCTGCCCAAAGCCAAAACTGCCCCCTTAAGGGCCCCCCTCAACTCTGCGGCAAGGCTCGTCACTGGATCGAAAGGAAACAACCACATCACTCCAGATTTTAAATCCGTGAACTGGCTCCCTTACGAAGTAAGAATTCAGTTGAAAATTGCATGCGTGACCCACAAAGCCCTTCACTTCAGTACCCCAAGTCATCTTACTCAGAAGCTTGAATTTTCGGGGGGCTCCAGATCTTCTAAAAGTTCCAGCACTTTACTGCTGAAACCACAGAGATTTTCGAAAAAGAAAACCTACAAGAGAGCTTTCTCGGACATCGTCCAGAGAATTTGGAACTCCCTACCCCCCTGAAACCAGACTGAATCTCTCAACGTCATCCTTCAAGAAAGAAGTTACACCACTACTCATGAAATATTACTGCCTTAGATCCTTGAAACTCTTCTCTCGGAGTTTATCAGGATGCATCAACTTCGCTCGTGATTAAGGCTGGCATGTTATTTTACTGTTTGACTTGTCTGTCCTATCATTGTGGTGATCCTGCTTTCATGGTGGATCTACCATTTCCTGTAGTGTTTTTTGTGAATATTATAATATTAATTGTATATGTCTGTGTTCTTTTACATGTGTAAAGCACTCTGATACCCGCAAAGGTCTTGTTCATGCTAAATAAAACCTTCAAATAATAAATAATTATAATAAGAGAATCCTGCAGTGCACGATAAGAATGCTGAGCATATCGTACTGCGATAGTCAAGTGTCTCTTTATCAAGACCTCTCTACTGCTGCATTACAGTGCAGGAGATACTTCTTTCAGGTACCACAAGAGATGGCCAAGAAGGATGTGAAATGGAAGTGGATCTGCCTAGGGAGTTTTAGGGAGTTTGCAATTAACATGCCTAGAAGAAATGGCCTTGAACCTAAAAGGTAGCAGGAATACTCTACATATCAACAATAGCTTTGGATACATCTAATTCTGGAGCTGAACAATCTAAAGATGATTTTAGTGATACAGGTTGGAGTGGCTTCTCAAGAATATCAAGGTTTAAACCAGCAGTGACCACAGAAATAAGAGATGTTCATAGGCATGTCTACCCGGTTCATGTAGAGAGGGCTTCAGAAGCAGCGTTACTGAATTGTCATAATAATTGAAGAGTATGAAAGTTTGGAACAGCACAAATACAGTGGACCTGGAAATCAGCCATGGAGGTTCATAATACATAATAATTTTATTTAACTACACCAGCAGAGGGGATGGGGAGTAGGACATCCGATATAGAGGCGGGGATTACTCATTCGTGTATTTGGTTTGGAAGAAGCCTTGGCCAGTTTTCGTTATGTGTTTATTTGATTGATATTGTTAGGTATTACAGTGCATTGTCCTCAGGCAGAGTACTAATAGATGACTTACACCAGAACTGCTGCATTAAGACAGTGGAGGAACAGGATGTGCTGAACATTGATAGACTTATTTGAACAGAAGAAGATAAAAACTCTTAAAGCAACTAAAGCAGATTTTAAGGTTCGGCGGTAGGATAGACTCCAATATTTCCAATTAAGACACACTGTCCCCTCGGGAAACATCCTTTACATCGCGGTGATTACATCGCGATGCATTTAGAACGCTGCCATTACAACGCAAGCGTTACATCGACTTGCACTGGAGGGCGCTATAACCTAAGGAATAGTAAGATTTACTATTCCAACACCTTCCCTACTGTACGTAGACTGGTGTTGGAATAGTAAATCTTACTACTCCTAAGTCCAGCGCCCTCCAGCGCAAGTCGTTGTAACGACTTGCGTTGTAAAAACTGCGATGTTACATACCGCAATCATTTTGATCGCGTTGTAACATCACATATTCGTCCCCTCTAACCCCCAAACATGAAATCTACCACATTACCTTGGACCGCTTTCAAGAAATTCATATCTGCCTATGCTAACACTTGTGGATTAATCTCTAATACCTGTATTATTTTGTTTATGGGTACACATTGCACATCCTGGAGCTATTAAGACAAAAAGCAGAAACAAACAGATCTACCACAGGAGAAGAGTTGGATGGTTAATGGTAAGATATACTCATCTGTTCAGAATCTCTACAAATGGATGGCTTGCTTCAGGTATATCATATGGTCATGAACTAATGCTGTAAATTTAAGAAAGATGTGGGAACTCTTACACACATGTGGTGGGACTGCTCAGTTGTTACAATAGTGTGGAAAGAGGTGAATAGCCACATTAGGAAAATTCTGGGTTACCCTTCACCTGTTGCCTCAGCTTTCTCAATCTGGGTGTGGGAAGTCCAAAACAAGATTGACTGAATAAGGGGGAGATCACATCGACAGCCCACCTCCTTTGGCTTGCCAAAATGTTTATTGTCCTTCATTGGAAATAAAAGACTCATTTGGGATAGTACAGTATTTCCATAAATTTTAGAAGTTATATCCGAAAAATAACGCTGGACTTAGTACATACTAAAGGCAATGCTAGGACGATATGGTTGCCCCTAAAAAGTTACTTCTCAAGGGTTGCACATGTATATTTCTACCCCAAGCCTGAGAACTCTACAGCTGTTTGATAAAGACGGAGTATGGTCTGTACTTACTTGGTATTGAATGTACAGGGATTGCATGGGGTTTTTCACTGCTTGTTGAGATTCCTGGTATTGATTAGGGTTACCTGTGGAGAAGAGGGTCAGGGGGTTGTGGGAACCAGTCTGTTCATTCCCGTTTTCATTGTCTCTTGATGTAATTGTATGGAAGACCAATAAAAGAATACAACAAAATATTTGTTTCTGTTTTATGCATCATTTAATACATATGATTTGATAATGCTAGCTCTAGGACCAAAACCTGATTCTTCCTGGGTCCTTGTGAGTAGAGCGTTCTATGCTTTTTTGCCCTGATTAAACTATCAAAAGACATCTTTGGCAGTGAAACATGTCAATCCCTCTTTATTCAGCTGTGCACCCTTATACTAGATATATCAGTACATCCCAAGACTGTTTTCCACTAGAAACTTTATATTTACTTTCTAGCCTATTGATATTGTGATTGTTATCCATCAATTCAAAATGCTCTATGCGATTTCATCTAGTCTATGGTAGGATGAGGGTCATTCATTTGTGCCAGTATGGAAGGGGAAATCACTGTTCTCCGGATAGAAGAAAGCAACTTCAGAATTGCCTTTCAGACTCTTGCACTCTTGCAACTGTTTGCCGGGAGTGAGCTACTCAGTGGCTTCTTAAACTCCACACAACCTTCAACCCAAAGGGAAACCTCAATGGTGCAGCACACCCCATCAAGTGCCTGAGGATATATCATCCTCAACCTGACAGAATTCCACCTTCTCTTCTTGCTGCCTGCGTGATCTTTTAAACTAGTAGCAGAGTCTTCAAAGCAATCAGGGCCAGCATATCTGCTCATCTGACGGACCTCCTCACCACCTCAGTGGCACAAAGCACACTGACGGCCAGGACACCATCAGACTGGAGATCAAGAAGTGTAAAAAAGAAAGGAAGGCAACAGGCCTGCTCCATTTGTGCACTCAACATCTAGAACGTCATCCCTACATCTATTAGGACCGCCCAAACCCCGTCTCAATTTCGGCAAGACACTCCTCTTTAAAGTTCACCTACCCTTCAAATCACTCAGTGTATCTTTGCTTTTGACCCTGAAAGCACTCTGCTGTATAGGTTCACACAATACAAATACCACATTTATACATACAATGAAAAACACATTGGAATAAGCTGCATTAGTGTAAGATTATTCTTTCATCCTCACTTTCTGACTGGCGCACAAGAAAAAAAAGCCAATTATGAAAATCTGGGTCAATGGATGATGCTAGCCCACTGGCCCATAGTGTGCCTGTGAAATGCTTTTCTGATTCACACATGGACTGAAAATCATTCAGCTATATTTAATTCTTACATTGGAAAAGGGCTCTCTTCAAAGCATTGCTGCCTGTTTTCTTCTTTAGAGAACGTGGTTGGTGGTATCAACCATAGTTTTTGGAGTACAGTAGGATACTGACCTCCCCTTCTTAATTAAGCCCAGTGGTAAGGAGAATATTGCTCCCTTAGTGTTTACTTTTTGTATGATTGGAAATGCTTGTCAAGATTATGTGCATTGGTTTTGCAATAATGATCTCCAACATCAGAAAGTAAATACTTGGGAAATAATTGCGACCACTAACAATGTAATTATTGTTAGGGCTACATCTAGGTGATCACAAACATATTTATAATTGTGAGAATGGCATTTATGAAATAGAGCATGAATTCTCCTCATAGTGACAACTAAGCACAGCCCACTCCCCATATAATGTTCATATCCTGTTTCTCTGTCCCCCACACTGATCTATAAGGTACCCCCTGCCACATAAATTTGCATACAGCCATTTGTATGTACATAGCAGCCACTCTCTGGCAAATGGGCAGTGGATTCCCTTTACAGATGCCCCTCTGAGGGAAAGCTCTGCATGAACCTGGTTGGGTGAAATTACTCTACACGGAAACGCACTGAACATGATTGTCAGTGAACTTAGGTTAGTATACGTTTAGGTCCTGGCACATGTGCTTAGAGCTATAAGCTGGAATTCCCTTCCAATTCACTTAACACCTTCTTCAAAAGCTGGCCTATATGGGTCCCATTGCTGCTGCTTGCAGAATGTGGAGCTCGGTGCTGCTTATTTCTTCTTGTTTAAGAGCAAAACTGAAGGACCTGCTGAAGCTCTGCTAGCCTTTTCTGCTTTTGCAACTGACAACTTGGAAGCCATTTGACAGGCTAAGTAAATTAGACATGTACATATAGCATCTAGAAGCCCTCCCTACCTCTTACCCGAGATTAGAGGATTGTTGCCTCAAGATTTTGCTGCTAAGTGGAGAGGGGATGCATGGTGACTCAGCCTGTAAAGTACACCCCATTCCTGCTTCTTATTATGTTTTTGTTTTGTACTGCACGTGCTCTGTGTGTTACACAGTCATGCACTAGAAGATTTGAGAAAGACTCAAATATGTGCTTCTTATCCGGGCAGGCTCATACATCATTATTACTGTGAATTACTCTGCGATCTGCCCCTTCTTTATCAAGGTCGCTCACTCTGAGCTTGGAGCAACTGACCCAGAGCCACCAGAAGGCCCTGGACATGAAGGGGCAGATCTACAAGAAAGTGCCGCAGCGTGGCGCTGCAAGCCCTTTGGCTGCGCCACGCTGCGGCACTTTCAGAGCACAGGAATGCGACATATTTACAAGAATATGTCGCATTCCTGTGCTCTCCCCTGCGCTAGCGCACAAACAGCTGCCAGCGCTGGCGCAGGCACCCTTGCACCATGGTGCAAGGATGCCTGCGCCATGGGGAGATTGTTTCTGTGCAGGAAGGGGCACCTTTCTGCACAAAAACAATCAGTACAGGCTTTTCCTCTTTCAATGCGTGCTGCAGAATGCAGCACGCATTGAAAGAGGAAAACGAGGAGAAATGAAAACATTTCTCCTCGGTGCGCTCGCTACGCCACCTCTAGGGTGGCGTAGCTTTCAGACGCATCTCCAGAGTTACGATTTCTCGTAATTCTGGAGATGTGTCTTGTTCCATGGGTGCTGCGTGGGAACACCCACAGCAACACCCATGGAACGCCCCTTCACCGCAAAGTGCTGCGTGTGAAGGGACGGTATTTACAAGGAGAGGAAAAGTCACGCATGGTGGCTTTTCCTCTCCTTGTAAATATCGAGGAGCCCCCTGCGCCACCAGTACGTCACGAAAAGTGACGTACTGGTGGCGCAGGGGGCTTGTAAATCTGCCCCGAAATGTCCACATTTTGAGAGACTTACGCTGCCTAACCTATAACTGAGAGACAGGATTATCTTCCTGCCAAACTGAAGACATGCATATTTTTTATTACCTGCTTACTGTAGTAGTAGTAGTAGTAATATAAATGTATTGTTTTAATCAAAAGATTACAATAAAAAGTATAAAACATTACAATCAATACAAGTATCAGGTGTTCAGTAAAAATAAAGGCATAAAACAGTATTCTTCTATCTGGACACAGATGGGTTCAATTCAGAGTATAGACAATATATTGAAATGACAAAGTTGATACTTTGTAAGCCTGGTCTAAAAATGTCATTAGTGTATTATTGCACTGTTGTCCCTGACTCTATCAAAGTTTCAAGCGGCTTAAACGGTAGATCTTGTTTTGCCTTAACGAGAATCACTGGCTTCAAAATTTTGGGGCAGCGCACAGATGTGCAGAGAAATAGGGTTTGCAATCAATGTATAAAAGTAGTTTGCATAAACCTAGATACAAATACAACCAAAACAGAGTATAAGACATTAATTACAGAATGAAATGCTTTCTAAGCCTAGTCTAATAATATCACTAACGCTATTATTGCACTGTTGTCCCGGACACTATCATTGTCTCGAGCAGCCTCTGCAGTGGATCTTATTTAGCCTTCTAAAAATCTATGGGCGCTAACTTTTCTTTAACATGCAAATTTAGTGCAAATGCCAAAATGTGCAAAATCATGTAGTTTAAGATCAATGTGTATAAAATAACTTGTTTAAATCTAGATAAAGATGGAATCAAGTCAGGGTATATAAATATGTGCTAAAGTCATGAAGTTAATGCTTTTGTAAGTCTTGTCTAAAAATGTCATTAGCATTATTATTCCACTATCTTCCTTAACACTAAAACAGTATCTAACAGCTTACAAAGTTGATCTTAATTTTGCCTTTTTAAAAATCGGTTTCAAATACATTTTACTTAAATACAGAAGCTTAGGGCAAATTCATAGAATGTGCAGAAGGGATTCAGTTGTGTGCCCACAAGTCGACAAACGGTTTTATCTTTAAGAACTGGGTTTCATTTCCCCTCGAATTCATAAATCAGGATATAAAACAATCTGAACTTTAAAATGTTTATTTTAACATACCCTGGTAAACGTGACCCTAAATACTCTTGGCGCTGCAAGGAATAGGGATCAAAGAATAAGTCCATGTGATTGTATTGTTTGGCATGGACCAAGACAGAGGGGTCGATTCCGATCTCGGCCGGTAGGGCACCGAATCGGATTTGGCTTAACCGGATCCGATTCGGAGCCCTATTTCCCGACCGATTCGTACGTGCGTCTGGGCGAGCGAGTACGATGCGTGCGCTCGCGAAATCGCCGACCGACTCGTGCGCAGAACCCGACCGCTCAGACCGACTCGCACGGACTCGACTCGCACCGCGCAATGGAGACGTTCCCCGGCCGGGTAAGTACGATGCGCGCCTTGAGCAGTACGACCGACTCGCGCAGTCCGGCTCCAAAGAGCAGTCGGAGCCGCACTTTGGGGGTCCGTGTCGGACCCCCCTGTACGCGTAGCCGCGCGAGTCACACACAGGGGGACCCATGGGTCCCCCTACCTGTGCGTGTACGGCGCGAGTCGCTCGCCGCGTACCCGCTGTAGGGGGCGCCCTTGTTCGCCTCGCACCCATTGAGTCAATGGGAGCCCGCCTACGCGTTGTACGACCGGCTCCCATTGACTTCAATGGGAGTCCAACCGAATCGAGTCCCATAGCATACGTGCGCATCGTACTCGTTCGGTCGGGCTACTAGGGTCCGATTCGGTCGGAAATCTCTCCGGGTCCGGCTCGGTCGGTGAGATTTCCGGCCCGAATCAGAATCGGCCCCAGAGTCTCTGTTTAAGAGTAAAAGTTCCATGTAATAACTTTTTCTGGGCCGGTCGGTTTAATTGTTTGTGTAGATTGTCGATTTTTACATTTGGGGTAACGTATGCAGCTCTAAGACCTTGTTTGTAGTTTTACTTGCTTCCTGATGGACTCAATATTTTAAGGATGTTAAATCCATTTTTGCACAGTCACAGAAGTAGTTCAGGGTGCTTCTGTAATGAAGATTTAATTCTAGCCTTATAACACAATAGGGGGTAGCTGTATGGAGATGAGGATTGTCTACACATTGCATAAACATTTTATCTAGACTGAAAATGGTTTTGTGATTCAGCACAGGAGATGCATATAGCAAGTATGGAATCAGTTTCATGTTTAATGCTTTCATTGATGGCTTGATTGCTTTCCCGCCAAACAAATTTGCGAATCTTATGACAGATTTGGTATTCATGGTTCACCCTATGATAATCATATTGTTTGACTATTTTGATCGTAGCATCTCCTAGGACCCACCGAGGAGCTTAGACTTCTTTCCAAAAGTCATGATCTTCGTTTTTGACAGATTGGCAATTAATCCATTCTCCAAGTTGAATTTGTGCAGGTGGGTTAATTGATGTTGTGGGCCTTTTAGCGTTTGTGGCAAAATCACCAATTAATCAGAGTTGGCCAAATATGCTGTTTTGTACCTGTTTACTGGAATATTACTGTTTGATGTGTTACTACCTCGCTTGTGTCTTCACTAGCTGCTTTCAAGGCTTGGACTCACCAGGAACCCAAACCTGTAAAAAGGAAGAAGATGTCTGCAGAAGGGTTGTGATCCTCCATTTTATAGTTCATGATTGAGTGGAAGTAATGAAAGTTGTTTTTGTACAAACTTTGTGAGGCGAGTTCACCCATGCATTTATGAGTACTAGAAGTTGTTCTACTGAAGTGCTACTTCACCAGCTCATAAATGACGTTGCGAATTGTCCCCTTTATGTCTAATAACCAACCATTTTACAAGTGACTACATGACGTTCTTTTGTGTTTTCTTCGAATTCAGTAATGTTCTAGTGTACCTAAGTATTTAATGACTGCTGGCAGTATATGTGTGTGTATGTGTGTGTGTGTGTGTGCTTGTAAATCACTCTAATTGCATTTTATTACTGTTGTTCATTATTGCACTGTGACAGCTGCCAAATCTGGCCGGAGATTCACATCTTTTTTTTTACTGTGACAATAGTGTTGTATTGTGCTTAGACTACACCCTGAGTCACCCTAGTATAGCTACACCTTGACTGCTTATTTATGACCAAGAGTTAATGGTTCATGGAAGACCACCTTTCCATCACAGATCAAGTATCCAGTGTCAAGGTTAGTCAGAAGACAAGCCATCCACCCTTGATAATGGTTCATGTAAAAACTGACAAGTTGTACCAGTGAAATATTCAGCCTATATTGATATGTTCAGCACTAAGAGATCTGAAAAGTTGCCGCACAATAGATTTGTTTAGAGGAAATCCTGGAAAACCAATACCAAATAGGAAGTGTCTGCAATGACAATGTTAGTTCATATTACAGCCATATCTTCAGGAGCAGCTTTATATGTGAAGGGAAAGAATAGATATCTTCATCTAGAAAAATAGATATCTGTTACCATTGCATACATCATTGTATAACATTTGAATCAGATTCAGACTACCATAAAATATCAACATTTGGATGTAAGACGTGCATATATTTTTGGGAGGTACTAAAAGAAGAGGAAAAATGGCCATATGTCAAACTAGCAATAAACAAGGGCAAACAAGTAACCCCTTGAGAGCTTGGGAAAATATAAACTAAATAACAAAAGGCTGACAAGGGGATCATTCAAACCCTAACACATGAAATATAAAAAAGCTTTGCTCAACAATATATGCATAGAGATATCTCTTAGTACTGAACATTAAAGTGCTCAAGAAAATAATTAAATACTCCGGCATATACAAGAAAACAAACATTTTTTTCTTAAGTTGTCAAACTAAAGACACAAACACAAATGAGGGGTTACACAATTCCAGCATCTAACAGACTAATGACCCAAAATCTGCCCATCAAGTCCAAAGATACGGCCAAAAATACTGCTGGTCCCCACTTACAAGAAACGTTGTTCGACCGGGACCAAATCGGCTGATAACAAAATTATTTCTGTGTTTCAGAGGAGCAAATAGTGTTGTTATGTTATATTATGTTATGTTAAGCTATGTTAAGTTATGTTTTCTTCTGTTATCTTATGTTATGTTATACTAAGCAAAGATATGTCATGTGTTGTTCTGTTACGTTATGGTGAGCTCTTGTATAGCATTTATGTAGCCTATTCAATAACATTTAAAGGACCTTTTGACACTATTAAATGGATTATTTTGTTAGCCCCAGTAGAGGGAGGTCCATATTGGAGTTGGTTCTTGTAACTTTGAACCAATGTGAGTGTTATCGCTGTGCCTTGTATTTCAACTGGAGTGTCCCGTGATTGTGAATGTGATTCAGGAAAAGAATGCACTTAAGGTTCTGGTTAAACGTTTTCCACTGACCTATTTCTTCTAAAGATTCCAAAGGAATAGCATGGTGAATGCCAGTTTTATTGAAATAATTCTCTGGCATGGCGAGCAGTCTGGCAGTTCGGGCTGGACTGTTCCCATGGGGGAGCAGGGTCAAGACTGATTTGCATATGGCTGGGTCCAAGCTGGAATATTGTGGTGAGCAAAAACATGGTGCAGAGACAGAATATCGATGTGGAAATATCGAATTGCATTAATATCGAGTCAAGAATATCGATGGTGTAAAATATCGAGGTACGTTTTTTCGTAGTTAAAAATATCGAATTTTGTGTAATGCAAAAATATCGATTTTGTAAATTTCAATGTCAAAAATATTGTAAATTATATCGATTTTTTTTCTCGAATGTTATTTTATAATTATTAATTTAGTATTAGTTATTATGGGGCACATGCATCAAAGGTTTTTGCGAGCGCAAACGGTGCGATTCGCAGAAATCGCCGTTTGCGCCCGCAAAAAGGCCTTTTGCGATGCATTAAAGTGTTTAGCACTGCATTCTAAGAAATCGCACTCATTGCGATTTCTTAATTATGACAGATTTAAGGAATCGCAATTTGCGATTCCCTAAATGCAATGCAACAAAAATAAAAATTTGCGAATTTGCTATTAAGAATGTAAATTACCATCAACTTTAAGTTGATGGTAATTTATGAAAACTTTGAAAAATGCACAAAAGTGCATTTTTCAAAGTTACATGTTACACACACACATGCCCTTGGGGCATGTGTGTGCGCAACATGGGTGTACATAACAATTTCAGGGGTGCAACAGGGTGTCCTTTGGCACTCTTGCATTCTTGAATAGCATGCGCAATTTGCGTAGTACCAATGGAGTACTCGCAAATTGCGCATGTACTTCATTCATTCCTATCGGCCTCCAGGCCCATAGGAATGAATGGGAATCACCACTAATTGCGACTCGCAATTTGCGAGTCGCAATTAAGGAATTTTAAGGAATCGCATTTTTTTGGGCAAATCCTTCATGCATTGTATTTTGCGATTTCTAAATAGCGAATCGGTAAAATTCTCTATTTAGAAATCGCAAAATGCGGGCTTGATGCATGTGCCCCTCAATGTTTTATAGATTAAAAAATATATGTTAAAAAGTTTGTTTTCTTTTTTTAAATTAAGTTTTAGGAGCGGGATGTTGGGTTTATAAGGGTGGGGAGTAATTTAAAAATTTAGGATTAAAATTACATTTTTTACAAATTTTTGTTAAGTTTTAGGAGCGGGATGTTGGGTTTATAGGGGATAAGGGTGGGGAGTAATTTAAAAATGTAGGATTCAAATTTAAATATTTTTAAAAAATTTGTTAAGTTTTAGGTGCGGGATGTTGGGTTTATAGGGGATAAGGGTGGGGAGTAATTTAAAAGTTTAGGATGAAAATGTAAATATTTTTTACATTTTTGTAAAATTTTAGGAGCGGGATGTATAGGTTTTATAGGGGATAAGGGTGGGGAGTAATTTAAAAAAAATTGTATGAAATATAATAATTTAAAAAAAAATTGTAAAGTTTTACATGTGGGATATTGGGTTTATAGGGGATAAGGGTGTGGAGTCATTTAAAAAAAATTAATATGTTTAAAATATTTTTTAAATATTTCAAATATTTATTTGTGGGATGTTGTATTTATAGGGGATAAGTATGTGGAGTATTTAATTTTTTTAATTGAAAATAGAAATATTTTTAAAAATCAGTAAAGTTTTAGTAGTGGGTTGTGTTTATAGTGAATTAGGGTGGGGACTAATTTTAAAATATCATTTGTACATTTTTGAAATTTTTAGAATTTTGTGAGAGAATTTAGTAGTGTGATGTGATTTTATAGGGGATAAGGGTAGGGAGTAGTTTTTTAATTTTGTTTAAAAATATTTTTTATTAAAAGTAGAAGTTGAAAAATTTGAATTTTTAAAAAGTTTATAACTTAAATTTGCAAAAAAATTAAAATATTGAGGTTATATTTATGTTTGAGTACATTTTTCTATATTTTTTGTAATTTATTTACAAAAAAAATTATGTAGAACAATATTAGTTTTTGATATTTAAAATTGTATTATAAAGATAAATTTGATAAAGAATTATTTTTTATATTTTATTCTTCAGCACTTTCTTTGAGTTTTTTAGTTTTGGAGTTGGAATAGTAATTTAATTAGGTTTATCATCCAGCACTTTCCCGGAGTTTTGTTGGTTTTGGAGTTGGAATAATAATTTAATTAACTTTATTATCCAGCACATTCCCTTAGTTTTGTTGGTTTTGGAGTTGGTATTGTAACTTAGGGGCTGATTACGATGGTGGTCGGAAAAGCATTCCGACCGCCGTGGTAGCGGGAAATTTCCGCCCGCAGGTACCGCGGCAAAACTGGCGGTCAGATTAGGATGCACTGCCTGAAAATCCCTACCGCGGCGGTCGGATTCCAGGATACACCGCCGGGAACGTCCGGAAAAGCTAAAAATCTGTCCGCGGCGGTCGGAATTGCTGCGGAAAGACCCCAAACCGCCGTTCGAACAGCGGACAGGAACACGTGGAGGTGTCCGGGAGTGGATTTTCGCTATCCGCAGTAGTGCTTCCGCCGTCCCCAAATGGCCGGATTCTCCACTGCGGTGTGATGGGCTGTTTGAGGCATCGTGATTCGTCCGGCGGTCGTAAACGCATTCCGCACAGCGGTCCCTCTCTATTGGCTCCGTCAGCAACCGCTGCGGAAGGAGATTTCTGGAGGATCCCGAAGCTCCGCAGCGGACGGGAAATGGCCTATCTTTGCCCATCGTAATACGGCGGACGCAAGGACCGCCGATGGAGGGCGGAAAAGAACATTTTCCGCCAGCACCGCAGATGTGCCTCCGACCGCCATCGTAATCAGCCCCTAAATTAGGTTTATTATCCAACACTTTCCCTGGGTTTAGTTGGTTTTGGAGTTGGAATAGTAATTTATTATGTTTTGTTATCCAGCACTTTCCTTGAGTTTATTTTGTTTTGGAGTTGGAATAGTAATTTAATTACGTTTATTATCTAGCACTTTCCCTGAGTTTTGTTGGTTTTGGAGTTTGAATAGTGATTTATTATGTTTTATTATTCAGCACTTTCCCTGAGTTTATTTTGAAGTTGGAATAGTAATTTAATTAGGTTTATTATCCAGCACTTTCCCTGAGTTTTTTGGGTTTTGGAGTTGGAATAGTAATTTAATTAGTTTTATTATCCAACACTTTCCCTGTGTTTTGTTGGTTTTGGAGTTGGAATAGTAATTTAGGGGTCTATTTGGATGGCGGGCGGAGGCACCACCGCGGTGCTGGCGGATATGGAAAATGCAATTTTCCGCCCGCGAACAGCGGTCCACACGTCCGCCATATTAGCATGGGCAAACCTAGGCCATTTCCCGTCTGCCGCGGTGCGACGTGAACCGCCATCTAAAAGCACCCACACCGCGGCGGTGGGAGCCAATGGAGACCCACCGCCGTGCGGAATGACGTCCCGTCCGCCGTACAAATCAGGATGCCCCAAATAGCCAGACGCACCGTAGCGGAGAAACCTGCTAACCAGAGACGGCGGAAACACCACAGCGGAGCGAGCGCAACCAGATTCACGGCCCCCACCACCCGGTCACGACCGCAATGGACCCAGCCTTACATGTTTTCCCGGCGCTGTACGTGATACACCACCAGCATGTCATGAACCGTTGCGGACACCGCCGCAGGTACGCAATGACACAACTCCGCCCACAAACAGAACACACAACTCCCGGGATGACACAGGGTTCCTGTCCACACCAGACACCCTGGTGGGGACAGGAACAAAACCACAAGTGCACCCACACATGTCCTACCTGTCAGTAAATCACCCCTCCGCATCCAGGCCACCCATCCACCGCAATCTTGCTGTAATGTCCCGGTTACGTCACCGCAGCGGTGAAGAAGCGGGAAAACATGCGCACAATGCAGGAAGGCAGGGTCTGCGCCAGGCATGGGCTGTGCACAAAGATCACAGGGCCACAACTCCACCCTCCACACACTAGCCCCCCCCTCAAGGGACATGCCATGTGCCCCACATGTGCCACCCCATGTACAACTACAACCCAGGTGACCCCACAGCCTGCACCACACACTCCAAACAACTAGGGAGGCAGCCTCAGGAGGTAGGGCTGCAGAGGAACACACAGCACAGAAACACATGGCCAGGGCAACCCTCACACCACACAGACACTACACTCATGGCAGCAAATCTGAGTCCAAGCACAAAATGAACACTGATACAGAATAGGAACAAACACTGAACTGGACACACAGCCTGTCAAGTTACACAGACATACCCCACACTGACACACAACCACATACACAGACCACATGTCAGCAGCAATGTAGGACCACAAATAGGAAAGCAAAAGTGAGGTGCACACCAATGGAAGGCCAAGGGCACAACCACTAAGCATGTGTACATCACATGCAAGATAAGGAACATTTGATGACACCCTTACCCCATCAAACCACACATGGCTGCCACAGTGAGTGAAATTAAACCACAGCCACCACATCTGCAACAACTCAGGGAGACAGCAAGGCAAAACATGTATAGGTGCAGGAATGAAAGGAAGTCTCAGAAGTCAAACAGTCAACAGCCACACATCTGCCTCCAACTACTTGATAGGTGTTGGTCAGCAGCACCACACACAGGGCCCATTGACAAACTCCACAACTGTCAAACACAAGTAGGATCCTCCACACATACCCCCACCCAAACCACACCCACATCACACAACACCAGTGTCAAACACACATAAGGGGGCCAATAATGTCCAGTCAACACCTTGACAAACAATCACACTCCTTGGGGGGCAGACACAAACATCACACACACTCAGGGATGCCTGAACCAATGCTGACACCAAAACAACAGCCATACACCAACATCAATAACAACACACACAGGAGTACAACAAGACCAGACCAGACCTGACCTGTGCAGCAAAACTGTAGAAAGGCAATGGGAGCACAGACAGAACAGGAGAACCCAACATCATCACCCAGCAGCACTGCACAGGCTACATACCCCAACACAGACAAGAAGTGCAGGGGCACACACACACACCAACACCACTGACAAAGTCACCCCTTCACACTGCACACTTAATGAACACCCAAGTGCACACATTGAAATCAACACATGTGACTAGGACACCTGGACATCACTAGATGAGCATAAACCAACACTGCTCTGCACACATCAAGAAAGCACACACAGACATGATTACCCTGGCCTGCCAGCCTGCAATACTGTGTATAGAATCCCACTTTGTGCTGGCACTGCATACACATATGACATGTGTCCAATATAGCTAAGATGACCAAAGAGTGACCAATATAACAGTAGTCCATCACAAACCAACAGCATTGCACCCCCAAGCCTCAGAGTCCAGAAGAACTGAAGTGCATGTCACCCCTGTCAAACCCAGAATGAAGTGACCCAAACCATTGGCAATGTTGAAGTGGCATATAGAGCATGTGTCACAGTAAACCATACCCACACAGAATAACGCTTTATTCATGAAGGACACTGACAATGCAGACAACAGGAGTAACTTGGTTTATTCACATATCACAGTGATAGGCACCAGAAGTGGACAAGAGCAAGGCCAGTGGCCACGACAAAGTACTGACTGTGTCCATGAGATCCTGCACAGGGAAGGGGTAAACAGCAAGGCCAGTGGCCAGTCCAAGGTGCAGACTGTGTCCATGAGATCCTGCACAGGGAAGGGGTAAACAGCAAGGCCAGTGGCCAGTCCAAGGTGCAGACTGTGTCCATGAGATCCTGCACAGGGAAGGGGTAAACAGTAAGGCCAGTGGCCAGGAGAAAGTGCAGGTGAGGTACATGAGAAGCTGCACAGGCAAGGCTCAAACACCAGTGAGCAACAAGGCCAGTGGCCAGGAGAAAGTGCAGGTGAGGTACATGAGAAGCTGCACAGGCAAGGCTCAAACACCAGTGAGCAACAAGGCCAGTGGCCATGAGAAAGTGCAGGTGAGGTACATGAGAAGCTGCACAGGCAAGGCTCAAACATCAGAGAGCAACAAGGACAGTGGCCAGGAGAAAGTGCAGGTGAGGTACATGAGAAGCTGCACAGGCAAGGCTCAAACACCAGTGAGCAACAAGGCCAGTGGCCAGGAGAAAGTGCAGGTGAGGTACATGAGAAGCTGCACAGGCAAGGCTCAAACACCAGTGAGCAACAAGGCCAGTGGCCAGGAGAAAGTGCAGGTGAGGTACATGAGAAGCTGCACAGGCAAGGCTCAAACACCAGTGAGCAACAAGGCCAGTGGCCAGGAGAAAGTGCAGGTGAGGTACATGAGAAGCTGCACAGGCAAGGCTCAAACATCAGTGAGCAACAAGGACAGTGGCCAGGAGAAAGTGCAGGTGAGGTACATGAGAAGCTGCACAGGCAAGGCTCAAACACCAGTGAGCAACAAGGCCAGTGGCCAGGAGAAAGTACAGGTGAGGTACATGAGAAGCTGCACAGGCAAGGCTCAAACATCAGTGTACAACAAGGACAGTGACCAGGAGAAAGTGCAGAGTAAGTACATGAGATCCAGCACTGGGAATGGGTGGTACTGTACCCTGCCATGGTCAGCAACACACTCAGGGCGTCAACAATGGGAAGTCCATGGCACCACTGTGGGAGAGACATGTGTGTGAGGGGGACTAACACTCAGACTTGGCTGACAGTCTGACTGGGAGGTGGCTGTGTGTCAGGGACAGTTGGGGGACTGGACCGGGGAGAGAGAGGCCCAGCTGGGGTTGACCCATCAGTGGTTTGGGAAGCCTGAGGGCTGCTAGGACCAGGTGGGGTGGTGGCACGTGGAGGTGGACTCATGCTGCCCTGAGACACAGTGTGTGTGGGAGATGCTGGAGGGGTGCCCTTCCACTTCTTTGGGATTCGAAATGGCACCCCTGTCTTGGGATTCATGCCAAGTGGCGTGTACACAACAGGCACACTCACCACAAAAGCAGGATCATGTGCAGACGGTGGCCCTCCCTCTGGGGATGTGCTGGATTCAGCGGTGCGCTTGGCCCGGGATTGCCTCTGCCCCTGCATCCCCTGTTCACCATGTGTACCCCCTACAGTGGGCTCCTTTCCCTGCTTCACAGGGCTCTGGATGGGAGTGGATGTTGTGGGTGAACCTGCCTTGGAGCTCTTTTTACGTGTACTCTTTACAGGCACATGTTTCTCACTGGGCACGGAAACTGTCTGTTTGTCTGCGCGAGACACTTTTGGGACAGGTGAGTCCTTGGCTGGGGATGCCTTTGAGGCATGTGATCCTGAGGCATGCTTCTTGGCTTCCTTGCCCTGGGTGTCGCCTGAAGGGCTTTTGCCTCTGCGGTCTGGGGTGGCTTTAGCTTTCTGTGGGGATGGTGTCTGCGTCCTGGACTGCTTGGGCTGCTGCTGTCGTGTGCTGCGTGTGCTGTATCTCTCCCTTGATGTGTGGGGTCTGTGGTCACTATCATCAGACGTGGCCACTGGCAGGGTGGTTGACCTAGGGACTGGAGGTGGACCATGAGATTGGGCCAGTTGAATGGCTGCCGTCACCGCAGAGGACAGAGACTGTACAGTACGGTGTAGCCCACCCACGTCTGAATGAACGCCCTCCACGTAATCAACCAGCTGTGCCAACTTCTTGTTGTGGTTAATGAAGGCATTGAGGAGAGCTGTCTGCCCCACACACAGCTGGCGCAAAATCTCCACAGACTCAGCACCGATGGCAGCAGGGGGACAGGGGCAGGGGCAGCGGTGCCTGGGGTGAAGGACACCCTTCCCTTTTTGGTTGTGCGGACACGGGCAGCAACAGTGGGAGTAGCTGGGAGGGTGGGCACTGGACGCTGTGTGGTCGACGATGAGGCAGAGTCCCCGTTCCCTGTGCCCGACAACATAGATGCGTCTCCACCGTCGTCAGATGACGTTGAGGTCTGCGTCTCTGGCTGCGACTCCTCCAGAAGACTCCTGTCCCCCTCAGATGCGCTGGTGACATCCGTGTCACTATGCTCATGTGCAGCAGTTGTGCTGGATCCCTCACCACCGGTGTCCGTCCCCTGTCCTTCCGTGCCCACGGGAGATGCTGCATGATAGAGCGAGAGATGTAGGATCAGTACATTGGCATCAACATCAAAAATATATGCAAGCAAAGCATCACAAAAGATGATGAATTCTCCATGTTGCACAACACCATGGGCAGTAACATTGTGCAACCTCAATCCAAAAGTCGAATCTTTCTTGGCATCATGCATGCTTGGCATAAGTCACCCATGTGATGAACACACAGACAAATAGCCTGTTGGTGGCTCCGTGTAACCAGACCCACAGATCCCTCTGTGCACACCTAGGGCCCTGAGGGGGAAAAGATGTTCCTCCCAACATGTTGCCACTGTCACATCTTGAGCCAGCAGAAGTGGCCAACACAGGGACAGCCTCCAAAATATCAGTCCACAATGGCCATGAGCACATGCCATCCGCCATGTCGTACCTTGCGGCACAACTACAGTTGCACATTGGTGCCAGATGTGTAGTCCTCACAAATCTGGCATCAGGAAATGCACACATTGATGATGGCACACTCAGATGAAGCACTCTGCCGGTCACTGCCATGGGATGTCCCTGACTACCCCAATGAAGATGGTACCAGAAGGCCACAACTACAAATGCGAATCCAAGGGCCATTACACCAATGACATGGGAAAGTACATGTAGGGAGAATGCATGACAGCTGCACCCAACACCGAGGCCACTTACATGCCATTGCATCACACTAGCAACATCAGAGCCCTGCACTGGCCCAGGCTTGGAACACATGCAGCCACTCACCACCCAAAGTCACACTCCCAGAATACTCACCCCCAGCTTGCTGCTGATGCTCCTTCAGACGTGCATCCAGTCGTGGCTGCGTCACAGCTAAGATGCGTGCCATGAGTGGTGTCATGCTGCGCCGCGCCAACCTTCCGGCCCGAGGGACCAGCCCCAGTGTCATCTCGGCCACGTTCTTGCTCAGCCGACAGATGTCATCCCACCTCTTGTGACAGTGGGTGCGCCGGCGGTTGCAGACACCCAGAGCCCGCACCTTGCATGCAATGGCCCTCCACACGGCCTTACGCTGGTGTACTTTGAGCTGCAGGCATGGGAGACAAGAGGGTGAACACATCAGTGACACAGTGTTATGTACCAATATCTCTCAGTACAGGAGCATGATACTAACTCATCCCAAATCCACAGATATGTCTAACAGAGACAAGAATGCATCTCACATGGAACATCAGCATGGGAGAACCACACGTAAATGCATGCAGGTGTGAGGGTGGACACAGTACCTGCCCATCTCATACACATGCAGGATGCCAGCACATTAAGCCATGTGTAGTCTGTCCACATCTACTATCCATTTTCATGCAGAGCAAGACATACATCACATATCAACATATGTATGGGGGTAGACTCACTGGGTCCAACACTGCACAGCCCTCAATGCACTTGCCCTTTAACTGGCTCACTGTGTCATGGAGGTCACATTGAGGGACATGATCTCACAAACGCAACCCCTCATCACAAGGCCTGTCGTGCTTGAACTACATGGCTGAAATGGATCATTGATGGAGAGTCAAGATTAAAAGCACAACTTTGACACTCTGTACATTCAGTGATGTGTCCCTGTCAGTTTGTGCGGTGAATGTGCAGGCCAGGTGGGGTCACACAGAGGTCCAACGTGGGGCATCTGAACTGTCACATGAAGGGACAATTTGGAAGCACAAACAGTGCCAACACATGCGAGTATGTGCACATGCTGGTGGTGATGGAAGGGTCTGTGCACAATAATGTGGAAATCTACAGTGTCATAGGTGAATGACCAACAAGAGTGTCACCCTCGGGTATTGAGGTCCTGAGCATAGTGCAGAACTAGAGATGAGGCACATATTGAGTCATATACAATTCCATCACTACCCTCTGGACAACAACCCTAGATAATGCCACAGATGGGCCTGTGAAGGACATCAGGGACCCACACAGACCTTCACACTAGCAATCACTGTCCTGACTCCTGCATTCCAAACTTGCTGCGTCACTGTATGACTGACAAGACAAAACATGTCTCTCAAATCTGGATGTGCAGGCAGGGAAACGTGTGGAATAAGCTAAACACCCCTTCCCCTGGGGACAGCATGCTAGTCAGTGCATGACACAACCCCACACTCTCACGCACATACTGCAGCAGATCAACTTCATGTGTGCCCCCTGCACTCTCACTCCCACTCTGAGTGACTTACCACGACATTTGGCGCACCATATAGCCTCGGATAGTGGGTGAGAACCTCGTCCACCAGGACCTCCAGCTCCTCGGTGGTGAAGGGAGTGGCACGGATCTTCTCTGTCCTCGCCATCACTGTGTGCACAGGAGGCAGCAGCAGCAGAAGCAGTTGCTGGTGAAGGGTGGCAGGCAGCAGGGGTGGCAGGCAGCAGGCCCTGGAGACAGCAGCAGAAGCAGTTGCTGGTGAAGGGTGGCAGGCAGCAGGCCCTGGAGAGCAGCAGAAGCAGTTGCTGGTGAAGGGTGGCAGGCAGCAGGCTCCTGGAGACAGCAGCAGCAGAGGCAGTTGCTGGTGAAGGGTGGCAGGCAGCAGGCCCTGGAGACAGCAGCAGCAGAAGCAGTTGCTGGTGAGGGGTGGCAGGCAGCAGGCTCTGTGAGCTGTGTCAATCTGTGGCTCTCACACACATATATAGCCCCCTGGGCTCGTTTCAGTGGTTCTAAGCTGCTGCAATTGGTGTTCCAGGTCTGCCTTATTCAAATACATCCAATGACCGGCTCCGCGTTTGCGGAGCACACCTACTGCGATTTTCAAAATTGCATCAGGCTACCGCGATTGCGGTTCCCATTGGCTGTAAGGGCATGGTTCATGGCGGTGATACACCGCAGGGGACAGGTGGGTGCTACAGCGGTGGTGCATCTTTCAAGTGCATCCAATGACCGGCTCCGCGTTGGCGGAGCACGCCTACCGCGATTTTCAAAATTGCATCAGGCTACCGCGATTGCGGTTCCCATTGGCTGTAAGGGCATGGTTCATGGCGGTGACACACCGCAGGGGACAGGCGGGCGCTAAACAATTCCGGGGCCATACATTGCAATGAGTGACCGGGATCTGGGTGGCGGAGCATGCCAACCGCCATTTGTCAGTACATATGTTTCTCTCACTACCGCGATTGTGTCCTAGGGATTGGCGGTGACACACCGCAAGGGACAGGCGGGCGCTACCGCAATTCCGGGGCCATACATTGCAATGAGTGACCGGGATCAGGGTGGCGGAGCATGCCAACCGCCATTTGTCAGTACATATGTTTCTCTCACTACCGCGATTGTGTCCCAGGGATTGGCGGTGACACACCGCAGGGGACAGGCGGGCGCTACCGCAATTCCGGGGCCATACATTGCAATGAGTGACCGGGATCTGGGTGGCGGAGCATGCCAACCGCCATTTGTCAGTACATATGTTTCTCTCACTACCGCGATTGTGTCCCAGGGATTGGTGGTGACACACCGCTGGTGGCAGGCAGTAGCTTCCGCGATTTGGGTGCCATACATTGGTGCCTGTGACCGTGATTTGGGTGGCGGCACACTTTGTCAGCACCTATGGACACATGATGCTGGGTCAATGGCCAATGGGCAGTCATCTACAGTGCACGGTGGCCACATGATTAATGGCACCTCATTGTGCACACAATGCCAATGTGACATTTAACACACTGCTGACTACACATGCCATGTTTGTGTATGTGATTTAGTGCATTGGCATGTACTCCCTCACATGTCACTTGTGATATTGATGGGCATGTACACAGAACAGTGTTGTCATGGACTCTCCAATGTGTACACATGTCAATGTGTGCAAGTGCTGTGAACATCACAGTGATGTATGTCTTAATGAAGAATGTGCAGATTTGACTGTCTTGTTTTCTTGGTTCATGCACACACTTGTTGTTTACGCTCGGCCTGTGGTCATTGTGTTGTTGATGTGTGCCATGTTCAACTTACGCCTGAAGGTGGGTCAGGTACAGCAGCTAGGTATGGGACAGTAGTGTTGCAGTTTTACACATATGCTGTATGAAATACTCTCAGGCCTGCTCATGCTAGATGTGGCCATATCCCTATGTGCATTCGCATAGTCATATGTTGTTTCAGAGGTACTTGCTGTGTGAGAGGGGACAAGTGTACGAGTAGTGTAGCTGAAGGTGTCCCTACATGTAGGCTGCTCTGTAACTCAATTGTGATGACAGTCATTGTTGGCGTTGTGTCAGTCAAAACGTAAGATGTCGTACACATCTCATGGTGTATTGCATTGACATGTGTCCACTTTCATCTCAACTAGGAGGAGACCAAATCTGCATTGTCCCTA
The DNA here is from genome assembly GCA_963921515.1 of Calotriton arnoldi. Classification (NCBI taxonomy): domain Eukaryota; kingdom Metazoa; phylum Chordata; class Amphibia; order Caudata; family Salamandridae; genus Calotriton; species Calotriton arnoldi. Next base: position 774,244 of record CAWUFW010004435.1, read on the forward strand.
CACCGTGCTGGCAGACATGGAGGATGAGGAGGTCATCCGGAAGTTCCGTCTGGACAGAGCCACTCTACAAAACCTCTGTGCTATGTTGGAGCCCCACCTGCAGCCTCGCAGGACATATCCAACAGCTTTCACCCCAACATCCAAGGTGATGGCGGCTCTGCATTTTTTTGCCTCTGGGTCATTCCAGCACACGGTGTCCAGTGCAGTTGGGATGTCGCAACCCATGTTCAGCATGGTGCTGCGTGATGTCCTGGCCGCCATGATGATTTACAAGGACAGGTACATCCATTTCCCCAGGGTGCCGGAATTGGCGGCCGTAAAGGGAGACTTTTATGCCTTTGGACACATCTCCCATGTTGTTGGGGCCATTGATTGCACCCATGTTTGGCTTGTTCCACCACAGGCACGGGAGCACATTTATAGGAATCGCAAACATTTCCACTCCGTAAATGTGCAAGTTGTGTGCCAGGCGGACATGATCATCACGCACGTGTGTGCCAGATATCCAGGCTCAGCCCATGACTCCTACATCATGCGGAACAGCATTGTACCCCAGCTCATGGCTAATCTGCTTCCTGAGCGTGCATGGATTGTGGGTGAGTATGAAGAGTCCAGTAGCATGGTGTGTGTGTGACATGCTGTCCTCTGCCACAGAATAATTACAAGGTTTATCTGTGTCTCTTACACCTAGGTGACTGCATATCCCAACCGTCCATGGTTGCTGAGCCCACTGCGTAATCCCAGGACACCAGCTGATGTACGCTACAATAATGCCCATGGGAGGACACGTCGTGTGGTGGAGCGGACTTTTGGTCTCCTCAAGTCACGATTTCGCTGCCTTGACAAGACGGGAGGTGCACTCATGTACTCGCCCATGAAGGTGTGTCAGATTGCTGTTGCATGCTGCATGCTCCACAACCTACCCATTCGCAAGGAGATCCCCCTGATCCTGGATGATGATGAGCAGCCAAGGCCCCCACCTGCAAACCAACCTGTGTCCAGTGATGAGGACAGTGGAGAGGAGGAAGGTGTTGACCTGCGTCAACAGCTCATCACCCGCTACTTCACTTGAAGGTGAGTGACAATGTACAACGGACCCATTGTCTGATGATGTTGCTGTTGTTGTGAAGGTGTATGTGAGCTTTGTGACTGTAGCCGGTTGTTGACTCAGTGGTGGCTGACAATGTTTATGGGACAGGGTGGTTTGGAACATCTACAGGATGTGTATGTTGGCACTTGTTGCTCATTGTGATGTGTGCATGTTGTATTTGCTTGATGGTAAGTGTTGTATGATGTCTGTGATGCCACACCCAGACTAGTGAATCTTGTTCTGTTGTGTTTTCCTAGGTCCCTTCAGCCTCTCCTTGCCTACATACATTCCATGCTCCTGGTACATTGTAATCATGGTGAAGACTGCACATCCTGGAATAAAGACGGAGCAGTGACAACGACGTGTGTAAGGAGTATTTATTTACAATGGTGACATATGAGTGGGGTGAACATTTACATTGAGGTGATTAGTGAAGCAGTGAGTTGACAGTTATGGTAAATGAGAGTATCGAGTAGTCACCACATTGGTGTGGTGACCCAGTCCAACAGACAGATGCCATTCACAAGGCAGTGTGGGGAAGGACAGTCCAGAAAGTCAATGCAGTGGTGAGGAGTGTTGCCATCATGGCTGGCTCCATGACGGACGTTTGGCAGGTGCTTTGCCATGGGATACTCCCAGGGATTTCTTGGGCCGGCCCCTTCGTCGCTTGGCAAGGGGGGGTCTGCTGTAGGGCCAGTGGGGTCTGAGGACTCACCCCTCTCTGTGGCCGCAGGGGAGGATGTTGAACTGTCATCCTGCGGCACAGCAGGGGGAGGTGGAGGTGCTGTTTGTGGCGCTGGCCTGTCCCTCAGTGCCGCCACTATCTGGCCCAAGAGGCCCACAATTTGTCCCATGTGGGTGTCCATGGACCTCCTCAGCAGGAGGAGCTCGTGGGAATCTTCTTCTGCCCGGGCCGTTCGTCCCTGGGCCCGTTCATATGCCCCAAGGACTCTGTTGATGCTGTCCAGGGCTTCGGTCCCAGGCTCCGGTTGTCTCTGAGTGACCCTGCCCCTCCCACCTGCCCTGCTGCCACGGACCTGTTGCCTCACCACTGTAGGCACGCGCATCCTCTCCCTGCCCTCCTCAGTTGTTGGTGTGGGGTGGTCATCCTCTGGGACAGGAAGAGTGTTGCAGGCAGCACTGGTGGTGGTGGTGTAGGATGCACAGGCCATAACAGCAGGGGCCTGCATAGCTGTTGGTGTTGCTGCAGATGTGGTGGGGGGGACAATGGGTTCCTGGGACCGGTTGCGCCCTGGCACATCAGATGGTCCGGCTACGAGCTCCTCGTCCTCTGAATCCCGGGAGTCAACATCCGAGAGTCCATGTTCCGGGGGAGGTGACTGGCTCTGCAGGTTGCTGGTGTTGTCCTCTGCAGTCAGTTCTTGGTCACCTGTGGGACAGATGGGAAATGGTCATTGTAGTGCACCACACAAGCTTTGTGTTAGCTGTGTATTATTCACTGTTTGTAGACCACACAGTTGACTGATCATCACATTGTTTGTATGCGCACTACTGTGCCTCCTGAGATGATGTTGAGGTACATGTATTACTTGTCCATGGTGTGAGGTGTCAAGACATACCATGCGCCACGTGCATGTTTTGTGATTACAGGGACATGTTGCCATCTAGGGACAAGCGCAACAAAGATTTTCTGTGACGCCTCTTTGTTGATTACTCTGCCCTGGCAGACGTTACATCTGAGCATGAACTGGACATTGACATCTCATGCATACCTTTGTCATGTCATGTGCAAATCTGAATTTGTACCACCAACCATGCTTTCTTTGTTTACATATGGTCCTTGCAGCTCTGGCCACATGGCACTTACACATGTCAGTCAGTGCTGTGCATGATTGTGCACAGACTTTCTTCAACATGTGAATTGGTGTGTCACACTTTTGTTGCTGTGGCCGTTACATTTGCTTGGCTGTCTGGACTCTGTGAGTAGCAATTGGATCTGTGGGTATTTTAGTGTGATGAGAGGGCTGGTGTTGTCATATGGCACCATGCTTTTTGGGAGGAATGGCTGGGTGCAGGTACTGGCTACTTACCTGTTCTGTTTACACATTTGGGTTGGATTTGTGTCACGTCTTTGTGTGTGTGTGGTGGAGGCTTCCATCCTGCTCAGGGATGGGACAAGAGGGCATGAGATGTCTACCTACCTGTTAGTTTGAAGTGGACAGTGCAATGACTGACACATGCATCTGGGTGGGAGGGAGTGATCCATCTTGATGCGCTGGGGGACAGGGGGTTATGGTGGGAGTTGTTGTGCAGGACTCCCACCCCCAAACAGCCCTCCCTGTTAAGGTGGCTACCTAGCTGTTAGTTTGTTTGTAGTGAGACAATGGCTTCCCAATGCTTCTGGGTATGGAGTGCTCCATCCTGCTCAGGGGTGGGACAGGGGGCATGGTAGGAGTAGTACTGCAGGCCTCCCACCCCCAAACAGCCCTCCCTGTTAAGATGGCTACCTAGCTGTTAGTTTGTTTGTAGTGAGACAATGGCTTCCCAATGCTTCTGGGTGTGGAGTACTCCATCCTGCTCAGGGGTGGGACAGGGGGCATGGTGGGAGTAGTACTGCAGGCCTCCCACCCCCAAACAGCCCTCCCTTTTAAGATGGCTACTACCTACCTGTTAGTTTTGTTGTTGTGAAACAATGGCTGCCACATGCTTCTGGGTGGGGGGGTGCTCCATCCTGCTCAGGGGTGGGACAGGGGGCATGGTGGGAGTAGTACTGCAGGACTCCCACCCCCAAACAGCCCTCCCTTTTAAGATGGCTACTACCTACCTGTTAGTTTTGTTGTTGTGATACAATGGCTGCCACATGCTTCTGGGTGGGGGTGCTCCATCCTGCTCAGGGGTGGGACAGGGGGCATGGTGGGAGTTGTTGTGCAGGCCTCCCACCCCCACACAGCCCTCCCAGGGAAGATGGCTACCTATCTGTTAGTTTCTTTGTAGTGAGACAATGGCTTGCCAATGCTTCTGGGTGTGAAGTGCTCCATCCTGCTCAGGGTTGGGACAGGGGGCATGGTGGGAGTTGTTGTGCAGGCCTCCCACCCTCAAACAGCCCTCCCTGTTAAGATGGCTACCTAGCTGTTAGTTTGTTTGTAGTGGACAATGGCTTCCCAATGCTTCTGGGTGTGGAGTGCTCCATCCTGCTCAGGAGTGGGACAGGGGACATGGTGGGAGTAGTACTGCAGGCCTCCCACCCCCAAACAGCCCTCCCTTTTAAGATGGCTACTACCTACCTGTTAGTTTTGTTGTTGTGATACAATGGCTGCCACATGCTTCTGGGTGGGGGTGCTCCATCCTGCTCAGGGGTGGAACAGGGGGCATGGTGGGAGTTGTTGTGCAGGCCTCCCACCCCCAAACAGCCCTCCCAGGGAAGATGGCTACCTAGCTGTTAGTTTGTTTGTAGTGAGACAATGGCTTCCCAATGCTTCCGGGTGTGGAGTGCTCCATCCTGCTCAGGGGTGGGACCGGGGGCATGGTGGGAGTTGTTGTGCAGGCCTCCCACCCCCAAATAGCCCTCCCTTTTAAGATGGCTACTACCTACCTGTTAGTTTTGTTGTTGTGATACAATGGCTGCCACATGCTTCTGGGTGGGGGGGTGCTCCATCCTGCTCAGGGGTGGGACAGGGGGCATGGTGGGAGTTGTTGTGCAGGCCTCCCACCCCCACACAGCCCTCCCAGGGAAGATGGCTACCTAGCTGTTAGTTTGTTTGTAGTGAGACAATGGCTTGCCAATGCTTCTGGGTATGGAGTGCTCCATCCTGCTCAGGGGTGGGACAAGGGCATGGTGGGAGTTGTTGTGCAGGCCTCCCACCCCCAAACAGCCCTCCCTGTTAAGATGGCTACCTAGCTGTTAGTTTGTTTGTAGTGAGAAAATGGCTTTCCAATGCTTCTGGGTGTGGAGTGCTCCATCCTGCTCAGGGGTGGGACAGGGGGCATGGTGGGAGTAGTACTGCAGGCCTCCCACCCCCAAACAGCCCTCCCTTTTAAGATGGATACCTACCTGTTAGTTTTGTTGTTGTGATTCAATGGCTGCCACATGCTTCGGGGTTGTGGGTGCTCCATCCTGCTCAGGGGTGAGACAGGGAGCCTGGTGGGAGTCATAGTGCTATTTGCCTAGGCACATACAACCCTGTAAATGTTAGCTACCTTTTGGGGTGATTCAGATATAGTGGATATTACATCTGTGGGACATGTGTTGGATATTGTGGTGCATATGGATCTACTTGTGTCTCTGAGATGTAGCTTTGTAGTTGTGCTTGACAGTACATTGCTGTATGATGCTCTACATTTGTTTGTACTTACCAGCCTCCACTCCACCGGGTATTCCTGTGAGACTCTCTGGATGCAGTATGGCAAGCACCTTCTCCTCCCATGCAGTGAATGTTCTTAGTGGAATGGGAGGGCCACCGCCAGTCCTCTGAGCCAGCTCATGGTTCTTGCTCCTCTTCTTTTTGACAACACTCTTCAGGTCATGCCACCGCCTCATGATTTCCTGTCTGCTGCGTGGGATGGTCCCTACTGCATTGACCTTATCGACTATCCTTGCCCACATTTGATTTCTTCTGGCTAATGGTGTCTGTTGGACCAGGTTACCAAACAGTTGTGGTTCGACTCTGACTATCTCATCTACCATGACTGTCAACTCACTGTCTGTGAATTTTGGCATTTTCTCTGGTGCCATGGTGTGTGATGTGCTAAGGGGTTTGAGGTGCAGGTGTGTGAGTGGTGGGGGTGGGGGTGATGTGTATGGTGTGTGATGTGCACAGGGATTAGAGGCGCAGGTGTGGATGTGGTGGTGGTGCTGTGTGTGGTGTGAGTAGTGATGGTGTGCAGATTTGCCTCTCCTTTGTGTTCTGGTGTTGGGCCCTTCAGTTGTGGAGTTTTGCAAAGGATTGTGGTCAGGGAAGGGGCTGGTTTTATGCTCAGCTATGTGGGTGTGTCCAAATGGGGTATTGCTGTCAGGTGTGTTGTGTGGGTTGTCCAGGGATTTGTATTTTTGTAGTTGCCATGTGGTTGTATCATTGGGTGCATGGCTAGTTTGCTGTGTGCACTTTGTGGCCTTGTTGTGTGTTTTTTCTGTCGACCGTCATATTTGTCACGGAGCGTCCGCAGCGGTGGCTCTGCTGCAGTTCTTCCGGCGGCTCTCCCATTCATCACTGTTTGCGTTTTCGGCGGTCGGATTCAGCGGAACGTACCGCGGTCACATCAGGGATATCCTAATGTTCGGTGCGGTGTCTCCGCTGTCGTGGCGGCTGTTTAATTTGTTTCCTCCGGGAATCTGACCTTAGCGGACGGGTTTTCGCCTTCTCCGACCGCTACGGGCTGTTTTTCGGTGGCTCTCACCGCCGCGGTCGTTTTTTTTTTGCGGGACATCCTAATCTGGCCGCAGGCTTTGCCGCAGTACCTGCGGGCGGTTGTTTTCCGCTACCATGGCGGTCGGGGAGGTTTTCCGACCGCCATCGTAATAGGCCCCTTAATTAGGTTTATTATCCAGCACTTTCCCTGAGTTTATTTTGCTATGGAGTTGGAATAGTAATTTAATTATGTTTATTATCCAGCACTTTCCCTGAGTTTATTTTGTTTTGGAGTTGCAATAGTAATTTAATTAGTTTTATTATGCAGCACTTTCACTGAGTTTTGTTGTTTTTGGAGTTGGAATAGTAATTTATTATGTTTTATTATCCAGCACTTTCCCTGAGTTTAGTTTGTTTTGGAGTTGGAATAGTAATTTATTTTGTTTTATTATCCAGCACTTTCCCTGAGTTTTGTTGGTTTTGGAGTTAGGCATAGTACATTTTAATTGTTTATTAGTTATTTTATTTTTTCATTTTTGTATGTACATTTAAATAAGAAAGGAGATGTATGTTAGTTATTCGTGTAAACATTTTTATTGGTTACACATGTTTTTTTTTACAGTTTATATGTTCTCATTTGCATTTGTTATACATTTTTTCACAATATTAAAAACATTATCCAGGTATTTTGATGTTGTTCAACATTTATTACAAAGTATAATATATTTTTAACATACATTTTTCATGTAGAGTTGGAAAATTAACAATATTTTTTAACATACATTTTTAATGTAGAATTGTAAAATTAACAATGTTTTTTAACATACATTTTCAATGTAGAATTGGAAAATTAATAATATTTTTAACATACATATTTTTTAAAACATAATTTAAAAATGTAAAAAATTTGCAGTATAGTCATGTAATAGTAAAGTAAATATATTGATAGTTTATTTATTTTACAATTTGACTTTCATTGTTTATGTTTTTATGAGAAAAAGAAAACATTTGTATTTATTTTTTTAAACAATGTTTTAATATATTTTATATGCTATTTTTTAATCCAATTATATAATATGTATTTTACATATTTTTTGTATATTTTATTATTTAGTATATTGAATATTATTTGTATTCAAATAATATTTAATATATTAAATAATTTACAAATATATATTTTCACATATATTTTCCCATTATACATTTTAATATGTTTGGTAAATTTACAGTACATGAAATAAACATACAATTTAATATATATTAGATATTAAATTTTGTTTTTTGACAATATAAAATTTAATATATATTTTACAATTATTTGCATGTTTTTGGAACATTTGTAATTGTTTTTACAATATATAAAAATATTCATTTTTTTGTTGTATTTTTAATATTATTTTTCCATTCTTTTCTATGGGGAGTAAGTCTTTTTTTCATTTTTATTACGCTTCCATTTTTTTCTAGTTTCCTCACTTTTCTATCTAACTTTCATTTTTAGATCATTTTGGAAGACGGAATCTTGCAGTTGGGAGCTGTGTTTCGTCGCTTAATGTAAGTTTGTTTTAATTAACTTTTAAGGTAGTTTTAGGGTAGAGGCGAGGTAGTAGTAGTGTAGTTAGGTTTGTGAGAACAGTGTTCGTTCGTTTTTGCTGTAGTTAGGTGTTGTTTTGGTAGTTTAATGTTTTATGTGTTTGCCGTAGTGTTGGATTAGAGTAGAGTGTTATATAGTGTTAGTTATGTGTTGTTTAATTCTGTTATTTTGTGTTTATTGTTAATGTTAATGTTTGTGGGTTTGTTCGTGTTATTGTGGGTGGGTGTTGTTTTTTTTTTTACAGGTTTTCCCGATCGTGAACGGATGGTGGTGTCGACCCTTTTTTTTCCAAGAAAGGAAAATGTATTTTGTTTATTTAAAAAAGAATTTTTATATTTCATTTTATTTTTCGGGTTTGTTGGAGCATTTTTTTTTAAAGCTATTTTGAGGGTTTTTGAGGGTTTCAATATTGAGAGGATTGTGTCATTGGAGCCTTTTTTCTACAGTTTAATTTTTGTGGGTTTTTTACACTAATTTTCAGATTTTTGAGGGTTTCGTGATTGAGAGGATTGCGTCGTTGGATAATTTTTTCTAAAGTTCTATTTGTGCATTTTTTTGGGTTCCCTTTTCGAATGGATTTGTTTTTCAATTTACATTCTATAAATGTATTGGATTTCCCGGATCGTCTACTGCTACATAACTGTAAGTTATTTTTAATTATTATGGGTGGGAAATGTTTTTTGTTACATTGATTTTTTAAATTTAATAATTATAATATGTCAGATATATTTGTGCTATTTTTTTTTTAATTTTACATGACATGGCTATAATTATTAATTCAAAAAAAGAGTAGAATTATGTTGTTTAAATGTTTTGAAGTTTTAAATGTTCATGGTGTTTAGCTTGTTGTTTTTTTACAGTATAGATTTAGCTATCATGTCTAAGTATTCTAGACCTTTGGTGTTTGCAAATAGTCTAGTTTTATGTTGTAGATATTCATACATTGTTTTAGTTTGTTTACTTAATTTAAGGCCGATTTTTGTTAGGATTTCTCTAGTCTGAGCTCTTGATAGCTTTGTTCTTTTTTAATTGCTTCTATAAGTTTATGTAGGGTTGGTTGTCCTCTTCCAATTGTGGCTTGGAAGGCATTGTGTTATCCTTCCACTGCATTGTTTGTTTTTGCTTTTTGAGCTGGAGTACTGTCATATATGTTCCACCAAGGTATTTGGAATTTGGGTTGCCTACGGTGCCCTGACCTATGTAACTTTCCCACCCATGTATCTTCGAAGTTGTCTAGGAAGGGAGTTAGTTTAGTTTCATTTGCCTGATAGAAGGGGCTTTCAAGAAATAGGTTGTAATGGTTTGGTACTTCAGTTGTTGGTACATAGGCCAGGGCTATTAAGTTGCTATTGGTGGCGTAATCTATACTTAAAGTAGATTTTTGTAGGTGGCTCCAGATACTTTGATTAAAGTGGTAGAAGCAACCTTGTATTGCAGTGTGCAGTTATAATTTTAAAATTGATTGAATCATTGATTGTTCAAAATCAATGATGATTTTTTGCGGAAAGTAGTTGTCGTGTAATGTTTTAATATTGTTAGGAGCTCTATGTATGTGGTGTTCTGTTTATTAGGGAGTAGTGCGTATATGAAGGGTATGTTAGTATCTTTATATTCGCAGTGGATTGTGTATCATTGATAAAAAGGCTTGGGGCAAACCTTGAATGTGCCATCCATCATCCACGTTTCGCAGTTTTTAAGTTTTTCTAAGTTATTATTTGTTGCAAAGATGAGAATTCGTTTTTCATGACTTGTTATGATGGAGAAGGAATTTTTCATATTTGTGAGTGATGGTATATTCAGGTAATATTTGTATGTCAGCAAAAGTTTGAGGGGTGGGTGGTGTTTGAGCTGTAGCTCTTTTAGTTCGGGAAATTAAGCTCTTCAGAGTGGGGATAGATGGTAGTTGTCCTATAATATGCTCAGGTACCCTAGTTAACACATTTTTAAGTATTTGGGTACTTGTTTGTTGTGAGCTGGTACTTGCTTCTCTTATTCTCTCGAGAGCATCTCTAACTTCAATTTCAGTTACATTGGGGGGATGGTTATGTTCTTTGACATTTACTACATTGGTTTCTATTGTAGTGGCTCTACCATAACAAGAGTTAGAGTAATATTTACTGCATTTCCAATGTGTTTTCTTTCTACTCATTTTCTCTTGGGTATAAGTGTATCCCATGTAGCAGAGAAGTAGTTTCCCCTTTTGTGAAGTAATGAATTTTGCTCCCTCTGCCATTTTTTGGTTAATCTATGAATATATGTATATATATATATTTATTATTTTTACGATTTTGAACAAGAAACATGTTGTGTAATTAATATTTGTGAAAAAAATTACATGTATTTTTATTTTATTTTCTTGATGGATTTTCTTTTGATGATTGATGTTTATCCACTTGTTTTTTTCTGTTGGTTTAAAAGCAAAATGTTATTATTATTAAAGTGTTACATGTTATTTTATTTATTTAACTTCTATTTTTATTTAGTTGAGAAAAAGAAATACTTACTATTTTTCGTTGATTTTTTGATGAGTTTGTTGTAGGTTGTAATTTGTAGAAACTGGCAAGAGAAAAATATTTGTTAGTTATATTTGCTTTTTAATTTATTTATATTTTGTTAATTAGTTTGTTGTATTTGTTGGTTAATTTAAAAACTTACTTAGGGGCACATTACGATGACGGACGGAAAAGCCCTCCGACCGCCATGGAATCAGCAAGAATCCCCCCGCATGACCCGCAGCATTTCCGTCGGACAGATTACGATGCAATGTACGCAGATTCAGACCGCGGCGGAAGGATGCCACAAAAGACCGCCCACCACGTTCGGAGAAGCTGCAAATCCGACCGCGTCAGACGGGGAAAGCTGTGCAAAGGCTTGAAAAGGCCGCCTCTGCCGCGGCATGACCGCACGGCCAATTACGATGAGAATGCGGAGCTGGCGGACCAAGCACTGCGTCCGACCGCCGCGCACGCACACACGCCAAATGAATGGTGGACGGAACTAACTTCACAACAACGCCCGAAGTGTGCCTGTACCCCCTGCCGCCCACAACCACAACACACACGCCACAATGATACACCCCAACTTGCTCCTGATAGGGAAAGCCATGCGCAGCATGGAAGAGACATCTGGAGGTCATCACCCATGTGGACACACCCACAGACCACAGTATAAAAACAACCCCATCCTGGACCAGCATCCTCTGCACACCACAAGCCGAGACAGAGAGACAGGACACCATTGACTCACACTGCACAACATCACACCCACCTATCCCCACACAACACCACTCCCACCCACACACCTCACACACTACACATATCTCCAACATCACCTTGCACCCTGCACCCCTCATTCATTTGCACCATGCCCCCCAAGACAATGCCCAACTTCACCGACTCAGAGTTGAAAGTGATGGTAGATGAGACAATCAGGGCAGAACCACATTTGTACGGGCACCTGGTCCAACACACCCCACCTGCGCGCAAGAATCAGATGCGGGCAAGGATCCACAGCAAAGTCAATGCCGTAGGGACCACCCTACGCACTGTGCGTGACATCAGGAAGCGGTGGTGTGACCCCAAGGGCCGGCTCAAGCTACAGGCCCGGAGGAACCACGCAGCGGCACAGAAAACTGGTGTCTGCCCTCCCATCCCACCACCAACCGTCAATGAATGGGAGGAGAAGGTGCCTGCCAGAATGCATCCAGAGAGCCTCACATGAATCGAGGGGGGACTGGAGGCTGGTAAGTACCAACAAACATGGACATGACGGAAGTTGTCACAGATCACATAGCGCAGACCAATGAAATCCTTAGCAGTGCGCCCACAGGAGCCAGCATCACACCACATCCTGTCATGTGGACGATGTGGACATTGTCGCATTAACACACACAAGTACTGTTGCACATGGATTTCCTGAATGCACGTGCGATCTATGCAGGTTCAACTACATGAATGCCAGTCCCTGACAACATGCACACGCCAAATCTGGTTTCAAACCGCACTTCGCTGTTCCTGCATGAGTACAACACCTGCATGCACAGGCCAGGCATCACGTATATAGGATCTGTTGCACGACGTGTCCGTTATGTGGCAATGTTCAGCTAACTACCCCATGAGTGATTATGGATAGTCATTTGTGGCCTCACATTCACACAGCGAAAGCATACTTCAAAAAGTCTGCATGCCCAATGGGCCTCTGTTTAGACAAGTAGTCGCTCCCACACCAGACCGGAGACCTTCAAATTGCAGGTGTCTTGAACGTCCCGCGCTATCCAGTCACTGCTGAAGACGGCTCTCCCACTATTTTCGCGGTGAACTGACACACAAATTATTGATAGCGTCTGATGCTGAAGGCCGTTGCACACTTTTATCAGACCTGTGGGCTCTGGCCTTGTCCCCTCCTTCCATGCTTTTCCGGGAGTACCACCGGGTGTGATTGCTCCAAATTTCAACACTGCATTTAGCGGTCTCAGTTCATTACTTTCGCTGTACAGCTGAGCGCTGGTTCTGAGATTGCTTCCATGGCATGTCTGACCGTCCTGTGGGCCAGGCCGAGCCAGGTCAGTTGCAACTGTACCGTGCCCGCATGCAGCATCTCTTTGGATGTGTCCCATTGGTTGTGCTGGGCATCAGTTATGGGCTAACGTTCCGCAATGCCTATTTCACCTGCGTGCAACCTGTCTTTTCCTGCAGGAGATGTCTGTCTGAGTGGGCCATGGATGTCTGCCTTTCAAACACATGCCTTGCCGACCTGGATCATGAGCTGTGGGTGACTCCTTTGTTGGTCCACTTGCAAGACTGCTTCAGTGAGACACATTTATGGGATGCCGTACAATGTGTCAGGCAGGCGGACAGCTGCTCCTGTGCATTAGCGCAATGGCTCCTGTGCAATGCCTACATCGAACCTCTCCCAGGCTGCAATGGGATGCTCCCTTCAACCCTGTGGTGCGAGGAGCACATCTGTTCCTTCATACTGCTGGATTGGATGGCGGTCCTCTTCGCTGAAGATGATTTGGATCGTCTTTTGGAACTGATTGCCTTCGAAGCTGCCTGTGCCTTCTTGGATTCGGAACTACTTAACAGCAACAGGGACTGTTGGTGACTAATTCAATTTTCGTTTCCCTTTCTTCACACCTCCTGACGGGAATTGTCATCCAGCTCTCTGACTTTAGCCCTGTCGACATTGGCTTGGACTATGCTGAGCTCTGCGGGCTGTCTCGCTTGGTACCACGGACCGGAGCAAGTGGAGTCTCTCACCTGACCATCGTGTACATTGTCATCTGGCATGGGCCCGGCTTCCATTATGCAGATGTGTCGCACGAAGATTACATGGCGTTGTTGTTTTGCAAGTACCCAGGGCTCGGGTCGGGTGTACACGCAGGTACACGGCGTCCCCCCCCTCTTTACACGGGGTGGACGCCGTCCCCCCTGCCAGGACGCTGGTCCCCACAGGAATATGCATAACTTGTTCCGGTGTACTCTCCAGTTACCGGGACACGTTCAGCAGCACCTGTGCGTTGACTGCTCTCCATTCCCTGCAGCAACGTGAAGGCAGCGAGTGAGCCTTGATTCACCTCCAGCCATGCCGAAGTAAAGGGGCCATCCGGCCTCCTTTTGTTTGTACATGCTGACTGGGGGCCGCCCTGAACCTTACATTTGAATGTGGATGCCACAGAGGGAAACATAGGCACACAGCTTGCCTTCTGTTAACAGGGACTGAAGGGTGGCATGCTTTTGCCTGTGTTCTGTCCATGTGTATCAATGCAGACACTGTGAGACTGTCAGCCTGTCAGATGGGTTACTCTGTCCCAGTATTTGCACAAATCATTTCTGTTGCACTATTTTACTTCTTTCTTAGCGCTACGTTGTGACGTTGAGAGGTCATTCGCATTTTGTCTTACTTGGTCAGTCCCCCCACTTCTTTTTCGGGGACCTGTGCCCTGCAAGTACCTTAGTATATGTCTGTCACATGAGAGGTGTCCGCAGAGCTTGTCCTCTGCGTGGTCCTAGAGTACTGTCTGTACATTCTGTCCGTGGTCGGAGGACATTGTCCCTTGTCATTCTGTTCTGGTGTGGCCCTGGCACCCCGACCCAACAAAGGGGCCGATTCCGATCTCGGTCGGAGGCGTACCCAACACCATTCGGTCGGGAAAAAAGCCATGCGAAAGCCTGTTTCCCGACCGATCCGTACAGCACACCGAACGAGTAAGTACGATGCGCACAACAGCAAAGAATCCGGCCGAGCCGTACTCACCCAAACCAGGTCCTGTTCCCCGACCGAGGCGAATCCGGAAACGCCGAATAGAGTCGCACAGAAGGAAAAATGCAGCCCCGTCCGGCCGGACAAGTACGATGCGCTTTCCGTACGCGCCGAACCCGTCGCTACGCACGGCACGTCAAAGCATCCGGGAGAGGCGCACATAAGCTCTGATTCGCGCCACAACACGATCCACGGCTCCGAGACGAACACGGCAGCAACGAGGACGAGGCGAAGCGACAAGGACGAGGCGAAGCGACGAGGACGACGCGAAGCAACGAGAAGGACGAACGACACGAACCAACCATGAATCCCTTCGTCCCGATCATACCAATATTCTACATTTACTACCGGAACAGGCACGGACGCGTACGGCGCAGAAGGTAAGCCAGACACCAACCACGAAACACATACAACACGTACACGACACATCACACACATACAGAGGGATGCAGAATATACTTACACCAGCAACAGCAGCACCATAGGGGCGGGATGCCCATCACCAATGCCACATATGCACACAGGGGCCTGAATGCGCACCACCACCCTCACCCAGGGGGGCAGGATGCCTACCACTACTACCACCCTCACCCAGGGGGGCAGGATGCCTACCACTACTACCACCCTCACCCAGGGGGGCAGGATGCCTACCACTACTACCACCCTCACCCAGGGGGGCAGCATGCCTACCACTACTACCACCCTCACCCAGGGGGGCAGGATGCCTACCACTACTACCACCCTCACCCAGGGGGGCAGCATGCCTACCACTACTACCACCCTCACCCAGGGGGGCAGGATGCCTACCACTACTACCACCCTCACCCAGGTGGGGCAGGATGCCTACCGCTACTACCACCCTCACCCAGGGGGGGCAGGATGCCTACCACTACTACCACCCTCACCCAGGGGGGGCAGCATGCCTACCACTACTACCACCCTCACCCAGGGGGGCAGGATGCCTACCACTACTACCACCCTCACCCAGGTGGGGCAGGATGCCTACCACTACTACCACCCTCACCCAGGGGGGCAGGATGCCTACCACTACTACCACCCTCACCCAGGGGGGCAGCATGCCTACCACTACTACCACCCTCACCCAGGGGGGCAGGATGCCTACCACTACTACCACCCTCACCCAGGGGGCAGCATGCCTACCACTACTACCACCCTCACCCAGGGGGGCAGGATGCCTACCACTACTACCACCCTCACCCAGGTGGGGCAGGATGCCTACCACTACTACCACCCTCACCCAGGGGGGGCAGGATGCCTACCACTACTACCACCCTTAGCCAGGGGGGGCAGGATGCCTACCACTACTACCACCCTCACCCAGGGGGGGCTGGATGCCTACCACTACTACCACCCTTAGCCAGGGGGGCAGGATGCCTACCACTACTACCACCCTTAGCCAGGGGGGCAGGATGCCTCCCACTACTACCACCCTCACCCAGGGGGGCAGGATGCCTACCACTACTACCACCCTTAGCCAGGGGGGCAGGATGCCTACCACTACTACCACCCTTAGCCAGGGGGGCAGGATGCCTACCACTACTACCACCCTCACCCAGGGGGGCAGGATGCCTACCACTACTACCACCCTCAGCCAGAGGGGCAGGATGCCTACCACTACTACCACCCTCACCCAGGGGGGCAGGATGCCTACCACTACTACCACCCTTAGCCATGGGGGGCAGGATGCCTACCACTACTACCACCCTTAGCCAGGGGGGCAGGATGCCTACCACTACTACCACCCTCACCCAGGGGGGCAGGATGCCTACCACTACTACCACCCTCACCCAGGGGGGCAGGATGCCTACCACTACTACCACCCTCACCCAGGGGGGCAGCATGCCTACCACTACTACCACCCTTAGCCAGGGGGGCAGGATGCCTACCACCACTACCACCCTCACCCAGGGGGCAGGATGCCTACCACTACTACCACCCTTAGCCAGGGGGGCAGCATGCCTACCACTACTACCACCCTTAGCCAGGGGGGCAGGATGCCTACCACTACTACCACCCTCACCCAGGGGGGCTGGATGCCTACCACTACTACCACCCTTAGCCAGGGGGGCAGGATGCCTACCACTACTACCACCCTCACCCAGGGGGGCAGAATGCCTACCACTACTACCACCTTAGCCAGGGGGGCAGGATGCCTACCACTACTACCACCCTTAGCCAGGGGGGCAGGATGCCTACCACTACTACCACCCTTAGCCAGGGGGGCAGGATGCCTACCACTACTACCACCCTCACCCAGGGGGGCAGGATGCCTACCACTACTACCACCCTTAGCCAGGGGGGCAGGATGCCTACCACTACTACCACCCTTAGCCAGGGGGGCAGGATGCCTACCACTACTACCACCCTCACCCAGGGGGGGCAGGATGCCTACCACTACTACCACCCTCACCCAGGGGGGGCAGGATGCCTACCACTACTACCACCCTTAGCCAGGGGGGACAGGATGCCTACCACTACTACCACCCTCACCCAGGGGGGGCAGGATGCCTACCACCACTACCACCCCCACCCATAGGATGGACAATGCATGACACAACCAGCACACCACAACCTAGGGAATGCAAGAAGAAGACATCCCCCCAACACCATGACAAGCGTGTGTAGACTGTGTCAAATGCCTACAACACCGAACATGACTTTGAACATACAATGTGACCCCCTAGCACATGTGCCACACAAATATGTGTGTGGCACCCACAATGCAAGCAGGCCATGACCATTGTGGCAATGTGGTCCAAACTCCCATCATCACAGTGACCAAAATGTAAGTGTGGGGTCCATAGCTGCAGCACATTTTGAACATTGTGGCAATGGGGTCCAAACCCCCATCATCACAGTGACCAAAAGGTAAGTGTGGGGTCCATAGTTGCAGCACATTTTGAACATTGTGGCAATGGGGTCCAAACCCCCATCATCACAGTGACCAAAAGGTAAGTGTGGGGTCCATAGCTGCAGCACATTTTGAACATTGTGGCAATGGGGTCCAAACCCCCATCATCACAGTGACCAAAAGGTAAGTGTGGGGTCCATAGCTGCAGCACATTTTGAACATTGTGGCAATGGGGTCCAAACCCCCATCATCACAGTGACCAAAAGGTAAGTGTGGGGTCCATAGCTGCAGCACATTTTGAACATTGTGGCAATGGGGTCCAAACCCCCATCATCACAGTGACCAAAAGGTAAGTGTGGGGTCCATAGCTGCAGCACATTTTGAACATTGTGGCAATGGGGTCCAAACCCCCATCATCACAGTGACCAAAAGGTAAGTGTGGGGTCCATAGCTGCAGCACATTTTGAACATTGTGGCAATGGGGTCCAAACCCCCATCATCACAGTGACCAAAAGGTAAGTGTGGGGTCCATAGCTGCAGCACATTTTGAACATTGTGGCAATGGGGTCCAAACCCCCATCATCACAGTGACCAAAAGGTAAGTGTTGACAAAGTAAGAGGTGCAACTGCCAAACTGAATGGATGATTCCTGGTCACAGAACAACAAACACATCAGTGGCAAAGTAGTATATGTGTCCCATTGCAACATAAATTGGGGGAGCCAAATCCTGCAGTGCAAATAAGACATAACTTTGGCCATGTGCAGACAAACAACACCCATGGGGGCTGACACCGTCAACAATCATCAATGACACAATGACAGAAGTGACCATCCGAATGCAGACCCACATATTTGCACCAATGGGCACACACATGCAGATACCCTGTGGAGACTGCAGATGTGAGGTGAACAGATACCATACCATGGCAGCAATGGGACACACAAACCATGATCATTGTGCTGACCGATGACCTAGGAGGCCCAGGGACAGCAGGGGAAACCCACCAAACTACATACAGCCAATGGCACACCCAAGATATGCCAATGCAGTGGTGCAGATGCACAAGCACAAACAGGCAGACCCACCCTGCACATCATACACAACAGGTGAGGGTGGGGGTGCCAGTGTCCCCAGGCAACCACACAACACATGAGGAGACATGAATACCAATCATACAGATGTGCATACAGTGCCACATAAAGGTAACTCATGGATCCAAATTCCCTATGTGGGCAAGCAGGCATTGTCAGATGAGAGGGAGCACAAATCACACATGTCACACAGGCACGTAGGGACAGCAACTGACACAGCAAGACACAGACACACCACAGCACCACCCCCAGGGCCCCCACAATGTGGTGACCCTGGGCTGCATTACAATCCCACTGTGATGACAAAGCTAAATGTGGTTCACACTGTGAACCACAGTCATGTGTACTGAGCAACTAACTACCATCACACCTACACAAGCACAAATCAAACAGCATGGCCAGTGAGCCAAGGCCAACATGGAGGCAGGGGCCTAGCCGGGCAACAACTCTCATCTGCACACACTCAACACCACACCCCTCGACCTCCAACAATGTGCAGCAGTGAAGCACACATGCACTGGTGACATTGCACATGCACCCATGACTATTCCAGGGTGGTGGGTGGGAACCAAGGTGCAGAAACACATCACACATGGACACTAAACAAGACTCCTGAATGTCTGACACACTGCACACTACGCCGTACATGGACATGACAGCAATACCACACCAACCAATGGGATCACAGCCACAGTCACACACCAATGAAGAAGCCAAGGTCACCCACAAAGAACACACATAGACAACAACCAACATTGCAGCCCGGAACCTGAGGAGTGCCAGCAGTCACACACACAACGTGTCACAATCACTGAAAGATAACACAAACTGGAAATCACATGACAGGGGCAAACAACAAGTGCCAAGGGGAAACCTGACTGTGACCCAGCTGCGTCTGCACACAAACTCAGCCCTGACAGCAAGCACACCTATGGGTGACACCCTGATGACCAGTAATGTGCCATGCACCCACATCACAGAGAACCCAGGGATAAGACTTTGGGGGAACATAGCTCAACTCAGCTAGCATCACAAACAGGTACAACACTAGGGATCACAGCATGCACAGCTAAACGGAAGTGAACACACAGACATGCACATACAACACACACCTTGGGCGCAGGCAATGTCACAGGAGTACACACTGCCATGAGGGGACTCCACTCCTGTGTGAGGACAGCTGTGCCATATGTTGCCTCAGTAGGGCCCCACCATGTCAGCTGAGCACTTGGTCACACAATCAACAATTAGCACCAAATGAGGGCTCCCGTCACATCAGCCTGGTCATGGAAGTGCCAACGGAATCATCAGAACAGATCCAACACACTTGTATAGCAATGTTGCACTGACAACACAGATGAGTCCTTCCCCATTGATGCCCAAACCTGCATGTCCAGTGGAGATGGCCACACGGTCAGGGAAGTAGACGAATAGAACAATGGCAGGCACAACAGATGTGCAGGGGTGGAAGCCACAGATGTGAAATTGCCAATCTAAGTAGGAAATCCCATTGCCAAATACTGAACACATGACACCCTCAGATGCTGCTATGGATGACATGGATACACCACAGGATAGGACACATTCCCCCTGGACCACATGGGTTCCTGCACAGTAACACTTCATTATCATGAGACCAAATGTCACCATCACTGCAGCAAGGGCATGGTTAGCATCATCAACATCATGTACATCAGAAGCAAAAGCACTAGAGAACAGAAAGTTGCTTTATTCAGCATATGTGGCATTAAAAGGAGAAGTCCGGTAGAACATAAACAAAGGCCAATGGCCAGTCCATCAACAAAGTCACAAGTGGGTGACAGTGGCAGATGCCACCCTACACATGCCTGCACAAAACCAGGGACAATCCACTAGGAGGGGCAACCGGGGGGGTAGGCCAGGCACCGCAGGGACAGGATCAGGGCTCACCAGGAGGAAGCAGGGAAGGGGTGGTGGGTGCTGGAGAGCCACTGACAACTGCAGTGGAGGTGTCTGACATGGTGTGTGCCGGCACAACTGGGGGGCATGGCTCAGATGTTGTGGGTGCCGGCACGACTGCAGTGGACCCTGCAGATGGAGTGGACAGGTCCGCCACTGCAGTGCCCAAGTCAGACAGGGTGGTAGTGGACTCCACTGCAGTGCCTACCACCAGGGGAGGAGAATGGGGAACAGGCAAGGTGGGCTGGACAGAGGGGAGGACACCCTCACCACATCAGTGGCACAGACAAGCGCAGCGGGGGTGTTGTTCCGGGAGAGCAAGTGGCAGGGGGAGAAGGCCGGAGCCTCTTGGGGATGGTATATCTGTGGGTGGGGGAACCTGGGGCAGGGTGTGGTGGGGGCACCTGTGGAGTGGGGGCCTGAGGGATGGAGGAAGGAGACCTGGTGCTTGAGCTGCAGGGCGGCGGCGGGGTCTTGCTCTTAGCACTCCGGGGGACTTGCGGGTGGGGGCCTCAGTCTGTCTGCGCCTGGGGGAGGGTGTCCGGGGGCGAGGGGCACTCTGCTCCGTGTGGGGGGCTTCCTCTTCCCCCTGGATGCTGGGGCAGCTGGATCGGAGGGGAAGAGGCCGAGGTCACTGAGGAAGAGGCGCTGGGTCTTTGGGGTTGCAGGTGAGGCAAGGGAGGGTGCTTTGGAGGGAGAGGCAACTGAGGACTGCGCAGTGCCCGTGGATGCGTGTGTGTGTACCAGGGCCCCATCCCCTGTGAGTCTGGTTTCAGTCCCCTGACTGTGCGTGCGTGTGCGTTTAGTTTGTGGCGTGTGTGTCTGTGTGCTGGACGTGTGTGTGCTGGTGTGTGCCTGTGCCGGTGTGTGTGTGCTTGGGACGGGTAAGGTGCTGGGGAGTGTGGATGGAGCAGAGGCAGGAGGGGTGAGGGACTGTCTGAGGAGGGACACTGCTGCCGTCAGGGAGGAGTCCATGGACCTGTTGCCCCTCTGTAGGTCAGACATGCCCGATGAGATGCCCTCCATGAACGACACCAGCTGAGTCAACAGTGCGGTGTGCGCATGGAGGACACTCAGCATGGCTGTCTGCCCTACATGGAGCTGGCGAAGGAGGTACACAGACTCCTCACTCAGGGCAGCAGGGGACACAGGGGCAGGGGGTGCGGTGCCTGGCCCAAAGGAGACACGCTCCCGAACATGGGAGCCTCCACGGACCTGGGGAATGGGAGCCGATGGGAGGGCGGTGGTGGTGCTGGTGGTGGCGGGGACAGCAACACTAGCTGGCGTGTGGTGGCTGCTGACACCCGCCTCCACAAGGGAGTCATCCTCCGAGTTGCTCTGGTCCTCAGCTGAGGTGGATGGTGCTGAGGACTCCTCGGTGTGGCTCCCCTCGCCCTCCGTGCCACTGGGTCCCTCCGACCACTCCTCGGCTGCTGACCCAGTCTGGCTCTCTGGCTCCTCCTGGTCCGTGGAGCTGTCCCCTTCCGTGGCCGTGGATGTATCTGCAAACAATGGGGAAACAGACAGACATCAGTCACCTGCACCAAACGCACACACCACTGTGAGCACAGCACATTACAGAGCAAGCCCTGGCATCATTAGTTGTACATTGCTAAAAGTGCCCTAACTGAACAGGAGAAGCCAATTGTCAGTCTGATGCCAAGCATGGCACTCACATCCCACATGGCCTTGCACCCATCTGTCTGGTGTCTGTTGGATTGCAACACCCCAGTGTGGACACATGCACCAAGTACACAGTAGTTGGACAGTGCAGAGGACACGGTGTGGCATGTGGACATGCACACATCACAGCTCTTGCCACTGAGTCAGTACAGGTTTCCGGATGAAAGGGATGCCCAGAGTCAAATAGGAAATGCATGTGATGCATACCAGCGACAGACACCATGATGCACCCATGTCCTGATAGCCAGCGCCACTATGGTGTGCATGTAGCACATGTCACTCCCCTGCAGGACCACCAATAAGTTGACACATGCCATGGCAGAGGCATGACTGCTAAGTCATACATCACTGTCTCAGTGATGTATGACTTGGCAGCCAGACAACAACACTATGCACTGTGTCACAATAGTAGGTCATGGGGAATGCAAGTCCTGGAGCTGCACAAGTGCACATGTACATCCCCCACACAACACATCATCTTAACCCTCATCTGTCCAGGTCACACCTATTGGACATATGGGAGACCTGTGACACTACCCTTGGAACCTGAGCCCCTCACAATTTGCTGTGAATGGGGAACAGCTGCCTGAACTTCACATTCGCATACCCCAGTCTGCACGGGCAGCTGATCAAACACCTATGTGACACACAAGTATCGTCTCCTATGGTCACATCTCCAGGGGCATGCTGAGCCCCTACCAAGAAACACCCCAGCAGTCCTGGCAACTAATCCACAGCACACTGACACAGAGGCAGACACCTGAGGGGTCAAATCACTGTGCACAATGTGTCAGCTGATACACAGGAGTGGGAGTACAGAGTGCATTGCATGGCCTGGAGTAGGCATGACTGTCCTGCTCCACATGAATGAGGGATGTGCCCTGGACAGTGGATAGCTGGCCATGTATGTGTGACACACGTAATCTGCACACTCCTGGGGCCCAAACATTGTTCCCACCCGCTGCATGGGCGTGTGCCACATACCCCAGGCACATGTGGTGGCTCAGCTCAGCAAGTGGACCGCATATCAAAGCAACACGCAGATCACATGTCCAAACCCAGGCGTTGTGTGAACAATGGACCCACCCATGATGCCCACAACAGAGTTAGGGAAACAGATGCTGTCCCCCACCTTTAGTGAAGCAAACTGCAAGGACACAGTCCCAAGTGACACAATTCCCTGAATGTAAGGGCCACACCTGGGTATCAGATGAGCAGTGGGCAGTGCACAATAGAGGGACATGGCTCCTGGACAACATGACTGCTGCACTGTGGCAGTTGAACCAGGCCAGAGGAGGGCACAAAGCATGTAATACAGAGTTCACAGTGCAGTCTTTGACTCACCCCCTCCTTGCTGCTGTCTGGCCTTCAGCTGCCCATCCAGGTCTGGAAACACCACCGCCAGGATCTGGAGCATGTGGGGGGTCAGGGTCCGTGTTCCGCCCCTCCTGCGAGGAGGCGACAGCTTCAGCTGGACCCGTGCAATCCTCCGGGTCCAGCCCCGAAGGTCCTGCCACCTCTTCTGGCAGTTGCGGATCCGGCGCTTGTAGACCCCCACGGACCGGACAGCCCGGACGATGTCCTTCCAGATTTCCTGCTTCCGATGGGCATTAACCTGTCAGGATGACAAAGTGAAAAGGCCATTACCACACATGCAACATATCCGTGCATGACACAGTTGTATATACATGTCTCAATCACAGGGGCACATCATGTACACAGGCAGTGCAAAGCTGACCATGGACAGTTTGCCAGACGTCACTACATGGTATCATTGCATGGGAAGTAAAACCATGTTCAAATGCACTGTCACTGCACCATACCTGTCCAGTGCAAGTCACTACACACTATGGGGGGTGACAACTACTCAGTGAGCCTGCTAGCCAGTGGCGTGCAGACTCTCAGCCTTGCTAGTCACACAAAATGCACATTCAGAAAGGCAGTGCACAGAACACTCACCTGCTCCCCTGGTGTCCCATACAGCTTGCTGTACTGTGGAAGTAGGCTGTCCAGCAGGGCCTGGTTCTCTTCAAGGCTGAAGGCTGGGGCTCTCTCCACAGTACGTGCCATTGCAGGGTCCAGAGGGGCAGAGACAGCAGCAGTGCAGTGGCAGATGTCGTCCTGGAGCATGTAGTGCAGGCAAGTGAGCTCTCAGGGGAATAGCCAGCAATATATATGTGCTGGAGAGGCAGATACTGTCCCTTGTGTCCAAAGTGATAGGTCCAAGTCGTTTGCATCTTCTGAATCTGGCCAATCCATGGAATAGCAGCACCAAAACACGCCCACAGCATCCTTCAAATCTTCAACTTCATTACATACATGATTTTGCAACATTGTTGTGGGTGACCAACTGAATTTACAGCAACCGATTCGTTCGAAATTCGAAAACTCGTCCGTTGCCAGGCAAGCCCATTGTCAATGGGTGCGCACCGATCGGTCCATTGCGGTACAACGCGCACAGGGGTACAACGCGTACCCGCACACATTGAATGCAGTGGGCCGGCCGGATGCACCGATCGGTCCATTGCAGTTCAACGCGCACAGGGGTACAACGCGTACCCGCACACATTGAATGCAATGGGCCGGCCGGATGCACTGATCGGTCCATTGCAGTTCAACGTGCACAGGGGTACAACGCGTACCCGCACACATTGAATGCAATGGGCCGGCCGGAGGCACCGATCGGTCCATTGCAGTACAACGCGCACAGGGGTACAACGCGTACCCGCACACATTGAATGCAATGGGCCGGCCGGAGGCACCGATCGGTCCATTGCAGTTCAACGCGCACAGGGGTACAACGCGTACCCGCACACATTGAATGCAATGGGCCGGCCGGAGGCACCGATCGGTCCATTGCAGTTCCACGCGCACAGGGGTACAACGCGTACCCGCACACATTGAATGCAATGGGCCGGCCGGAGGCACCGATCGGTCCATTGCAGTACAACGCGCACAGGGGTACAACGCGTACCCGCACACATTGAATGCAATGGGCTGGCCGGAGGCACCGATCGGTCCATTGCAGTTCAACGCGCACAGGGGTACAACGCGTACCCGCACACATTGAATGCAATGGGCCGGCCGGAGGCACCGATCGGTCCATTGCAGTACAACGCATCACTGTACATGTGACTGGCATATGTCAGCATGCCTGTCTCAGATGGACATATGCCAGCCACAGATAGCTCCCAGGGAGTGAGGGGCACACCTACATCACGACAGCCTGTCCAAACTTTATCATAAGGCATGTAAGGCTGCATTTCCTATTGTGTGTATGTTGGTGTACATGTTGTCCTGTGGGTGTCACCTGTGGGCAGCCACCCCCAGGCTGTGCACGTGTTGATGGGGACAGGATCCTGGGTGTTACGTGTACATGACCACTGTGATGTGCAACTGTTCATATCTGTGCATGTGCCATGGTCACATTTCACAGTGGTGTATGTGTATGTCATGTCACATACCCCGTGAGTCCCATGTGGGACGGTATGTTTGAGCCAGGGTGTCCCAGTGGCAGAATAGTGATGGTCCTCCACAGTCTTTGTGCATGTAGTGTTTACAATGTCTCTGATTTCATGTGCACAATGGGAGACAGTCTCCACATCCACGTTGTGTGTGCATGGACTCTGATGTTGTGCGTGTGTGTGTCACAGACGTCCATGTCTGTCCTGCCGTGGCAAGTGGAGCCACTACCTGTGGGGGTCATGGTTGTTTTGCTGTGGTGTATACATGATACTCCATGTAATGCCAGTGTCCATGTGGCTTTACAGGGTCCCTGGGAATGTACCTGTCGTTGAGCTGTGGTGCCTGGGGCACAGCTGTCCTCACATGTCACTGTGGGGGGTTATTGTGACACGGCAGCAGGAGATGGGAACTGTGACACGGCCTCATGATATCCAATGGGCCAACCTGGGACTAATTGATGCCACTTGTTGAACCGTGTTGACAGATGTTGGCCATGTATGTACCATACATGTCCTTCCAGTACTGCACACTTCATGTAGTTGTGCCTCATAATGATGTATGTTGGGATCTTGAGTGTGTTCAATGCCGCATATGTGGGGTGACTGACAATCTTGCTTACTTCTCCTCTGCACTGCAGGGCTCCTGCTGTCCATCGACCATTCCCAGACCTGGCAACGATGGTGGAACGGGACAGCATCCGACGGTACCGCTTCACCAGGCAGCTGATTGAGGATTTGGCAGTGCAGTTGTCCCCACATTTGCAGCCTGGCCGGCCGTATCCTACAGCGCTGACCCCCAAGGTGAAGGTGATGGCAGCCCTACACTTCTTTGCCACTGGTACCTTCCAACATACTGTGGCGACTGCTGGTGGGATGTCACAGACCATGTTCAGCCGTGTGCTCCGCGATGTTTTGGCGGCAATGTTGCTCTTCCTGAACCGGTACATCTATTTCCCTAGACTGCGACGACTCACTGACGTGAAGAGTGACTTTTATGCCCTGGGGAGGATGCCGCATGTCATTGGCTCCATTGATGGGACACATGTGGCTTTGGTACCACCACAGGCCCAGGATCAGGCCTACAGGAACCGCAAGCACTACCACTCGGTCAATGCACTGGTGGTGTGTCTTGCAGACATGACCATCACACACGTGTGTGCCCGTTTCCCTGGTTCAGCACACGATGCCTTTGTGATGAGGAGTAGTCGCATCCCCAGGATGATGGCACAGATGCAGAACCAGCGTGCCTGGCTTGTCGGTGTGTACTGACTTTGTGCCATTGTGTGTGATCTGATCTGTAGTATTCCGCCCACTTTTCCAAGTCAGCTAATGTGCACTTGTCTGTCCGTAGGTGACTCGGGATACCCCAACATGCTGTGGTTGCTGACACACCTCAGGAACCCTGTGACACCAGCCCAGATGCGCTACAATGAGGCACATGGTCAGACCAGGAGAGTGATTGAGCGGACCTTTGGTCTCCTGAAGAGCCGCTTCCGCTGCCTGGACAAGACCGGAGGGTCCCTCCCATATGCCCCTGCGAAAGTGTGCAAGATTATCATCGTCTGCTGCATGCTCCACAACCTGGCAGTGCGGAAGGAGTTGCCTCTCATCCAGGATGACAATGACCAACATCCGCCACCTGTGGAGGATCCTGGCCTGGACCACGATGCCAGTGACGATGATGATGATGATGGTGATGGTGATGTCCGCACACAGCTCATCACCAACTTCTTTAGCTGAATGTGAGTATCCTGAGGTGTCATGTCAATGATGTGAGTTGGCATGATGTGTGGGTGGTGCTCTGGTGCTGTTGGAGTGTGTCCATGGGCTACTTGACTGGATGTGTGTTGCGATGTGTGGTGACAGGTGGGCTGTACTCCCCAACAGTGTTGACATGCTAACTTGGTTCTGGGTGGGTATCTTGTAACATGTATTGTGCATGAGTTTTGCTGTTCTGTCCTGTACTCCATTGCTTTTGACTGTGTGTCATTTCTGTCCTTCACAGGGTACTTTCAGATTCGTTTGGTCAACTGTGTCCACCGACGACGTGATTGCACATCCAGGCTGGTAGCTGTTGTGTCCCTACAGGTGATGTGCGCCACACCCATGGACTTCCTTCCGTCTACAGTTGTTGACTGTGTGCCCGCTGCCAGGTGGGATTACCTTGCATCTGTAGTGGTTACGGCATGTTGCAACTGTGTAATAAACCTGTGCTCCACTTTGTGATGTGCGTTGTCTGTGGTCACACATTTGACTGCCATTTGCTTACTGCACCTGTGGGCTACTTGACTACAACTGGGAATGGGTGTGGTGTCTGTGCATTGCACCGTCTTCCCTGGCAACATCAGTGTAGGCAATGAGTCAGATGGCCTAGGTGTGTATGTGTTGTGTAGCCCTGGTGGTGTGTCTCCCTCATGTGTGTCACGTTGCCTGTACTCACATGCCTGTGTTGTCCTTGCTGTTGCAGTTCGCATACACAGTGTAATTTTGCAGTTCATCATCCCCATAACAGCACCCACGTTGGAATCACGACAGAGGCAAGTATGGTGTATTAGTGTGTTTATTGTGATACATTTGTGTTAATAGTGCATGGGATGGGTAGTGCTGTACATAAATCTTGCAATCCCAAGTTCCTAGGTGAATTGAAAGTCCTGGTAGACAGGATCCCCAGTATCGGGGCCACAGTTGTCTGACACATTGGTCCAACTTGTACTCCCCATGCAATGTGTGGGAGTAGTGTTGCCGTCAACAGGGTGAACAGTCTGTGCACAAAGGCGAACATCCAGAACAGGTTCAGGCTTCCTGGGAGTTGCGCTTGGCCATCGGCCTCTCACTTTTCCCTCCTCGGACGACCCCTCTTCTTGGGGGGGCCCCTCAAGTACAGGCTGCTGCGGTGCAGGGGACTCTCCGCCAGAGTCCTCCTCCCTCCCTGTGGCAGTTGCAGTTTGTTCGGCACCAGATGTTGTTGGCACACAGGGAGGTGTGGACTGGTTGCTGTTCATCTGGCGGAGGCATTGTAAAATGTCCCTGTGCACCGCCGTCATCTCATTCAGTGCATCCCACTTGGACTCCACGCGGGACATGTGTGAGTCCACACGGGACATGTTTGACTCCACGCGGGACATGTGGGAGTCCAAGCGGGCATGATGGGCAGCCTGCTGCTGTTTCATGTCTCTGAGGAGCCCCACTACCTGGCTGAGCTCTCCGGTGCTGGACTGGTATGCATCAGCTATGCGTACCAGTTGTGGGTCATCATGCACACCAGCAACGTCTGCAAGCAGCGACCTCTGTCTCCCACCCCTCCCACCACCCCTGCTGACATGTGCAGTGTGTGCAGTGGCACGCACAGATAACCCTGGTCCACCTTGGGGGTTAGTGGTGGTGGTGGTGTCCATGGCCCCAGGTTGGTCCAGGGTCCCTGTGCTGATGTTGCTCCTTGTTCTGTCCATGTCGGCAGGGATGGTATTCGTGGTGACAGTCGTTGGAGGGGTGGGTGCAGGGGGTGCAGCTGGTGGTCCTGCTGAGGCTGCAGCTGGTGGTCCTGCTGGTGCTGCATGTTGACTTGCACCGGATGTGCCAGGTTGTTCTTCATCGTCCGAGGAGGACAGAGGCTGTACGACGCCAGTGAGCTCGGCATCCTCTTGAGCCTGGGACTGGGACTCCTCAGCATCTGCTGCTGTGTCCCCATCATCACCTGTTTTTGGGAGACACAAACAATGTGTGTTACGTTTCTGCAGGCATCAATGGTTGATACACATGACAGTTGTGACTGTGCCTCTGGGTGCGGGCCTGTACATTGCATTGTCCTAAGTCGTCACAGTCAGGGGTTGATATTGGTGTGGCACATTGTCCTGCATTATTTGGGCATGTCTATGTATTTTCTGGGGTGTGAACATGGTCTGCATTGGTTGTGTTTGGTTGACAGCCGGCCCTCCTTCCCACCCACCCAGCCAGTCAGTTATCCCACCATGGAACGTGCTTGCATTGCAGGGAGTGTAAGTTGTCTCTCAGGATGTCAGTCAGTGGTGTCCTGCTGTTTGTTGGTGCACAGTTGCCAGCAGGGCCTTGTGCTCCCCACAGCAGTAGCCAGAGTCAGCCATCTTGTGAGTCCTTCTCCACTTCCTGTGATGTGAGCATGGTTCAGGGTGGTGTTGATGGGACAGTTGTGGGGGTGACCAATATCAGTGACTACGACTCCCATCATGCCATTGCCTCCACCCCACTTCCCAGCATTCCCATACTTACTTGCTTTTGTGTGGAGTTCAGTGTGTGTGGGTGTGAGAGCAATAGCAAGATGGCTGACAGTGGTGTCCTGCTGTTGGTTGGTGTGCAGTACCCAGCATGCCCTTGTGCTCCCCACGACACAGCAACAGTGTCAGACATCTTTGATGGGCCTTTCCACTCTCTGTGCGATGTGCATGCGTGAGTGTGAGCTTGCTGGGCCATGTGGTGGGGGATGTAGAGCTGTGACTACGACTCCCATCATGCTATTGCCTCCTCCCCCTTCCCAGCATGCCCATGCTTCCTTCCTTTTGACTCTGCTTCCCTGTGGGGTGGGGTGGCTGTGCTGACAGGATGGCTGGGAGTGTTGTCCTGGCAGTTGTTTGGCTGGAAGTCCCAAGAGTGTCCCTGTGCTTCACACAACATAACCCAGGGTGGTGGTTCTTTGTGGGATCTTGTGTTAGGATGGGGGCATTGCATTCTACCAGGTGGGTTCTGTGGAGTTTGTGTTGGGGGGTGTGTGAGGGGAGGTGCTTGTGACTATGGTCAGTGCTGCAAGTCCCCCTTCCCACCCAGCTAGCCAGATATCCCACCATGGAACGTGCTTGCATTGCAGGGAGTGTAAGTTGTCTCTCAGGATGTCAGTCAGTGGTGTCCTGCTGTTTGTTGGTGCACAGTTGCCAGCAGGGCCTTGTGCTCCCCACAGCAGTAGCCAGTGTCAGCCATCTTGTGAGTCCTTCTCCACTTCCTGTGATGTGAGCATGGTTCAGGGTGGTGTTGATGGGACAGTTGTGGGGGTGACCAATATCAGTGACTACGACTCCCATCATGCTATTGCCTCCACCCCCTTCCCAGCATGCCCATGCTTCCTTCCTTTTGACTCTGCTTCCCTGTGGGGTGGGCTGGCTGTGCTGACAGGATGGCTGGGAGTGTTGTCCTGGCAGTTGTTTGGCTGGAAGTCCCAAGAGTGTCCCTGTGCTTCACACAACATAACCCAGGGTGGTGGTTCTTTGTGGGATCTTGTGTTAGGATGGGGGGCATTGCATTCTACCAGGTGGGTTCTGTGGAGTTTGTGTTGGGGGGGTGTGAGGGGAGGTGCTTGTGACTATGGTCAGTGCTGCAAGTCCCCCTTCCCACCCAGCTAGCCAGATATCCCACCATGGAACGTGCTTGCATTGCAGGGAGTGTAAGTTGTCTCTCAGGATGTCAGTCAGTGGTGTCCTGCTGTTTGTTGGTGCACAGTTGCCAGCAGGGCCTTGTGCTCCCCACAGCAGTAGCCAGTGTCAGCCATCTTGTGAGTCCTTCTCCACTTCCTGTGATGTGAGCATGGTTCAGGGTGGTGTTGATGGGACAGTTGTGGGGGTGACCAATATCAGTGACTACGACTCCCATCATGCTATTGCCTCCACCCCCTTCCCAGCATGCCCATGCTTCCTTCCTTTTGACTCTGCTTCCCTGTGGGGTGGGGTGGCTGTGCTGACAGGATGGCTGGGAGTGTTGTCCTGGCAGTTGTTTGGCTGGAAGTCCCAAGAGTGTCCCTGTGCTTCACACAACATAACCCAGGGTGGTGGTTCTTTGTGGGATCTTGTGTTAGGATGGGGGGCATTGCATTCTACCAGGTGGGTTCTGTGGAGTTTGTGTTGGGGGGGTGTGAGGGGAGGTGCTTGTGACTATGGTCAGTGCTGCAAGTCCCCCTTCCCACCCAGCTAGCCAGATATCCCACCATGGAACGTGCTTGCATTGCAGGGAGTGTAAGTTGTCTCTCAGGATGTCAGTCAGTGGTGTCCTGCTGTTTGTTGGTGCACAGTTGCCAGCAGGGCCTTGTGCTCCCCACAGCAGTAGCCAGTGTCAGCCATCTTGTGAGTCCTTCTCCACTCCCTGTGATGTGAGCATGGTTCATGGTGGTGTTGATGGGACAGTTGTGGGGGGCAATATGTGTGACTGCGACTCCCATGATGCTATTGGCTACACTGACTTGGCCAGCATACACAGAATTCCTTCCTTTGAGTGGCCTTCACTGTGTGTTGGTGTTGTTGTGGTGGCTACATGTGTGGATGTGTTTGTTAGTTCTATTTGTGCCACTGCCTAGCTGTAGTTGTAGTTGTGTTTGTACATGTGTTGGCACAGTTGGATGTGACTTTTTGGATGGCATGTGTTGTGTTTATCTGACTGACATACACATTTTGGGATGATTCTGTTCTGGTTGCTGTGTAATTGCTATGAGTGCATGGTTTGACTCTCCCCTTGACAGTGATGTGTGTGTTTTGTGGCAGTATATTGTGTACATTTGTTGTGTACTCACCAGGCTCTGGGATGTCCTCTAGTCCATATACGCTCACTGGCGGAAGGATGGCCCGCACCTTCTCCTCCCAGGGCCTGAGGTATATTGGCTTGGCAGGAGGGCCACTGCCGGTGTATTGGCTGTTGATGTAGTCTTTCTTCAGCATGTCCCGTACCCTCCTGCGCACGTCATACCACCTGTTCTGGATGTCGGTCTTTGTGCGCCGACATGGTGATTGTGCGTTCACCCTGTTGATGATCCTCTCCCACATCTTGGTTTTCTGCGACATGGGGGTCTGTTGGACCAGTGTGCCAAACAGCTGTGGCTCCACCCTGAGGATCTCGTCTACCATGACTTCCAATTCACTATCTAGGAACTTGGGATTCTTCTTGGGGGGCATGGTGATGGGTGGTGATGGTGGGTGATGTGTGTGTTGGTGTGCAGGTGAGGGTGTGTGAGTGTGTGTTTTGCTGGGTGTATGTGAGGTAGGTATTTGTTGGTGTGCTGATGGTGTGTGGCTTGTGTGAGGGATGAGCTGTGGGTGTGTGGTTGCTTTCTCTTGGGTGCTGGCAGTGGAATGGCATTTGCAAAGGCTCATGGTTGTGATTTGTGTCCTTTATATAGGTGGAGTTGTGGGTGTGTCTTTGTTCTCTGTCCCCACCCCCCAGTATTTATTGGCTTGGTAATTGCTTGTTTGGCCTTTTTTTGGGTGATTTTTCCGTTGTGCTGTTTGTGCATGTTGGAAACGTTCTTGTGACCGAGTCGGACCCTGCATTAGTCTCGTACGGTGTTCTCCGTTTCGTTCACGCTATGTTTGTGCAGTTTTGTATGCTGCGTACGCGTCGGTCGCGGTGTTTTGTGTTGCTTCGGCTCAGTTTTGTATGCGTGTCGGTCGTACGGCTTGGCCTCCGTTCGACTCGCTCGTGGTTTCGCGCCTTGCATCGTACTTTGCGGTTTGGAGTTCGCGTGTACGTTTCGGTCGGATTTGTTCCGGGTGCGTGTCGGTCGGTTGGATTCGCGTGTTTTTCCGGCCGGATTGCTGTTTTCCGTGCGGCTCGGTCGGTCGACTTGGTTTAGGTACGTGTCGGTCGGATTTTCGCGCCTTGCATCGTACTTGGCGTGTCGTGCGCCACGGGTACGTGTCGGTCGGTATTATTTCCGGATCCGAGTCGGTCGGTGCTTTTTCCGGCCCGAATCGGAATCGACCCCATAGTCTCACAGCTGCAAGAGGACACGGATCCCCTTTGGATGAAATGGGAATGGAGCTAGATGCCCCACACCTGGAGAGTGACCCATCCAGTGATGAGAGCGACACAGCAAATGTGATGCAAATGTCACCATACATGGCAGAGGGATGGGTTCTGCTGACAAAGCCCACAGACCAGGGACATCCCATTCAACTCCTACCTGCAAGGGGTGGTGGGATATGCTCGTGGTTACACGTCCAGAGGGATTATTGATGGGACATCTTGCTTCATGTTAACCGCTTCGCCGCGATCGGAATTCCGCCCAGGTGCTGGACATTCCGATCGCGGTGTGGTCGTGACGAGCTCAGCTCGTCATGCGCACAGCGCGACCGCGCAGCATGACAAGCTGAGCTCGTCATGAGCATCGAAGGGGTTAAATGGATATGTCACTGTGGTTACTGGTTGGGTACTCATGCATTTTCAACCTGTTGTGGCATGTATGTTGCATGCTTTGACACTGTAGTAAAAACTTCACATTTGGAGACGTTTCTTGTCTTCGACTTGTCTGCTTGTGTACAGGCACTTGAATGCCTCAGAGTGAGTAGGAGAGCAAGTGAGGCAGTATGGCAATGGTGTCCTGTGCGTAGGGGTGCTTCATTGTGCTCAGTCCCTGCATGCACAGGTTCTCAAATCCTGCGCATAGTCCAGTATGTGTACGAAATCTCGTGAACATTTGTCAAAGTCTGTGAGACAACAGCAAGGCACACAGACACAGTCATAGTCGACCATTGTTGAATCACACTCAACGGAAGTAGTTGACGATGAGCTGTTGACGCTGGTCAAGGCCTTCTTCCTCACCACTGTCATCGTCACTGGGCATGTGTGGGTTGGGAACGGGGGTGATGTTGCTGGTCCGCCAGATGTAGCAGTCATGTCCGACCCTGGATACTCTGCACAAACGTGTGAGATGATCTGCTCCGCCTGTCGTACCACTTGCACGTTGATGGAGTGGTAGTGTTTGGGGATCCTAGAGATGGGTCCACTTGCCTGTGGTGGTACGAGGCCAATGTGTGTACCATCAATGGCTCCCATCGACATTTGGTATGCCTCCCAGGCAGGGCCGGCTCCAGGAATCTTTATTTGTGTGGTCCAACGAGGCATTCGGGTGGGCCACTGTGTGCCCGATTTGTCACTTATGTCTCTCGCCAGGCCTGCTTCAGGGCCCTCCTTTATCTCTCCTCAGTTTTACAAGGGCCAGGTAGATGCATTATTTCCTTCCATATTCTTTTTCTAGATGTTATCACTGTCATGAGGTGTGTTTATGTCGCCATCACGCAGCATGAGTTAGGTAGGAAGGGGTTAAACGCACCTACACATAGGGCTTTCTTCCCCTGTATGCATGAGGCCATGTCTGTTGGGAGTAAGGCGCCACCATCAGGTAGATGGTGGCGCCCAGTACACTACATGTCCCAGAATCCCTTGGGACGCATTGCTGAAAAGTGGATAAGGCGCCACCGGCGTATCCGCCTCTATAAAGCCCCTCCCCTTCCTGGGGTCAGGGCTTGACAATCTTGCCTTATTTCCTGGAGTTCGTTGGTCGTGTGTCTCCTCTTCGCGCTCCGCCTCTATGAAGCAGGCTCACCGCCGTCGGATCCTCTCAACGCCGGGAAGGACGGAATTACCCTGAAACCCCTGAGGCCTTCCCGAGTCTGTCTCCAATTACCCAGGTATCGTGCCCATAAGCCGGGAGGGAAGCGCAGGAGCGCTCTCCCCGCTTACGCGACATTTCAGTTCAACCCGACTCCACTGTGTTTGTTTAAACAGCGGGAGTGCGGGGCGGTTCTTACCGCGTCTTTGTAGATCCTGGGCCCCACTCCGTTGTGCAGCAACAGCGGGACAGAGGGGGGCCTTTTTGGTTTTCTCGCTAGAGATTGGACACTGAGCCAGCAAAGCAGAACAATGTTTTTGCCATAACCTGAGCAGCGCTTTCATGGTTTCTTCAAGTGTTGCTGCCACTGGATCCACAGTTGTTGCTGTTTTTGACTGTGCTTAATTATTCAAAGGTGACATTAGTGTGTTTTGCTACTTGTCTTTTGGTGACTCCACAACCACACAAGTATTCTGCTGTTCACTGCCTCAGGTGCAATGAGGTTTCACACGGATTTATCCTGTTATATTACGCTTCCAAGATAGTGCTGCACATGTATGTGTGAGTAAGCGATTCTGTTATGTGCTTTTGAATTGTGGTACACATGCTACTCCCCTTATTGCCTCTCACATATCTCTCTCTTCTTTTGCGTGCAGTACATACCATTGGGGTGGCTTCTGGAACTCGACCAAAGCTGGGAGGCCAGACTTAAACAGAGAAGACACCATCCCTGCAGCAGTATTTGTTATTTTATCCACTTCCCTTTTCCCCGGAGTGGCTCCTAACATAGTAGTGTCTTCTTACTCTGTGGGAGGATGCGCTCTGCGGAGTAGGGGGGCTCCTCTGCAAACCTTCGTCCCCGCTGGCAGAACTAAGAGGTTAGTGGCATTACTTGTTTTGTGCTACTGACACATCACGACAGATTGTCAAGCCCAAGACTGTTGCCCAGCCTGGACGATGGATACGAACGCGGTATTGACCTCACTCTTGGAGAGCCTTTTGTCTCTTCAACAGGAGGTACAAACCTCCCGATCTGAAAACCAAGAACTAAGAAAGGAGATGGGCACGTTACGCATGGAAGTAGCAGGTCTATCTAGAAAAGGCAAACCCGATAGCGCAGGGACAGGAGCTTACATAAGGGACTGGACCCTTCCCCCTCCTGTACATACCTCGCCTACTCCTTCTTCGGGCAAGACACAGGGAATGGGGTTCCTTGCTGCGGCACCAACACCCCCTCATCCTTCTGAAGCTATACCCACCGTCCATGTGATACAAAACACAGGGATTCCATTGGCACCTCCTGAAAGGTTTTTTGGGGACCCAAAGAAGTTTGAGATATTCCTGAACCAATGCAGGCTACACTTCCTGTGTAAGCCTGCGGTTTTCCAAGAGGAATCGGCCAAAACAGCCTTCGTGATGTCCTACATGGGAGGCAACGCGGCTAGTTGGACTATACCGTTGATGGAGCGAAACGACCCCGTCCTGCACAACTTCTTGAACTTCTGTCTGGAGATGAGAAAGTTGTTTGACCGAAAATCCCATATGATGTCTCTGGATCGTGAACTAATAACCCTCAGACAAGGATCTCAGGACTTACTGACTTACATAACCACGTTTAACCGTCTCGTGGTGGAAACCGACTGGCCCCAAGAGAAACGCACCACTCTGTTTTACCAGGGACTACGCGGAGAACTAAAGGACGTCCTGTCGCAAGTGGTGCAGCTGCCTGGGGCATGCGAAGAAATGATCGACCTCACCGTACAACTGGACCACCGCCTACAGGAACGAAGAGGGGATAGAAGCCGGGGGGAGAATCGTTGGATGTTTCCCAGGCCCAAGCCGGTAACCGACGAACATACAAAGACAACCGAAGGTACCGAACCCATGCAGATTGGAGGCATCCGAGGCCCCCCTAACAACAGAAGAAAGAGAAAAGAGACGGAAGCAGAAACTATGTTTGTATTGCGGGAAGAGCGGACATTTCATCAGGGAGTGCCGCGCTTGGGCTAAACTTCCGGAAAGACCAAACACCCAACGATTGCAAGCAGCTTTACTTCAGCCATTGGAGAGAACGGAAGTGACGGAAAACTGAAGAGCCTGAGTCAGGACGAGATCACTGGTTCGGGTAATCGACAGGAAATGATCTCTTCAGTAATAGCCAACACCATTCAGTCCTCGGTGGCACATCTGAACGTGTACATCACTCTCTGGATTACCGAGGAAACACCCCTAAGGATGCCTGCCCTGCTGGACTCATGAGCGACTGGGAATTTCATAGACCAAAGATACGCTCAGACCATTGGGGTTCCGTGTGAGAAAAAGGAGTCCCCTGAAACCGTGAAAGCAGTAGATGGAACGGCATTGACTTCAGGACCAGTGAGATACCATACCGTTCCCGTAACGATGCAGTTCGGTGAAAACCACTTCGGGGTCATTCAGTTTGATCTTATAGATGCCCCACATTTCCGCCTTATCCTAGGTATGCCATGGCTCACTCTGCATGACCCTGTCGTTCGATGGGCAGCCCGCACCGTTTCCTTGACTTCCAGTTTCTGTAGGGAACATTGTACCAAGCAAACAGTGCGCCAGGAAAGTATCAACGAGACACAAGCTGGCCTTTTGGCAATCGGATGTGAGGGATCCCATTATTGCTGTTCCACCACGTTACCTGAAGTCTACGAGGAATACAAACCAGTATTTGATAAAAAGAAGGCCACCCAGTTACCACCTCACCAGACATACGACTGTCATATTGATTTGATACCAGGAGCCGATATTCCATGTAGTAGGGTCTATGCCCTCACCGAACCAGAGACGCAAAATCTGAAGAACTATCTAGAGGAAAATCTTGCATCTGGCTTCATCAGGCATGCCTCGTCACCAGCCTCGTCCCCTCTCTTCTTCATCCCCAAAAAGGATTGTGACGATCTTAGGACCTGTATAGATTACAGAGCGATCAACAGGGTCACCATAAAAAACCGATACCCACTGCCGCTTATACCTGTATTCCTGGACCAGCTTAAAGGTGCTCGACTCTTCACGAAACTGGATCTACGGGGAGCTTACCATTTGGTACGAGTTAAAACTGGCGACGAGTGGAATCCGGCCTTCCGAACCAAATTTGGATTATATGAGTATCAAGTGATGCCCTTTGGGCTCTGTAACGCCCCTGCTGCCTTTCAGTATTTTATGGACGAGGTACTCCGTGGCTTTTTGGACACGTTTTGTATAGTCTATATCGATGATATACTTATTTATTCATCAACCCCTCAGGAACACGTACTCCATGTAAAGGCAGTATTGGACAGACTCCAACAGCATTCGCTGTACGCTAAACTAGAGAAATGCATTTTCCATGTTGAAGAAGTCACCTTCTTAGGCTACGTTATCAATGAACAAGGATTCCAGATGGATATGAGCAAGGTAGAAGCGATTATGCAGTGGAAGGCTCCCCATCACGTCAAATCAGTACAGAGCTTCCTGGGGTTTGCTAACTTCTACCTTCGTTTTATAAAGGACTTCTCCAAAATCATACACCCTATATCCAGCTTGTTGAGGAAAAACACTCCCTATGTATGGAGCAAAGAAGCAGACCAATCCTTCCGAACATTGAAAGAACGATTCACCCAGGCTCCCATCTTGTGGCATCCCGACTCACGATTACCCTTCATTGTCGAAACGGACGCCTCTCAGTTTCCTGTAGGGGGAGTGTTATCACAACGGCATCCACATACAGGACAACTACACCCCATGGCTTACTTCTCAAAGAAGCTCACTCCATGTGAAGTGAACTATTCCATCACCGACAAAGAATTGTTAGCCATAAAAAGGGCTTGTGAGGAGTGGAGGCATTATCTTCTAGGAGCACATCACACCGTTGAAATATATACAGACCACTGCAATCTGTTGTTTCTGAAAACTGCCAGTGCCCTAACACCACGTCAACTGCGTTGATCCCTCTTTTCCTCTGACTTTGATTTCATAATCAAGTACCGACCAGGTCCCCAGAACGGCAAGGCAGATGCCCTCTCCCGTAGAGAAGAACCCGGAGAATGTATACAGAGCGTTCCTCCTGAGCCACCCTCGATTCTCCCCGAAACAGCCTTCCAGTGCAGAACCCTCACGTTGATAACATCACAGGACTTTCTAGAGGATGTAAAGGTGTCCTTAGCCAATGTGGAGGCTCTGGCCTGGAAACAAGAAGACCCTGAACACCGGACAGAAAATGGGAACTTGTTATACCACTACCATGCTTTATACATACCTGATACCGTCTTGCAGTTGCAAGTACTGGCTTGGGCTCATGATTCGACGTTAGGGGGACATATGGGGGAATACAAGACCATTTCCAGTATCAAGCGTTCTTTCTGGTGGCCTACATTGTGGAAAGACACCAGGGAGTACCTGAAGAATTGCGCCGTATGTGCGCAAGGGAAATCCAGTGACTCAAAGCCTGCAGGGTTGCTGCGCCCGTTACCCGTTCCTCCTCGACCTTGGCGCACTGTGTCAATGGATTTTATTGTGGAAATGCCCCCCAGCGAAGGATATACCACCATCCTGGTAGTGGTAGACCACCTGACTAAAATGGGACACTTTATACCCTTAAAGCGTCTGCCTACCTCTTCTGAACTAGCTGTGGTCTTCCTCCAGCATGTGGTGAGGGCTCACGGAATACCCAGCGTTCTCATCACAGACCGTGGAACTCAGTTCACCTCTCGCTTTTGGAGGGCTTTATGCAACACCATGGGAGTGGATGCCAGGTTATCCACCAGTTACCATCCGCAGACGGATGGAAAAACAGAGCATCTTAACCAGACGTTAGAACAATACCTACGCTGCTTTACCCTACAAAATGCCACGGAGTGGTACACGCTGATCTGGACGGCGGAGTTTGCCTACAACAATGCGGAACATTCTACGTTGGGCTGTTCCCTTTTCTTTTGTCTAAACGGATATCATCCAAACATGATTCCTTTTGAATGGCCGATAGTCTCCAGACATCCTTCCATACACGAACACCATGCCCATCTCCGAGCAGTGTTAATCGATGCTAAGCAGCAGTTGGCCACAGCACAGACAGCGCAGAAACATTTCGCTGATAGAAAGAGGGCCCCAGAACCCACGTATCAAGTGGGTGATAAGGTGTGGCTGGCCACTAAGAATCTGCATCTCAAGGGGGTGGATAAACTAAAACCTAAGTACGTAGGCCCCTTTAACATCGAGGAAGTGATAAATCCTGTTGCCATGAAATTGTCTTTGCCCCGGTCATGGCACATACACCCAGTCTTTCATGTGTCCCTGCTCTGTCCCTGTCCTGTGAGCACGAGAGTACAGGCGAGACCCCTTCCCTTGGAGGTAGACGGCCAAGATGAGTATGAAGTGAGGGAGCTCTTGGACTCTCGGTTGGTGAGGAGACGAGTGCAGTATCTGGTGGATTGGAAGGGGTTTGGGGTGGAGGATAGAACCTGGGAACCCATACACAACCTCCACTGCCCTTTGCTGTTGGAACGTTTTCACGCCTCACATCCTGGTAAACCTGGGCGACCGCCGGGTCGGCGATCCTCGAGAGGGGGTTCTGTCGCGATCACGCAGCGTGAGTTAGGTAGGAAGGGGTTAAACGCACCTACACATAGGGCTTTCTTCCCCTGTATGCATGAGGCCATGTCTGTTGGGAGTAAGGCACCACCATCAGGCAGATGGTGGCGCCCAGTACACTACATGTCCCAGAATCCCTTGGGACGCACTGCTGAAAAGTGGATAAGGCGCCACCGGTGTATTCGCCTCTATAAAGCCCCTCCCCTTCCTGGGGTCGGGGCTTGACAATCTTGCCTTATTTTCTGGAGTTCGTTGGTCGTGTGTCTCCTCTTTGCGCTCCGCCTCTATGAAGCAGGCTCACCGCCCTCGGATCCTCTCAACGCCAGGAAGGACGGAATTACCCTGAAACCCCTGAGGCCTTCCCGAGTCTGTCTCCAATTACCCAGGTATCGTGCCCATAAGCTGGGAGGGAAGCGCAGGAGCGCTCTCCCTGCTTACGCAACATTTCAGTTCAACCCGACTCCGCTGTGTTTGTTTAAACAGCGGGAGTGCGGGGCGGTTCTTACCGCGTCTTTGTAGATCCTGGGCCCGACTCCGTTGTGCAGCAACAGCGGGACTGAGGGGGGCCTTTTTGGTTTTCTCGCTAGAGATTGGACACTGAGCCAGCAAAGCAGAACAATGTTTTTGCCATAACCTGAGCAGCGCTTTCATGGTTTCTTCAAGTGTTGCTGCCACTGGATCCACAGTTGTTGCTGTTTTTGACTGTGCTTAATTATTTAAAGGTGACATTAGTGTGTTTTGCTACTTGTCTTTTGGTGACTCCACAACCACACAAGTATTCTGCTGTTCACTGCCTCAGGTGCAATGAGGTTTCACACGGATTTATCCTGTTATATTACGCTTCCAAGATAGTGCTGCACATGTATGTGTGAGTAAGCAATTCTGTTATGTGCTTTTGAATTGTGGTACACATGCTACTCCCCTTATTGCCTCTCACATATCTCTCTCTTCTTTTGCGTGCAGTACATACCATTGGGGTGGCTTCTGGAACTCGACCAAAGCTGGGAGGCCAGACTTAAACAGAGAAGACACCATCCCTGCAGCAGTATTTGTTATTTTATCCACTTCCCTTTTCCCCGGAGTGGTTCCTAACATAGTAGTGTCTTCTTACTCTGTGGGAGGATGAGCTATAGGGAGAAGGGGGGCTCCTCTGCAAACCTTCGTCCCCGCTGGCAGAACTAAGAGGTTAGTGGCATTACTTGCTTTGCGCTACTGACACATCACGACAGTTTATCCATGAAGGGTCCTCATGATGGGAGGAGGAGGTTACCTGAGGTGGAAGTATCAGGCAAGTGACACTTCTCATGCTCTCACTCATGCCCTCCTCCTCGGCTTCCCTCTCTGCCACCCTCGCCCGGCGCCCCTCATCTCTCCATAGCCACTCGCTCATGTGCAATTCATTTGTTGTTTGGGGCTACTGATATCAGTGTAGGGTGTGACAGTACTTTACGTCACGCACACATTGTACAGAGACAATCAGTCATGCAAGTATGTAAGTACATCAGTCTACAGGGAATGTCACGAAAGCCAATGTGGTTTACAAGGTGTGGTAATCACATGTCATCCATACTGGTGGG
Organism: Calotriton arnoldi; assembly: GCA_963921515.1. Lineage (NCBI taxonomy): Eukaryota > Metazoa > Chordata > Amphibia > Caudata > Salamandridae > Calotriton > Calotriton arnoldi. The sequence goes on from CAWUFW010004435.1 coordinate 816,051, forward strand.
CAGGATTTTTGAGGACGTTTGGTCTGGAGTAGCACTGACTCAGGACGTGTGTGGGAACATTTATAGGCAATGGCAGCTAGGCACACTGCACGCCACACCAGTACGTGTGTTGGGAGTGTTAGGGATTACAAGTATGTCTGATTTGCAGACAATGGACACCTCAGATTGTCTGCCTACGTCACTGGCCCTTCACAGGACGACCCCTGGCCAAGTGACGCCAGTCATATGTCAAGGGATATACAAGCGATGTTCACAGGTTGGATGTTTCATTAAACAACATTGGTACAGTGCGAGGGACCTTTGTCCTTTTTGACTCCTTCACTCATTTCAGTCCATGCTGACCACGAGGCATGACAATGTATGTGATTTCACTCTCCTTTCTTGGGCATACCATGTGTGTGAAGACTTGAGTCAAAGGTCGCACTCTCTCATCCCTTCACAGTGTAGTGAGCAGCTGGACACTGTTCAAGTTGTTCTGATGTACCAGCCACTCCCACCCAGTGGACCTGTGACCCTGCCAACAAATGGTGCCGGACGCACGTGCCCTGGGACAGTTCTCCCATACAAGTACAGTGTCTGTGTGGTTACTTTATATGCATGGGGGCCTCATGCCCCACAGCATTACACATGGGGTGCACCAATCACTTTAGGCGAATGAGCTGTGATGTGTGATGTAATTCTCAGTGTGCCAATGCACATGCAGGATGTGTTTGCATGCGCGTTAGCTGACATCTGCAGCGATGACACGCATTGGCTCCAATTGGATATTGCAGGGTTGCGGTCGCAGCTTCCGGGCCACCGCAGTGTGGCACGCACTATGCGGATGAGCCATCAGCCAATGGGGGCCTTCGGCGTACATATTTTGATATTGTGGTGTGCGCGCTCTGCTACTGCGGGGCTCGTCATTGGCCCCAATTGCCTTTGGGGCACCGAGGGTCACTCATGGGGATTGGGTGGGCCTCGCACTTTGCATTTGGCAGGTTGCCACATTCCGCGTGGTGCCGCCATGCTTGCTGGGTGTTGTAGTTGTTCAGTGGTTGCATGCGTGGAGATGTTTGGTACGTACCTCTTCTGTTGAGCGCGGTGGCGTCTTATCTGCTGGAGGTGCAGCAGGTAAGGCAGCGGGGAGGCCTGTGGCGCTGGATCCATGGCGGCTCCGGTGGTTTGGATGGCTTCTGTATCAGCTCTTCCTCTCCGTTGTTGTATTTCCGCCATCCGCAATGTAGTGGTTTTTACGCGGCGGTGGGAAGGGCTGTTCGCAACATCGTAATCTGGTTGGCGGGCGGAACGTGCTTCCGCACGCCGATCTTGCTCTGTTTGCTCCGTCCGCCACCCTTGCGTATGCACAAAACGTGCGGAGCCTGACAGACCGCGGCGGACGGTAACAGGCCTCTGTTGGACCATTGAGATTTGGTGGTCGCAATGACCGCACCTGGGGCGGTTGACATGTCGGTTTTCCGCCACCAGCACAGATGGCCTTCCGTCCGTCATCGTAATGATCCCCTTAATTTGATCTTTTTCTGTAATGTTGCTTTTCCCTCTGTTTTCAAAGTTAATTCTTGCTTTGTTGTTTTAAGGTGAACTTTTATTGAAGTGTAATCTGTGAAATATAAAATAGAAGGTTATAGTTTTAGTTTATTTGTTTGTTTTGCTTTTTTAGTCTATTTATTTTATTGAACTTTATTGAAATTTTTATTTCGATATAGTTTATATGTATTTTATCGATGTTTGTGTTCTCAATATTGTTTCTATCGATATTTTTGATGTGTTTCATTTTATTTTAATGTTATCAATATTTTTGTGTCCTATATTTTTGTCGTCGATATTTTTGTCATCGAGATTTATTTAAACAATATTTTTTTATCGATATTAGTGTTTTTTCTATTTTGTGTATTGTGTATCGATATTTTTGTTTACGATATTTTTAACTCGATAATTCTGTAGTTCGATAATTTTATCAGTGATCCCAAAAACACAATGGATCTAACCCAGATCTGTGACAGGGAGTGAATGTTTGATTTGTTCAGCATTCTGTCCATCATTCGTTTGTGCTGTAATATTTGCCCTAAATGGGATGTGTATGTCCAGACGTGGGGCCCATTCTTCCCATGCCACCGGATTCAAGCTAACCTGGCTGATTAGGAGTGATACATCAAAACTGGACCCAGGATACTTGTTTTCCGGTCCAGGGATGACCTGGCCTGGCAGTTTGAGTTGGACTGTCCCCATGGGGAATAGGGCAAGACTGATTTGCGTATGGCTGGGTCCAAGCTGGAATGGAGTGGGGAGCAAAAAAATTAATGGAATTAATGCACATCTGTGACTGGGGTGAATGTTTGATTTTTTCAGCATTACGTCCATCATGTGTTTGTGCTGTAAGTTTCACCCTAAGTGTGATGGGTATGCCCAGACGTGGGTCACATGCTCGCTGCCCCACCGAATTCAAGATAGCCTGCCTGATGAAAAACCCAGTCCAAGAGGCTTGTTTTCCGGTCCGGGGACTACCTGGTCTGGCAGTTCGGGCTGGACTGTTCCCATGAGGAGCAGGGTCAAGTCTGATTTGCATATGGCTGGGTCCATGCTGGAATGCTGTGGCAAGCAAACAAACAATGGATTGGAGCAAAATAATTAATGGAATTAATGCACATCTGTGACCGGGGGTGAATGTTGATTTGTTCAGCATACCGTCCATCATCTGTTCTTTTTGCTTTTGTTGCCCCAAGTGGGAAGGGCATGCCCAAAGGGGGGTCCCGTGCTCACTCTGCCACTGGATTCAAGCTAACCTGGCTGATGATGGGTGATACCCCGAAACCGGTCCCAGGATGCTTGTTTCCGGTCCAGGGAGGACCTGGCATAGCATTTCGAGATGGACTGTTCCCACGGGGAGCAGGGTCAAGACTGATTTGCATATGGCTGGGTCCAAACCAGGAAAGCGTGGTGAGCAAAAAAACTATGAATTAAACCTGGTTCAATGACTGGGGTTGAATGTTTGATTTTTCAGCATTCTGTCCATTATCTGTTCTTTTTGCTTTTGAAATTATAATATAAGCGGAAGCTGCCCTACATCTTTCTTAACACCCTTTTGAGCCTTGACCCGCATGGACACTTTTCATGTCCATGATTAGAGTCTGGAGTGAGTGCTGCCCATTTTCTCTTGGCTGAGAACATGCTTGAAGGACACTTCTGATTTCTGATGACCTACCCTGCTGCAGCTTTTGATCTTGCTTGGAGTCCCCAAGCCATGAGTACCATAACATTAGAAGTCACTGCATTGCAAGAGCCACTGCATTACAGGAACTAGATATTTACTGAGAAAAATAAATAATACTGAGGGGGCCTCCTTTACTTGCTAGCACACTAAACATTACAATTCAGTTGAACCATTTTTGCCAAACATTACCTGCCTAGGTACTGGGCATGTCTAAGTTTTGTTTGACAGTCTGCATTTGGGTGGGCAGAGGCGAGGTCCTTCACTGCACTGGTGAAATGGCAGGCCGCACTTCTGGGTCTAAATTTCTCCCTCAGTCTAATACACTGAGATCAGGCCCTTTATTCCTGTTGCTGAACATTTGATAAATTCGTAATTGACTTATAATGCATTTCTTTTTTGCACTGTACTTCTGTCACTGGTATTGATGAGCTGTATGGATCTACAATTAAAAATAGAAATAGATTGTGGTGATCAATAGGAGCATGACTATCAATCAGTAAAAGCTAGGGCTAGCAGTTACCACTCCTGACTATTTGTAATACAGGCACACTTGCCTTGATTAAGGCAGTGGCAGAAACAGAAAGCAACCAGGGCTCACAGAGCCCTAATTACTTTGTAGAGCTTTCACTCCTTATGTTTCAGGTAGCCTCTTTGCAAAAAATAGGAAGTTGTTGCAGAGTTAACTCTTAAACAAAAGGGTCAAACTTTTGATATCATGAAGGATGAAAGGGTGTGTGAAGTCAGCTACCCCAGACTTTTCAGTGAATTGATATCCATGGTCGCAGCTATGACTTAATAATTTGCAAATGATGTCCCTGTGAATGACTAGAAGAGCATGATAGGTCCTTAACCCACAATTGAAACTTTTAATTTAGGCTAGTGCTTTGGGCATCCTAAAACTATCATTTCTTTTGTGTGTGAATCCATGTTCACTTGTGAGTTGTCGGTGTTTGGAAAATTGGAAGTTTGATACATCTATAGACTGTTGGACTGTTTTTTAAAGATTGTCAAATACTTAGGCTCAAACGTGCTGAGTTGTTCATCTTGCATCTTGGGCCACAGAGCAATTAGTACAATGGAGAGAAAGATTATAGCATCAAGGATACTGTCACACTCAATTTTCTTCAATGACTAGTTCCTTCATGCTTATAAGTTATGATTCTATTTAGGGTAATAACGTGAGCCTAGAATGTCCTGGGTTTTTGTGTGTGTCTAATTTTAGCTGTGATAATTTTCTATGTGTAAATAAAGGACTCAACGCATCATTCAAAGTGTGATGTGTAGACACTGTGTAGCTGGAACAGCAGAGTGGCTCCTGCCACCACAGACAGGTGAGTCAGCTGCATCCAATTTTTCCCTCCAGTCTGGCTGAATTTTTTCTCCCTTGAGAAGAGGCCCTCCTTGCCAAAATATTCTTGCCATGGTAACATGGTAATATGATAGACAATTTGGCCTTTTCTCTTAAAGACCGACCCAGAGAGTTGAGGTCTCTCTCCAGAAAGACACAAAACCAAAGGCCTTCACATGTTGTGAAATGCTCTCTCAGCATATAAAAAATAATTTGTTGAAAATGCATATCTAAGACTAACATGCTTGACAGTGGGGTCCCAGATAGAAAGGACCACAATGAGAATGGGGGCTTGAGGGACTGACATAAATAAGGCAGCCTTATAAAAACATTTCCACTAGTGTTCAGTCTGCTTAGGATTTTGCACAACAGATGAGCTGAAAGCAGCTCCACAATCATGAAATCCATGGTTCTCCAACCTCTTAATGCACTGGGTGAACCCAGAGGATGGTGAATGGGAAATGCACCAATTTTTTTAAATTTCCCTGTTTCCCCCTCCACTCAATTGAGTCTTTATTACTTTTTCCAACGGAATAGCTCAGACTGGACATTACTTGTGTAATAAATTGTGTTACAGGGTTGGAAAGTACTAAACTATCTACCACCTGCTTAGTAAGTTTGAAAGCTCATCCTCATATCCTCAGAGAGTCAAATGCACATGCGTGTAACTTACTTATAAACGTTGAGTACATTAGTAACTTTGTTGCCTAATTTAAGCACATTAGCACATGTGATCCTGGAAAACCAGTGGTCAACCTCAGTAGTTTTGCTCAATCTGCAGCAAATATTGTGTTAAAATATACAACTATTGTAGACTAAATGGTTCATTTAAAGATTGCTGCATATAAGATGTCTGCCAAAAATTGGCAGAAGTCCCAGCTGCCAATTTCTCTGTTCCATGCCTCATTTAAAGACAGGGAACTGCTCAGTGCCCAAAAGAAGAAACATTACCTGGATCTACTGTTGAAAACCTTTAGTTAGTCGACCATTCACTGTCCACTAGCATTTAAAGGCTCTCTCTTTTAAATGCAGGATTTCAGATGGTTGTCTGACGAAGTATAGCCAACTAAAATATGGGCTACAAAAATATAGGCGAAAAAAATAACAATAACACAAAGATCAATTGTATATACCTTGTGTGTAAAGTCAAAAATATAGACAACCAATATATGGAAGACCACAATATTGGCAAAAAATGGGTGAGAATATTGCATTTTAACTATTGTGTACAATATTCGCTTTAAACATACAGTAACTTTAAAAATAGCATTACCTTTAGAAAATATAATTAAAATACAAAAATATATTAATAAAATTATAACTTACAAACATAAAATGGAAATATACACTTTAAAAAGGCAAAATATGAAATATAGTATATTAAAATATTTACATATAAATAAAATAAAAAATAATAATTATGTCAAGCGCTAGATGTTAATACATTTTAAAAGTATAAAAGAACAACAAAAATGTATATAAATTATAACAACTGTAAAAACATCAAATAAAAAAATTAACAGTAAAATTCACTGTTCCTACTTCAATCTGCGCAGAAGGGAATGTGTTCAGACTTACTATTCATAAACATAAGTAGGAAAAGTGTTACATCTTGGAGTGGTCAGATGTACTATTCCCACTCCAAATGTAAGGAAAATTAGAGAAAGAGTTAGATTTACTATTCACTCTTAAGAGTTAATACAAGTGGGGAAAGATTTGGATTTTGTTTGAGTAAAATTTACTATTTCCACTCCAACATAAGCAAAAGTAGGGAATATTTTGGGCTTTGGAGGGTTTAGCTTCACTGCCCCTCCTCCAAGCTAAGCAACAGTAGGGAAATGTTGGACTATGGAAGAGTCAGATTTACTATTCACACTCCTAAACGTTTTTAAATAAAACATTTAGCTACAGCCCAAACAATTAAATATAGAACACATAAAATGAAATGTAAACAACAAATATTATATCACAAATAAAAAAGTAAAGTTTTAAAAATATATGTGAAAGATCTTAAATTAAAATTCTCCCTGTTATTCTAAAATACAAACACAGACAAACAATTTAAACAACAAATAAAAAGATAATATTATGTGCATGGAAAATTATGATTACATTGTTGAATAAAACATTAAAATTAAAACAATTAACACAACTTAATAATTGAACTAATCAACCATTTTAACAAATAGTACTATAATGCTAATAATGTATAATACTAAATAAGCTAATACTTATCAAGCTAATTAATGAATTATATTTCATAGAACTATATTAAGTAATATTATAGTATATACAACTGTATTTAAAAAGATAAAAAATAACTAAAAAAATTGTATTCTTACCCTCTATATTCTGTCCCACAATATTTTTGACAACTCAATATTCTTGACACAATGGGGCATATTTACAAGGGCCTTGCGCCACCGGAACGTCACTTTTTCCAACGTTCCAGTGGCGCAATGCCCTGCTCCATATTCACAAATCAGCATTAAGCCATTTTGCGTGGCTTAACACTGCTTTGTAAATATCATCCTCTTTCACATAGGTATCTGCGTGAAAGGGTGTGCAATGGGTGTTGCTGTGGGTGTTCCACCACCACACCCATTGTTTTTTATGCTGCTCCAGATTTATAAGGATCTGTAAATCTGAGGCAGTGCCAAAATCTAACGCCACTGAACAGCAGCCGTTAGATTGGTGCAGTGAGTAGTAATACTTTTATTTTAACACATTCTGCAGCACACATAGAAAGAGAAAATCGCCTTTAAAGATTGTTTATGTGCAGGAAGGTGTTGCAGGGAATGATCTGCACTAGTGTGTTTGTGTTGGTGCTAGGCAGCTTTTTTTAGCGCCAGCACAAGAGAAAACACAGGGGTACACAATGGGGCATATTCTCAAGAACGTGTGATAACCACCGCAAGTTTAGCTTAACGCAACTCTGCACATCGCAGTCCGTCGCGGGAAAACAACGCCGTGTTAACGTGCTATTCCCAACACGGCGGCACCATGCGATAGACACACGAGAACACGATAAACGAATGCGTTAAAAGCAACGTGATGCCGCAAAAACGCGAAACCCCAACGCCAGTAGCGATACAAAAATCTGCAAAAAGCAGCCACAGGCCTGCAATTCCCACGCGTCATGCGGGAAAATGCACTATAAAAATAGAAAAAAAAACTAACGAAAGACAAACAACAGCGAAGCACAATGGAGGCACCCGGAGCAAGCACAGAGGACAACCAGAACCCCACAAGCCCCACGGAGGACCAGCCTGGGACCTCGGGGTCAGGGAAGGGCAAGGACAAGAAGAGTCGGAAGAAGCGGTCCAGTCCACAGGAAAACAGGATCCTGATAACGGAGGTGATAGAACACCATCAACTACTGTTCATCACCTCCACCGTGTCACTGGCAACTAAAAATGGAATATGGCAGACCATTGTGGACAAGGTGAATGCAGTCGGAGTGCTGAAGAGGACAATGGACGAGGTCAAGAGGCGCTGGAATGATGTGAAGCGCAAAACCAAGCTGAAACTCGCAAACAACCTGAAGGCAGCAATGCAGACTGGAGGTGGGAGTCCAGCGACACAGGAGGAGCTGGATGAGATGGAGGAAATGGTCTCCACAGTCATCAGTGGGGAGACGGTGGCAGGAGTGGGGGGACCGGACACTGCTCAACATGACCGGACACAACAGCAACAGGGTGAGTAATCACCAGGGACTGGGGGGACGGGGGAGAAGGGCACAATGGCACACATGCACAAGTAAGCACAGCACATCTGCGTACAAACCATGCCCCAGACCCCCAACTCCCACCAAGAGACCAATGCACACAGGTATGCAACATCTCAGCACCGCATAAGCAAAGAAGCCAGAGGCACACCGCATGTAAGGGATAAGGGGCAGCGAAACAGACCAGCAGGGGCGACTCCCCCAAAATGCGGCACACACACATTACATGCAGAGCACATCAGCATTGACAACGATGGGGTACAAACCGCAACACGTCCACAACAGAACAGAGGACACAACTGCTGCCGCATGTACGTAGAAACTGGCCAATCACATTTGGCACTGCATGGAAATGTGAGTTGACAATGTACAAGTACAAACACACATCCATGATGTAGTCAGAATGTCCACTGTCCCGCATCAAATAGGCAGCCCCCACCAAACAGTCACAATGTACACAGTCATGCAGACTGAATGTGAACCTGTACAATGCGTCAACATACATGTGAACATGATGTTAAACTGCATCTCCCCTCCACATTGCAGGGGGAAATTCAACACCTCCTGCAGTGCACTCCGAACCTCTCTTCTCTGATGACGAAGAGGACCACCACACCTTCGACTCCAACGCCCTCCAACAGCTCGTGGAGAGCCTACGCAGCCCACTTCCAGGAGCAGGGCAGCCCAGCTGCCATGAGGAGAACCCACCCCCTGCACAGTACACACAGCAGGCAGCACCCACCACCACGGCAACCTCCCAGGACCCCCATGATGAACACATGGCCTTCCAACGCCATGTGTTGGGGTGCCAGGAAAAGCTGGCTGAACAGGTGCAGGTGGGCTTCGACCGCATGGCAGCCAAACTAGACGCCATACGTGGGTGTCTAAGTCCCATCAGGGACCACTCACAGTCCCTAACGGACACCCACAGTCCGCTCCATGCTCTCCAACGAACCATGGCTGACATCGCTAGAGTCCTGACTCTGCGACAGGAACGACTGTCAAGTCAGAGTGCCTCCAGCGAGCTCGCTCGGGAGTTGGGACACATGCGGAGGATCATGGAGAACATGGATTGGACGCAGGCGGAAAGAGCGGCTGCCACGGCTGCACACCAGCGAGATCTAGCTGGGTCCCTCCATGCCATTAAGACCGTCCTCATGGCTTTGCTGCCACAAGGCCTTGCACTGATGCATGCTGCTGCTAGCACCCCATCCACATCTCCGACCCCTGATGTGTCAGTGCCACACAGTGCTGGAGACATAACACAACCACCCACATGTGAGGGACAGTCAACAGCAGCGGATGAAGATGCGGATGAATTTGCCTTTGTGGTCAGAAGGACGCAGTAGCATACATCTCCGCCATGTGGCCTGTTTCTGCTTGGTTCTGCCCTCTGCATCATCACCTTCCACTGTCCCCCGATGCACTGTGCGACACACACCTCGGACCCCGACATGGACTGCCACATTCTGTTTGCTCACCAATGACACAGCTATCAGACTGCGGACTGAACTCCTCCTCTCCTGATGTACGGTCACTCCCTGAAGGACTCTGGCTGGCCCTACACGGGCCGACAATGTGAAGTGGTGTTGGCATGGCCCTGTACTGCTCCAGCTGCAACACTTCCTTGAATGTGCAATAAACATTCATATTCACACAGATGTGTCATGTCTATGATCTTTCAAGTGTGGAAGTATGGATGAATGTAGGGTCAGTGATTCCCCCTTACGTCCATGTCACCCATGTTGTGGTACTTTTGTCACTGGGTGGCACATTTCCGTTGCGGGCCGGGGGTTGCCGACACTTCAACAGAGACACATCCATTAGTCACTTCCTTGTTCAGCCCAGGACGGAACCACGCCCAGAGCCCCGGGGTCATTGTTCACATCCTTACGCTAGACTGGCATACGCCAGGGCAGCCCACTCCGCTTACGCACACAGGGGGGACGACAACGCTACATGTCCCAGCTCTGCACTGCAGGGATCTGCAGCTCACAGGTCTAGTTGTCAGCATGCCACAGCCACTCCCTCATGGCTGGTGTACACCCACACCACACCCATCCAGCACAGGCGTCACAGGACATGTGACCCTGCCAATAAAAAGGGCCTGCTGCACGTGCTGGATGCCATTTCAACTCTACAACTGGGTGTCTCCGTGTAGTTCCCATCTACGCATGAGGGCCTAGGGCCCTGCCACCTCACATTGCCCAGTGCCGGGGGTGACATGATGGCGTCCGCACAACAGGACTCAATCATTAAGGGTCCATGGTTAGCGGGGCACAGACTTGGTGGCACCGGATACACTGCTGCAGGCACAGGCACCCCGCCATGGGACGGTGTCTTGCGGTGCAGTGAGATAGGGGCAACTGAAATGCTGAGCGGGTGTGCAGCCTGCAATGATGTGCCGTCCGGACTGGCATGGGTTTGTGTGAGACCTGCTGGCCCGCAGTGTGGGCCTGGGCAAGGGCAGGGCAGGCCTCCCGTCATGTGGCTTTGCGTTGCGGTTCACAGAGTTAGTGGCACCTCAAGCGCTGAGCGGGTGTGCAGCCTGCGATGATGCCGTGTCCACAGATGTGGTCTCTGCCATTGCGATATCAAGACCCAGCAACATGTGTGTGACCTGGTGGCCCGCGGCGCGGGGCTGCATGATGTGGAGGGTGCCATGGTTGCGGGCCCTGGGCTTGGACATCCCTCCGGAACGTGTTGGGCCCTCTTGGAGACACGCCGATGGCGGAAGGTGAGCAGCGAGGCCTGGTTGCGCAGGGGCGGGCATTCACCGCTGGCCGGCAGGAAGGGCTGGGGTGCAGCAGCCTGTGTGCGCAGGGGCGGGCAAGCAATGGTGGCGTGTGCAACTGTATGGGCTCTGACATTCATGGCTCTGGAAACTGTTTCAGGTGAGGGACCTGGGGGACTGCTGTGAATCCGGGCACGTGGTTGGAGACACACCGGTGGCAGCAGGTGAGCAGTGGGGCATAGGTCCGCAGTGTCGGCACTCTCTCTCCCTCTCTTTCTCTCTGTCTCTCTCTCTTTCTCCCTCCCTCTCTCCCTCTCTCTCTCTCTTTCCCTCTATCTCCCTCTCTCTTTCTCTCCCTCCCTCTCTCCCTCTCTCTCCCTCTCTCTCCCTCTCTCTTTCTCTCCCTCCCTCCCTCTCTCTCCCTCTCTCTCCCTCTCTCTTTCTCTCCCTCCCTCCCTCTCTCCCTCTCTCTCCCTCTCTCTTTCGCTCTCTCTCTGTGATTTGATGTGCGCATGGCACTCCTTCTTATACAGATTTCTCTTTTGCAGGCTGTGACTTGCAGGATGTTGTGGGACGACCCGCCATGCCTCTTCTGATTTTCTGTTTTTGTTTCGTTCTGTAATAAACGTGTTATTTGGATGTTATGATATGGATGTATGATTTCCCTCTTTTCCGAACACACATGTATGTTGAGTGTTGTGATTGTGCGACTTTAGGAGGTTTGTTTGGTTTATGGTTTCGTGGAGTTGATGTGCAATATCTTTGTCCTAGGGGAGGGGTGTGGGGGGTGCCCGGGGTAGGGCCCCGGGGGGTGGGGGTGGTGGGGTCCTGGGGGTGGTGGCGGTGGGTGTTGTTGACCTATTTGGGGCTCCGGGCTGCATGGTCGTTTGCTCCAGGGCATCTGTTGTTCTTCAGGTGTGGCTATGGGCTGTGCTCCATTGTCTGGTGCCGGTTGTCGTCCGACTTTGCACCAGGTAGGAGCAGGTGTTAATTTCCTGCTGCTAACGCGCCTTATCGCATGTTTTGTGGTCTTATCGCCGATCGGGCTGGTCGTTGAGAATGTTGGGGTGTGGTGTTGTCGCGGATTTTTGCACAGGAACGCCTACTCTGCATCTCATTAGCGTTAGTTGCCGGGGTCATCTGTGGCGATGTTTTCGCAGGTAAACTGGTGTTATGGGCTGTTAGCACCTGCTTGGGAATGGGGCGTTAGATTTATCGCGAATTTGGCTGCGATAAAGTGCCGATAACTCGGCGATGTGTCCTTGAGAATATGCCCCAATATTCTTTTAAATATGGTGCATCCCCGCGTTTTTGAAATGATGCGGTGCTGTTAAATTGTGTGCAGCGCTGCGCCATTTCCTTGTAAATATCCCCAATGTTTGTGACCCACAATATTTTTTACCCAATATTTTGTCGTAATACCCTTGAGTCTGCCCAGTCATTCTTTGCTGTTGCAAACAGGAAATAAATGTAACAACCCCATGCCCCTTCAATAAAACTTTCAGTCCTTCATGTCAATGCTATTCAGACACAAACTCTCTTTGGGTGTTTGCTTTTGAAAATAAAAATAATGCCAGCTGGCCATCTTGAGATATTAGCCAGCTAACTTTACATTTTCACCAAAATCATTTTCGCTTGAAAGATGCTGACCAAGCATGAGGAGATCTCTAGACATGAGGTTGGCACCTCTACATTTGTGTGGTGAAATGCTCAGATTACCATGGAATTTGTTTTCCTGGTCTGTACACCAGAGGGTTTTTTGGTTAATGGGCTGTGAGCAAGAGTCTCTCTAATGTGAAGAAAGTCTTCTTCCCTGCTTGATCTGGTTTTGAGTTAATGTTTTCTTTACTTATTATTTTCTATTAGGTAATCAAAAATACTGAATTTTCAGGTCAAAAGATGTTGTTATGGTGGTTATGCCCCCCTCTCTCATTTGTTCTTCAATTCGGAATATTTGTGTAGCATTGGTTGTTTTGCATAACTATGGGCTAGATATAATAAAATTAAGAATACCAATTTCCTAATTACAATTCTCTCCGAATTGGTATTCCTAATGTATGAAACTCTTTTGAGTTTCATTAGCGATTCCTAGTGGGTCGCAAATAGACCTACCTCATCCATATTGATGAGGTAAGTCGCAATTTGCGACCCATTAGGAATCACGCTGGGGTGGTGAGCAAAAGAATGATGGATTTAATCCAGATCCTTGTGACTGGGGGTGAATGCTTGCATTGTCCAACATTCCGTCCATCAATTGTTTCTTTTGCATATGTCGCCCTAAGTGGGAAGGGTAGGCCCAGATGTGGGTCCCGTGTTCACTACACCACTGGATTCAAGCTAGCCTGGCTAATGCCCTGAAACCGGTCCCAGGATGATTGTTTCCGGTCCAGGGAGGACCTGGCTTGGCAGTTCGGGCTGGACTGTTCCCACAAGGAACAGGGTCAAGACTGATTTGCATATGGCTGGGTCTAAACTGGGGTGGAGTGGTGAGAAAAAGAATGATGGATTTAACCCAGATCCTTGTGACGGGGGTGAATGCTTGCATTGTCCAGCATTCCGACCATCAATTGTTTCAATTGTTTCTTTTCCATTAGGAATCACAGGCATCACAGGGATGGTGCCCTACTGAGGTCAGCACATCACCATGTCTGTGAGTGCTTTTGGACAAATCAGTCTTTTTTTTGTTTAAATGCAGCCCGTTTTCCTCAAAGGAAAATTGGATGCATTTAAATAGAAAAATTGAAACTTTGCAGTTCCATTTTTTAAGAGTAGGCAGTGGTCCATGGGAATATTTATATTCACATTCCCAAAGGGGAAGAGGTCCCCAAGGGGTGGTGAAGTATCACTGTTTTGTGACTGGATTTTGGTCGCAAAACATTAATGCATGCCATACCGATTTGAAATTTGGAAAGGACGCCCTAAGCATGTCCCTTCCAAATAGCAAATCCCAAATGCAAAATGCGATTCAGTAAAATTTTGCATTTTGTACATTTTAAAAAGCATTTTTGCCATCCCAAATGGCCCGATTCTGCAGATCGGGCCATTTGCAACTGGAAAAATGATTTGTACATCTGGCCCTATTTGCTTAAATATTCAAGATGCTAAAAGTAGCATCCCTCCTTAGCCCTACCATAGTGTTTTGCTTTGCTCACAATGCTGCAAATCAATTATTTTTTCAATTCTTGTTTCTGTATGAGCCGATATTGCCCTACCTCCAATTAGTCAAATGTATCATGTTTTTTAGGTGTTGGCCAATGTGCAATATTCTCTGGTTTATTTTGTCATGTCAGTTAATTTTCTAGCTTGGAAATGGCTATTGTTTGTTTTGATTAATGTTAATTAGAACGTCTCATCTACCCTGGCTGTAAAGCAAATAATGTACCCCTAATAGTACATTATGGGGGATATTCTCAAGAACATGCGATAATCATCGCCAGAATAGGTTAACGCAAGTTTTCATATCGCCGTCTATCGTGGGAATATAACCCTGTGTTACGTGGCATTCACAACATGGCGGTAACATGCGCGCGGCAAATGTCCACGAAAACACTACCGGGACTGCGATAAAAATCCCAACCCGAACGTGAAAAAAGTTGCGATGTGCCCAACCGCGATAAAAAATCCAGCGAGAAGCAGCGCCAGGCCTGCAAGTCCCACAAATCAGGCTGCAAAAAGCACAATAAAAGCGGCAACACAAAACACAAACAAAACACAAACAACTGCGAAGCACCATGGAGGTAGCCGGAGCAGGCACAGAGGACAACCAGAACCCCACAAGCCCCACGGAGGACCAGCCTGGGACCTCGGGGTCAAGGAAGGGCAAGGAGAAGAAGAAGAGGAAGACGCGGTTCAGTCCACCGGAAAACAGGATCCTGATCACGGAGGTGATAGAACACCATCAACAACTGTACGTCACCTCCACTGTGTCATTGGCAACAAAAAATATAATATGGCAGTCCATCCTGGACAAGGCGAATGCAGTCGGAGTGCTGAGGAGGACAATGGGAGAGCTCAAGAGGCGCTGGAATGATGTGAAGCGCAAGACCAAGCTGAAACTCGCCAACAACCAGAAGGCAGCAATGCAGACTGGAGGTGGGAGTCCAGCGCCACAGGAGGAGCTGGACGAGATGGAGGAAATGGTGTCCACAGTCATCAGTGGGGAGACGGTGGCAGGAGTTGGGGGACCGGACACTGCTCAACATGACCCGACACAACAGCAACAGGGTGAGTAACCACCAGGGACTGGGGGGATGGGGGGAGATGGGCACAATGGCACACATGCACAATTAAGTACAGCACATCTGCGGACAAACCATGGCCAACAGTCACAACTCCAACTAAGATCCCAATTTACCCAAGTCTGCAACATCACAGCACTGCATAAGCACAGAAGTGAAAGCCACACCGCCTGAAAGGGATAAGGGCCAGCCAAATCAGAGCTGAAGGGGCAACTCACCCACAATGCAGCACACACACATAAGATCCAGAGCACCGCAACATTCACAACAATGTCGAACAAACAGCAACTCCAGCACAACAGAACAGAGGACACAACTGCTGCTGCTTGTTTGTGGAAAATGGCCATTCGCATGTGGCACAGCAGGAAACTGTGAGATGATAATGTACTAGTACAACCCCACATCCCTGATGGTGCAGTAATGCATGTATGGCCGTGACCCAGATAGGCAGTGAGACACACATTGTCATGCAAATCAACACCCATCACAGTTGAATACAAGTGAAGGTGCGCAGACTTTATTAGCATATGCGTGTCAGTACGGCCAAGATAAGTGCCACAACATGCAGACCAATGCAGCCGTATGTCAGAACGTGGAACGTTGCCAAGTGCCGCTGTCCACTCCGGGGGAGTGCTGCACCATTCACAGGTGTGTGTTTACCCGCGTTGTTGTCCGCTCATGTATTCGGAGTCCAGGCGAATGCAGCCATGTCCACTGTCGTCGTGGGAGATGTGACCAGAACCCCAAGTTCCAACAAGGTGTTGGGACATGTGCAATGTGTTCCAAACTGTTGTGTCTGCAGGTACGTAGTTACACGTCCATGAAAGATAGTGCAGCTTCGTAGGCAATAATTTCCAACATGAGGTCGTCGTCGACTTCATCGAACAGGATGGCAAGGCTAACCATTAGCAGGTCCGGACAGATGTGCTGCGTCCACCCCCTTTCACCAATTAGCACTACAGCCCAATAGGGGAGCGGCACAATGTGGTCACTGCACACGAGGAGTTCTGCAATCTCCCAGGTCCAACTGCCAGCATGTATGCCAAGTATCTAGGCATCCCATAGACGGGTGTCACGGTGACACTCATGGTCGTGGGCCAACAGGGGGCGCACACACATGTCGAAATCCAGTTCGGCTACCGTCCTGTTGGATAGGCAGACATCCATGGACCACTCGAATATGCACGAGCGACAATGCAACACAGGCTGAACGCAGGTGACGTTGGCAAGGCGGAAGCTCAGCCGGTAACTTATCTGCAGCACTACCAATGGCAGTGCCCCCAGTAAATGCAGCATGCGTGCACGGTACAGTTCCACGTGACAGGGGTTGTGCATGTGTCCGGGATGTTCTGCCATTGCGTTAGTGGCTCTGGTTGAAGCGGCACTGTTCTGACCTGCGCCAGTTCTGTGGATGAAATGCCACAGCTTGGAGCAATGAGTTGTTTTAGTGTGCACCGGTTGTACGCCTGGGTTAATGTGGGAGTAAGTGTGAAGGCCATTCCATGCAAGATAACTTTGAGCAAGGACTTCTGTGTGTGGGGTGTGTATACGTTGGTCTTTTGTCGGGCTGTGCGTAGTGTGGGAGTCGTCATCAGCTGCCATGGTATCTGTCAGGGGGTGCCGGGCACATGCAATTCCGAGGTCGGAGCTGCAGATGTGCTTCCGCCTGATAGCTCAGACATAGGAGCATTCATCCCTAATGTTAGTTTCTCATCTGCTTGCATTCAGGTACAGTGAAGTGGCTTGTTGGGGGTGGGGTGGGATGTGTGCGACTTTGGGATTCATATTCAACATGTCTTGCATGTGGCAAATGAGCGGCATCACTGTGTGTAACGTTGCCTCACAGTTGCTCCTCCCTACCACTGTGCCTTTTTACTTGTGTGCGCTGCGCGGTTTGATCACTGGCACTCCTACGGCACACCATTGTCATGCCTGTCAGCGCATGTCCACAAGCCTGACAACGACGCTGTGATGTTGGCCGTTGGAGGTGGGCGGCCACATGAGTGTAGGCCTGTGGGAAGGATAGGGCAGACACAGACGTAGAGTTCATGCCTGGCTGAACTCGTGCTGCGATTGAGGCTAGGCATTTGGCTGATGCTGCAGCAATACAGATACACACAACACTTGGCATGTATGAGCCAAGACCCTGAGCGGTCTTGCGCTCCTTCATTTCCCCGTTCGTGCGAGCCCGCCCTCCGGGTGCTTGATACATTGCAACATTGACAATTGTGGGCCGGGTGGCGCCCACACTGCAACAGAGACACACCCATTAGTTACTTCCTTGTCCAGGCCAGAACTGAACCACGCCCAGAGCCCCAGGGAAATCCCTCACACCCCTACGCTGGCTTGGGGTATACCGGACCAGCCCACTCTGCTTACGCTTACGGGGGGGGCAAAGCTACTTGTCCAAGTTCGTACCCACTGCCTGAGGTGACATGGTTGCATCCACTGTCCACAACACTACACACACCAGCAGTATATGTCCACATGGCCATGTCTGGGCTCTGCATTCTGTGGTCTGTCCAGCACATCACCGCCACACTTGGCATTGTGTACATTCTTCTTCATGGGTGAGTTGCCTCCTTCACACATACTTGGTTCCCACCTCTCCCCACATTCTGCACTTGTGTGGCTGAGGGGCCATGCCGTTTTCGTAAGGTCCGCTGTCTTGTCCTATGCTGCCTCTGTGGTAGTCCGGGGGGTGTCCGGAGGGGGGGGGTCCTGGGGGTGGTCGCGGTGGGTGTTGTGGTCCCCTTGGGTCTCCGGGCTGCATGTTCATTGTCTCCATGGCATCTGTGGGTCTTCAGATGTGGCTCTGGGCTGGGCTCCCTTTCATACTGCAGGTAGTCGTCCTGCTTGACACCAGCATAAGGCAGGTGTTAATTCCCTGCTGCTAACGCGCCTTATCGCCTGTTTTTGGGTCGCATCGCAGATCTGGCTGGTCGTTGAGAATATCGCGAAGTGGTGTTTTCGTGTGTTTTTGCCTGGGAACGCCTACTCTGCATATCATTAGCGTTAGTTGTCTCTCTCATCCGTGGCGATGTTTTTTGCGGCAGCTATCTCTGGTATTCTGGCGATGTGGGGAGTTTGCACCAGCTTGTGAATGGGGCGATAATTCGTTCGCCACTTTTGCTGCGCTAAAGTGCTGTTAACTCGGCGATGAGTCCTTGAGAATATGCCCCTATGAGTTATATTTATACTTTATAATTATATTAAAATGTATAATTATATGACATGTCACTCATGAGTTCTATGCCCACATAGTGACACTAGGAAGAAGTCTGAATGTCTTTAAAAGGGCATGGTACAATGAGGATAATTGCCATCTCATTACAAAGTACCCAGCATGCAGTACATTATTTTGAATAATTTCAGAAGTGTGCGTAAGTTGACTGTACCACTATGTGTGTGTGCTCCTTCCTCAACAGCTGCTGAGTCACTATGCGCAGGCTATGGGGCCGATTCCGATCTCGGCCGGTAGGGCTCCGAATCGGATTCGGCTTAACCGGATCCGATTCGGAGCCCTATTTCCCGACCGATCCGTACGCGCGTCCGGACGAGCGAGTACGATGCGAAATCGCCGACCGACTCGTTCGGGCGTCCCAACCGCTCCGACCGACTCGTTCCCGGGTCGCACCGCACCGACCGACTCGCTCGGACATGACTCGCACCGCGCAATGGATACGTTCCCCGGCCGGGTAAGTACGATGCGCGCCGCGAGCAGTCCGACCGACAAGCGCCGTCCGGCTCGAAAAAGCAGTCGGAGCCGTACTTCGGGGGTCCGTGTCAGACCCCCCTGTATGCGTAGCCATGCGAGTCGCACACAGGGGGGACCCATGGGTCCCCCCTACCTGTGCGTGTACGGCGCGAGTCGCTTCACCGCGTACCCGCTGTAGGGGGCGCCCTTGTCCACCTCGCACCCATTGAGTCAATGGGAGCCCGCGTATGCGTTGTGCGACAGGCTCCCATTGACTTCAATGGGAGTCCGACCGACTCGAGTCCAATGGCATACGTGCGCATCGTACTCGTTCGGTCGGGCTGCACGGGTCCGATTCGGTTGGAAATCTCTCCGGGTCCGGCTCGGTCGGAGAGATTTCCGGCCCGAATCGGAATCGGCCCCTAAATGTGGTCCTGGAGACAGGTGAGGTGGCTGGCCCACCATGGGAGCCTCTCCTGCCTTAGAATGCGGCCAGGCAACTGTGTCAGCATGTGCAGTCTCTCTCTAGTCCTAGCATGGCTTCTGCAAAGCCAAAGGCTGTGGCTGTACCATGTGCGACCTCACTGGCATGCTGCTTCCCTTCCATTTTTTGCGGGCAGATCAGGCTCGACCATTGATGAGGTGTTAGAGGGGGAAGGAGAACGGCCATCGCAGGAACAACACAAGACTCAACTGTGCTGCCATGTCCCTACTTGCTTGCAGTAAGTTACAAGAGAATATGTATGTTATTTTCTTATTACAGGCCCGTTCTGATAAGAAAATAATTAACTGCACCCAATAGTGAGAGTAACTACTCCATGAATTATAAACTTCCCACACTACGAAATATACTAAAGTAAAGTTTTACTCAGCTTTTTGATTTTTCTAATATCTCAAAATGAATTACTAACCTTCTATTGCAGTCATGCACTTGGTCTCCCATTCCATTTTTAATGCATATTTTCCTTCATTTTTAAACAAACTGTTACATTTCCAGAAATGTCAGAATTTAAAAAAATGCATCTAACAAAGTGAGTACTTATTTTGTAGAGACAAGATACCACATTTATTGACTTGAGCAGACTCAGGGCCTGATTCCGATCTCGCTAGGAAAGCCCTCCGTACAACGTGGATCCGGAGGGCTTTCTGAGCGAGACATGCTCAGGGAGTCCGAACGAGCGAGTACGATGCTGCTGTATGCTTACAGACTCGGTTCGGGTGGGTGGGGAAAAGCGTACACCCTGTGGTGGGCACCCAGGGTGCCCGCCACACTGTGCATGCCTGGATTCCCCCGATCCATGGGCACACCCCTGTGACAGATTCGGAGGGCCCTGGGTGAAGGGGGGTCCTTCCGACAGCCGCTTCGTCTCGCTGAGACCGGCTCCATTGCGCAGCACGATTTGGCTCTGTACGAGTCGGACGTATAGATTTGGGTTCGTAAACGATTCGGTCGGCGCGGATGCGATCTTAGCATCGTACTTGGTCGTTTGTAACGGGGGACGATTCAGAAGGAAAGATAGGCTCTGATTCGGATTTGCTCTTTACGAATCCTGTTTGGAGGCCTTCCTTACGAGTTCGGAATCGGCCCCTAAGTATTACTGAAAAAGAGAACTAACTGTAGTTGACTGGTCATTCACATAGTTGTAAGAATTTATATAAATCATATTATTTGCATTGTTTTGTTTACGTTAAAATGTATTCTCTAGATTAAAATTATGTTGTACTTTGATTTTGCATTTCTAGTTTCTGCCTCTAATTTAAGTGCTTTGCAACACTATTTTCATCAGTTTACATTTTCATCAGTGCTACTAAAAACGCCTATATTTTGAAATTACTTTTACCAGTGGCTGATTTTCACGCCATTCATAATTCCTTCATTGCAATCTGGCTCCATGCCAAATAGCCTACTATTCCTCGTCATTGGCACTGCATGAAGTGACTTTGGGCCATATGAACGAAATATCATATTTGCGATTTCCAAACTGCAAATCCATAGAAATCGCTGTTTGGGAATTGCAAAATGGTATGTATGTAACCGCCAATTCCACAAATAGCCATTCCTCCAGAATTGGATTCACAATTAGGAAATCGCAAAATTGTGATTTCCTAACAGGAAATTGCAAAATAGGAAACAGAGCTTTCTGGATGCAGAATGATGATGTCAGACCAGGAATTTTATAAATATAGGGTGTGGCCACAAACCAGAAGCCTAGGAAGGTGCTGGAAGTAAGGAGTGCTCCTACACACCATTCCTGGAGAACACCATGTCTACAGGAGATGGGAACAAGGACTCAGGAAGAGGAAGGCAAAATTCTCAGAAAAGGAGCTGGAGCTCCTGACAGATGAAAGTGTCTCCTAGATGGACCAACTGTTTGGGAAGGCCTCCTTCACCGTACCAGAGGAAAAACTAAGATCTGGACGAGCATCTTGGAGAAGGTGAACCCCCAAGATACGCAAACGCTCATACGACCTGGGGTCTCGCATGAAGGAGGCCAGCAGGATGGCTGAGGGTGATGGAACAGGTGGTGGACTGCCAAAATACTCCCTCCCACTCCCATGGAGACACTCATCGAGGGGACCCTGGAACCAGAGAGTGTGGTGAGAGTGTCTGACATCGACACCTCCAATCCAGCAGGCACCAGCCAGGGTCAGTCATCTTCTCTTTACTCAGTGGCGCCTCCTCCGCTAAGGCGGAGTAGTGTCACCCTATTGCTATTTCAGCAGTGCATAAAAGAAAAAGAAAATGATATTAACAGGACGTTATTAACATTTGATTTGTCTATGCGGCACTACGACGGGGCTCGGCTCAATCATCCCGCGGACCGGGCTAACATAACATATTATTAGCAAATCCATATAACAAACATAACAGTGGGAATAACTCCACTGAGATGCTTGCCCTACCCTGGCAATGCATCATGAGAGTTGTAGTACACATCAGTTTCTTGCAGTACTGTACTGTGCTGACGACTACACCAAACATATCTGTACAACATAAACATGTCACAAACACATGAAGCACAGTTACAATATTGTAGACAAATATTAACCATTTATTTACACTAACTATTTACATGAATTTCCACAGATCACAGCCCGGATGTGTCAGGAACCATTGCAGCCGAAGGGGCTACTGACACTCATGTGGAAGTTGAAGACACAACATCACCATTCACTCAGTCCATAACCCCAATTCCAACTGTCAGGAGAGCATCTATCTCATCACTGCCAGAGTTTGTGGACAGTGATGAGAGACAATTGCAGAGCAGGGACCCCACAACATCAGAGGACTAGACACACAAACAGCGCAGAGGCCAAATATCAACTGTCTGTAATGATAACGTGTTAGATGACATGTTGGAGAGTTTTACTGTGTATGGTGGCTTGGAGAGGACCATCATCTCCTTGCAGCGCCTGCAAACAAAACAAATGCAGACTGTCAGAGGAACAGCCAGTACCTGGCAAGATTTGATTTGTTCACTTGTCTCATCAACCGATTGACAGTAGCTATAACACCACTAGCAAGGCGGACTGTGAACATACAGAGACTGACATGGGGCACTGCTGTCAGGATGTTGCATGTGGTCTAGTGCAAGTGATCTCAGCCCTTGAAACTATACAGACCCACAACCTCTATATCCCCAACATCCTGCCCCCATCTGAGAGTGAAGAGGGCTCTAGATTCAGTGACACATCCATTTAGGAGACATGCAGTTTCAGGCGTTTACGCCAACACACTTCTGGGACTGACATATAAATAGTCCCACAGCCCAGTGTTGCTGACAAGGCACCCAACCCCAGAGGCCAAAAGAAGTAAACTACTGAACAGTCAGAGGAATGAGTTGCCTTTGTTTTGTTTGGCATTACATACTTTGTTGTTAATTTTTAACAATGTTACATCCACAAGGATACAGTTGATCCTTGAGTGAAACAATGTTGTCGCTACCTGAATAAAAGGTGTTCTCTCAGTTATGCACCAAGCATTACCATCATGTGTGATGTCTCATTATTAGTGTTTTGAATACTCTTACCTCAGACATAGTTGTTGGTGATCTCTGTGCATCATGCTCATCTCTCTGCTGCACCTGTACCCTCCTGCTGCAACTGTAGTGGTGGTAATTCACCATCAGTCAGAATCAGGCTCCATGGAGTTGTTGTGCAGGCCCTTCTTCATTGCGATATTGTCCAGTATGGCAAATGTGGCGATGATCTTGCAGCACGTCTGCGGTCTGTACAGTAGTGCCCCGCCGATCTTGTGGAGGCAGCAAAACCGGGACTTCAGGATCCAAAACAGCTTCTCTATTATTGAACCTGTTGTTCTGTGTGCCTTCTAGTACTGCCTTTCACTTCTTGTCTTTGGAGTCAGGTATGGTGTGAGTATCCAGGGATGCAAGGCATATGCACTGTCACCTTAAGAGCATGAGAAGGAAAACCATTAGGTCACATTACACACACTGTCCTGGCCACTGTATTCATTGAGTCTGCAATTCTCTTACCTAGTAGGAAACCATTTCCAAATTCACCCTGTGACAGTCGGTTTTGGATTCCACTGTGGTGGAACAAGATTGAGTTGTGGGTGCTGCCTGGGAATGTGGCCACAAGGTCTTTTATGATACAAGAGTTATCACACACTCCCTGCACATTGAGTGAGTGTGAGCTTTTCCTGTTCCTGTATATGTATTAATTTGCTGGGGGGAGATATGGCAATATGTGAGCCATCAACACAGTCAATGACATTGTGGAACTGCACTACCATGTAGAATATTAATTTGGTTTGTTGCAATAATTGGGGGGTATTTGGGAAAGATATATATTGGTTGGCTTTACTAACCATGATGTTCATGAAACTGTGAAAGAACCTGGAAAATTCACTTTGTGACCCCCCCACTGCCACTGCTATGACCCCCTGGTAACTGGCAGAAGCTAAGAGGTGTAGGTAATACAATACCTGCACATGTGGTGGGACAGCGTTGCTTCTGATTGTTGGGGTCCATAGCTGAGGTTCTAAATCAGCACTTTAATCAAGAATTAGCTGACTACTGAGTCTGTACTTCTCATAAATCTCTTCCTCAGTCTGTTCAGACAGGGTGACCCTTACCCTTAATATCTTCTCCTGTCTCCTCCTCCTTCACTGCCTCCCAGCCAAAATCCTCATCCTACTCGCAAAAATGTACAAAGCCGCCATTGCGAAAGGGCCTGATGCATTTTTATATTTTACACCTGTTTACCACCTTTTCCGAATCGATGGTTATTCCACTTCCTAAATGGCTATTTTGCGACTAATCGCAATAAGTAAATCTGTTGTACCTGCGGTTAGCGCTTCGCAATTTGGTAATCCCTATTTGCAATTTCCAAAATGCGATTTCTACTGACTAAAAATGGCATTTTGCATCACCACAAATGCCTCTCGCACATTCCGAAAGGGCATTTTGCATTTCCTAACAGCCTGAAATTGTGAATCGCACCGTTAGAAAATGCAAAATGCCTTCATACATATGGCCCTTAGGTCCTATCACTCATGTTTCCAAATATTGTGATTTATTGTTTACTCTCAACCAATAGATTGCACATAATTTAATGCAGCATTTCTTCGGTATCTAGATTTTAAGGGCAAAAGAATTTCATTTATTCCTAAATTGTGTTAAATTTAATAAAGTTCATATTTTCTTGTTTCCCAGAATATTTGGAAGTATTGCAAAAAAAATGCGTACTTCAGATTGTAAACTCATTCGTCGTAGTCTGAAACGTAATGGGATACCACATCGTCATGCTGTGAAATAAAATTAGATTTTGTGAGATTGTGATAACTGCATTTTTTCAAGAAAAAATAACATTCGATTCCCCATTATAGATCTAGTGCACATTCACAAATATCGTAAAAATAATCTCCCCGACCACTAGGGAGTCTAAGCTAAATAGTGATTGAACTAAAACGACTAAGCAAAACAATTGTGCTTGGCTGACTGTGGCAGACAGGATTGATGTATGTGTCGCGCTTGTGTAATCACTTTGTGTGAGGTCTGGAAGCAAAAGCTGCTTTTTTCGGCTCTTTTAAAAATGCTACTTACCTTCGGTAAAGTGGCTTATATCTGG
This sequence comes from Calotriton arnoldi, assembly GCA_963921515.1. Classification (NCBI taxonomy): domain Eukaryota; kingdom Metazoa; phylum Chordata; class Amphibia; order Caudata; family Salamandridae; genus Calotriton; species Calotriton arnoldi. The sequence continues at coordinate 841,099 of CAWUFW010004435.1, forward strand.
GCTAGATCAGAATAAATGCTTGACTTTTGCTGTCAAAAGTTGTGGTATGTTTGCATTCAAATCAGTAATGGAAAAAGTTGATTTTCCTGATAATACACACTTGCATGTTTGTTACTAACTTCTCTTTGATGGTGTATCCAAGTCAAATGGACACAGATTGCCATGTCCTTTTTACTATAAAATCTGCAGACAGATACACAGATGAATTCTAGGTATTTCGTGTTTTAGGTGTTCTCATATTGAATACTCCTTTACAAAAACACATGACTAAAGTTTCATGCATAAGTAATGTGTTGGTGTGGCCTTTAGGATTTGAGTACAGGTCTATGTATGTATCTGAAATTCCCAATCAGAGATCACTGTCCTAATTAGCAGGCCCATCAGAATGAAAGGGTCACTCGGATTGAGGCCCTTATTTTGTTAGCCTTTCTTTGCTTTTTGTTTTTCCTGCCTTTGAGTCAATAGCCGTTCTAGGACCAAGGAAAATAGGCTAAAGGCAAAAGCTTTTCTGATCAATATGAAGTGAGAATGGGGCGCTAACAAAATATCTAGGAAGCTTAATCCTTTCAGAATTTCATTTGCAATGACTAGGAGGAAGCAGTGACACATGGGATCAAGTCACTGGCACAACTAGACATTTCTAGAAAAGAGGACATTGGACATTAACCTCAAATAATAGGCGATGAGAAGAAAGAGAAGCGGGTCAAGAAGACTACAGCACACAGTTGAGATTCTGAAAGACAATTAAGGACTTCAAGGACCAGCTGAGTCCAGCATGATGCACTTTGTGGATTTCATTGATTTATATTTTAATACCAGGACGTCTTCCTTATTGCCTATTTATTCATTATTCAAAATTGGGGGAGTATAGCATGGAAAGGACTGTAGGAACAGAGTGACAAAGCGCTCAACATGAAGAGAAGGAATGATGACATTATAGGAATCATAACGTTTTAAAGCAGTGTCATACAACAAAAAGGAACAGCAACAGGAAAGCATATGTAAAAGATGGTGCTTTGATGCAAATACCAAATGTTAATTATAATGCAATGTAATCATTGAGAAAGGACTAGAGAGGAGATTCCATAAAATGTATGTATCAAGTAGTGTTTTCCTAACATAAAGGAGAGAGAGAGACAGAGAGCAAGAGTGTATATATATATATATATATATATATATATATATATATATATTCACTGAAAAAACCATAGGTTTTAGGGACAGTTATAGTTACTTGGACATTGCACTCGTACAAAACCCGTGAAATTCCCCCGTTATAGTTAGTTCAGCTAACTATAACTCGCGCCCCCGCAATACACTGCTGATGACGTCACATATTACATCACTCATGACATGGTCAGTGACATCACTGATGACATCACTGATGACATCTCAAATGACATCACTGATGACATCATCCAGTGACTGTGTGTTTCTGTAAAGTTTAAATATCTTTTATATATATAGGAAAAGACGTATTGAAGAATGAGTGGGTGTGTAAGTGTCTGTATGGATGATTTAGTAGGTGCGTGACTGACTCTATAAGTGAGTGATTTTACGTATCTTACTGAATGCATGGGTTAGTGACTAATCTGGGTGAATGTCTGTATCCGTCTGTCTGTTGCTGTGTAAGTGGCTGCATGTGTTTGTGAATAGCTAAATGAGTGTCTATATGAGTTATTGAATGCTTGTCTGAGTATCTGTATGGGTGCCTGAGTGTTGGTGTGGGAGGGGTGTGTGCAACTCTGTGCATAGATGTGTGAGTGGGTGATTCACTGGGTGGATGGTTTCAAGAGTGCATCTGTGATAGACTGTATGGGTGGGTAAGTGTGTGTAAGAGTGTGTTAGTGAGTGAATGTATGTCCCAGTGGTACATGTGTGAGTAACTACATATGTGAAAGGCAGTATATATGTGTGTTGGAGTATATAAATAGCTATAAGCAAGAGTGAGTGATTGTGATAGTGGCTGTATGGATGAGTGTGTGCTTGTATCAGTGATTGTATAAGAGCGTAACAATGTGCTACTATTTGTATGAGTAAGTGAGCTGGTGTGTGTATAACTGTATAGGTGAGTAAATGGCAGTGTGTTTAATTATTTGCATGACTGACTAGGTGTCTGAGTATCTCTATGGATGAGTGGCGTTGTTTGAGTGTCTATATAGGAGTAAGAGTGCATATGATAGTCCTGTACTGAGTGACCGTAAGTATGAGTGACTGTACGGGTGAGTGAGTGGATGTGTGTGTGTAGACCTAAGAATCAGTGAGTGGGTATGTAGTTATTGGTGTTGGTGTGTCTATGGTTTTGCGAATGGCAGTCTGTAATTTAGAGTGGGTGTATCAAAGATTATATTAGGGTGTGTTATGTTATGTTATGTTAAGAACTTTTGTATAGCGCATGGCTACCCGGAGGCATCCCAGCGCTGCGGAGGAAACTAGGGGGGGGGGAGGAAGGTAAAATTATGGGAATAGCCAGGTTTTCAAGGATTTTCGGAAGGTCAGATGGTTCACCTCTTTACGAATAGGAAGAGGGAGTGCGTTCCATAACTTAGAAGCATTGTAGGAGAAACGGCGACCACCTGTTCTGGCCTTCTTAATTCTGGGGACCTCTGTCAAGTGAAGCTCATCTGAGCGCAGACATCGATTGGCCTTATATGATTTGACCAGGTGTTTTATAATAGGCGGGCCTCTGTCCTGCAAACCTTTGTGGGCAATGCAGAGGGCCTTGAAATGTATTCTCTCCTGTACTGGGAGCCAGTGGAGAGAGCGAAGGGCAGGCTTTGCTGAGCAGTGGCTTTTGTGCCCGTAAGGAGTCTAGCTGCTGAATTCTGGACCACCTGGAGCTTCGCTATGACTGATTTGGGAGCACCCAAATAGAGAGCATTACCGTAATCCAGCCTAGAGAGGATAAGTGCCTGGACCAGGAGTTTTCTTGAGTGGCTAGGTAAGAGAGGGAGAATTTTCCGAGTGGATCTGAGAAGCCCATAACATACGGCTGCCGTTTTCCTCGCTTGGACTCTGAAAGTGAGGTCGTGGTCGAGCCAGATACCCAAGGTGTGAGGAGGTGCATCAGATTATCACGTGGATGATGTCATCAGTGATGTCATTTGAGATGTCATCAGTGATGTCATCAGTGATGTCACTGACCATGTCATGAGTGATGTAATATGTGACGTCATCAGCAGTGCATTGCGGGGCGCGAGTTATAGTTAGCTGAACTAACTATAACGGGGAATTTCACGGGTTTTGTACGAGTGCAATGTCCAAGTAACTATAACTGTCCCTAAAACCTATGGTTTTTTCAGTGAATTTCAAAGGTTTTTTAAATGCTAATTTGTAACTATAACGTGTCTGAAACCTATGGTTTTTTCAGTGAATTTCAAAGGTTTTTTAAATGCTAATTTGTAACTATAACGTGTCTGAAACCTATGGTTTTTTCAGTGAATTTCAAAGGTTTTTTAAATGCTAATTTCTAACTATAACGTGCCTGATACCTACGGTTTTTTCAGTGAATTTCAAAGGTTTTGTAAATGACAATTTTTAAATGTATTAATTGTTATATTAATTTTTTTCATACTGATTTACTACATTTTTAGAAACAATTTTTTTTTACATATTTTATTTTTAAATTACATTGTAATTACATTATACATTACATTACAAAAAATACTTTCTCAGAATGAATTACTTTAGTTTAAATACTTTGCACATAGGCAATAGACTTTTAAGTACAGTAGTTACAGTTGTTGCAATGGGCAACACATTTTCAAACACAATGCAACATTCAGCTCAATGTGAATTTCTAGTTAAATGCAATTAGTTACTTTATGGATTACTTTTCTAACCACAGGACTGGATCCTAGATTCAGTCCTGGTACATCTCCTGTAAACAGTTGAGTAAAAGCGTTTTGGTTACAGTCGTGATTTTTAAGGAATATTATTGTATTTTAAAAGTTGACACTTAGAAACTTTTTCTCATAGAATCACCAATGTTATCCTATGGAAGGAAATTCACTTAGCAGGTAAAAACTGTTATCGATACTTTTTCTTACTCAGTGTTGGATCCTGGATCCAGCACTGGTGCATCTCCTGTAAACAGTTGAAAGAATGCGTTTAAGTCATACAGGTGATTTTTAAGGAATATTTGTAGTTTGTAAAAATCAACACTTTGAAACTTTTTTGCTGAAAACCAGACAATGGATTCCTATGGAAGAAAATATAAGTTACTGGTAAGTACGGTTAAAATTACTTTTCAGGGTCAGTGCTGGGCTAAAAGATGCAGCACTGGGTTCTCTCCTGATAACAGGTGAGTAAATTGGTATTCGTACTTTGGTTGATTTTAGAGGAATATTATAAAGTTCAAAAACTCCACACTTAGAAGAATTTCCAAGTGAAACCAGTCAATGTTAGCCTATGAAGGTAATTCAAGTTACCGGTAAGTACGGTTAAAATTACTTTTCAGGACCAGTACTGGGCTGAAAGATGCAGCACTGAGGTCTCTCCTGATAACAGGTGAGTAAATCGGAATTCGTATTTCGGCTGATTTTAGAGGAATATTTTAAAGTTCCAAAACTCCACACTTAGAAGAATTTCCAAGTGAAACCAGTCAATGTTAGCCTATGGAATGAAATTCAAGTTACTGGTAAGTACGGTTAAAATTACTTTTCAGGACCAGTACTGGGCTGAAAGATACAGCACTGAGGTCTCTCCTTATAACAGGTGAGTAAATCGGAATTCGTATTTCGGCTGATTTTAGAGGAATATTTGTATGTTTCAAAAATCAACACTTAGAAGAATTTCCAAGTGAAACCAGTCAATGTTAGCCTATGAAGGAAATTCAAGTTACTGGTAAGTACGGTTAAAATTACTTTTCAGGATTAGTACTGGGCTGAAAGATGCAGCACTGAGGTCTCTCCTGATAACAGGTGAGTAAATCGGAATTCGTATTTCGGATGATTTTAGAAGAATATTTGCACAATGGTGAAGGGAGGGCGGGGCCTGAGGTGACATCTGTGCAAACGCGCCCCGTGGCGCGTTTTAAGTTGGGGGATTAAGTCCCCTTGAATCCTAAGGGTCCCTAGGGGCCAACTAGCCCACCAGGAACCTCCAATATGCGCCAGGGGCTGCGTTGCAGAGACGTGTAGAGAGGCCACACCCCTTTACACCTCTCTGCAACGCAGCTCTGTGGTGCTTTCTGGATGTACCTGTTGGGCTAGTTGGCCCCAGGGACCCTCAGGATTGAAGGGGATTAAATTCCCCATCTTAAAACGCGCCACGGGGCCTGTTTGCACACATGTCACCTGAAGCCCCGCCCCTCCCTTCACCACTGTGCAAACGCGCCCGTGGCGCGTTTTAAGTTGGGGATTAAGTCCCCTTGAATCCTGAGGGTCCCCGGAGTCCAACTAGCCCACCATATACCTTCCAAAAGCGCCACAGAGCTGCGTTGCAGAGAGGTGTAAAAGGGGTGTGGCCTCTCTACACGTCTCTGCAACGCAGCCCCTGGCGCATATTGGAGGTTCCTGGTGGGCTAGTTGGCCCCAGGGACCCCCAGTATTCAAGGGGAATTCGTTCCCTCTCTGCAAACGCGCCAGGGGGCGCGTTTGCCGAGTGGTGAAGGAAGGGGCGGGGCCTGCGGGCCCGATCGTTTTTTTTTAATTTTATTTTTTTGTCCCCTGAAGGGGGGCTGTGTGGCCCCCCTTCCTTTTTCCTGTTTTTGGGCCCTGGGGACCCCATCCCCCAGGGCCTTACCCCTTTTTTTAATTTAATTTTATTAAAAAAAAACGGGAAGGGGGCCGCGTGGCCCCCCTTCCCTGGGCCTGTATTGGCCCCGGGGCCGGCCTTTCCATTTTTTTTTTTTTTTTTTTTTTCTTTTTTGGGGAGGGGGGCCGCGTGGCCCCCCTCCTGGGCCACTACTTGCCCCGGGGACCCCATCCCCCGGGGCTGGCCCTCTCCGTTGGGGACTGTGGGGGGGTCCCCAATCCCCCCACAGTCACGCCGGCTCCCCACGTCCCTTGGGAGCCGGCATTGCTGTTCCACATGGGGAGCAGCTGACATGCTGCTCCCCATGTGGAAAAGCAATCGGCTTTGGATATTGGAAGAGAGAGCAGGTTTCCCTGCCTCTCTTCCAATATCCAAAGCAGTTTGCTATGGCAGGACGGGAGCCGCGAGGCTCCCGTCCTGCCATAGCAAACTACAGTGTCCCGGGGTAGGCACCCGGGACACTGCAGGAGCCGGCCCTGGGGGTGGCGGTCCCCAGGGCCATCAAGGGCTCCAGGAGGGGGCCGCGCGGCCCCCCTCCCTACATCAGCACAGCCCCGGGAGGTGGTGGTCCCCGGGGCTTCGGGGGTCCAAAACGGACCCCCATTTTAATTTGTTAGTGCCCCGGGAGGTGGCGGTCCCGGGCGTGTGGGGGCTGGAGCCCCCACACAGGTTGTTTAATTTTTTTTAAAAAGCCCCGGGAGGTGGTGGTCCTCGGGGCTGCGGGAGGGCTCAGAGCCCTCCCGCACCATTTTTAAAAGAAAGCCCCGGGGGTGGCGGTCCCCGGGGCTTGGGGGCCCTTTGAGGCCCCCACACATAAGATTAAACCCCCACCATGCCCCCGGGACTTGGGCCACCCGGGGGCAAAATACAATCGAAGCGCGGGAGACCGCGCTCGATTTTCTCGGCAGGATTCGCGCACCCTGAGCGCATCCTGCCGATTTTTAAAATTTTTTTTTTTATTTTTTGCCCAGGGGGTCCTTGTGGGACCCCTGAGCAAACCTAGGGGGTCAGGGTGTTTCTACCCTGCCCCCTTTGTGCGCTTTGCGCACTTGTTTCTGTCCCTCGGTTCTACCGAGGGACAAAATGGCTGCCAACATTTCCTGAATCGGAATGTTGACAGCCAGCTGACAGCCAATTAACATGCAGCTCGTGATCGGGACGGTGCGCGCAGGGTGCGCTCAGGGTGCGCGAATCCTCTGTGCCCATAGATATATATGTACTTTTACTTTTGATTTTCTCAGCAACTACTGAACGGATTTACACCATTTAACAAAAAGGGTTCTTTCTGAACCAAGAACTACCTCTTTGCCAAATTTGGTGTAATTCCGTTCAGCAGTTCGGGCTGTAGCCGTGTCTAAAGTTTCCTATGGAAAATTGCATGGGGAAAACACGTTTTGGGACCCCCTTTTTCTCGGCTCCCGCTGACGAATCCCCGAGACTTTCAGGGTAGGAGCGGACCGGAGCGCCCCACAAAGTTTGAAAATTTTGCGAAGATACGTCAACCGGCAAGAGAGTTATTTCAAATAGAATGTCGTGGATTTCCTATGGATAATAGGTTGTAACTATAACTATCTACTGGCGACCGCCAGTAGATAATATATGTACATATATTCACTGAAAAAAAAGAGGTTAAAGCAACCTTATAGTAAGGTGTGATAAAAAGATTTTTTTTTTTAAACGTTTTGAAATTCACTGAACAACATTAACGTTTTGAACTAAAAAAACACAGCAATTCATCAGTTATAGTTAGCAGAGCTAACTATAACTTGCACCCTGCGATGCAGTGCTTATGACATCACACGTTATATCACTCATGACATGTTCTATGACATCATTTATGACATCACTGATGACATCTCAAATGACATCATTGATGTCATCACTGATGACATCATCCAAGCTTCTTTTGTACACATTGCTCTAAAGCCCTGGTATTGCATTAGTGCTATGAAAGTAAGTGCAAAATAGCTCAAAATAATATCATTACTGCTATGATACATACAACCCCCATAGGTAAAGCAAGCTTGTGTTATGTGCAACATTGACCCCATCCCATACATTTCATGGCTAGCCGAGTTCATGTTAACTATGAAACACAGATGAAAGGGTAACCTATCCTGCACACAGTGTTCAATCTGAATACAAATGTTAAGGGAAAACCAAGTTCCTCCAGATGCTGAATCTTTCTTACATAACTAATGTTTACTATGGCCACTTTTTCCCTGTATCAAATGCCTGACAGTCACTGAACCTACATTGAGAAATGAAGTGGATATGGGTAGAAAAGTAGGTACTGTTAACACTGTTTACTCTTTGGAGAGAGTTTCCTCTGTGTCACACTGTTTGCAGACAGTGAAACTCTCATGATAAATACACCACAGAGTACTGAAAAGTATCTACTAAAAACAGTGTACACTCTATGCAGCAGTTGTAAAAAAAAAACACTATTCGCTTAAAATAAGGAACCATGGTCAGAAGGTGCTAAAGATTATACTAACTGCAGCCTTTATACTGTAGTGAAGCCATTACAGATAGCCCATCTTTTGAAGCAAAAGAAGCACATGTACATAGGTTAGTGCCTGGTGCACACAGTCTTCTATGTTATGTAGAAATTGTCACACTGAGACGATTATCTCTAATAACTCAAGGCTTCTTACAATACTTAGTGTGTAGTACGCAGATTTTTTGCCCTGTTGGAAATTTTTTCTGCAGAGCAAAAATACTTGCGTGGAACATGCTAAACACAAATCGTTAGTTCAAAACGTTAATGTTTCACTAACATACTCACCTAACTATAACGTTACTTTAACCTTTGTTTTTTTCAGTGAAAAAAAATCTCCTTTTGCTTTTGCATGATCACCCCCATTTTTTGGGACTGATGCTGCTGGTGTAAAACATCTCAAAATTGGCTATACTCTGTATTAGCAAATTTAACTTACCTTTAAAGTAGGGGTAGGCAGAATGTTCCGTTCTGCCCACCTAATTGGCTGAATTTTGGCCACTCCACGTTACTCTTTAACGCAGAGTTCTGGCCAAATTCCACCAATCGCCCTGTGGCGGAATTTTTCTCCTGTGAGGGGCCGCAATATGCAAGCTGGCGAGTGTGAGCGAGATTTGGCATCCCCTAATGTGATTTTCTAACTAGGGCGGTCTCCAGCGTTCGCGAACGGTTGTAGTCAGAGGGCTGCCGTTTGAGTAGATTCGCTGCCACTCGAGTAGATTTTCTACTCGAGCAGCAGCAAAATCACCTCGAATGGCTGGGCACTATTGCACAACGCATGGTGCTGTTCACGCTGATTTTCATTGCTGCTCACGCTACTGGTGCTAAATTGCAGTGTGAGTTGCATTTTTCCCCCCTGTAATTCCGTGGTATCTCACAGAGTTTTTCTGAAATCCGTGGAATTCCATGTCTTAGTCGCAATGTGTAAGCATTTATGCAGTACTCAACCCATGATTAAGCTAAAACACAACAAAAGAAAAATCCCCCAAAAATTAAAAAAACACTAGATTACATTTTATTAACTAAAATGACACCAAAATAACAAAAACCCAATTAGTAGAATCAGAGTTTAAGGTTCAAAATAGTGCCAAAAAGCATTAACTGACAACTGTGGTCATTTGGTCGCACTTGACCACAACAAGGGTAAAGTTTAAGGCTGACTGCGATGAAGCGCATGTCAGATACAGGGACCGGGTTCGCCCCAATGAAAAGTTTTACCATCAGATTTAGGGGCCGATTCCGATTCCGGCCGGAAAACGTACCGACCGATTCGGAGCCGGAATTAATTCCGACCGACACGTACCGGTGCAGCCCGACCCGCCAAGTACGATGAGAAGCGAGCAAAACCCGACCGACTCGTACGGAACACAAGCCGAAGGACCGAGCCGCGCGGAAAACTGCAATCCGGCCGGAAAAACACGCGCTTCGAACCGACCGACTTGCACCCGGAACAATACCGAACGAGACGTACCCGCGGACTTCCACCCGCCAAGTACGATGCAAGGCGTGCTAAACACGACGAGTCGCATGGACGACAAGCCGTACGACCGACACGCATACAAAACTGCGAGCCGAAGCAACCCAAAACACTGCGACCGACGCGTACGCAGCATAGAAAACAGCACAAACACAGCGTGAACGAAACGGACAAGCCCGTACCAGACAACTGCAGGGTCCGACTCGGTCACAAGAACGTCTCCTACATGCACGAAAAGTACAAAGGGAAAATACACAAAAAAAGGCCAAACAAGCAATTACAAAGCCAATAAATACTGGGGGGGGAGGGGCAGGGAACAAAGACACACCCACAACTCCACCCATGTAAAGGACACAAATCCCTACCATGATCCTTTGCAAATTCAAATTACCTGCCAGCACTCAACAGACAGCAACCACACACCCACAGCTCATCCATCACACAAGCCACACACCATCAGCACCACAACAAATAGAAACCTCACATACACCTAGCAAAACACACACTCACACACCTCCACCTGCACACCAACACACACATCACTCACCACCACCACCCATCACCATGCCCCCAAAGAAGAATCACAAGTTCCTAGATAGTGAATTGGAAGTCCTGGTAGATGAGATCCTCAGGGTAGAGCCACAGCTCTTTGGTACACTGGTCCAACAGACACCCATGTCACAGAAAACAAAGATGTGGGAGAGGATCGTCGACAGGGTGAACGCACAATCACCATGTTTGCGCACAAAGACAGACATCCAGAACAGGTGGTATGACGTGCGCAGGAGGGTCAAGGAGCTGCTGAAGAAGGACTACATCTTGAGCCAATACACCGGCAGTGGCCCTCCTGCCAAGCCAGTATACCTCAGGCCCTGGGAGGAGAAGGTGCGGGCCATCCTACCACCAGTGAGCGTCTATGGACTAGAAAACATCCCAGAGCCTGGTGAGTACACAACAAATGTACACAATATTCTGCGACTACACACACACATCACTGTCAAGGGGAGAGTCAAACCATGCACTCTTAGCAAATACACAGCAACCAGAACAGAATCATCCCAAAATGTGTATGTCACTCAGAGAAACACAACACATGCCATCACAAAGTGACATTTAACTGTGTCATCACATGTACAAACACAACTACAACTACAGCTAGGCAGTGGCACAAATATAACTGACAAACACATCCAGACAAGTAGCCACCACTACAACACCAGCACACAGTGAAGCCCACTGAAAGAAAGGAAATATGTGTATGCTGGCAAGTCAGTGTAGCCAATAGCATCATGGGAGTGGTAGGCACAGATATTGCTCACCCCCACAACTGTCCCATCAACACCACCCTGAACCATGCGCACATCACAGGGAGTGGAAAACAACTTACAAGATGGCTGACACTGGCTACTGCTGTGGGGAGCACAAGGCCCTGCTGGCAACTGTGCACCAACCAACAGCAGGACACCACTGACTGACATCCTGAAAGACTCCCTGCAATGGAACCACGTTCCATGGTGGGATATCTGGCTGGGTGGGAAGGAGGACTCACAGCCCTGACCATAGTTACCAGCAGCGTTTCTCACACACACCCCTAACACAAACTCCACAAAACTCACCTGGGAGAATGCATTGCCCCACACTCCAATCAAATATCCCACAAAGAACCACAACCCTGGGTCATGCTGAGTGAAGCACAGGGACACACATGGGACCTGTAGCAAAACTAACCCCAGGATAACACTGTCAGCCATCTTGTCAGCACAGGCACACAACCCCACAGGGAAGCAGAGTCAAAGGGAAGGAAGCATGGTCATGCTGGGAAGGGGTGGTGGAGGCAATAGCATGATGGGAGTGGTAGTCACAGCTCAACATCCCCCACCCACATGGCCCAGCAAGCTCACACTCAAGCAAGCACACCCCACAGAGAGTGGAAAGCCCCATCAAAGATGTCTGACACTGGTGCTCTGTTGTGGGGATCACAAGGCCCTGCTGGGAACTGGCCACCAACCAACAGCAGGACACCACTGTCAGCCATCTTGCCATTGCTCTCACACTCACACACAGTGAAGTCCACCCAAAAGCAAGTAAGTATGGGCATGCTGGGAAGTGGGGTGGAGGCAATAGCAATTTTGGGAGTGGTAGTCACAGCTCAACATCCCCCACCCACATGGCACAGCAAGCTCACACTCAAGCAAGCACACCCCACAGAGAGTGGAAAGCCCCATCAAAGATGTCTGACACTAGTGCTCTGTTGTGGGGAGCACAAGGCCCTGCTGGCAACTGTGCAACAACCAACAGCAGGACACCACTGCCAGCCATCTTGCCATTACTCTCACACTCACACACACTGAAGTCCACCCAAAAGCAAGTAAGTATGGGCATGCTGGGAAGTGGGGTGGAGGCAATAGCATGATGGGAGTGGTAGTCACAGATATTGGTCACCCCCACAACTGTCCCATCAACACCACCCTGAACCATGCGCACATCACAGGGAGTGGAAAACAACTGACAAGATGGCTGACACTGGGCACTGCTGTGGGGAGCACAAGGTCCTGCTGGCAACTGTGCAACAACCAACAGCAGGACACCACTGCCAGCCATCTTGCCATTGCTCTCACACTCACACACACTGAAGTCCACCCAAAAGCAAGTAAGTATGGGCATGCTGGGAAGTTGGGTGGAGGCAATAGCATGATGGGAGTGGTAGTCACAGATATTGGTCACCCCCACAACTGTCCCATCAACACCACCCTGAACCATGCGCACATCACAGGGAGTGGAAAACAACTGACAAGATGGCTGACACTGGGCACTGCTGTGGGGAGCACAAGGCCCTGCTGGCAACTGTGCAACAACTAACAGCAGGACACCACTGCCAGCCATCTTGCCATTGCTCTCACACTCACACACACTGAAGTCCACCCAAAAGCAAGTAAGTATGGGAATGCTGGGAAGTGGGGTGGAGGCAATAGCATGATGGGAGTGGTAGTCACAGATATTGGTCAACCCCACAACTGTCCCATCAACACCACCCTGAACCATGCGCACATCACAGGGAGTGGAAAACAACTGACAAGATGGCTGACACTGGGCACTGCTGTGGGGAGCACAAGGCCCTGCTGGCAACTGTGCAACAACCAACAGCAGGACACCACTGCCAGCCATCTTGCCATTGCTCTCACACTCACACACACTGAAGTCCACCCAAAAGCAAGTAAGTATGGGCATGCTGGGAAGTGGGGTGGAGGCAGTAGCATGATGGGAGTGGTAGTCACAGATATTGGTCACCCCCACAACTGTCCCATCAACACCACCCTGAACCATGCGCACATCACAGGGAGTGGAAAACAACTGACAAGATGGCTGACACTGGCTACTGCTGTGGGGAGCACAAGGCCCTGCTGGCAACTGTGCAACAACCAACAGCAGGACACCACTGACTGACATCCTGAAAGACAACTTGCACTCCCTGCAATGGAAGCACGGTCCATGGTGGGCTATCTGGCTGGGTGGGAAGGAGGAGCGGATGACAACCAAATACAACCAATGCAGACCATGTACACACCCCAACATTCACATAGAAATGCCCAAATAATGCAGGACAATGTGCTACACCAATATCAACCCCTGACTGTGACAACTTAGGACAATGCATTGTACAGGCCCGCATCCAGAGGCACAGTCACAACTGTCAGGTGTGTCAACCATTGATGCCTGCAGAAACATAACATACATTGTGTGTGTCTCCCAAAAACAGGTGATGATGGGGACACAGCAGCAGATGCTGAGGAGTCCTCGTCCCAGGCTCAAGAGGATACGGAGCTCACTGGTGTGGAACAGCCTCTGCCCTCCTCGGATGACGAAGACTTACCTGGCACCTCCGGAGCAAGTCATCATGCAGCACCAGCAGGACCACCAGCTGCACCCCCTGCACCCACCCCTCCAACGACTGTCAACACACATACCACCCCTGCCGACATGGACAGACCAAGGAGCAGCACCACCACCAGCACAGGGACCCTGGACCAACGTGGGGCCATGGACACCACCACCACCAACAACCCACAAGGTGGCCCAGGGTCACCTGTGCCTGCCACCTCAGGTACTGCACGTGTCGCCAGGGGTGGTGGGAGGGGTGGGAGACATAGGTCGCTGCTCACAGAGGGGTCTGGACTGCATGATGACCCACAACTGGCACGCATAGCCGATGCGTACCAGTCCAGCACCGGAGAGTTCAGCCAGGAAGTGGGGCTCCTCAGGGACATTAAACAGCAGCAGGCTGCCCATCATGCCCGCTTGGACTCACACATGTCCCGCGTGGAGTCCAAGTGGGACACACTGCAAGAGATGACGGCGGTGCATAGGGACATATTACAATGCCTCCGCTAGATGAGCAGCAACCAGTCAGCACCTCCCTGTGTGCCCACAACATCTGCTGCTGAAACAACTGCAACTGCCACAGGGAGGCAGGATGACTCTGGCGGAGAGTCCCCTGCACCGCAGCAGCCTGCACTTGAGGATCCCCCCCCAAAGAAGAGGGGCCGTCCGAGGAGGGGCAAGTGAGAGGCCGATGGCCATGTGCGACCCCCAGGAAGCCAAAACCTGTTCTGGAGAATAACCTTTGTGCGCAAACTGTTCACCCTGTTGACTGCAACACAACTCTCCCACATGACATGGGGAGCTCAAGTTGGACCAATGTCTCTGATTACTGTGGACTTTACTCTGGACATTTCTGCTACCAGGACTTCCAAATTATCTAGGAACTTTGGATCACAATCACAATGTACAGCACCCAACAACCTGTGCACTATACTCACACATGTATGTCAATAAACTCACTTATACACCATACTTGCCTCTGTTGTGATTCCAATGTTGTCTCAGAAGTTGCGATGATGATCGGGGAAATGACACTGTGCATGCTAACTGCTACAGCAAGTACAACACCGGCATGTGAGTCATGGCGACTTCACACATATGGGGGAGGCACACCACCAGGGCTACACAACACATACACACCATGGACATCTGACTCATCGCCTACACTGGTGTTGCCAGGAAATACATTGCATTGATCAGACCCAACACCTATTCACAGTCTGTGTTAACTAGCCCACTGGTGCAGTAAGCAAATGTCAGTCAGATGTGTGACCACAGACAACGCACATCACATAGTGAAGCACAGGTTTATTACACATTTGCAACATGTTGAAACCACCACAGATGCAAGGTAATCCCACCTGGCAGCGGGCACATAGTCAACAAGTGTAGAAGGAAGGAAGTCCATGGGTGTGGTGCACATCACCTGTAGGGACACAACAGCTCCCACCCGGGAAGTCGAATCACGGTGTTGGGGATCACAGTTGACCAAACGACTCTGAAAGTACCCTGTGAAGGACAGAAATGACACACAGTCAAAAGTACTGAAGAACAGGACAGAACTGCAATACTCATGCACAATACATGTTACAAGATACCCACCCAGAACCAAGTTAGCATGTCAACACTGTTGGGGAGTACAGACTACCTGCAAGGACACATCGCTACACGCATACAGACATGTAGCCCATGGACACACTCAAACAGCACCAGAGCACCACCAACACATATCATGCAAACTCACATCATTGACATGCCATCTCTGGATACTCACATTCAGCTGAAGAAGTTGGTGATGAGCTGTGTGCGGACATCACCCTCAACATCATCATCATCATCACTGGCATCGTGGTCCAGGCCAGGATCCTCCACAGGTGGCGGACGTTGGTCATCGTCATCCAGGATGAGAGGCAACTCCTTCCGCACTGCCAGGTTGTGGAGCATGCAGCAGACGATGATAATCTTGCACACCTTTGCTGGGGCATATGGGAGGGACCCTCCTGTCTTGTCGAGGCAGCAGAAGTGGCTCTTCAGGAGACCAAATGTCCGCTCAATCACTCTCCTGGTCCGACCATGTGCCTCATTGTAGCGCATCTGGGCTGGTGTCACAGGGTTCCTGAGGGGCGTCAGCAACCACGGCATGTTGGGGTATCCGGAGTCACCTACGTACAGACAATTGCACATTAGCAGAGTTGGAAAAGAGGGTGGAACACTACATAGCAGAACACACACAATGGTACAAAGTCAGTACACACCTACAAGCCAGGCACGCTGGTTCCGCATCTGTGCCATCATCCTCGGGATGCGACTACTCCTCATCACGTACGCATCGTGTGCAGAACCAGGGAAACGGGCACACACGTGTGTGATGCTCATATCTGCAAGACAGACCACCAGTGCATTGACCGAGTGGTAGTGTTTGCGGTTACGGTAGGCCTGCTCTTGGGCCTGTGGTGGTACCAACGCCACATATGTCCCATCAATGGAGCCAATGACATGCGGCATCCTCCCCAGGGCATAGAAGTCACTCTTCACGCCAGTGAGTCGTTGGAGTCTAGGGAAATAGATGTACTGGTTCAGGTATATCAACATAGCCTCCAAAACATCCCGGAGCACACGGCTGAACATGGTCTGTGACATCCCACCAGCAGTCCCCAGAGTGTGTTGAAAGGTACCAGTGGCAAAGAAGTGTAGGGCTGCCATCACCTTCATCTTGGGGGTCAGCGCTGTAGGGTACGGACGGCCAGGTTGCAAATGTGGTGCCAAGCGCATGTATACACCACAGCAAAACAACCATGACCCCCACAGGTAGTGGTCCGTGTTGCCTCGGCAGGACAGACATGGACGTCTGTGACACACACACGCACAACATCAAAGTCCATGCACAAACAACGTGGATGTGGAGACTGCCTCCCATTGTGCACATGAAATCAGAGACATTGTAATCACAACATGCACACAGACTGTGGAGGACCATCAACATTGTGCCAATGGGTCACCCTGGGTTGAACATAACGTCCCACATGGGACTCAGGGGGTATGTGACATGACATACACATACACCACCATGAACTGTGACCATGCCACATGCACAGATATGAACAGTTGCACATCACAGTGGTCATGTACAGGAAACACCAAGGATTCTGTCCCCATAAACACGTGCACAGCCTGGGGGTGGCTGCCCCCAAGTGACACCCACAGAACAACATGTTCACCCCCATACACGGAATAGGTAATGCAGCCTTACATGCCCTAGGATACAGTTTGGACAGGCTGTGGTGTTGTAGGTGTGCCCCTCACTGCCTGGGAAGTATATGTGGCTGGCATATGTTCACCTGTGACAGGCATGGTGACATATGCCAGTGACTTGTACAGGGATGCGTTGGACAGCAAGGGACCGATCAGTGCGCACACATTGGCCATTGCATTCAATGTGCGCTGGTACGCGTTGTATTGGCAATATGCCTTGGACAGCAATGGACCGATCAGTGCACACACATTGGCCATTGCATTCAATGTGCGCTGGTACGCGTTGTATTGGCAATACGCCTTGGACAGCAATGGACCGATCAGTGCGCACACATTGGCCATTGCATTCAATGTGCGCTGGTACACGTTGTATTGGCAATACGCCTTGGACAGCAATGGACCGATCAGTGCGCACACATTGGCCATTGCATTCAATGTGCGCTGGTACGCGTTGTATTGGCAATACGCCTTGGACAGCAATGGACCGATCAGTGCGCACACATTGGCCATTGCATTCAATGTGCGCTGGTTCTCGTTGTATTGGCAATACGCCTTGGACAGCAATGGACCGATCAGTGCGCACACATTGGCCATTGCATTCAATGTTCGCTGGTACGCGTTGTATTGGCAATACGCCTTGGACAGCAATGGACCGATCAGTGCGCACACATTGGCCATTGCATTCAATGTGTGCGGGTACGCGTTGTATCCTATGTACGCGTTGAACAGCAATGGTCCGATCGGTGTGCCCGGCCGGCCCATTGCATTCAATGTGTGCGGGTACGCGTTGTATCCTATGTACGCGTTGAACAGCAATGGTCCGATCAGTGTGCCCGGCCGGCCCATTGCATTCAATGTGTGCGGGTACGCGTTGTTTCCCATGTACGCGTTGAACAGCAATGGTCCGATCGGTGTGCCCGGCCGGCCCATTGCATTCAATGTGTGCGGGTACGCGTTGTATCCTATGTACGCGTTGAACAGCAATGGTCCGATCGGTGTGCCTGGCCGGCCCATTGCATTCAATATGTGCGGGTACGCGTTGTATCCTATGTACGCATTGAACAGCAATGGTCCGATCGGTGCGCACCCATTGGCTATGGCCTGGCCTGGCAACGGACGCGTTTTCAAAATTTGAACGAGTCTGATGCCTTAAATTCAGTTGGTCACCCACAACAATGTTGCAATTTCATGGGTGTCACGAAGTTGAACATTTGAAGGATGCTGGGGGCGTGTGTAAGTGGTGCAATTCCATGGATTGGCCAGATTCAGATGATGCAAACGACTTGGACCTATCACTTTGGACACATGGGACAGTTACTGCCTCTGCAGCACACATATAATGCTGGCTGTTCCCCTGAGAGCTCACTTGCCTGCACTACATGCTCCAGGACGACATCTGCCACTACACTGCTGCTGTATCTGCACCCTCTGGACCCTGCAATGGCACGTACTGTGGCGAGAGCCCCAGCCTTCAGCACTGAGGAGAACCAGGCCCTGCTGGATGGCCTCCTTCCACAGTACAGCAAGCTGTATGGGAAAGCAGGGGAGCAGGTGAGTGTTCTGTCCACTGCCTTTCTAAATGTGCATGTTGTCTGACTAGCAAGGCTAACAGTCTGCACGCCACTGGCTAGCAGGCTCACTGAGTAGTTGTCACCCCCATAGTGTGTAGTTACATGCACTGGACAGGTATAGTGCAGTGACAGTGCATTTAAACTAGGTTTTACTTCCCAGGCAATGATACCATGTAGTAACTGCTGGCATACTGTCCATAGCCATCGTTGCACTGCCTGTGTACATCATGTGCCCCTGTGATTGAGACATGTATATCCAACTGTGTAATGCACGGATATGTTGCAAGTGTAGTAATGGCATTCTCACTTTGTTATCCTCACAGGTTGATGCCCACCAGAAGCAGAAGATATGGCTGACCATCGTCCCGGCAGTGAGATCCGTGGGGGTCTACAAGCGCCGGATCCGCAACTGCCAGAAGAGGTGGCAGGACCTTCGGGGCTGGACCCGGAGGATCGCACGGGTCCAGCTGAAGCTGTCGCCTCCTCGCAGGAGGGGCGGACACCGGTCCCTGACCCCCCACATGCTGAGGATCCTGGCGGTGGTCTTCCCTGATCTGGATGGGCAGCTGAAGGCCAGAGAGCAGCAAGGAGGGGGTGAGTCCATGTCTGCATTGTGAACTTGTCTGCCATGCTATGTGCCCTCCTCTGGCCTGGTTAAACTTCCACAGTACATCAGTCTTGTGGTCCAGGACCCATGTCCCTCTATTGTGCACTGCCCACTCCTCATCTGATACCAAGGTGTGGCCCTTACAGTCAGGGTATTGTGTCACTTGGGTACTGTGTCCTTGCAGTTTGCTTGACTCAAGGTGGGGGACAGCATCTGTTTCCCTGACTCTGTGGTGGGCATCATGGGTGGGTCCATTGCTTACACATTGCCTGTGTTCTGACATGTGTTCTGCGTGTCATTTTGATATGTGGCCCAATTGCTGAGCTGATCCACCACATGTGCCTGGGGTATCTGGCACACACCCATGCTGCGGGTGGGAACAATGTTTGTGCCCCAGGAGTGTGTATATAACGTGTGTCACACATACTTAGCCAGCTGCCTACTGTCCAGGGCTCATCCTTCATTCATCTGGGACAGGACAGTCATGCCTACTCCAGGCCATACAATACACTCTGTACTCCCACTGCCGTGTATCAGCTGACACGTTTTGCTCAGTGATTCGTCCCCTCAGGTGTCTGCCTCTGTGTCAGTGTGCTGTGGCTTCGTTGTCAGGTCTGCTGGGGTGTTCCTCGGTTGGGGCTCCGCATGCCACCGGAGATGTGACCATAGGAGATGATACATGTGTGACACATAGGTGTTTGATCACCTGACCGTGCAGACTGGGGTATGCGAATATGAGGTTCAGGCAGCTGTTTCCCATTCACAGCAGATTGTGATGTGCTCAGGTGCAGAGGGTAGTGTTACAGGTCTCCCATATGTACAATGGGTATAACCTGGACAGATGAGGGTACAGATGATGTGGTGTGTGGGGGATGTACATGTGCACTTGTTCAGCTCCAGGACTTGCATTCCCATGATCTACTATTGTGACACAGTGCAGAGTGTTGTTGTCTGGCTGCCCTGCCCATGTGACTGGAGACAGTTATGTATGACTTAGCAGGCATGGCTGTGCCATGGCATGTGACTTCCTATTAGTGATCCTGCAGGGGAGTGACATTTGCTACATGCACACCATTGTGGCAATGGCTATCAGGACATGGGTGCATCATGGTGTCTGTCGCTGGTATGCATCACATGCATTTCCTATTTGACTCTGGGCATCCCGTTCATCCGGACACCTGCACTGACTCAGTGGCAAGAGTTGTGATGTGTGCATGTCCACATGCTTCACCGGGTTCTCTGCACTGTCCAAATACTGTGTAGGTGGTGCATGTGTCCACACTGGGGTATTGCCATCCCACAGACACCAGACAGATGGGTGCAAGGCCAGGTGGGATGTGAGTGCCATGGTTGACCATCAGACTGACAATTGACTTCTCCTGTTCTGTTTGTGCAGTTTTAGCAATGTTCAACTAAGGATGCCAGGGCTTGCTCTGTAATGTGCTGTACTTACTGTGGTGTGTGCGTTCGGTGCAGGTGACTGATGTCTGTCTGTTTCCCTATTGATTGCAGATACATCCACGGCCACAGGAGGGGACAGCTCCACGGACCAGGAGGAGCCGCAGAGCCAGACTGGGTCAGCAGCCGAGGAGTGGTCGGAGGGACCCAGTGGCACGGAGGGCGAGGGGAGCCACACCGAGGAGTCCTCAGCACCATCCACCTCAGCTGAGGACCAGAGCAACTCGGACGATGACTCCCTTATGGAGGCGGGTGTCAGCAGCCACCACACCCCAGCTAGTGTTGCTGTCCCCGCCACCACCACCACCACCACCGCCCTCCCGTTGGCTCCCATTCCCGAGGTCCGTGGAGGCTCCCATGTTCGGGAGCGTGTCTCCTTCGGGCCAGGCACCGCACCCCCTGCACCTGTGTCCCCTGCTGCCCTGAGTGAGGAGTCTGTGTACCTCCTCCGCCAGCTCCATGTAGGACAGACAGCGATGCTGAGTGTCCTCCATGCACACACCAGTCTGTTGACTCAGCTGGTGTCATTCATGGAGGGCATCTCATCGGGCATGTCTGACCTACAGAGGGGCAATAGGTCCATGGACTCCTCCCTGACGGCAGCAGTGTCCCTCCTCCAACAGTCCCTCACCCCTCCTGCCTCTGCCCCATCCACACTCCCCAGCACCTTACCCGTCCCAAGCACACACACACTGGCACAGGCACACACCAGCACAGACACATGCAGCACACGGACACACACGCCAGAAACAAGACGCACACGCACGCACCGTCAGGGGACTGCAACCACACTCACAGGGGATGGGGCACAGGCACAAACACACGCATCCACAAGCACTGCGCAGTCCTCAGTTGCCTCTCCCTCCAAAGACCCCTCTCTTGCCTCACCTGCAACCCCATACACACAGCGGCTCTTCCTCTGTGACCTTGGCCTCTCCCCCTCCGACCCAGCTGATCCAGCATTCAGGGGGAAGAGGAAGCCCACCCACATGGAGCGGAGTGCCCCTGGCCCCCGGACACCATCCCCCAGGCGCAGACCGACTGAGGCCCCCACCCGCAAGTACCCCCGGTCCCGGAAGAGCAAGACCCCGCCGCCGCCCTGCAGCTCAGGCACCAAGTCTCCTTCCTCCATCCCTCAGGCCCCCACTCCACAGGTGCCCCCACCACACCCCGCCCCAGGTTCCCCCACCCACAGATACACCATCCCCAGAAGGGTCAGGCCTTCTCCCCCTGCCACTTGCTCTTCCGGCCCCACACCCCCGCTGCGCTTGTCTGTACCACTGATGTGGTGAGGGTGTCCTCCCCTCTGTCCTGCCCACCTTTTCTGATCCCCATTCTCCTCCCCTGGAGGTGGGCACTGCAGTGGAGTCCACTATCACCCTGTCTGACTTGGGCGCTGCAGTGGCGGACCTGTCCACTCCATCTGCAGGGTCCACTGCAGTTGTGCCGGCACCCACAACATCTGAGTCATGCCCCCAGTTGTGCCGGCACACACCATGTCAGACACCTCCACTGCAGTTGTCAGTGGCTCTCCAGCACCCACCACCCCTTCCCTGCCTCCTCCTGGTGAGCCCTGATCCTGTCCCTGCGGTGCCTGGCCTGCCCCCCGTATGCCCCTCCTAGGGGATTGTCCCCGGTTGTGATCAGTGCAGGCAGGCATGCATAGGGTGACATCTGCCACTGTCACCCTGTATAGACTTCCTTGATGGACTGGCCATTGGCCTTTGTTGATACCTTGCAGTTCTTCCAAGTTTTGAACCCACATGCTGAATAAAGCAACTTTCTGTTCTCTAGTGGTTTTGCTTCTGATGTACATGATGTTGATGATGCTAACCGTGCCCTTGCTGCAGTGATGGTGATTTTTGGACTCATGAAAATGAAGTGTTACTGTGCATGAACCCATGTGTTCCAGGGGGACAGTGTCCTATCCTGTGGTGAATCCATGTCGTCCTTAGCAGCATCTGAGGGTGTCATGTATTCAATATTTGGCAATGGGATTTCCTACTTACATTAGCAATGTCACATCTGTGGGTTCCACCCATGCACATCTGTTGTGTTTGCCATTGTTCAATTAGTCTAGTTCCCTGACCGTGTGGCCATCTCCACTGGACATGCAGGTTTGGGCATCAATGGGGAAGGACTCATCTGTGTTGTCAGTGCAACTTGCTATACATGTGTGTTGGATCTGTGCTGTTGATTTCGTTGACATTCCCATGACCAGGCTGATGTGACGGGAGCCTTCATTTGGTGCTAATTGTTGACTGTGTGACCAAGTGTTCTGCTGACATGATGGAGCCCTACTGATGCGACATATGGCACAGCTTTCCTCACACAGGAGTGGAGTCCCCTCATGGCAGTGTGTACTCCTGTGACATCTCGTGCGCCCAAGGTGTGTGTTGTATGAGCATGTGTGTGTGTTCACTTCCATGTTTCTGTGCATGCTGGGATCCCTAGTGATGTTCCTGTTTGTGATGCTTGCTGAGTTGAGCTATGTTCCCCAAAGTCTTCTCCCTGGGTTCTCTGTGATGTGGGTGCATGGCACATTACTGGTCATCAGGGTGTCACCCATAGGTGTGTTTGCTGTCAGGGCTGAGTTTGTGGGCAGACGCTGATGTGTCACAGTCCGGATTCCCCTTTGCACTTGTTGTTGACACCTGTCATGTGATTTCTGGTTTGTGTTAGCTTTCATTGGTTGTGACACGTTGTGTGTGTGACTGCTGGCACTCCTCAGGGCTGCAATGTTGGTAGTTGTCTATGTGTGTCCTTTGTGGGTGACCTTGGCTTCTTCATAGGTGTGTGACTGTGGCTGGGATCCCATTGGTTGGTGTGGTATTGCCGTCATGTCCATGTACAGCGTAGTGTGCAGTGTGTCAGACATTCAGGAGTCTGGTAGAGTGGCCATGTGTGATGTGTTCCTGCACCTTGGTTCCCACCACCCCCCTGGGATTGTCATGGGTGCATGTGCAATGTCACCAGTGCATGTGAGCTTCACTGCTGCACATTGTTGGAGGTCGAGGTGTGTGGTGTTGAGTGTGTGCAGATGAGAGTTGTTGCCCGGCTAGACCCCTGCCTCCATGTTGGCCTTGGCTGACAGGCCGTGCTGGTTGATTTGTGCTTGTGTAGGTGTGATGGTAGTTTGTTGCTCAGGACACATGACTGTGGTTCACAGTGTGAACGACATCTAGCTTTGTCATCACAGTGGGATTGTAATGCAGCCCAGGGTCACCACATTGTGGGGGCCCTGGGTGTGGTGCTGTGGTGTCTGTGTGTCTTGCTGTGTCAGTTGCTGTTCCTACATGCTTGTGTGACATGTGTGATTTGTGCTCCCACTCATCTGACAATGCCTGATTGCCCACATAGGGGATTTGGATCCATGAGTTACCTTTGTGTGGCACTGTATGCACGTCTGTGTAATTGGTATTCAGGCCTCCTCATGTGTTGTGTGTTTGCCTGGGGACACTGGTACCCCCCTCACCTGTTGTGTTTGATGTGCAGTGTGGGTCTGCCTGTTTGTGTTTGTGCATCTGCACCACTGCATTGGCATATCTTTAGTGTGCCATTGGCTGTATGTTGTTTGGTGTGTTTGCCCTGCTGTCCCTGGGACTCCTAGGTCATCAGTCAGCACAATGATCATTGTGTGTGTGTTCCATTGCTGCCATGGTATGGTATCTGTTCACCTCCCTTCTACAGTCTCCACTGGGTATCTGAATTTGTGTGCCCATTGGTGCAAATATGTGGGTCTGCATTCTGATTGTCACTTCTGTCATTGAGTCATTGATGAGTGTTGACAGTGTCAGCCCCCTTGGGTGATGTTTGTCTGCACATGGCCAAAGGTATGTCTTGTTTGCACTGCACTGTTTGCCTCCCCCATTCTATGTTGCTATGGGACACAAGCACTACTTTGCCACTGATGTGTTTGTTGTTCTATGACCAGGAATAATCCATGCAGTTTGGCAGTTGCAGCTTATTCTTTGTCAACACATACATTTTGGTCACTGTGATGATGGGGGTTTGGACCCCATTGCCACAATGTTCAATATGTGCTTCAGCTATGGACCCCACACTCACATTTTGGTCACTGTGATAATGGGGGTCTGGACCCCACTGCCACAATGTTCAATATGTGCTTCAGCTATGGACCCCACACTCACATTTTGGTCACTGTGATGATGGGGGTTTGGACACCATTGCCACAATGTTCAATATGTGCTTCAGCTATGGACCCCACACTCACATTTTGGTCACTGTGATGATGGGGGTTTGGACCCCATTGCCACAATGGTCATGGCCTGCTTGCATTGTGGGTGCCACACACATATATGTGTGGCACTTGTGATAGGGGGTCACATTGTATGTCCACAGTCTTGTTCAGTGTTGTAGGCATTTGACACAGTCTACACATGCTTGTCATGGTGTTGGGGGGGATGTCTTTGTGTTGCATTCTTTCTGCTGGTGTGTGCTTCTTGTGGCATGTATTTGCGATCCTGTGAGTGGGGGTGGTAGTAGTAGGCATCCAGCCCCCCTGGGTAGAGGTGGTAGTAGTGGTAGGCACCTGGCACCCCTGGGTAGAGGTGGTAGTAGTGGTAGGCACCTGGCACCCCCTGGGTAGAGGTGGCAGTAGTGACAGGCATCCAGCCCCCCATGGGTAGAGGTGGCAGTAGTGGTAGGCACCTGGCACCCCTGGGTAGAGGTGGTAGTAGTGGTAGGCACCTGGCACCCCCTGGGTAGAGGTGGTGGTAGTGGTAGGCACCTGGCACCCCCTGGGTAGAGGTGGCAGTAGTGGTAGGCACCTGGCACCCCTGGGTAGAGGTGGTAGTAGTGGTAGGCACCTGGCACCCCCATGGGTAGAGGTGGTAGTAGTGGTAGGCACCTGGCACCCCCTGGGTAGAGGTGGTAGTAGTGGGAGGCACCTGGCACCCCCTAGGTAGAGGTGGTAGTAGTGGGAGGCACCTGGCACCCCCTGGGTAGAGGTGGCAGTAGTGGTAGGCACCTGGCACCCCCTGGGTAGAGGTGGTAGTAGTGGTAGGCACCTGGCACCCCCATGGGTAGAGGTGGTAGTAGTGGTAGGCACCTGGCACCCCTGGGTAGAGGTGGTAGTAGTGGTAGGCACCTGGCACCCCCATGGGTAGAGGTGGTAGTAGTGGTAGGCACCTGGCACCCCCCTGGGTAGAGGTGGCAGTAGTGACAGGCATCCAGCCCCCCATGGGTACAGGTGGTAGTAGTGGGAGGCACCTGGCACCCCCTGGGTAGAGGTGGCAGTAGTGGTAGGCACCTGGCACCCCCATGGGTAGAGGTGGTAGTAGTGACAGGCATCCGGGCCCCTATGTGTATATGTGGCATTGGTGATGGGCATCCCGCCCCTATGGTGCTGCTGTTTCTGGAGTAAGTAATTTCTGCATCCCTGTGTGTGTGTGTGATATGTCGGGTACGTGTAGTTTGTCGGAGCCGCACTTTGGGGGTCCGTGTCGGACCCCCCTGGAAGCGTAGGCACGCGAGTCGCACACAGGGGGGAGCCATGGGTCCCCCCTACACGTGCATGTACGGTGCGACCCGCATTGACGCGAACACGTTGTAGGGGGCACCCTTGTTCGCATCGTGCCCATTGAGTCAATGGGAGCCCGTGTACGCGTCGTACGACTGGCTCCCATTGACTTCAATGGGAGTCCGACCGAATCGAGTCCAATAGCATACGTGCGCATCGTACTCGTTCGGTCGGACTGTTAGGGTCCGATTCGGTCGGAAATCTCTCAGAGTCCGGCTCGGTCGGAGAGATTTCCGGCCCGAATCGGAATCGGCCCCTTAGTCTGAAGGTAAAACTTCTGACTGGGTAAACTTCATTTCTGTAGCTGATCCGCTCTCCATCGCGGTCAGCCTCAAGTCATGTGTAGGTCCTGGTCTATCATGACCAGTTCGCTGTGGATGGTGCTTCACACATTTTAGATCTATTTTCACTTAAAATTTTAAACATTCATAACCCTGGTTCCTTTTATTGCCGCTTTGGTGTCATTTGAATTATTAAAAGTTACTCTATTTTAAAAAAAATTGGTTTGGAATTCTTTTGTGTTGTTTTTTTACTGTATTACTGTTTTGATACTGCATAAATACTTTACACATTGACCATAAATTAAGCCTGTCAGAGCTATCAGAGGTTGAGCTCAGTTTGATTTTGTGAATTTAGTGGTTCACCCTGACAGGAATTGTGATTATCAGGTGAGGTGGTTAGTTACCCCTCTCAACTAATACTCCAATTTCTTACATCAACTACTAAACAACTCTTCTAATTGAACAAAGTCAGTTGTGGTCTATTAAAAGAACTTAGGGGGTTATTACGATGAGGGACGGACTTCAGTACGTCTGCCATCGTGTCGGGGAGTGGGACCGCCCGCCTACAAGGCGGCAGTCTCACCGGTGGTATTATGATGCCACCGCCACCGTGGCGGTTGCATCTACCATCTTTAACATTGCGGCGGGTGCTGCTAGCTGCAGCATCCGCCACAATGTTAAAGATGCACTGTTTACATTTCCCTGCACTACATGGCAGGCACCACGCGGGGCCTGCCACTTAGTGCAGGGACATGTAGGGGGTACCATGGGTACCCCCCAGTGCACCCCTCCTCCTCCCCACCCCAGGGGGGCCCACAACGGGCCCCCAAATACAATCCCCGCCAGCCTGTGAATGGCGGTTCCACCACCATACACCGGCTGGCGGGGATGCAGCATTGTAATTTGGCGGACGGTGTCTGCTAGGCACCGCCACCATTTTACGGATGCTGGCTGGTCCGCCAGGCAATCGGACTGATTGCCTGTGGTGGATCCGTGGCGGGCGGTCTTTGCGCCTGCCACAGTCATGGTCGGATTCCCCCTGCCATCCTAATTTGGCGGGGGGAAAGTCGCGGTCCGATGGCGGAAGGCCCACCACCGCACGGCTGGCGGTGGCGGGCCTTCCACCATCGTAATCAGCCCCTTAGTTATATAGGCCCAGATATACTAAGAAATCATGCAACTCAGCGCAGCAAGTAAAACTACACTTGAAGGCATTTGCCTTATTGTGTGTGAGCTGTAGAATGTAAAGAGGGAAAAACAAGGAGAAATTATAACATTTCTCCTTGTTGCGGCTACCTCAAGGAGGTGCAGGATTTTGATATAAATCCCTGTCTACAGTTCTTCATAGATATGGATTTGTGTCAAAATCCATGGTGTGTTTGCATTGGAATGCACCACCCATGGAACACCCGCTTCACTCAAAGTAACACAAGGCACCGTATTGTGCAACTTTGTGTTACTTTTGGTTATAATCCAGCATTGGATTGTAAATATCAACACAATAAATTGCATAGGTTCTGCATTAAAAAAGTCACGCAAACCCAACGCAAAGTCTTTCTATATATGGGTCATGGTGTTTTCTCTTTGAGGAAATCTCCTGTTGTGGGCGGAGGAGAGTGTTCCAGGGCAGGAATGGCTTAACGTTTGAGAACCCCAACAATTGTGACTATGGGGATGTAAGGAAAGGGGTTTTACCATGTGGAAAATATTTTCCCTGTGGACAAAATAAAGAAGAAAAACATTAGCAAATGTGTTTTGACTTGCTTTGTTTTTTCAAAATATACAATTGTATATTTTTTATTGTGAAAAAGAAACTCAGAAAACGTTTTTTAAGGATTACATCTGGAAAGAAGTGACTGGTGCGACTTATCAGGTCTAGCCTCCTTTTCCACCACTCACACACCAGGATAGACCATATTTTTATGAGAGCCACTCAAGCTTCAGATTTGACAGGGGAAGACATGGTAAACATTACTGTATGTAACTGCCCACTTAGACTGGATATGAAAAGTCATCAGGGACAAGGGTGATTTAATGATGCCGTGTGCAATGAACCAGTACAACATTGACAACTCAAGGGGACCTTAACCCAACATTTTAAAGTCCACGAGAGAGTGAAGGTGGTAATAACAGAAGTGTCAGAGGTTATGAAGTTGGTAAAGTGATGACAATGAGTAAAAAATGTGTAACCTGATACCTGATACTAGGCAGTTGGTGAAACAGACTAGGGTGTAACCATTCTTAGGGGAGACGGGGTAATGCGGTTTAGACAAAGGAAGAGAACCTAGCTTTATTTGAAAATAGTTTGTGTGGAGTTATTGTGCTCTGAAAACTAGGTTGATGTGGAACAGCACCTTCAGCTCAGATCACAAGACAAGAGAAATTCCCCAGCAAGAAAGGAATTTGACAGCCCAATCACTAGTGATGGACTCTGCTTAATCTACCTTCTACTGCAATATGAGATTTCGACTTGAGATCTTTCCCAATGACAAGCCTAGTCAAATTAAGGAATCAGAATGGCCAATATAGGCCCAAGAGGGAAGTAGGTAAGCCAGTGAACAGTAAGGTACAGGAAATTGAAATGCATCTACTGACATCCACAAGCCCGCAGGACAGCAGCCTCGATGATAGATCGCCACACCTCTCATCAAGAGCAGAGGTGACTAGACCATTTTTGCAAGTCCACTAACATCATTGTAGCCCTAAACTTGGCCCCATGACACCCTCCATAAAATGTTTGCCAGCCTCCTTCGTTGGAAAAAGAAACATTCATTCCAATATTTAACTTGCAGTCTCGCAAGAAATTGAAACAGTGAGTTTCATTCTTTCTTGAAGCCAATTTAGCTCTCATTATGTCCAACATGTTTGCCTGTATGCCTTGTAAAAGAAAGATGCAACCATCCCCAGAGCACAACCTATTCCTCTGAATTACATCAATGAGAACCTAATTTCTTACGTTTTCTTACCACAGTGTTATGATCTTTGTTCCATCCGTAGCTTCCTGACATTTAGGCTTTCTTAAAGAGAGCCAATAACAGTAACAAAATCTGAGTGAATAGACAAGTCACTCTTGTTGATAAAATTCCAGACAACTCACTCCACTTTCCCATACAGAGTGGGTGCAAACGTCTAGAGGTACAGGAAGCCAAAGGAACGTCTGAATTAAGAACTAAATGCAAGCTCTAGGAGCCATTGGCACATAGGTGCACCAGCAGGTACCATCCTTGGGAGTAAGTAAGATGATAAGGAAGTACATCCTTTATGGGGCATTTACCCCCTAACTTTAGGGTATTTAAACTAACGGGATAACCTTAAACTGTTTACCCCTCTGTTCTTTATATATAAGCACCTCAGCTTACACTCTTCCATATACCTTATATTATATTAAAACACACTGTTTACAGTAGGGACAGTGTGAGGGAGCCCTGGTACTGATGAAGCTCATTGACTCATCTGGGGGTCAGAACATGTTGACATTTGAGATGTAAGAAGAATAGTAATTAACAACATTCATTGTTTCTAAATCCTATCAGTGACACCAGGAATAAATTGTTATAGTGGCCACTTGATAATTTTAAGCATTCTTGTTTAGAATTCTATACCTGACATTTCTTATAAGTCCTCCAAATTAGGTGGGCCCCTTCAGGCAGATGTTATATTCTGAATGAATAGAGGACACCATGATGAGGCATGCTTCCAGAGATGGGTGAGGGCCCTGCAGAAAGGGAAGGCTCCTGGAACGTCTGTTTCGTCCTTGATTCATACCTCCTTTTGGTTCACTGTACTTGCTGATTTGAATGAAGGTAAACATAGATGATCACTGCTCTTAAAACTGCCAGATCTACAAACTTCTTGTGCCTTGGATCAAGGGTGCCAGATCACACCACTAATGGGATTTGTTACAGTGCTACTCTGGTTTAGGAGGCGAGGAAGTCTAACTACTTCCCCATCTCCCTTCTGGGCGAGGCATTCCACTTCTGTGGAGCCAGTTCAAGGTGGAAAACATGTTTGCAATCTTTCCATCTTTCCCAAGTCCACTCAGGAGTCCAAAAAGACAGGCCACGCCCAAGCCTGGCACTTCTAACACCACTTCTATCTTTCATGAAGGTCAATAAAAGGAAAAAAATGCAGAGCTCCAAGTCCTCTGCTCGGCGCTTTCAACAATTGCGTAGGATGTTGTGGTTAACACTTCACACAGCGTTCCCCAATAATGAAGCATCTTACTTAGCATCCAGACATACAGATAAGGGGGGCTACTACTGGAAGCCATTCTTGTTGATGAAGCTGCTGTTATAGTAAGTTGCACATTCTGATAGTCTGTTCTGTTGACAAAGCCACTATAGGAAAACTAGGTGCTGTATGTACTAATAGGTCTCGTGATCACAGAGTCAAAAAATTCGAAAAATTAAGGCTTTGCCACCACAAAACCCAAAGTCACAATATTCCAAAGCCACATAGTGAATTTGAAATGTCTTTGGGACGTGTATTGTACACATTTTCACTCATTATGAACCATTCCGAAAGGGGGGCATGAAGTGGAAGTCCCCCTGCCCAGTGATTTGCCCTTAGATGTTTGCAATTGTGATTGTAAACCATTGATTGTATGCTGGCACCTCCAAGGAGGTGGTATCCTTTCTCAGTGTGGAATCTGTCCGTGATGGACAGCTTCCATTTTGTGACTGATGGTTGACGGCACTGGGAGAATGCACAGTCATCGAGGTGGCCTCTGCATGCTTCTTTCAATATCATTCACAGCGTGTCAGTGGTTTTAGATTGCAGCCCTTGTGCCTATAAGTGTCAGGGGTTGCATTTTTTGGATTGTTTTCAATTCCAGTGCAGTGATGGAATTCTGCTGTCTCTCGCATGCCGCCATCACTGCATTTGCAGCCATTTTGTCAGGCTTTCCAAAGGTAATCTCCTTTAATAATTAATGTACATGAGGAAGGAGTTTTGTGAATCTTACTGAAAGTACATCTGTCGCAGTCATAGGTCTCACACATTAGTCGTCGTGCTAAAACAGGAAAGAAATGCTTTACAACCTGAGGCTTAATACTTCATATTCCAAGTTTCTCTGTCTACTGGCAGCTTTTTTCTTATTATCTACTATGCTTTTGGACTGTTATGTTAATGGATGTCAGGGTGGTCGCTTGCTTTAAAGAGTACTTTCCACGAGGTTTGATCGTTTTTTCCGATTTGTCTACTGGGGAGCTCAAAATGTTTGCAATCATGATATTTTCATGTTTTGTGTTATAAATTGGGTTTTCTGGGTTGATTTATTATTTATATGGATGGGACTGCTGTCCCCGTTTGTTGTTTTAAGGTAACAGACTTTGGTATTGTTTTGCTCTTTAAAAATAAAGAAATAAAGAAACATTAATTCCTTCAAATGTCCATTCTAGTTAATACAAACGCATTGGATACTGCACCGAATATCTCGGTTCACACTGGAGAACTGAAGGTGATTTTAAAACATTTTAAGCACGTGCTGTGGACAGGATAATAACTTGAAACATAGAATAAAATAAACAAGAGTTAAAGAAAGGGTATTCTCTGGCAACATATTTTTACAGAGAAGGAAAATATGGAGTAGATTAAGAAATAAATTGGTAGGAAGGCTGTATGGTTTTTGTGGTCTAACAAAAATAGCAAATTGCTATAAAACAGAAATAGTAGTCACTCATATTGGTTAAGAATTTAAAATGATCCCGTTTTAGAGCTGGGCAAGAGTTGCGTTTTAGAAGCAAACACCCTGAAAACCAGCCTCATAATTATGTTCGGATTTGGCTTTCTTAGCCTCAAATATTGTTCTTGGCTTTCAAATGGATTGGGACTTGGGATTTGTGATGCTTTCTGTGTACTTATTACATTTTGTGCTGGAAAGGTTGTTGCTTTTACCGAACGCCGATCCCTATACCCACAAGGACGCTGGAAACACTGTAATATCCACAGTTACTGTGACAACAGAAATTACAACCCCCAGGACACTTCTACGTGTGGAGGTGTGTCTTTTAAACGTCTGAGGGGAAATAGGCAAATAAATATAGAACAAGCACATCACGTACAGCATTGCTGAAAACGTTTCACAAATGGGGTTTGCACAGGATATGGTAGGTGTGTTCGTTTTTCTTAGAAACTGCGGGGTATATTCACAAGAACGTGTGATAACTACCGCAAGAGTAGCGTAACGCAACTTCCAATATCGCAGCCTATCGCGGGAAAATATCCCCGTGTCAACGTG
Source organism: Calotriton arnoldi (assembly GCA_963921515.1). Taxonomy (NCBI): domain Eukaryota; kingdom Metazoa; phylum Chordata; class Amphibia; order Caudata; family Salamandridae; genus Calotriton; species Calotriton arnoldi. The sequence continues at coordinate 873,661 of CAWUFW010004435.1, forward strand.
GAATTCACAACAAGCCGGTACCATGCGATAGTCACCAGCTAACTCGTCAAATGTCAGCGTGAAAATCAACGCCACGCCGAAAAAATGCAAAACGCGAACGCGAGAAATCATGCGATGAGGCCAATCGCGGTACAAAAAGTAGCGAAAACCAGCCTCAGGCCTGCAAATCCCACGCGCCTGGCGGGAAATTGCACCATAAAAACCACAGACACAACACACCAGAAACAAGCCAACGCACGTAGCAACATGGATGCACCCTGACCCAGCTCAGAGGGCAACGCGAACCCCACAACCCCCACAGACCACCAGCAAGGAACAACGGGGCCGGGGAAGGCCAAGGAGAAAAGGGAGAGGAAGACGGGGTGCAGACCGCAGGAAAAGAAGACCAAGGCCACGGAGACGAGAGAACACTACTAGCAACTGACCCACAAGCAGACCACCTGGAATGCAGTCCGAGTGCCCAGGAGGCCAATCCAGGAGGCCAAGAGGCGTCGGCAGGACGTGACAACCTAAACCAGGTACAAACCCACTGCCAACAGGAAGGCAGCAACGGCAACAGGAGGTGGCAGTCCAGCGACACAGGAGGAGCAGGAGGAAACCCAGGCCACAGTCATCAGTGTGGAGAGGGTGCAAGGAGTAGGGAGTACGGACACAGCTCGACAGGACCTGACACAACAACAACAGGGTGAGGATCCAACAGGGACTGGGGGGACGGGGGGTGATGGGCACAATGCCACACATGGACAATGAGTTGTAACACACTGCACACCCACATTTACCCAGGGACATGTCCCCCATCCCCGTAGCACACTGCAGCACACACACATAGCAATCACAGCACATACCATGACAATGTGGCACAAAGTGCAACACCCACACTGCAGAACAGGGGACACGACTGGGTCCACCCAGGCGCTGAAACAGAACAATCACTTTGGACAGAGCAGGGAACTGTGAGATGCACATCTACCCCTACAACCCCACATCAGCCATGTAGGCCAAATGTACACTGTCCCAACTCAAATAGCCACCACCGCCCAAACAGTCACAATGTACATTGTCACACAGTCTGCATGTCGACAAGAACAAGGCACCAACACAATGCCAACATGCACCTCCCCTTCACAATGCAGAGGGACAAACAACACCTCCAGCAGGTCAGAACAGACAACCCATCAGTGATGCCCAAGACAAACACCACACCCCCGACACTGACGCCCTACAACAGCCCATGGACATCCCACACAACCCACCACCAGGACCAGGGCAGACAAGCTATTCAGAGGAGAACCCAGACCCTGCAACAGACCACACAGCATGAAGCACCCGCTATCACGGCTGCCTCACAACACCTCACCCACCCACACATGTCACCCCAATGCCAGGTGGCAGAACGCCAAAAGGAGGTGGCCCAACAGGTGAGGGTGTAGCCTAACCCATGGAATGCGAACTAGAACACATATGTGGGTGTCCAATACCCTTCAGGGACCACCTACACCCCACAAAGGAGACCCACACCTCCACAGAGACACATGCACATATCATGTTGAACTGGCTACGGGCACATGCGCCCGGCCCCTTTATTGGTAGGGCCACATGTACAGTGACGCCTGTGCTGGATGTGTGTGGGGTGAGTATAAGCCAGCCCGCACGGAGTGCTTGGTGCTGGAAACAACCTGAACAGTGGACACCAGTGTAATGGAACCAGAAAACACCAGCATAACAGAGTCAAATGCAGAGCAACATGGAGGGATCTGGAGTAAGGACAGAAGTCACCCAATATTCAGTCTGGACGTTCCGTGAGTTGCAGTGCACTGAGGTAGGGACACTAGAGAAGAGCGCACTCATGTGAAGGAATTTCTAGGATTGTGTCCCTTCGGGTTAGTCCTGATGCAGATGCAGTGGGCTGCATCAAATTCCTCATCAACGTCCCAGGTCTCCCACACTGCCTGAGGGGACAGTTGCGTCCGCAGTCCACAGTGCAATACCCTGTATTAGATCCGGGTGTGTAGCATGTCTACCGCCACCAGTCTGCATTCCTGCCTTGGGGCTGTTGCCTCCTGCCCTCCCATTGTCTGTGCCTTCTCCCGTCCGCACACTTGACACATCCTCCTCCTCATGGTCCCAGGTCTTCCCCACTGCATGAGGTGACAATGCTGCGCAACCTCACAACAGCACAAAACTCAATCAGTAACAGACAATGGCTTACGGTGCACTGAGTCACTGGCACCTGGAGTGCTGAGCAGGGCAGTAGGCCGATGATGGCATCCACGACAGGTCAGAGCAACTCCGTAGGTCTGTCAGGACCACCCTTTCGACTCTGGCAGATGGCGGTTGGAGGTGGTCCTTGCGGTGGTGGCGTGTGCCTCCTGCTGTGATGCGACGACCGGGCCGGTCAAGACTCAATGCCATGTGTGGGCCCTTGTGGCCCGCAGTTGGGGCCGGAGGAGGCGGACAGCGCAGGGCCACAGACACATGGCGCTGATGACCCCAAGACCATCGCTACAGAGGCCATTCAATGTCTCAGAAGAAGGGGTCCCAGGCCGGAGCAGCACAGAGTCAGTGGCCCAGGATGCACTGCGGCCAGCACAGGCACCCAGCCACGGGACGGTGACTTGCGGTGCAGTCAGATGGGCCATGCGACCTGAGCGGGTCCCCATCAATGTCTGAGGTGTATGTTGCGGAGGGTTTCGGGGGACAGTGGAAGGTGTCCTCCAGGGCATGATGCGGAAGGTCTGATGTTATCTGGAAGCAACAAATGGAGGAGTGGAAAGTGCAACCCTCGTTTGCACCAACAATTCAGGATCAGCTACATGAGGATGAAAACTACCCCCTAGTCCATAGACTCAAACGCCACCAATGTACGACCAGTGAGTGTAAATGTACGACTAGTGAGTGTCCATGAATGTCGGGGAACAAACTCAGTGGCACAGGTGCTGGGAGGGGATGCAGTCTGCGATGATGCCTGTACACAGATGTGAACTCCAAGAATGCCAAATCAAGGCACTGTGACCTACTGGACCCCAGTGTAGGCCGGAGGCAGCGGTCAGCAGTGGCCCACAGCCACGGGTCATTGGCTCACGAGGCACAGAGTTAGTGACACAGTGGCAGTTGTCGGTAGTGTTCAATCACCTCCGTGACGATGATCCTGTTCTCTCCGGACTGCAACGCGTCATCCTCTTACGCCCCTCCGTGCATGCGAAGAAATGTATTCAGCCTTTTGAATTACCGATGTTCAGTTCCAAATCTGTGATCCCACTCGTGCGCAGCGTAGGCCGAGGGCAGTGGTCCGCGTAGGCCCACAGACACGTGTGGTTGTGATGCCATGCACAGGCCTGTTGCCACCACATTGAAGGGTGTATGGTGAATAGTTCTCTGCCTTAAATAATGTTCACTGCCATGGTGTAATCAAGACTCAGTTCCAAATGTGTGACCTACCTGACTGTGGTGTAGGCCTGAGGCAGCGGTCAGCAAGGCCCATTCACCGAGTGTCGCTGGCATAGGTTGGATGGCCCCACCGGCCTGCGTAGTTCAGGTTCAGTGGCACCACGTGTTCGGTCACCTCCGTTTATGTGACCCGGCATTCGTCCGGACTGAGCCGCGTCTTCCTCTTACACCTCTCCGTGCGACCACTGGTGTGGACTCTGCCATTCGTGCTTTGCGACTAGGTGCTGGATGTGTAACCTACTGGTCAGCAGGGTTGTCCTGGTCCCTCATCCACGTGTCGCCGGCTGGCGTTGAACAGGGTTAGTGGCACCACATGTCGCAAGATGCCCATATGGAACTATGCCTCACTGATCAGGGGGTCTGGTGCTGTGGCCGCTGGCCCGGATATGGGGTCACTGCCATTCATGACTCAGGACACAGTTTCACATATGGGACCTACTGGTCCGAAGAGTATGCCGAAGGCGGCAGTAGAGTACGTCAACGAAAAAGGAATAAAGCTGGCCTGTGTCGTGGAGGCCGTGATGGTCTGAGGTGGCTGCCAAGGTCGCGGTCCTCGGGCTTGGAGCTTGCGACGGCATGTGGTGGGCCCGCCTTGACACACGCCGGTGTCGGCAGGTGATCAGTGTGGCCTGGCTGCGCAGGGGCAGGCCTGACGGGTTCGTGGTCCAGCGTGCCGGGGTCCGGCAGGCGCACAGCATCGCAGGCAACTCTGCACACGGGGACGGCATTGGCCTCGTGGTGGGTGGGGTGGGAGGCGCCGCCCTGGCAGAGACGTGGGTCTTTCTGGAAGAGGACCACGCCCAGGCCTACGTGCTTTTTATTCACACCCCTACGCTGGCGTAGCGTACGCCAGGCCATCCCACTCCGGTGATGCTTGGGGGGGGCGTAACAGGCAACATTTCCGTGAGGTCCCCCACTGGCTGTGGTGACATGGTGGCGTCCACTGTCCACTACACTCCATACACAAGCGGTGTATGTCGCCATGGATATGGGTGTGTTCTGCATACTGCAGTGTGTCCAGCATATCTCCGGCACTCTTGGCATTGTGTACTTTCCCAATCATGGTTCTACTGCATCCTTCACACATGCCTGGTTGCCACCTCTCCCCACATTCGGCTATTATGTGGCTGAGGTGCCATGCTGTTGCTGGCTCATGTTCAGGGCTTGCCCATGTGTACATTGTAAGTTCTTCTGTCATGTCTGGTGGGTGGGCATGTTGTTGTGCCTGTTGTATGTGATTCTGTGACGTGTGCATTGCCAGAGTTGTGATTTGCATGGTTGTGGAGTTGAGGTGTGTGGGGTGTTCATTTGTATGTTGCCAAGGGGCTGTGCTATTCCCTTGTTGCCATCCGGGGAACGCTGGGTGATGATGGACTGTCAGAGGATGAAGGTAACATGCACACTGGCTGTGTATTTGAAGGCGACATTGTAGGGGGTTCCACGGTGTACTGTTGTTGCCTGCACATTGATGTGAGACGTGTGCTTCCTGTTGCGGTGATTGTGTGCTGTGTCACCAGGGGGCACAGGTGGTACATGTGTGCTGTGTATTGCCCCTAACACGTGCGTACGTCCTGCTTGGGCGTATGGTCCTTGCTTGGTCTCCAGCGGATCCTGCGCATTGTGTTGTACGTATGGGGACTGGGGTACCAGGGTGATGGTGATGTCCAGGGCAGGTGTGGGGGACTTGGATGTGGCTGGCTGTGAGACTCCTCCGACTCTGGCGGGTGTTGGATGGGGGGTGCCAGGGGCCAACAGGTGCAGCCACGCCATCAGCTTTGTGTGGGGTGGGATGTTGGTTGTCCGCTGTGTTGTTGCCGTAGGCCTGTTGGGCGATGATGGTCAGGATGCAAAGGTTGGTTGTCTCTTTCAGCCTGTAGTGGACGGTGACATTGTCAGATGTTGGGTCTGTGCGGCTGGTACGTTTCCTGGGGTTCCGCTGTCTTTGTCTGCGCTGTGTCTGTGGTGGTCCGGGGGGGGTGTTCCCGGTGTGGGTTGGGGTCCTGGGGTGGTGGAGGTGGGTGTTGTGGCCCTCTTGGGTGTCCGGGCTGCATGATGGGTGGCTCCATGGCATCTGTTGCCCTTCGGATGTGGCCCTGGGCTGTGCTCCCTTTTGTGGTGCTGGCTGCCACCAGGTCAGAGCAGGTGTAGATTTCCTGGTGCTATCGCGCCTTATCGCCTGTTTTGTGTTTTTATCGCGGATGTGGCTGGTCGTTGTGAATGTTGAGGTGTGCTGTTGTCTCGGCTTTTGTCACGGGAACGCCTACTCTGCATCTCATTAGCGATATTTGCGGGGGTCCTCTGTGGCGATGTTTTTTGCGGCTGCTATCGCGGGTAAACTGGTGCTGTGGGCTGTTAACACCGGCTTGTGAATGGGGAGGTAAATTTATCACGACTTTGGCTGCGATAAAGTGCCGTTAATTTGGCGATAGCTCCTTGTGAATATGCCCCAGCATTTTTTATTTTAATATCTTTACATTATTTTCTGTTTTAATATACCTCGTTAAAGGTTCACAGGTAGTTGCCTGCTACCTAGAACATCTTGTATGTACAACGCACTAAAAATAATTTGGCTTAAGATGTAATCGGCGCATTTAAACATTGAGTGCATTCTTGAGTTCACGAATAAAAGTAGGTAGAGAATTTTGTGTGAATTTGACCAGGTACGTTATTTATAAATGCAGTTAAAAAATAACATATTTGTGCCAATTAAATGATAAATATGAGACAAACTGAAAAACCACGAAAATAATTACAAAGCATGCTTTACGGTCTATTTGTGGTTGATAAAAAAGAACAAATTAGTTCATTTAATTTCACCTCAACTGAGTTAAAAGAAATAGAAGTATGAAAGTAATCAATGTACATAAAAAGTAAAGGTGATCCTCATTTAACTTTTGCATTTATGGAGTAATCTCAAAACATCATAAGCTTCAACGTGCACACTGCCATAATAATATGAGATGTAATGATGGTAGCTCTTGTTAGAGCAACGAAAAGAAAATGACTTTGTGGGCTAAATATGGGATAAGATACCCCTTGCTGTATATTAAAAGGAGATTGCAATCACCGAGGAGTTCTATGCCCATAGAGAGGAACGAGGCTGAGTTCCCTTATAAGGTCATGGAACTCCAAAGTGGCATGTAAATATCCTTATAATATAGAGCAGGGGTATTTTATTCCTTATAATACATGGTCACACCATCAATCTTCTTATAAACTGTTTAAATTCTTAGGGCCTGATTCACAAAGGGCCTCTACATATGTGCCGAAGGCCGCGCAATGGCGGGTGAGTCTCCGCACTCGGGCCGAATCTCCAAAATGAGAATTCTCATTGCCGCAATTCCGCCCGAATGCAGAGACTCCCCACAAGTACAGGGCCTCCGCCATGAATCGGGCCCTTGGCGTTTTGCTCTGTAATATGAAAGAATGGGATGTTTGCAGGCATGAATAATAGGTATCACAAAAATGAACACACTAAAAAGCAGTAAGATATTTATCGTAAAAGATATTATATTCAGTTTAATGTAAGTCACATTTAAAAAAACACCAGCTCAGAATGTGAAGAAGGTTGCATAGAGATTCTCTCTTTTCTATAATGGCCTAAAGTATGCAGAAAAGAAATATATTCCCATAAATATCTCCTTTCTGCTGATAACCGTTCATTAAGAAACACAGATCAGAAGAATTAAGACAGGTTTTGTTTTCATTGTTTAAACTGCAGATTTAATTATCCTTCTGTCCTGCCATTCCTTTTGGCTGCAGGCATTGTGACGTCAGAACTCACCTATAATAACCTATTATTGTTGAGCAGGTACCTCATTTTTTAATATAGGTGACTAGAGATGTAACAAGTCGCCTGTAATAAGGAAATTAGAGACTGGCTTTTACCCAGGGATTGAAAGCTTCCATGTATTATAGAGCTGATACTGACTTTGGGGCCCATTCCGATCTCGGCCGGTAGGGCTCTGAATCGGATTCGGCATAACCGGATCTGATTCGGAGCCCTATTTCCCGACCGATTCGTACGCGCGTCCGGACGAGCGAGTACGATGCGAATTCGCCGACCGACTCGTTCGGGCGTCCCAACCGCTCCGACCGACTCGTTCCCGGGTCTAACCACACCGACCGACTCGCTTGGACATGACTCGCACCGCGCAATGGAGACGTTCCCCGGCCGGGTAAGTACGATGCGCGCCGCGAGCAGTCCGACCGACACGCGCCGTCCGGCTCGAAAGAGCAGTGGGAGCCGTACTTCGGGGGTCCGTGTCGGACCCCCATGTATGCGTAGCCGCGCGAGTCGCACACAGGGGGGACCCATGGGTCCCCCCTACCTGTGCGTGTACGGCGCGAGTCGCTTCGCCGCGTACCTGCTGTAGGGGGCGCCCTTGTTCGCCTCGCACCCATTGAGGCAATGGGAGCCCGCATACGCGTTGTACGACCGGCTCCCATTGACTTCAATGGGAGTCCGACCGAATCGAGTACGATAGCATACGGACGCATCTTACTCGTTCGGTCGGGCTGCACGGGTCCGATTCGGTCGGAAATCTCTCCGGGTCCAGCTCGGTCGGAGAGATTTCCGGCCCGAATCGGAATCGGCCCCTTTTTCTCAGAAAAGTGAACTTAAAGTTGCATGATTTCTGCATGATATCCATCATCCAAATATACATCCAAATATACATGTCATGATCTACAAAAATGTGAGTAGTTTGCAAAGTTGCATTCTTTCCTTCCTAATGTCTAGTCCCCACAGAAGGGATGTCAAGAAGCCCCTGAGGATCACTTGCTATGATTGCTGTACGTTCTGGTATGGAAACATTGACATTTGAGGTATAGGTTATCTATATAGCTTGGTCAATAGATTGTATTTATTTATGTATTTAATTACTCAAGCTGGAGTTTCGTTCTGTACTATCATGTGTAGCCTTGCCTTTACTTCAAAGTGCATATTAGAATAGTATACAGTTCCATAAAAGAGCCATTTGAGTGTAAGAATGTGACCCATTGGGTAAAATGGGGTCTGTAGATGATAATCTGTAGTTGTGGCCTCAGAGAGCAGGATAGCCGGTGAACAGACATAATATCGAATTTTTAATATCGAATTGCCAAAATATCGAGTTTTTTATATAGAATGGACAGAATATCAAATTGCCAAAATATAGTGGGGAGGAATATCGAAATTCAGGTAAGAAATATCGATTGTCATAATATCGACAGTCATAATACAGTTGTTAAAAATATCGAATTTTTTTATAGTGTTTTAAGTGTTAGTATATGTGTTAAAAGTATGTATTATTTTTGTAATGTATGTTTTAATTTTTTTAAAGTAATGAATTTTATGTTATTTAATTTTTGCGTAATTTAATTCCGTAGCAGGTTGTGGGTTTATAGGGGAATAGGGTGGGAAGTAATTTAATTATAGTAAATTAAATATTAATTTTTAGGAATTATTAATTATTTTTAATTTAATTTTGCGTTTTAGTTCTGTAGCGGGTTGTGGGTTTATAGGGGAATAGGGTGGGAAGTAATTTAATTGTAATTAAGTAATTATTTAATTGTATTTATTGGTATTGATAAATAATTAATTGTTAATTAATTATTAATTGGTAATTAATTTTTATTAATTGGTAATTAATTTTTATTCATTTTTTAATTGGTCATTATATTAATTGTATTAATTTATTATTCAGAGCGGGTTGTGGGTTTATAGGGGAATAGGGTGGGAAGTAATTTAATTGTAATTCAGTAATTATTTATTTTTATTTATTGGTATTGATTATTAATTTATTGTTAATTAATTTTTATTTGGTAATTAATTTTTATTGGTAATTAATTTTTATTAATTGATTAATTGATAATTATATTAATTGTATTAATTTATTATTCGGAGCGGGTTGTGGGTTTATAGGGGAATAGGGTGGGAAGTAATTTAATTGTAATTAAATAATTATTGGAAATATTTTTGTGTATTGATAATTAATTTACTGTTAATTAATATTAATTGGTAAACATTTTGTATTACTTATTAATTTTTGGTATTGAAAATTAATTGGCTGTTAATTAATTATTAATAGGTAATTAATTTTTAATAAATAATATGTGTTGGTATTTATAATTAATTAATTATTAAATATGTTGTAATTGGTAATTAATTTTAATTAATTTTTTATTGGTATTGATAATTTTTTATTTTTTATTTAAATATTAAATCATTACTTTCCCTACTGTTGCACTCACTGGAGTGGGAATAGTAATTTTTACCCTATGCTATCCAACGCTTTCCCTACTGTTGCACTCACTGGAGTGGGAATAGTAATTTTTACCCTCCCGCTATCCAACGCTTTCCCTACTGTTGCACTCTCTGGAGTGGGAATAGTAATTGTTACCCCTACGCTATCCAACGCTTTCCCTACTGTTGCACTCTCTGGAGTGTGAATAGTAATTTTTACCCTCCCGCTAACCAACGCTTTCCCTACTGTTGCACTCTCTGGAGTGGGAATAGTCATTTTTACCCCTACGCTATCCAACACTTTCCCTACTGTTGCACTCTCTGGAGTGTGAATAGTAATTTTTACCCCTACGCTATCCAACGCTTTCCCTACTGTTGCACTCTCTGGAGTGGGAATAGTAATTTTTACCATCCCGCTATCCAACGCTTTCCCTACTGTTGCACTCACTGGAGTGGGAATAGTAATTTTTACCCCTACGCTATCCAACGCTTTCCCTACTGTTGCACTCTCTGGAGTGGGAATAGTAATTTTTACCCTCCTGCTATCCAACGCTTTCCCTACTGTTGCACTCACTGGAGTGGGAATAGTCATTTTTACCCCTACGCTATCCAACACTTTCCCTACTGTTGCACTCTCTGGAGTGGGAATAGTAATTTTTATCCCTACGCTATCCAACACTTTCCCTACTGTTGCACTCTCTGGAGTGGGAATAGTAATTTTTACCCCCACGCTATCCAACGCTTTCCCTACTGTTGCACTCTCTGGAGTGGGAATAGTAATGTTTACCCCCACGCTATCCAACGCTTTCCCTACTGTTGCACTCACTGGAGTGGGAATAGTAATTTTTACCCTCCCGCTATCCAACGCTTTCCCTACTGTTGCACTCACTGGAGTGGGAATAGTAAATTTTACCCTCCCGCTATCCTACGCTAAAAATATTGAATATTTGTTATTAATATTACGTTAATATATATATATATTAAAAAATAAAAATGCATGTTTATTTTTTTTAACTTACATTAAATATTTATTAATATTAAGGTTATTTAAGTATTTTTAAGTATGTTTTAGTTAATTATATGTATTATTTTATTAATTTTACATTACTTTTAAGACATTTAAAAAATTCGATATTTTGACTAACTATATTTTTTACAATGATATTTTGGATTCGATATTTTTGTACTTACCTGTTAGTAGATAGGAATTCGATATTCTGGCATTCTATATTTTTTCCTCGATATTTTGCCAGGTCGATATTTTGCTCCTCGATATTCTGTCAGTGATCCGGATAGCCCACTTAAAAAAGGACCCTGAATAATTTAGGTTTCAGAGGTTTCCTTTAAATGAATGCGACTTGGGTCTAATCTCTAGAGGGCTTGGGGGATTCAACAGTCTTTATGTAAATCTCTATTTTCATTGAGAGTTTATCAGATGTCCAGTGCCCCTACTCAGTCTGTTTTCCTGTTGACAGCAAGGTCCAAGGATTCCCTTTTGAATATACCACTACCCATGTCTAGTTTCAGATACTACCAGAAGCACTTGCAGTAAACAAATATGTATAGCTCTGAAACTCTGAAAGGTTCATGTAGCTCTACCTCTCCCACATACCACTGGTCATCAGAGTCCGGAAGGACAGGGAAAACAAAAGGAGTAATTGTTAAGCAGACCCTGACAAGGGATGGTGACAGGTGGCTCTTTGCTTTTGGTCTATGCTTTTCAGGGCCCCACGGTCCCACAACAAAATGTATATATATGTTTAAAATACAAGGCCTGGCCATGAATGTTATAAGGAGGTGTGAGATGGTGGATTATTAGTTGGGTCTGGATGGTAATCCACCATGAGTAATACTGTAACTACTTTTTGTTAGGTCCAGTAAAGATTTTAGTAGTTTAAAGCTGAGCTCAGCCATTGGTATCTATGTCACATAGCAGACTGGCTTAACGTAAGAAAAATTGTAAAGCATTTAGAAGTACTAAAACAGTTAAAAGGTCCAACTATCGAGTTAGTGGAACCAGAGGTATGAATTTTAAAAGTCTGAAATAAACAGAACGCAAAAAAGCGCAAAGCTCCAACCGCAGGCAACTGGTGGTGCAAGACCAGGACAAGGGTAAGATTTGAGGCCAACCGGGATGGAGCGTTGGTCGAATACAAGGAACAGGTGGGTCCTGGTCAGAAAGTTACCTTCGGACTTAGAGCATTTCATAAAAGGTAAAGTCCTCAGTCGGGCAAGCTGCAGGCTGGACCTGAAGACAGTCTCATCCTTGAGGGGTTGATGAAGGATGTGGTCTTGGGGAAGTCGTCGATGAAGGCTGGAAAATCTCAGAGAGGGAAAAGTCCAGAGTTGACACCAGGAAACTGTCGACTTAGATCAGATGCTACTTGGCATCGAGCTGGTGAAGACTTCCACTTTCAGACTTAGGGGCTCAGTACGATGCCGGACGGAAGCCCATCCGTGCTGGTGGCGGTGGCAGAAAACGTTCATTTTCCGCCCCAGGTACGGTCATTGTGACCACCAAATTACAATGGTCCCACAGAGGCCATTTACCGTCCGCCGCGGTCTGTCAGGCTCCGCACGTTTGTAGCGCACGCAAGGGTGGCGGACGGAGCCAATAGAGCAGGACCGGCGTGCGGAAACACGTTCCGTCTGCCAAACAGATTACGATGTGGCAAACAGCCCTTCCCACCACAGCGTAAAAACCACCAAATTGTGGATGGCGGAAACACAACAATGGAGAGGAAGAGCCGATACAGCACCCATCTAAATCACAGGAGCTGCCATGGATCCAACTCTACAGCAGTAGCGGCCCGTGGTGGGCATCCTGCCGGGTGGTGACGCGGGGTGGGGGAGGGGCAGGGTGGGGGGTAGTAAACTACGGAATACGGCGCACATAGGTATGTACACAAACAAAGAAATGAAACGAATTTCGTTGCGCGTGCTGCATCGCATTTTGTGATGCTGCGCGCGCAACGAAATTCTTTTTATTTATTTGTTTGTGTACTTACCTATGTGCGCCATATTCTGTAGTTTACTACCCCCACCCTGCCCCCCCACCCCGCGTCACCGCCCGGCAGGACGCCCAACACGGGCCGCTACTGCGCTACAGGCCTTCCCGCTGCACTACCTGCTGCACCTCCCGCAGACAAGACGCTGCCGCGCCCAACAGCAGAGGTACGTACCAAACATCTCCACGCATGCAACCCCTGAACAACTACATCTCCCAGCAAGCGTGGCGGCACCACGATGAATGTGGCAACCTTCCAAATGCAAAGTGCGCGGCCCACCCCGTCCCCATGAGAGACCCTCTGTGCCCCTGAAGGCAATTGGGGCCAATGACGAGCCCAGCAGTAGCAGAGCGCACACACCGCAACATCAAAATATGTACGCCGAAGGGCCCCATTGGCCAATGGCTCATTCGCATAGTGGTTGCCACACCGCGGCGGCCGGGAGGCTGTGACCGCAACGCAGCATCATCCAATTGGGGCCAATACGTGTCATCGCCGCGGATGCCAGCTACCGCGCATGCGAACACATACTGCATTTGCATTGGCGCCATGCGAATTACATCACCCATCACAACTCATTTGCCTAAAGTGATTGGTGCATCCCATGTGTAATGTTGTGGGCCACGAGGCCCCCATGCATATAAAGTAACCACACAGACACCGTACATGTATAGGAGAACTGGCCCAGGGCACGTGCGTCCGGCCCCGTTTGTTGGCAGGGTCACATTTCCAGTGACGCCTGTGGTGGGTGGCTGTGGGGTGGGGGGTAAGCCAGCCCTCTGTGAGTGGCTGGTACATCAGAACAACTAGAACAGTGACAAGCTGGTCACTACACTGTGAAGGTTTGAGAGAGTGTGACCCTTGAGTCAAGTCTACACACACATCGCATGTCCAAGAAAAGGAGAGTGAAAGTACATACATTGTCATGCCCCGTGGCCATCATGGACTGAAATGAGGGAAGGAGTCTAAAAGGACAAAGGTCTCTCGCACTGTACCAATGTTGTGTAATGAAACATCCAACCTGTGAACATCGCTTGTACATCCCTTGAAAACTGACTGGCGTCCCTTGGCCAGGGGTGGGCCAGTGACGTAGGCAGACAATCAGAGGTGTCCACTGTCTGCAAATCAGACATACTTGTAACCCCTAGCACTCCCAACACACGTACTGGTGTGGCGTGCAGTGTGCACAGCTGCCATTGCCTGTTAATGTTCACACACACGTCATAGGAGTGCACAAGTGGAACAAACAAACATAGCTCTGACCGACATCATCGCTCATTGGCAGCCATGTGGGCATGTATACACAATCCATGTGCATTTGTGCCTCATACAGGTGAACATTGCAATGTCTGTTACGCAAATTCCACACACACTCATGCAGGATTGACCCCATAATGTCCACATGTGTCTGTCCACCGTGCTGAACAACCATGTAGCGTTGTCCAGATGACACTCACTGCCCTCATCCCGTAATGGTGTTGCGTATTGTGGGACTGAAGCTTGCGCCCGTGCAGTGACAGCAGCAACATGCAACTGATGCTGGGAAACACTAGTGCCGTGCCATCTGACCACAGGGCAGCTCATCCTTGATGTAGCAGTGTACTACATGCCATACACATCGACTTCTTTGGATGTCGTAGTGTCAGTATGTCGAGTGAGTGAAGAAAAACAACGTCTGAATGCAGGTCACTTGTGCATTTCACGTGACTATGAGGCCTGTCAATGTTGTGGTTGTGCGAGTCTCTGGGTAAGCTATGCACCACATTTCATCTAGAACTCAGCCCAAGCCTGTGTACCCTGACATACGTAGGAGGAGACCACCCATCTTTCACCCTGTCCCCGACCTGACGACGATGGAGGACATCAAAATCATCCGGGGATTCCGTTTGGATCGCCGCACACTACGAAACCCAAGTGCCCAGTTGGAGCCCCATTTGAATCCCAAAAGAAAATATCCGGCTGCATTGTCTGTTACAGTGAAGGGTATGGCTGCACTGCATTTCTCTGGTACTGGGTCTTTCCAGTACACTGTGGCCAGCGCCAAGGGGATGTCACAGCCCATGTTCAGCATGGTGTTGTGTGACGTCCTGTCAGCATTGATGCCTTACAAGGACAGACCTGTCCACTTCCCGAGGAGGGATGAATTGGCAGCTGTGAAGGGGGAGTTCTATGACCTGGGAGGCATTCCAAATGTTGTGGGAGCCATTGATGGTACCCACATTGCCCTTGTTCCACCACAGGCAAGTGAACACATCTATAGGAACCGCAAACACTACCACTCCATCAACGTACAAGTGGTATGCCAGGCAGATCAGATCATCCCACACGTGTGTGCAAGGTATCCTGGGTCGGCACATGACTCCTACATCTTGCGGAACAGCACCATACACCAATTGATGGCCAATCTGCACCCCGAGCGGGCCTGGCTTGTTGGTGAGTGGGCTGTGTCAATGACTGTGATGTATGTGTGACATGCTGCTCTCCCCACACATTCAGATCACACTGTTTGCCTCTCTGTCTCACAACTAGGTGACTCTGGGCATCCCAATCGTCCGTGGTTGCTGTCCCCACTGCCGAATTCAACAACGCCGGGGGAAGTCCAATACAATGATGCACATGGGAGGACACGTCGTGTGTTGGTGCCCACTTTTGGACTGCTGAAGTCAAGATTTTGGTGCCTGGACCAGACTGGTCCAGGCACCTAAGTACTCACCACAGAAGGTATGCCAGATGTTCGTCGCCTGCTGCATGCTACACAACCTGGCCATGCGCAGAAGGATCCCCCTGATTCTGGACGACGATGAACAGCAGCAGCCCCCGCACCCAACCCACACATGCCCAGTGACGATGACAGTGGTGAGGAAGAAGGCCTTGACCAGCGACAACAGCTCATCATCAACTACTTCCGTTGAGTGTAAGTAAACAATGAGTGACTATGACTGTGTCTGCGTGCCTTGCTTTTATCGAACAAACTTAGAGATCTGTTACTGGCATTTTGTACACATACAGGACTATGCGTGGGATTGGAGAACTTGGGCAGGCAGGGACTGAGCACCCAGAAACACCCATTAGCACAGGACCCAATTGCTATAGTGCCTCACTAGCTCTCCCACTCACTCAGAGGTTTGCAAGCGCATGTACACAAGTCAATAAGTTGCAGACAAGACACGCTTTGAGATGTGCTTTATTTACTACAGTTGCAATACAGGCAACATATGTGCCACAAGAAGTTGAGAATGCATGAGTACATATACAGCTTCCATAGTGACACATCCATAACACATGAAGCAAGATGAAGCAATAATCCCTCTGGACAAAGACCCACGAGCATATCCCCCCACCCCTTGCTGGGAGGAGTCGAATGAGATGTCCCAGGTCTATGGGCTTTGCCAGCAGACCCATTGCTCAGCCAGTACATGGTGAAATGTACATCCCATGTGCTGTGTCACTCATATCACTGGATGGATCACTCCCAAAGTGTGGGGCTACTAGCCCGCCTCCCCATGACATCTAAAAGGCACCCGTGTCCTCTAGCAGCAGTGACACCTTGTTGAGTGGGGGTGCTAGGGCCTGACCAGAACAGAATGACAACGGACAATCCCCTCCGACCACGGACAGAATGTACTGGCAGTGCTCCTGGACCGCGCAGAGAACAAGCTTTGCAGACACTTCTCAAGTGAGAGACAAATACTAATGTACTTGCAAAACGACTACGCCATGTGAATTTCGTGCGCTACAGCTGCATGATGGAAGCCGGGCTCATGCCAGTTGACAATGTCCATGACGGTCAGATGACAGCCTCCCCGTTGCTCAGGTCTGTGGTACCAAGCGAAACAGACCGCAGAGGTCAGCAGAGTCAAAGCAAATGCAGATAGGGCTGAATGACAATTCCTGTTAGTAGGCGTTAAAAAGTTAAAAGGACATTGAATTAGTCACCAACAGTTCCTGTTGCTGTTAAGTAGTTACGAATCCAAGAAGGCACAGGTAGCCTCGAAGGCAATCAGTTCCAAAAAACGATCCAAATCATCTCCAGCAAAAAGGACCGCCATCCAATCCAGCAGTATGAAGGAACATATGTGCTCCTTGCACCACGAGGATGAAAGGAGCATCCCATGGGGAGAGGTTCGATGTAGGCATGGCACAGGAGCCTTTGCGCAAACACACAAGCGCAGCTGTCAGCCTGTCTGACACATTTGAAGGCATCCCACAAACGTGTATCACCGGAGCAGTACTGATCATGGACCAACAAAGGACTCACCCACAGCTCATGATCCAGGGCAGCAAGGGATGTGTTGGAAAGGCAGACATCCAGGGACCACTGAAAGGGGCATCTTCGGCAGTAGAACACAGGCTGCACGCAGGTGAAATAGGCATAGCGGAAGGTTAGCCTATAACTGATGTGTAGCACAGCTAATGGGACACATCCAAAGAGGAGCTGCATGCGGTCACGGTACAGTTGCAACTGACCGGGGTTCGACTGGACCACAGGACGGGCAGACATGGCGTGAGAGCACTCTTAGAACCAGCGCTTAGCTGTACATCCACGAGTAGTGATATCAAACCGCTATATGCAGTCGGGAAATTGGAGGAATGACACCTGGTAGAACTCCAGAAATCGCATGAAACGAAGGGACAAGGCCAGAACCCACATGTTTTTAAAAAAGTGTGCAACCGCCTTCAGTATCAGAGGCTTTCGATGATTCTGGTGTCAGTCCCCCGGTAAAAGATGGGAGTGCCGTGTTCAGCAGTGACTCAATCGCGCGGGACGGTCAGGACACCTGGAATTCGAAGGTCTCCGGGCTGATGTGGGAGCGACTACTTGTTGAAACAGAAGCCCATTGTGCCTGCACACTTATTGAAGTCCGCTTTCACTGTGGGAATGTGAGGCCACAAATGGGGTAAACAACCGTCACCCCGCATCCGTAACCCCGCATGCTGTTACAACACGGTCGTAACAACGACTGCGTTGTGACAATGCATACCATTACCCCGCAAGTCGTTACAACGACTTGCGGAGGGGGGAGAAGGTGTTGGATTTAAAATCCAACACCTTCCCTACAGTCCGCACAGACTGGAGTTGGAATAGTAAATTTTACTATTCCAACATCCAGCGCGCCCCCCTCCGCAAGTCATTGTTACGACTTGTGGGGTAATGGTATGCGTTGTTACAACGCAGTTGTTGTAACGACTGCGTTGTAACAACATGCGGGTTAATGGTATGCGGGAAAAAGAGGCAGATTCCACAAATGGATATCCACAATCACATATGGGGGAGTGAGGAGGACATTGCTACAGCAAGGAACACGACGTGCAACAGTTCCTATGTACGCAATGCCTGCCCTGTGACCACAGCACTTGTGCCCATTCAGGAGAGGATAACTTCGTTTGTAAAACAGATTTAGCGTGGGTATGTTGTCAGGGACTGGTGTACATGTAGGTAAACATGCATAGACCGTACATGTCACATGAAAATCCCTGTGCAACAGTACTTGAGTGTGTGAGTGTGACAATGTCACCATCGTCCACATGACAGGATGTGTTGTGATGCTGGCTCTTGTGGGCACACTGCTAAGGATTTCATTGTTCTGCGCTGTGTGATCTGTGACAACTTCCGTCATGTCCATGATGATGTTATTAGGGGGATGGGAGCACACTGCTTCACCTCCCAGCACAGTTCACCCCTTGGAATTCTGGTAAATGCAGTTCAGTCATGATGCCTACTTGTCATGTGACTGAGGTGTTTCACCTGAGTTGGGCAGGGAGAGGTACAGAGACCCGAGTAGAATCTGGCAGCTTCCTCAGCAGACACTGATCACAATGTATCTTACCCCTACTGATGTGGGAGGACAACGCAACACACATGTGTCTAGAGATTCACAGCACTGACCTGCACCAACCTAGGTGACACACGACAACGGTAACAGAAGTAAGCTTTTCAACTGGACTGCATTCACCAGGAGGCTAACGGTGAACCTGTGTTGGGAGGTGCAATCGGGTGCTCCAGTCCCCCTGCTGTCCATGTGATGAGAATGCTCTTGACACAAAGGCATTCTGTTGTGAGTTGTGTTTATTTTGCGATGTGTGACAGGTGAGGGGTGAAGTAGGAGGTGATGGTACACGGATAGTTAGGGTAGGACACACAATGGTAGAGTTCAAAAGACCAAGCGAACACTCCCATCCTTGTGGCAATGTGGTTTGGTATTTACAACGACAGTCAATGCTCGGTGTTACAGTGGTGACATCAGCGGTTGCTCCGAGAACTGGTACGGCACAGTGCTGTACCACGTGATCCTGACGGGGTCTTTTTTGGATGCCCCCTCTGCCGTTTGGCCGGGGGGGAACCTGCTGCATGCTCAGAGGTGTCTGCACATTCGCCGTGGTGTGACTCACCCCTCCCTGTAGCCGCTGCTTGCCCCGGCCCTTGAGGTCGCCCCACCGCTTCCTGATGTAACGCACAGTGCGTAGGGTGGTCCCTGCGGCATTGACTTTGCTGTGGATCCTTGCACACATCTGAGTCTTGCGCACAAGTAAGGTGTGTTGGACCAGGTGCCCAGACAAATGTGGATCTACCATGATTGTCTCATCTACCGTCACTCTCAACTCTGAGTCGGTGGATTTGGGCATTGTCTTGGGGGCCATGGTGCAATTGAATGAGAGGTGCAGGGTGCAAGGTAGTGGTGGAGATATGTGAAGTGTGTGAGGTGTGTCCTGTCTCTCTGTCTCGGCTTGTGGTGTGCAAAGGATGCTGGTCCAGGAAGGGGTTGGTTTCATACTGTGGTATGTGGGTGTGTCCACATGAGTGATGACCTCCAGATGTCTCTTCCATGCTGCGCATGGCTTTCCTTAACAGGAGCAAGTTGGGGTGTATCATTGGGGCGTGTGTGTTGTGATTGAGGGCAGCAGGGAGTACAGGCACACTTCGAGCATTGTTGTGAAGTTGGTTCCGTCCGCCATTCATTTGGCCTATGTGCGTGCGCGGCGGTCGGATGCAGTGCTCGGTCCGCCAGCTCTGCATTCTCATCGTAATTGGCCTTGCCGTCATGCCGCGGCAGGAGAGGCCTTTTCATGCCGTCGACCAGCTTTCCCCATCCGCCGCGATCGGATTTGCAGCTTTTCGGACCGTGGTGGACGGTCTTTTGTGACATCCGTCTGCCACGGTGTGATTTTGCGTACTTTGCATCGTAATTTGGCCGACGGAAATGCCGCTGGTCATGCAGGAGGTATTTTTACGACACCATGGAGGACGGAAGGCTTTTCCGTCCGGCATCGTAATGGGCCCCTTAGACTGTTCTCTAATAGTCAGATTTCCTCAGCGGGCAAGGTTGCAGGGTGTCAGAGAAAAGAGTCCGTCATCTGTAGATGCCAGTGAGTGTCGGACCCATGGATTTGGAATTGCTGCTGCTGAGAAGACAGTAGTGGGAGCTGTGGCAAAGTCAGATCCATCAGCAATGCTCCTCAGGTGGATTAGTCAGCAGGATGATCCTGGTCCCATGATGATACTACAGGAAAATTGTCTTGTAAAAGTTTTTACGTTCCAGCTTTTAGGTTGAAGCAGGAGGAGTACACTCTGATACTAGCCAAGGGTTCCAGGACCTCACAAACAGCAACTAGGGTCAAGACTCACTCTAACAGATGCCACCAGCATGGACCAGTACAGGTCCAGTTAAAACTAGTCAGCTGGGCTCCTTCAGGAATGTGGGTTTCTTGCAGCCTTTGTGTCCCTATAGCTTAACAGGAGGTCTGCCAACTGACGCTGAAGTCTGATTCTTTGTACCGGGAACAAGAGGGAGCAGGTCCAGCCCTTAGAGACTTCCTCACTGGTCTCAACAGGAGGTGCAGTCCATCTTCTGTCTTCCACAGGTCTAGTAGTGTTCTGTTGAAAGTATCCAGGGGTGCCACATTTATGCCTGGCATTTGCCTGTGGGCAAGAATGACTCCTGTTTCCTCCCTAACCAACAAGAAAAAAGTTCCCAGGGGTAACCCTAAACACGTTTGCAGCAGTTCCTGTGTGCCCTACTGCAAACAATCCCAGAGTGCCCCTCTCTCCCTTAATCCAACATGGCAAACCTTTCTTGCCCTGTTCAGAGCTCCTGTTCCCACCCTGGAAGTGTGGTCAGGGAAATTAGCAACCCATTCTCTGAGGTCACTAAAAAACAGTTCGGAGGGAAGCTCCTCTTTCACTGAGATAAGAGCCTTGCTTGTTAGGAGGACAAAAGGGAGACAGGCCCGGTGTGAGGTACATCTGCTAGTGACAGGGCAGGCATCCTTCGAAGATATTAATAATATTGTAAATTCTCAGGCAACTATCCTTATAATTCTGAATACAATATATATAATAATAATGCTCAATTCACACAATTATATAAAAAAGGTTTTATCAAAAATTCATACATTTAATTAATGGACTCCACAACATTAAATATCCTTATACATATAAAAATGTACCAAATTCCTCTACCATTCATTCAATCCACTACTAACCCATTCTCTTTCAAAATATCAAAGCTGTGAGACATCCGCATTTTCCACTATAATTGATATATATGTCATTTTGCAAACTGGAAGTCTAATTACAAAAGCTAAGCAAATCTGTGTTCTTCCATTACCCAATAATCTCCTTTAACCAGAGTACATAGGATGCTGTAGCTTTCTCAATGTGTACTCCTCTCTATTCAATATTCTTAGTGTGTGAGGGGTACTCCACTGATCTCCTATTCTCTACACGTGCTTCAGCTAATGAGCCTTCCTCAGGAGAATCATGCAATAAAACCAGAGTCTTGAAAGCATATATCCATTAATGAAATTGTCAAACTGCCTGGTTCTTGCGTGGATTTCAATACTATCCTTGCTTATTATGAAATCTGTTACTTAAGTTCATCCATTTATCAAGGTTTGCCCTATTTGGTTTTGCTATATATACCCTCTACTGAGGCGATGACCTCTTTCCAATTTTCATACGTTTAGCACATGGCTATACCCTGTTCTGTGTCTTATCCTCGTGGAGATCGAGACAAATCGCATAATGCCGAAATAGCAAGAAGTCGCAGATCTGCAATGTACTGGACACAGCCTCCAGTCCATCCTGTCAAGGGCAAGGCAACCTAACCCCACACCCAAGGTCTCAGCTATGGGAGCCAATTCACAGCTCATTAAGGAGCTATTCAGCTTCTAGGTGATAGTTGGAAGCTCAGGCAAGTAGGCTTCAAGAGGCTTTAGGCAGGTTGAAGGTGACTATTTAAAAGTACCCTTTGTAAAATATTTAGCACAACTCCAACCTTACCAATGTAAGCAAGGTCACTTTTTTGCATGTTCAGCCCCCCTCCTCAATTTTTGGAATGATACTGCTGGTGTATGGACTTTTTGAATAGGAGGTCTGCGGTCCAGTGCCCATTGTATGTCCTCTGAACCCTAAAAACTGATTTGGCTAATCCCTGATTGGCATATTTAACTTACATATATTTATTTATTTGAGGTTTTATATAGCGCGAACATGACCCGTTAGGGTATCAGAGCGCTTTACAGGGATAAACACGTTGCGTACAGTATAGGCATAGGCAAAATACAAGGATGGGGTTAGGGAATTGACTACAGTAGGATAAAAGTCAGAGCTATATACAATAGGGCTCTATAAGTACCTAGTGTACCGAGGGCCTGTAAGTAAAATGCCACTAGTTGACTATTGTGCTACCACTAAAGTGAAAATGCAAAGCCTCTCTTAAGGCCTGCCCCTGCAGCCTGAGTATGCTTTTTTAAAACTGAAAATTCAACCTGGCAAAGTAAACCCTTTGATAGGCCAAAACCTTTCTTTTTAAATCTTTTAAGTCAAGCCTAAGGTAGGCCCTAGTTGCCCATAGGGCAGTATGCATGGTATATAAAAATTAGAACATGTGTACTTACGTTTTACATGTCCTGGCAGTGAAAAATCTCCAGACTCGCTTTTCACTCTGGCAAGGCTGGCTCTTCTGTAGAAACACTGGGTTACATTATAACATCTTAAATTGTATTTTCCGAATATGACACATTTGCATGTTTCCCATGTACTGAACATGTTAACTCATTCTCACCTTCTGAATGTCTGACTTCTTAACAGCCTGCCTTCTAGCAGAAAACATGTTATGTTGATTTTTGGACACACTAATAAATGGGCGGTTCCTGATATTTTAATCTGTGTGGTGTGTGGTGTGTGGTGTGTGGTGTGTGTGTGTCACTTAGTTCAGCACTACGTTTAGTAATGCATATTACTTTCCATGTTTATATCAACTGCACAATTAAAATGAATGCACATATGTTGAGTTTGGGGAAATAAGTTGTAATAAGGCCCAACAGGTAGCCTCAGCCCTTTCTAATTGTTTGAGTCTCTAAAATCTATTGCTGTGAAAGGAACTTAGTCAGAACTGCATTATGGTGTTTGTTTTGCCTTCTTCATGAGGATTGCATTCATTAAAAAGTTTCCTTCAAGTATATCTCATTTTGTAAAATTTGTTCAGTGGAAGAGTGTTTTGCAATAGTTTGTTTTTGTTTTATTTATGTCACCCAAGATATGTAAAGTTTGAAACAATTGTGGGAACTAGTGGCACAAGATTGAAACCTCTATTATACTAAAAATAAAGGGCCTCATCACAAAGGTAAACTTACACTTTTGTGTAAGTTTATGACTGTTTGCTATTCCCACGGGATTTACAAGTAGTATCTCCACATATAAAAACATAGGTATTTTAGGTGGAGAGACTCTACACTCATAAAGATACTATTTGTAAATCCCTTTGTGAATACCAAAGAATTATAAACTTACACAAAAGTGTAAATTTACCTTTGTGATTCAGGCTCAATGTAGGTGTGGCCAGAATTTAAATTACGCTGGAGCATTTGGAGCAATTTTGCAATACTCTCTGTCACAGAATTACGGATAATTACACATTTACTCCTCCTTGCGTAATTAAGAGTAAATTGGGGGGAAAAATCCTGAAGAGAGAGCACATTTAGCATGTGCGAGTGGCCACTTGTACTCGATATTTGTGATCTGCTGCATTTAGCACTGTTTCATAGCGCAAAATGCACCATTGTGTCCATTTTGGACGAGAGGATCCATTTTCAACTAAGAAAATAGTGCCAAATTCCGGTAGTAGGTTGGGAAAAAATCCTACCCCACGCGCAATTTAGCGAGATTGAGCGGCTGCTTGCTGTCGCTATTCATGTTCTGTTGCATTTAGCACTATTTCTTAGTACAAAACATATCCTTGCATCCATTTTGGATGCAAGGGGGCTTTTTTGCACTAACAAATAGCATTAAATGCAGAATTACTCTTCTCGGGTTATTCAAGTATAATTTCACAGAATTTCTGGGCAATTCTGCATGATTACGCTACTCTGAATTACACGAGTTACGTCCACCCCTAAAATAAAGCACAGAGCTCCCATCAACAAAGCACAATCCTCTTCACCCCTCAAAAATAGAGTACTTCAATGGCAACAAAGGGGTGTAACACAGTCTCTTGAAGCCACTGAGGTGCATGGGGCCCCAAACTTCAGAGGTTCCCACTTTTGGCCGAAGGCCTATGTATATCCAGGAGATATGGGAATCTCGGGGCCCTTGCCACATTCTTCATGGGGCTCCAGTATTTTGCTTTAAGCCACTACAGGGAGGTGATTTCAGCACCAAAGGCAGTGAGAGGTACCCTAGCTGGACGTGTAGCCCTAAGCCCTAAATGCAATTGGCCAATGCAAAAAGTTGTGTCGTTATTAGTGTTTTTAGGTCTCGCCTAGGCAGTGCTTGCACTGTCTCTTCAAGACATGCTGTATTTGCTTTGTTCGCCTTAAGTTGGCAGGGTATGCTCAGATGTGGGTCCCTTGCTCACTTTGCCACTGGGTCCAAGCAAGCCTGGCTGATGAGGGGTGTTACCTCAAAACCGGTCCCAGATGCTTGTTTCCGGTCCAGGGAAGACATGGCTTGCCAGTTTGGGCTGGACTGTTCCCATGAGGCACAGGGTCAAGACTGATTTGCATATAGCCGTGTCTGAACTGGGGTGGCGAAATGCGCTAAAGAACAATGATGGATTCAACCCAGATCTGTGACTGGGGGTGAGTGTCTGAAAAGTTTCAGCGCTCCGGCCATCATCTCCTTGTGTTTGCTTTGTTCGCCCTAAGTTGGCAGGGTATGCCCAGACGTGGGTCCCTTGCTCACTTTGCCACTGGATTCAAGCTAGCCTGGCTGATGAGGGCTGTTAGCATGAAACCGGTCCCAGGATGCTTGTTTCCGGTCCAGGGAAGACATGGCTTGGCAGTTCGGGCTGGACTGTTCCCATCAGGCACAGGGTCAAGACTGATTTGCATATAGCTGTGTCTGAACTGGGGTGGCAAAGTGAGCTAAAGAATGATGATGATTTCAACCCAGATCTGTGACTGGGGGTGAGTGTCTGAAAAGTTTCAGCACTCCGTCCATCATCTTCTTGTGTTTGCTTTGTTTAACCTGAAAAAAAATAAGGTAAAAACATTAGGAAGTAAAAAATACTGTGGAGGAGGTTGGTTTTATAACAACAAAAGGATCACAATGGACCAATCATATAAGTACATAGAGGTACTAATAGATGCAAGAGGCTCATTCACATTGCATCAAAAGGGAGTTGAAGCAAAGGCTCTGACACTACAGATGGCTCTATCAAAACTCTCATAGACCCTTTAGGGGCCAACCTTATCCCGTTGTTGGAAGTTATGAGAGCCAAAATCTCACCCACATTGTCTTATGACAGTGAAATAGTATTGGGAAAAAATAGCAGTGCACTCAACAAACTCACCACAAGAATATATAAAAGTGTTCTTCACTGCCAAGGTCCTCGCCCACCACCCAGATCAGATTGGAACTGGGCCTACTTAACCAGTGAGCTGTAAGTGCCGGTGCCTACCTTAACTTGTGCCATAAACTGCGCACTGCCAGGGGTGACCATCTAGAACTACTGCTATGGGCCAAAATAAAAAAAAATAGAGGCCCAAGTCTAATGCATCACCAGTTTTTTGAGGACTGCCAGCAGCTTCTAGATGTGAAAGACCTCTGGGACAGTAAACCGAGCCAACAAGTTTTGAAGCTGGGCATCAAAAAATGTGTCCGCACCTGGTCATACCATTCTGATAGGGCTGCCTGTGCTAAATGCAAGCACTCATTAACACCTATCAACCAGCATCTCCCACTCGTTACCTTGCCTGTACATACTCAGATCAATTGAATGCAAGATGTATGGCCCTTAGGCTGGGAGAGTGGCTGATTCTGAAACATTTTGCCAGCAGGCATTGATCCCAGGAAGACACAACAAGTAGGAGCTGTGGGCAGTGCGAGGAATCCCTCCACCATGTTGTGTGCCCCTGTCCCGCACTGCTGGTCGAGAGAAAAACCAGGCTAAAGCATGAATGGAATAATCTGGGAGTCCCAAATGCAGGCAAGCCATCATCGCCTCCTTCAATCATTTTAACATTCATTTAAGCATCTAGCTGACAAAACGTGTCTTTTTTAGGTCGAGCATTCGAGACCTCTTGTATATACTTTAGTATATACTTATATGTGTATGTCCTTTGTGGGCTCTGGAGATCGGCCCTAGGACTTGTCTGCTTCCGCTTAGGGACTTTTTTTCTGTTCAACTGCCTCTATTTAACTGTCTTGATAGAAAACGACCAGCAGAGGTCAGTAAAATACCAGAATTGCTTTCTGCTGAGGGACTTTCTTTTTTTATTTTTCTGGCAACTGCCTCTATTTAACTTTCTTGATAGAAAACTACAGCAGAGGTCAGTAAAATACCAGAATCACTTTAGCATTCTCTAGATTCCAGTCCATAGAGATTGTCTTCCACGAGCACCCGTAGACAATAATATTTTTTTCAAATCTTGTATTTTCAGTGATATGACCACGGAAAGCCCTGATTTTATATTAAAAACAGAGCTTTGGACTATACCATTTCCCGCTGAAAGGCAATATTTCTCTCCATGATTTCCCATACCTGGCGTGTCATGCAGTTTGGTGCTTACTTTCCCTCCATGTTAAAGAAAAGTAGATGTTTCAGCACCCAGGCTAATGTGCTGCATAGCTAAATACATATAAGGTCCCAAAGGCGAGACCGATTGCATTGCAAATGCTTGTTATAGCTGGTCTCAGCACATAGAACATATGATCGTCGAGTCTTCCCCAAGGCAGCCAAAAGAGGGCACTGTTGACATGATTACTCTGCTGCTATGAGCAATTGCACCAGCACTTTTTGGAGAAGCACTTTGTTACACTAAAATGTCAGCTCAGCCTACTGCAATGTTTTCACCCGCGAATGCTTTCTGCATTCGCTCTGATATTAAAAAAATAGCGAGACCTGGGAATTTCAGTGTGTCCTTTCAAAATGGGCTGGTGACCTCAGTGCCAGGCAATAAGGGTGGACAGTCCCCTCTAGCAAATTACCTGTACCTTTTAAGAATCGCACAAGCACTTTTTTATACTAGATCATTTGGGTTCTTATACTTTCACAACGAAATGCCAATCAAGTTCACTGTGATGAATCTTCCAGTGAGTGCAGAATGAACTGATTTGAGGCTTCACTACTCCTCAATCTATTTGAAAATAATGTGCGCTTCTCATGTGCGACAGTTCAGTGTTATGTAACACGGTTGACAGGTATTTGTTTATACATAACTACTTGCACAAGCACCTTACCACACTACAATGCTAGTCCAGTCATTTAGCAATGTTGCCACCTGTCAAGGATTCCACATTCAATCTGAGTTTGGACACAGAGTGAGTCTTTAGAACCTTTGATTGTTTCTTAAAATGTGTCAGTGACTTCAGTATTATGCAATGTGGCTGGATGGCTCCCATAAGTGAATTTTACGTATCTATAACACACTGCACATCCTTTTTTTTTCTTAATTTCAGATAAATTGGACTCTAGCACCAACGATTTACTATATTTCAGTCCCAGCCCAATTCACTGCGATGTATATATTTGTGAGTCTCCCTTGAATTGACTGAGTTTATCATTTGTAAACCTGCGAATACAACATGTGTTTTTTATGTTTGCCAGCCTTTTTAAACATACTTTTTACCATTGTTAACCTCTCTGAACAGGCCCTTTACTGCCATTAGTTTAAGCATCGCATCTGTAACCTGTTATAACAATATGCCAGTCTTTTTTACATTCATGACGTGTGTCCTGGCGAATGCATTCTGGCTCGAAATGAGATTTTACATTGTTTGTATGTCTTTTAAACAATTGTATTCGTTTTAATTAACTGTATTCAAATATATATATATATATATATATATATATATATATATATATATATACACTCTCTGAATCATCCTTTCATTCACCACAAAATCACATGATGATTGTGCAAGAACATTCTTTGCAGTCATGCCAAGCAATGATCAAGTCTTCCGGCTCCTCAGGTTATGATTTGTAATGTCCATCCCTCCATCAAATGACTAGTGAAACTATTATCCTTAGTTAGCTGAGAAACAAAATGTTGTTAAGTGCTTACACTTGTAAACTGGTGCTTGTTTATCTGGATATCTATCATGTTTTCAGCTGCTCTATTATCAATTAATGTAGTTCTGATTTTTATGGATTTGGAAATATGCAGAACACATCTTGGCCACTGTTTATATTTTTAAATGTGCACGTGCTAGTTTTAATACAGTTATTTTAAAAGTATATGAGTAATGTCAAAAAAAATTGACATTTGTTCTTATTCACAGTGCATGCCTCGAATATTAAACTAATAGGCACTTCAGAAGCATACACTGCCTCCATTCCTTATCAGCAGATGCTGTAAAAAATGAAATATAATAATTTGGTAACCAACGAATGATGGGGCCTATTACCAACAGCGTGCGTTAATTAACGCAAACCACAGTTAGCGCCGTTTTTTATCGCTGGATTCGTTTGCGGAGATAACGCGTTATTAGCAACGTTTTATCTCCAATGCGAAACAAATCCAGCGATAGCGGCGATTCCCAGCATTAGCGCGAGAACTCCTTGCGATAAATTCCCATCGCTAAGGAAAAACTCGCTAATAGGCAGGTGAGGACTTAACCGTAGAATCCACCTCCCATAGACTATAATGGCTAAGTCAGGTTTCTAGCAGGTGTTAAAATCCAGCGCTAATCGGGGTTAACGCACATTTTTTTATCGCTTCGCGGGCTTTGCTAATAGTGTGAAGTTGTGTTTGCGACTGTCTGCGTGTATTTTTAGTGAGGAACGCCCACTTTGCATGTCATTAGCGATAAATATCGCTGACATGCAAAGCGGTAAAAAACGGGCGCTAATGCCCGAAAACTGTCGCTAACTGCTGTTAGAGACAGTTTGCTGATAGGGCGATAAAAATATCGCCGCTTTAGCGGCAAAAGTGCCGCTAAAGCGGCGATAGTGCCCTTGCTAATATGCCCCGATGTTTTCAGTCTCTTTAATGTTCACCGAGGCTTTCAGTCAACCATAATCTCAACACGAGGTCATAAATGCATATTAAGGCCCAGATTTACTATGGTTTTGCGTCGGGCTGCATCAATTTTTTGGTGCAGCCCAACCCAAAATCATTTTGGGCATTTAATAAGCCACGCAAATCCACTTTGCGTGGTTTAGTAAATACAAAGTAATGCAACACAGCACATAGCATTGCCTTGCATTACTGTGCGTCAGGTAGGCGTTACATGGGTTGAGCATTGGCAGCCCCTTGCATCCACCCATGCATTTTGACACCAACCCGATTTGCAAAGTCTTGCCTGGGTTTTCACCAAAATGATGTGCCTACCTGACAGAGACATAACGAAGATAAATATCTTTATTCTGCAGCAAACATAAACAGAGAAATAAGCCTCTCAGGATTGTTTTGTGCAGGCAGATATCCCTTCCTGCACAGAAACAATCCTGCCAGCACAATAAAAACCCATGCATTATGGTGCAGGACGTGCCTGCATTGGTGATAGGCAGCATAAAGCTTTCCAGCGCATGAAAAGAGACACAATTCTCCATTTCTTTGTGAACATGGAGCATTTGTGCCCTCTCCCTCTTACGAAACGCAATGCATCAAGTTCCCTTGCTGTGCCACATTGTGCACATGATAATAACTGTGCCCCTAAATGCATTTAGAAGAACTGAACTATTAACCATATTGGGAAGTTGTCATTTACAACATGCATACTGAAACGTCTTACCTTCTCCACAGCAACAAAATGTTATTCACAAGGCTGTGTCTGTTCACTGACTTTATTGCTTTGCATATTTTATACTGACAATTTGTCAACATGTTGATATCCAAGGACATTTCTCAAAACTGTAAAAAATACTGCCCCAGTCGTTTAACAATTGTACCAGTGTGCAGTTAAAATATAACTTGTCAGACTTACTAAATGCTATTCTCGAGGGGATCAGTCACACCACAGTTTCCTTCAAAACACTCGGAGTCAACAACTTGACTCAATTTATACCATGTTGTGTGTGGTTTTTGTATTCATTTATTGCAGGCCTGAAGGGATATCCTTAAAATCTGTTGCCACCTACTATGTTGTGTTCTCAATAAAAAGCTGCACCATGTGAAAGAGAAAACAAGTACACTAATCATATACTTTACTATCCAGGGAACAACTTTCCATGACAAAAATGTAGGAAGATGTTTTTAATCCCAAGAATAATTCTAGAATCAGAACATGAGGCATAAGCAGATGATTGTTTCTTTTTTAATATGAAAATACTTTCAGATTTGCTTACCTAAGTAGCAAACTTTAAGTTGTGATTTCTGTTTAACTATTATTTAAAGAATAATAGTCCATTATATCCTAGCTTGGGATTACAATAGTTTTGAGGTGAGTGAAAATATTCTTCCTTTATTTTGTTTGCTATTGCCTTCCTTCCAGTTTGAACATTAAAAAAATATACAGGTTGGTTCTTGAGTATACAAGCACTCTAAAAATGCCTCATGCAAAACTGTTTGAATAGCACAAATCTAAAAAAAACAATGCCCCTGAGATACTCCACTATATACACCTACCAGTATATATATTCCCTGAACTTGAAAGTGAAAAGATGCTAATAATGTTTATTATTCAGAATTAAACCATCACTTGTCTTTATTGGCATATTGGAAAAAATCTGCAGTTTATTTGAAAGGACAACATAGCATATTGACACCCAAGTGTCCCTAAAAAGGATTACCAACTACCAATTCCCACTCAACTTACATTGAACCCAAAACAACCATAATCAGAGAAACAAATGACTAGATAATGCTCAGCACCAATGTCCCATCTGTTATGGTCCTCAAACAATGTACAGACTTTTTAGTGTGTTCATTTCTCTCCTTAGCCTGTTCTTGAAAGATGAAACAGTATTGGCCCTCATTACATAACCTGCAGTTTTCCATATTTCAAAATCACTATATGTCCATTGCTAACCTCCCACCTTTATTCAAAATCCATGAAACAACATAATATCCAAACTGCTGGTTATTCCCTATTACTACTAGTGGATCTAATTTCAGGCTACTCTATCCTGTACCACAATTTTTTTGAAGGAGTCGAAGCCCTAAGGGCTTACGCGGATTGGGTTCTGATTGATTGATAGGGCATGGGCTTTGATTGGATCGTAGGGATAAGGCTTCTATTGGATCTAATGCCCAGGGCTAGGGTTCTGATTGGTTAAGGTTAGGGCTCCTTTTAGCCCCCGTCACCTAATTACTAGGGCTATTTAAACCTATAACTCAGGGCATCCAGCCTGGTAAATCCTGGTAAAAGGTCTCAAGTTAGTACTGTTGCCTGGGCCTGTTAGGACATCGCAGTATACCCCCAAACCAGCAGCATTACAATGCCCTATGCCCTGCCGCCAACTATACTACTCCATACATCCCACTTAAAGCATCAGGAAGTGAAGAAAAAAGAAACAAAGCAACTAAAATGTCTACTATTCAACGCAAGATCCATGGACTAAAATTGCTTTAACATCTTTGAGCTACTCTCAGAAACAACACCAGACCTTACCTTCATTACAGAAACATGGTCCAGTGAAGATTCGGCACCCACATGCCACATAGCCATCCTACCTGATTTTCCCATCATAAACAAATAATGTATTTGCAAAATTGGAGTAGGCCTGGCTGTCATCCATAAAAAAAAACACTACACATAGCAATAATTGTAAACCTCACCATGGATGGATGTGAGTCCTTGATGATAAGATGTTACCCACTCCCACTACAATATATTCCTTTCTCCACTAAGAAGCAAAGCCAGCTTTAAAGATGTCTTACTAGATACAGTAACCAACACCCACCTTGACCACTCAAACCTACACATTGTAAGAGACCTCAACACATGGTTTGACGAGAAAGAATCTAACGACAACCACATCTATCACAACCAACCTTGAAGACTTCAATCTCCAACAAATGATTTCCTCAATATTATCTTTGGAGCCAGACCATCAGGATCTCTTTCAGACCCAGAACCACTAAAAATCTTTAAAGATATCCTTTGCTCACCCTTTGGAGGGGAAGTAGCCAGTTGCCTACTCATCAAGTCCCTAGAACTAGGATTGTTACCACCTGAGATGAAAACCTCCTACATTAGACACCTGTTCGACCCAGAAAACTAGAGGCCCATATCAAATGGACCTGTCTAATGAAAACCCTTTGAGAGAGCAGTGTTTACTCAACTCTCTAACTTTAGAGAATATAATGACCTAATTTCAGACCAACAGTCCGGCTTTAGACCAGGCAGGGGTACATAGTCAACCATCAAATTCATCTGGGATGATCTAAAAATCATAGTGGACAGAGTAGCTGCCTTGTTGCTTCTGGATGTATCAGCTGCATTTGATACTGCCTGTTTTCAGGATCCATAACAATGCTCTAAAATGAATTGCTTCTTATCGCACAAACAGGCAAAGATTAATCTACCTACCACCTTTCTCATCACCTCCTCACAGACAGCAATGTGGCATTCCTCAGGGATCGATCACATCCCCACTATTATTCAGTATCTACCTAACCCCTTTCCAAATCTAATTAAATAATTCAACCACACCTGTTACAATTATGCATATCACACCCACATCATTTTAAAAATGGATAGTCCTGTCAGTTCAAAACTGGATGACTGCCTTTGAGCCATAAACACATTGATGATGGATAAGCATCTGAAGCTCAATATTGTAAAGACATAGATTATGGCCAGTGGATAGTGGCAAAAGTACTAGCCTACCACCATATAGTCTATGGAACCTGAACAGCGCCAAAAGAAGTTAGCAACCTATGAGTAGCCATGGGTTTAGACCTATCTTTGTTACCACAGGTTAACAATGTCACAAAGAGTGCCTTCTACACATTAGAAACACTACATCACATCTTCATGTTAATATTGAAAAAGTCAATGTTGATGTATGCAATGATACATGTGTATATAAAAATGAGATTGCATCCCTGTTGTCAAAATCACCCGATATGACTTCTCCATCAACCACGAGTCAGAAATATGTGGTCAGGCAGGCTTTGCCACCTAGGCCTGAGGCAACTGATTGACAGATCACAGGTGGGGTGGCATGTAGCCAGCAGAACAAACGCATGAACGGGAAAAACCCAGATGAAACCGATATGCGACAACACCACAATAGTCCAGGGACATTGGCCACAATAAATCACACATGGCGGGAGGGGTATGCATTCCCAAAACACCATAAAGTTAGATGGCACATGAAGTAAGGAGCACTCAGCCAATCAGCAAACACACAGCACATGCAGTAGTCACATGCTCCCCATGCCAGACATCTGGACATGTTACCCACTGGCCTTCATTGTGTCCACGCAAGGTCGAGACAACACCTGCATTTGTTATCAGGTGGGGGTAATTAATAACTCTATGACTAGGCCTGCATTCCTCTTCCTAAAAAGGATCTCTGAATTGTTTTATGATGCTCCAAGAAATGTATACAATGGCACTCAGATCGATTGTACTTTGAGGCACTCCTCAGACCCCGACTCTGTAAATGTTGTCCCTGCCGAAGAGTTTGATTAAGCC
The DNA here is from genome assembly GCA_963921515.1 of Calotriton arnoldi. Classification (NCBI taxonomy): domain Eukaryota; kingdom Metazoa; phylum Chordata; class Amphibia; order Caudata; family Salamandridae; genus Calotriton; species Calotriton arnoldi. The sequence goes on from CAWUFW010004435.1 coordinate 907,373, forward strand.
AACTGTTCCTGTTTTGCCAAACACCTCTTGTCTTTTATTTTTTCAAGGTAAATTCACAATCAAGCAACATTTAAATACCTTGAATAGCAACAAAAACTGCAAGCCATCCAGACATTTGTAATCTCTAAGCTTGACTATGCCAACACCCTATACCTTGGGTCCCCTGCATTCATCATATGCAAAATACAATTCATACAAAATACTCCTGCAATACTTCTTCTCCACTTTCACCCAAGCGAACGCTTGACTCCAGTCCTGTATTCGCTCCACTGGCTACCTATAGCTAGAAGAGCAGTTTTGAAGGCATACTGCATTGTCCAAAGAGCCTCCCAAGGTAAAGAAACTTTATAGTTATACATTAAATTCAAGTAATGCAAACCAAACAGAACACTGTGTTCCAGGCCTGCACCACTCATCATTATACCACCTTACCATAAGAAATATGTAGGAGTCACTGCTTTCTCAGTACAAACTGCCAAGCTCTGAAACTCACTACCAGCCAACATTAAAATGACCAAGGAGCACATACCCTTCCCAGGACAGTTGAAAACATGGCCATTTCCTACATAAATGCACACCCCACATCCCATCAACAGATCCCAGAAGGCGGACCCGAGAGACCTCAAGAACTTCCGGCCCATCTCCCTGCTTCCGTTCCCAGCCAAGGTAATCGAGAAGAACGTCAACAAACAGCTAACCCGATACCTCGAAGAAAACAGCATCCTGGACCCATCCCAATCAGGGTTCCGCAGCAACCACAGCACTGAGACTGCCCTCATCGCCGCCACCGACGACATCAGGACCCTGCTGGACAACGGTGAGACCGCAGCCCTCATCCTGCTGGACCTCTCCGCCGCCTTCGACACTGTCTGCCACCGCACTCTACGCGCATGCCTCCACGACGCAGGGATCCGAGACAAGGCCCTGGAATGGACCACCTCCTTCCTCGACGGCAGAACCCAGAGAGTCTGCCTCCCACCTTTCCGATCCGAAGCCTCCGAGATCATCTGCGTCGTACCCCAGGGATCTTCCCTCAGCCCAACACTGTTCAACATCTACATGGCCCCGCTCGCACGCATCGCCAGACAGCACGACCTCAACATAATCTCCTACGCCGACGACACTCAACTGATCCTCTCCCTCACCAAGGACCCCCTCGCCGCCAAATCCAACCTCCATGAAGGAATGAAGGCCGTCGCCGATTGGATGAAGATCAGCCGACTAAAGCTGAACACGGACAAGACAGAGGTCCTCATCCTCGGCTCCAACCCCTCAGCCTGGGACGACTCCTGGTGGTCAACGACACTGGGAGCAGCCCCGACACCCACCGACCTCGCACGCAACCTGGGAGTCATCCTCGACTCAACGCTCTCCATGGCCAAGCAAGTCAATGCAGTCTCCTCCTCCTGCTTCAACACCCTCCGCATGCTTCGCAAGATCTACAGGTGGATCCCGACAGATACAAGAAGAACAGTCACCCAGGCCCTCGTCAGTAGCAGACTTGACTATGGGAACGCCCTCTACGCGGGAGCCCCGGCCAAGCTCATCAAGCTACTGCAACGCATACAAAACGCCTCCGCACGCCTGATCCTCGACGTACCACGCCACAGCCACATCACCCCCCACCTGAGGAACCTGCACTGGCTCCCCGTCCACAGGAGAATCTCCTTCAAACTCCTCATCCACGCACACAAGGCACTCCACAAGACTGGCCCAGCCTACCGCAACAGACGACTCTTCTTCTACGTCCCCAACCGCCAGCTCTGCTCCGCCGACCTCTCCCTCGCCACCGTCCCTCGCATTCGAAGAACAACCACCGGCGGCAGATCCTTCTCACACCTCGCCGCCAAGACCTGGAACACCCTTCCACTAAGCCTACGACAGACCCAAGACCTGCTGACCTTCAGGAGGCTACTCAAGACCTGGCTGTTCGACCAGTAGCAGCACCCCCCCCTTTTTTCTCCCCAGCGCCTTGAGACCCTCGCGGGTAAGTAGTGCGCTCTACAAATTCTGTGATTGATTGATTGAAAACAGTCACACCTTCAAGAGCAATCCTCGGCTTACAACCCTTATATTAAAAACAGCCAAACCAGAAAACTGCTTTAAATTGTGCAGGTAAGCCAAGAAGGCCTGAACTATGCTTTGCTGTGGCATTATATAATTATGTGCTTGCATATGTAACAGTTATGCCCCACAATAATACTAAGCCTATAATATGTAGCGGTCAGCTACCAATTATAGCATTCACATAAGACATATCTGCTGTGAGGGCTGTCCATCAACAGGACTGTACAGCCAAAAAGCAGACATCACCAAATGTACAGGCATGGATTAACTAAATTATGATGAGAAGGCAAAATCTGAGCTGGCTTATTTGGTAGAATGCTGCCATGATGACAGTGTTGAAGTGAGTGTTCTGGTTGAGGCCAACATTGAGAATGACCTAGACATGTTTGTTTGTTTTTAGAACACAGTGTGTTGTTAAGCAAGGGAGCTAACCTATTAGCATAGTCTTTTAGCACAATAGAGTGAGTAAGACTGTTGAGGTTGCAGGTTATTGGGAGGGCACAATAGAAGAGACAGTGTTTAACAGAGGACATGAAGGAGCCACAAACGTTTTGCGTTTAGGTAGCATTGTGTGGGTTGGTTACAGTACTTACATTTGTGGGTGGGTAAGAATATTCAACCGGTGGTATAAGGAAGTTGGAAAAGGGTGACCATTCCATTTCTGGATATTACCCAGTCTAGGCTTTGGCCCTCTGGAGTGGAGGTGGGCTGAACAGAGCAGTCAGGATTTGTTGGTAAAGACCCACCAGCCTAGGAGATCTGAGAAAGAAAGAAGGCTTTGCGTATTCTTTAGAGTTCTAACACAACATGGATTGCATTAAATTCATGAAAAACTGAAGGTTCTCTATGCAAGCTGGTAAAGAAAAAACAAAACTTTAGTTCTTATGGTATGTTTTCTTGCAGTGTTAGTTACTGTTCCCTTTGAATTATTTAGCAGCAGGATTTTGAAGCATTCTTTGGTCAGAACCTTCAGCCAAAGCGTCCATACTGCTCATATGGGACATACTTTGTTCTGTTATTGCGCTGATTCACAGGTGCAAAAACTATCTGATTAGTAGGTAATCAGAAAACCATTTTCTTAGCTTAGCTTCTATTCTTTTTCTTAGGTTTATTAGAAAGATACATTTCAATGGTCCGTCCTGTATTAGGAATATTGTCACTCCAATAAAGTGGATGAGGGTGTCACGGAATAGCTGGCTGAAGAATGGAATTTTTAAAATGTGTTTTGAGTGAATTTGTTAAGCAAAGAAACATTAGAAGCATTAGTATGAATGAATGATTGTTTAAACATTTTGCCCTAATTATTACACATATGATAGTATTTTGCTTTTTATAAATCTATGGCTTAAATAATTACTTTCCTTACTTTTCATGAAACCTGTTTTTTGCATTTTTGAATACTGGATAGAATAAAAAAGGAAGGTTCATATTGAAAATCTGGGCTGTTGAAGTTATAAACTATCTTCAATTGACAGTAACTTAACAAAATCTTCAATGATGCCATTTTCAATGCATCTAAAACCATGTGTTAAGACTATTAATGATAAGGTGGAGCTCCCCCTAGTTCACAATGAAATCCCTTTAATAAAATAATGCTATACAATGTTTCCAACTCCTTTGTTGCAGACTGATCCAGCAACAATGATTAAACTTGAGGTTCTGCTAAATAATCTATATTTTAACATAATCAAATCTTTAGCACCATCAAAGAAGTTGAAGAATTTCCCACCATTCTGAACAACCACATGCTATAACAATTTAACTCATTGCCTTCCCAAGCTCTTCCATGCTGTAAGCCATTGTATCTGTTTTAAAACAATTACCTAACAGCAAACAGTATGGGTCACAGAAATATTGGGCCCGATTCACAGAACTAACTTACGTCAAAAACGTAAAGTTAGTACTTTTTGGTATTCACAGAATACACTTACTCATTTTGGTATTCACAGAATGCACTTACTCATTTTGGTATTCACAGAATGCACTTACTCATACTAACTTTATGTCCGCACTCAGGCCGGAGATTCCGGCCCTTTGGTGGAGATTCCGGCCCTTTGGTGGAGATTCCGGCCCTTTGGTGGAGATTCCGGCCCTTAGGTGGAGATTCCGGCCCGATGGTGGAGATTCCGGCCGGTTGTGGAGATTACGGCCGGAATCTCCACCAAAGGGCCGGAATCTCCACCAAAGGGCCGGAATCTCCGGCCCGAGTGCGGACATAAAGTTAGTATGAGTAAGTGCATTCTGTGAATACCAAAATGAGTAAGTGCATTCTGTGAATACCAAAATGAGTAAGTGTATTCTGTGAATACCAAAAAGTACTAACTTTACGTTTTTGACGTAAGTTAGTTCTGTGAATCAGGCCCATTGGGTCAGACTTCTCAAAAGGTAAATGTCCTTTGTTCTTCATCGAGGGCCACATGTTTACCCTGGTGTTGCAAATGCTAGAATTGCTGAATACAATATTCAGCTATGAGTATGTTTCCACACCTTTTGAAAAAACCTTGATTACCACTTTGCCAAAGAATCACTCCATTTCATTCTCTGTGTACCCAGCAATCGGGGGCAACACAAGAACTTCAGAAACAGAATGAAACTCATTGATAAATCATTGTTCAGAAACTACCAATTGGGGTTTTGCCCTTCAAACAGAATGGAGATTATCTTAGCAAATGACCCTGACATCCTCTTTAAACCCTTGGAGATAGTTCTTGTCTGATAGGAACTTAAATGTTTAAAATAATAAGGTAGAGAATGAGGTATCATTCCCTAGCATCCATCCCCACAGGAAGTCTGATAACTGTACTTGCGAATATCAATGAGGCTGATTCACAAAGGAAATCTGACTGCGGACGTAAAGGTACGACTCGTAAATGATCTCTGTGAATACCAAAAGTCGTAAAGTTAGACTTTTTTCTCAGATTACCTTTGTGAATTGGCCCCAATATCTACAGGAAACAATACGAGCTGCCATCTCCCTACCTCAGTTCAGACCTCAGGGTGTCTTACTGCCCTGGCGTCCCCAAAAAATTGATGGACACAGACAAGGGCTTCTCTTGTGTGAGCCTTCTAAAACCAGGAAGAGCCTTGTGCAAGTGAACCCTCCTCCACTGCAACCTACGAGGTAAGTGCATTTGTGTGCCTGACCCAGCACACCACACTGCAAATTCCAACAATCACACCCAGGCCTAGACCACACTAATACTCACATAGCATCCTCATATATGTTCCACTAATCACCACACACCTAACTACATCTCATGCTCAGTAATAAACGATCTGCTGTAGTCCATACACCTGACATTTCAGACCTCTTTGTAGCAAGGATTCTGCGAAATCACAGAACTATGCTTGGGATTATGGGACCTTAGTAGGCAGGTACTGAGTTATCCTACCACCTTAGTACCCATGAGCCCAGGACCGACTAGCTATAGTGTCTCACTTGCCCTCCTACTAACTCACAGAAGAACAAGTGATTAGACACCCCAGAACACAACACTCCCGACTCTCTCAGGAATCGCTGTTGGAAGACACACCTTTTCACTCACAGACCCTGTACCTTAGTCTATAGATGGTAGATCTACATCACTGGTGCTATCATGCTCTTCTCCCTGGAAAGGTCCTTCTCCAAGTGTGTGTTGCCTATCCTTGTACCCTCATATGACCAAAGTATGTGTTCCCAAACTACTGTTGCATCTGCATGTTTTGTCTAGGTGCTAGGGCCTGACCAGAACAGAATAACAATGGGCATTGTTGTTCGACCTTGTTCACATTGTTCAGACTAAATCCCAGGAAAGAGCAAAGCGCAAAAACAACTACAGGTTCTATGTGAAAGTTTCAGTGTGGCACAAGCAAAATAAACTTATAATCAATTAAGGGAGAGAGAAGCTGAGATTCATCGGCTTCCATCCGATAAGCATGTAATCAAAGGAGAATTAATCACTCGTCCTGTTTATAACCAGGGTCTTGGGTTCTAACCGTCTTAAAAACACTAATTCACGTGGGAGCCGTAAGTGCGGTATATCTTGATTTTCTGCTTGGATTGTTACGTGAAAAGCATCATCTCTCTATGTGAGGTCCTGTAAGCGACTGCGGTCAATGACCGGGGCTCGGCAGATGGAGCAAGCACAAGTCGCTTACAAGACCTCACATAGAGAGAGTCTACCCACCCATCCCCCGACGGAGCACAAATGTCTCGAGAATGAATTATAGGCACATCTCATCTAGTACCTACCAGTGTGCTAGCAGGTGCACCTAAGAAGAAGGGTAAGTGCATTACTTACCGACGCACATTACGAAACAATTACGTGCAACCACTTGGTCCTGAAGAAAGCCCACCGACCTGACTGGGCACCCAAGGGCTGAAACATGTCGACCACTCATGTTTTTTAATGTAGGTGCTATAGAACAGTAGCCCTTCTATGTACACACCACCTTTCTTTTACCCTTACCCCATCCTCAACATAATAAAATCAAGATTGATAGATGGAGGTAATTTTAAAAGCACTTCACTTTCACCCTCACTATTTCTGATCACTCCTGTGAATATCAGTTGGTCTCCCTCTAGGTGGAGGAAAGCATAACAAAGACCCGATGATGATGCTTTTCACGTAACAATCCAAGCGGAAAATTAAGATATACCGCACTTACAGCTCCCACGTGAATTAGGGTTTTTAAGACGGTTAGAACCCAAAACCCTGGTTATAAACAAGACAAGTGATTCATTCTCCTTTGATTACATACAAGCAAAATAAAGCCATGTAGTAACATGCGCAAAGCAGCGGACAGTCAGCAACATGCTCATGCTAACATAGGGAAGACGACAATGTCCATTGGGCCACGTGACACCCTCCTTTTGGTCAGGACGGTAGCACCAAGCACGTACAGAAGTCAGAGGCAAGCAGAACCAAAGTGTCTCTGGTGAGTGTCCAATGCAAAAACGTGGCCAAAAGTGAGTAGGGAAAAGGTTAGGTAAAAAAAAATGTTTTGGGTACACAAAAATATATCCAATTACAGCATATCTCCAGGGCCCAATAGATAGGTCACCAAATGGAATGCCATAAGCTCTAAGAGGCCCCCGAACCTTCCATTGACAAAAGTGTTGCCATCCAGTTAAGCACTTCAAATGAACAGACATGCGCCTCACATTCGGTTGTCGTTAGGAGTATTCCCGGTGAACCTGTGTCTATTTAGATGAAATTCAGATTCAGGAGGTGCTGTGCACGGGCACAGGGACTTGCTTCGGTCGGTGGCCCCAGAGATGGATTGTACACAAGCTGCATACCCAAGGAACAGTCCTGGTTATGGGACATCAACGGATCCATTACAGTTCAAAATCTAGGGCAGCGTGTGACGTGGTAGCCAGGCAGACGTCCATGGCCCACCGAAAGGGGCACCGGATGCAGTAAAAGATAGGTTGCACACAGGTAAAGTAAGTATAACGGAAGGTTAGCGAAAAATCGATGTCCAGAGCCTCCAATGCTATCAAACTAAAGAGTTGTCACATCCTATCACGGTACAACTGCAGCTGTTCCAGGCCCAGTAGAACCACAGATCAAGCAGCCATTGCGGAACAGTAGGAGCAGTACAAGTACACCACAGACCAGGAGGAGCAGTAGAGGAAACCCTCCATATACGCTGGAAAAAATAGAATGAATAATGGCAGGGATTACTCCAAAAATAGTTTAAAAAGAGGTCACAAGGCCGGATCCCACATGTTTAAAAAAATGGGCTAAGCCTGCTGTAACAGGCGCATGAAATATTTGGTGTATTAATTACCCAAAATGAAGGGGGAGATTCGTGTTCAACAATGATTGTATTTCACTGGACGTTCTCGCCACCTGCAATTCGAAGGTCTCACGAACTGACGTGAGAGCCACTTCTTGTTGAAACAATAGCCCTTTGAGTCTGATTAGCCTATTGAAGTCTGTTTTCAAATTTGGAATGGAAGGCCCCAGCAAACTATCTACACTCCCATGTGGGGGGGAAACAGGACATTGTTGCAACAAGTAACTTGTTGTGAAACTGTTACTGTGTGCGGGATGCCTGCCCGCAAACCGCAGGAGTTCTGATTATTAATGATGAGATAACTGCCTTTGGAAAGCAAAGTAAGAGTCGGAATAATAGCGGGAACAGGGGGCCCTGTTAAAAAACAAGCCATATTAGGGGCAGGAACATTGAATGCGCCGTGAAGTTTAACTTGTTGGCACACAAGGGAATGTCTGACAGTAGAATCACACTCCTCCCCTGTAAGAAAAATCTCTTTTTCTGCACGCTGACAACAAAATGTAAATGGCAAGGACCATAGCTCATGTATGTAGCTGCTCCCAAGCGGTTCATACCTACCCTACAGATAATGTTTCATGCAAGCAGAGAATTGAAACAGTGAGATTGGCAATGAAATAACCCCATGTATTAACCATACTGCTGAATCAGTCCCTGCCACAGTGAATGGTAACCGTTCTAGTCTCTCAATATGTGACATAGTGTGTGTAGCATCTTTCATTGCCATTAATTTTTGTTTGTTTGTCAAATTAAAGGCTAAAAACAATGCTGATGCATTCAGGTTGTCCCATGGTGCCCTCCCGTTTTCAAGTTTGAACTGTCCACCCAAATTGCATAATGGATCGAAGTTGATTTTGATCATGGTACAGTGTAGACATTTCATTTTGAACAATATCAATAACAGATGATACAATGTTATCTAATGTGTATATACGAGATGATAATGTGTTAATACTGTTATCGTCAACAGCAAGGACTTTGTCTAGATTATCTTGATCGATATGACGTAGGCATACAGCAGATTCAAATTGTGACAATTTCCAAAATTCATTGCAGGCTGCATAAACAAAACGTTTTTGCACGAGGGGACTTTGGGTCCAGAAGGAAGTCAGAAGGGTCAATGTCTCCCGATAAAAGGGAAAGATGTTGTTTCACAGAAGAAAGTGTAAAATGTTCCAACCTTTGTTGACACAATTTACCAACCAAATAAGTGGTAACCGTATTACAATTGGGAGACTATGGATAGCGTGGATATGGTCTCTGTAGTGTAAATCTGCTAGTAGTATTCATAAAGCAAAAATGACAAGCATTCGTGTCTGTTGGCCACAATACCCAGCCGTGGGGATCTATCAAAGAAGAATTAAAGGAACCATTGTTTATCATACAATTTAGTTGATCAGCAGTGTAGTTGGTATGTCTGCCATGTCTCGTAAAGGGCCAGGGATGGAATTGTTGGAGCATTCACATTTTTAACTGTTGCTAAGCCCAAACAAGTAGTTTCCTGGACTGTTTGAGTAAGAAATATCATTTGTGTAGGTATCAGACAAGCACGGTGCAAGGACTCAGTACCCGGCACTTGCCAGAACTCAGTGCCCCATACTGATTTCAACTCCACATTCTCCCTCCAGTGATCATGACCTTTAAGGGCCAAATCATTAAAAAAGGATGAGGAATGAAATAATTTAGGGGCTCATTAGGATGGCGGGCGGACCTGAGTCCGCCCGCCATCCCCACGGTGTTGGGACCGGCCGCCAGACATGCGGCGGTCCCGCACCGCGAATTAGGATGCGACCGCCACCATGGTGGTCGCATTCTGCAATTTAACATTGCGGCGGGTGCTGCTGACAGCAGCACCGCCGCGATGTTAATATCGCATGCCTGCCATTTCACTGCACCACATGGCAGGCACCACACGGTGCCTGCCACTTGGTGAGCAAATGGTACCCCCCAAGTGCACCCCACCTCCTCCAAACACAAGGGGGGCCCGCAATGGGCCCCTGGACGCAATCCCTGCCACCCTTTCCATGGCAGCATCACCGCCATGGAAAGGCCTTTAACATCCTGATATGGCTTGCGGTGCCTGCTAGGCACCGCCACCATATTAGTGGCTCAGCTCCGCCCGGCTGGCAATCGTAACGATTGCCGACCGGCAGAAAAGCGGCGGACGGACTTTGCATCCGCCGCGATACCCACCGCCATCATAATATGGCGGGGGTATTTCACATGAGGATGGCGTAACGATCGCCACCGCCGGCCCAGCGGTGGCGATCGTTACGCCATCCTAATGAGCCCCTTAGTTTGGGTAAGCATGTTTTTGTTTGATGATAGGGTATGCAATTTGAAGGAATATAAGGCCGGGTTGGAACGATTGTAACCGGAGAAGTATGTATACTTCCGTTTTTGTATTCTAGCACTTTCCTTAGATGGAGTAGGCCAATGTTCCCATTGTGTATAATTAAAATTCAGCCGCTGCCCACTAGTTCCATGGAGAAAGTGATGCCTATAATGTTGGTAACAATATTAATCAGCATAATTAGCTTAATTCAGATATAAGTCTTCTGTATCAAATCAGAAAAAAAGAAATTCACAGCATTAACATCCCAATCATCTGAATGTTAACCAGGTATAACAACATCGCCCAAAGAAACACGGAAGACATATGGTATCTATAGGGTCTCCGTAGGACCATATACATCGAATGGTACTTTACCCCACGCAATGCCATCAGCAACTGGGACTGCTGAAATGTTAACAAGGGCTTGGTCTCATTTCATTTTATGTGAGGAAGAATGTGGTGCCAATATTCCATCAACTAGTTCCACTACAGAGCATTCAGGGAGACAGTGGCCATTTATCAAAAGGAAAAACACAGTCACGAATCTAATCCACATGAAGATGACCACCATCGAAAAAACGATCCAGATGTAAGTCCAAGGCGGTACCAGATAAGTGCGTTTTAACCAAGCAATGAAAACACAAATCTGTGCAAGAGGCGGTGCGATAACTGAAGACAACGAAAAACTGTCCAATGAAAAATTATCTTGATCGATATAATAACCGCTAGAACTCAGTTGAAACAACGGAGGTCTCTCAGGAGTAGTATTTGACTTTATTGCTGCCAGGGGAGGTTCAGAAGTTGGGGAATCATAAGTAAGTTCCATTCTAGAACATGTCGGAAGTAAAATCGACAACTGGTCAACTGAAGACTCGGTCTCCCCTTCCGGCAGCCTGGGAGAATCAGAACAAACAGAGTTCATAGGCTGGAGTGGGACATCCTGGCGTGGGATGCTTGTAGGCACACTATTGAGTATCGGCCATATGGTGTAATTTGACATGTTCAATTGAAATAAAGTGATTATCTTTAGATCCAGGTAGAGGAGGTAAAATCACAGTTCGGGTGCCCTTAAGACCAAGAACTGGTACGGGAGCGCGGAATGTGGGACCAAATTCTTTCTTGTTTGCCACCTTCTCACGAACCAGATCACCAACTTTCGGTAGCCGACCAGAAACAAGAATCAGCACTGCTGCATCGGTTGGCGAAGGCAAATGGGTTTTTGCCAGGGCGTCATGATTCTTTTGTAGATCCTGTAACATAGCATAGTGGTTATCTACATCAAATGTTGCAGCAGCCTCCACAACGTCTAGACCGTCAAGGTCTGGCACAAACATCTTAATGCCAAAGAGCTTTCCGTATGGGGTCCACCCACCCAGAGATCTTGGAGGGAGATTATTAAGTGCACGTTGACCCCCATATAGATGAGTTAACCAGCCACTGCCCGTACCTAGTACCCTTGCTGTTAAAGACTGCTTTAAGTCAATTTTCATCCGCTCTACAACAGAATTGCCCTCGGGCCTATATGGAGACGCGAAATGCACCTGCACCCCAATGGACTTCATTGAATGACGGTAAACCTTAGAGGCAAAAGCCAAACCCTGATCTGAATGAAGGGCGCCACAGGCATAAGTCCCGACAAAGACATGCAAATCTTTTATAACCAGCCAAACCCAGAGGAACCTAGTGCATGAATCCACTGCAACAAAAATATATTTGAAAGCATTATCAGATGGTAAAGGACCTCAATGATCACATATACATCCAAACGGATGGTTAGAAATGAAGAGATAAGTCTGTGGTGGGTGAGACACAGAAGAACTCTTAATTTGTTGACAAATGTCACATGAAAGCACATATCTACGGGTCTGTTGGTATAAACCGCTCCACCAATAGCGTTGTTGTAAAAGAGAAACTGTAGCCGACTCCCCAGCATGAGCAGAAGCCATGCCCTCATGGGCGGCTACAATGAGTGAAAGTATGTGGTCTTTGTTGGGAATCAAGCGATCACCAACTGTAGGAATAGTTACAAAAGGTACTTTGTCAGTAGTCATTTGATAAGTGTAACATCAAGGGAAACCCTGCGGAAATGATATACTCTCCCTTGTTGCGGCAATAGCCGCCAAAATATAATCGTCAATCTTAGTCATCAACCTTGTAACAGCTGCTAATTTAACTGTGGCTACTGCAGATTTGGCTGCTTCATCAGCCATAGAGTTACCAATAGCGTGCGCTCCAGCACGCTGATGTCCCAACATATGGATAACCTGTGGAAGTGGCAAACGATCTTTAATAGCGGCCACTCGGACCCAAAGCATTTTACGCTTATTTGCGCTACCTTTAGAAACTATCGAAAATCATTTTGTTTCCAAAAAAACAAATTGTCATTAAAAGACTACACACAGTAAAAAGAGTCACACACAACAAGAGTAGGCAACGCTGGATCAGCAAATTCAAGCGCTAAAAGTAAAGCTCGCAACTCCGCCAATTGTACAGTGCAATCCCCATGGGTCTCTGTGTGTACCAATGATGGCTGAAATGCACCATCCAAAATTGTACCTGCTACTATAGCGCAGGCTGCAGAATAAGCTTGTTTAGAAGCAATGGCTGGCTGTGCGGAACCATCAGTGTAAATTATACATTTTTACTGATCAAAAGGAGAGACAGACGAAGGAAGTGGATGAACATGCTCATATTGAAGAAATGTTTGTGTTTGTAAAGAAGGATCTAAAGCAAAATTGACATCAGCCGATGACAATGATTTAGCCCATTGTATCCATCGAGGATGTAGAGCTTTCGAATTCGGTACGCTAGCTTTTGTGACTGGCTCTAAGGCAGGCACTGATGACACAACAAAAATGCGTTTACCTTGAGCCAGAGGGTGCTCTTTTAGAATCGCCATCTGTGTAGCTGTTAAAATCTTTTCAGTGGATGAAAAAACGGGACTCTGCTGGTGTATACAGATGCGATTTGTATGCAATGAGAATTGTGTCACCTCATTGAAAGTCATATAAGTGAAACCGATCGCACCTGGTACAATCAGTATGGCCAAATTGGTAGTATTCACTCTAGTTTGTAAGTATTGCATTGCAAGCAAATCAGTCTGCAAAGAGCGCAGGTGTGTTCCGTAAGCCAACTGGAAGATGAAAAAGAACGATGTATGAAAGTGTATAGCGGCTTGATACGCTGAGCATAATCGGGAATGTAAGTTCTGCAGAAATTCAAAAACCCAGCAAAGATTGCAATTTCTTGAGGGTAGACGGGGGCTGTAACTGACCATACTTCTCCAAAAAGTGGTGTGCTAACCCCCTTCCCTCATTGGTCAATTCATAACCAAGAAAGAGAACGGCCAAAAATCCAATCTGTGATTTGGCAAAATTGAATTTGTAACCTAAAACGGCGAAACGTGTAACAATGCGATCCACACACGCAAGATGAGGATTTAATTAATCATCTGTCAGGTATATATCATAGACATATGAATGCATCAGGGTCAATTTAATTTAAAATCAATTCTATACGTGGCTCAATTACCCTGGGGCGATTCATATACCCCATCGGCAATCTCGCATAGCATTTTTAATTTCAGAGAACGCTGGATGCGGTCAAGTCACGGCTCTCCAGAGCCAAAGTGTGACTAAAAAAAACATTCGAAATGTCTAAAGTTGTTTTACATTTTTTACGCACAATATTATTTACTAATGCTCTACTGTGTGTATTCTGTACCGCAAAGGTACGGACATGACTATTCAAATGTCTATAGTCCAAAACAATACGATATGAACCGTCCGGTTTCAATATCCAAAAAAGAGGATTATTCATTGAGGATACACAGGGCTAGATAACACCCTGATATTCCAATTGGGTGAGAAAGTCACCAGCGGACGCTTTAGCATCACGTTTAAAGGGATATTGAGGTTGGGGCTGCGGAGTAGACCGTAATGGAATAACATGCATAGGAGAATCCTTATCCTAACCAGCCTGATTGCGATACAAAGCAGGAGCAAAGGCTAGAGCCCACTCCGAAGCAGAAGCTTGCTTAGTCTCATCAGGGACATACTGTGAAAAAGAAGGAAGTATTACCTCTTCACCACGAGGAAAAGCGAGGACAAATGGGGGAGGCCAATCAACCTCCGCAAGTAAAATGTCATAGGAAGACATCAAGTTGTCCCAAAAAACTGCATTTATAGTGCCTTTAATATCCCCTTCTATCTGAAAGTCCACATGATAAAGTCTGTCTGGGGGAGCTACGCGTGTGTCCGCGGTTTCAACAGTTAAAAAAGTGTCAGTTGCTTTCACCTCCAGAAACTGGTGGAGTGTCTGGCTCACTATGGTAACTTCTGCCATGCTGTCGAGGAGACTCACCGCCCAACTCCTGTCCAGGAGAAGGGTTCTCACCATCTGGGGCATATTTCACTGTTAAGGCGGCAACCTTTTTCTTCTGAAACTGGGGCTGATATGGAGGTGGTTCCTCCTGTTTGACTTTCACTTCAAACTGGCGTTGTGAGTCCCGCTTTTGTTGCATGGGCTCGCCTTGTCTGCGATCCTGTTGTCCCCCTCCACCAAATTGTTGATCCGACGATTCCTGAAAGGAATGAGGAGAAAGGAGATGAGGAACCTGGAACCTCTCAGGTGTCTTGATTTTAGAGCGATCTTGTAAATCATATCTACGTTCAGAAGCATCAGGTGGTGGTGAACCAGCAAGAGACCGAGGCTTCTGTTGCTGCTCATTTCTGTCCCATGTCTTCTTTGGAAAGACAGGACATCCCTCCTTGTCAGGAGAGGGTTTACCGTGAGTTTGGTTAGATGGTCTGACTCCCAAATTATTGAGAACTAATAAGAAGGGGGACCCCTGGCTAGATGGGGGCAGGTACGCAGGGGAAATAAGGAACACCAAAGATGCAAGAAATTACCTACCCCGTATTTTCAACACATGGCCCTATACAAGGGTCCTAAGATTCATCCTCTATCTCTGGAGCAGATCAAGGAAAAAAGTAAATAGTTACATCAAGTTTTACAAATTTTGTAGTAATTTTATTAATTATATAATCATTTCGATAGTTTATAAAAACACATAACGATTGTCACAACAATTGATGATCAATAAGACAAAATTCAAAAAGATATATATATACCGTCCCACACACCTACTTCAAACAAAACATTCATATCATCATACATTCCCAGGATTCATCATAAAGACTCACACATCATTCACACAACTTTAGAGAAATAATATAAGATAAAAATTGTGCATAACAGCCACAAGATGGTCAGATGACAGAGAGGAATACAAGTCATCAAGGGGTAGGGATGAGAGTAATCCAGCTGCCCCCACACGAATAACGCCAACGCGCGTTTCGGTGTGTTGCCCCAGCCGGGGCTACACCTTCATCAGGGCGGAGATGGACAATAAGGGGTGGGACAAAACACCTGCAAATATAAACGAAGGAAACATAAACTTTTTTTCCCATAAAGCATTTTTTTTATATATGTATGTCACCCAAACAATATTTTAAGTCAAATCAATAACAAATCTTTGATGAGCTCCAGGAAACCTACAGTAAAACTAAATAGTTAATATTACAACTGGAATAGAGAGCTAACACATAACAAATCAAAAACATCAACATACACCAAGAGAGGCTTTTCATTCAACAGTCCATAAGGAGAATCCTCAAACACATAGACCCACTCATCACCGTAAGAACAGAATAATGAATAAAAAGAAAACATAATAAAGAACAAAGTGTAGATACCAAAGATAAAAAGAGCCAACCACCAAAAAAGGAAACAAATAACAAACAATGAATTGAGAGTCAAGACCAAGCCACCAAGTGAGAAGGGAAGGTTTAAATGTACTGTTAAACTGCCTACCCATATTTATAAGGGCCAAATGTGCCCAATATAATTTCTTAAAAACGAGGGCGTAGAATAAAGAACCAGCAACGAAGGCTTCTCCAGAACGTTCTACAGAGGAAAAGCATAATAGATATACACCATACCTATTAGAATACCCTTACACAGATGCCAACAGGGAACAACCCTGCAGATAATAGCCTATAGCATTAGTCTAAAGCGAAACATAGAGAGACCTACCAGGGTAAAGATAAAGAAGGTCACGGTGGAATTCTTCTTCCGTGGGACTCAAGGAGATCCTTTTCTGGATGCCATGTTGATGTTTTTGATTTGTTATGTGTTAGCTCTCTATTCCAGTTGTAATATTAACTATTTAGTTTTACTGTAGGTTTCCTGGAGCTCATCAAAGATTTGTTATTGATTTGACTTAAAATATTGTTTGGGTGACATACATATATAAAAAAAAATGCTTTATGGGAAAAAAAGTTTATGTTTCCTTCGTTTATATTTGCAGGTGTTTTGTCCCACCCCTTATTGTCCATCTCCGCCCTGATGAAGGTGTAGCCCCGGCTGGGGCAACACACCGAAACGCGCGTGTGGGGGCAGCTGGATTACTCTCATCCCTACCCCTTGATGACTTGTATTCCTCTCTGTCATCTGACCATCTTGTGGCTGTTATGCACAATTTTTATCTTATATTATTTCTCTAAAGTTGTGTGAATGATGTGTGAGTCTTTATGATGAATCCTGGGAATGTATGATGATATGAATGTTTTGTTTGAAGTAGGTGTGTGGGACGGTATATATATATCTTTTTGAATTTTGTCTTATTGATCATCAATTGTTGTGACAATCGTTATGTGTTTTTATAAACTATCGAAATGATTATATAATTAATAAAATTACTACAAAATGTGTAAAACTTGATGTAACTATTTACTTTTTTCCTTGATCTGCTCCAGAGATAGAGGATGAATCTTAGGACCCTTGTATAGGGCCATGTGTTGAAAATAAGGGGTAGGTAATTTCTTGCATCTTTGGTGTCCGAAATTATTGAGGCCCAATGATGTATAAACATCAGCAATAATAATCGGCAACTGACGCTCCCGATCAACGTCTGCCACTGCCGTGAGGCATTGGCGAGTTTGTAAGCAAACTGCTTCACCCTTAATGTTAGAAAGAATCATGTCAGAGACAATGGGAAAAATACCCACCGACTTCATCCCCAAGCCCAGGGCTGAACCAGTCCCATGCTCATTCTGTACTTGTTTCAGAATGCTCGGTAGAACGCTCATGGAGGGGGGGCCAAAACAAAGTGTAAACACTGAGGCAAACACCGTCCCCCAGGGGTTGCAGTCCGCTAAGGGGGGAATCAGACCACTCGTTAAACACTTAGCAAGGATCCTGTGTTTCTCCACAGGACTAGTGTGTGTGAAAACAGCATCAAGTTTCTCAATTTTCTGTGCTATCCAAAATGGAAGGTTCTCACGATTATGAGGACGTTTTCCCATCACTGAATTAATCATTACAGGGCTAATCACAAGGACTCCGCCCTGTATCGGTATTGGTGGTGCAGCTCCAGGCGGAGCCACTAAAAAAGCTTGAGAAATAATTGAATTACTTGACTATAGAGAAGAACTACTTGAGCGTATAATAAATGTACATCCACCACATTAGCATTGAGATGATTGGGATGTGGCGTAAAACCAGCTAGCACTGGGCATGTGGCCCATCAATGCTTAAGGGGCCCATACGACCAAATGAAATAGGGTGGGGAAGGGCGCCATTAAACCAAATCTGGTGCTCCCAGGATGTAACAGGAACTTCAATCACTGCATAAGGACGATACGCTGTAGGTGCAGCAGCTACAATATAAGCATGAAATAAATTACCATTCGCATCCACTGTGGGAAGCCTGACCCCAGAATAAAAGACTTTGAAGTGGTATGCAGGATCCGCTTCGACCACAAAAACAATCGGAGCCCCCGCATTTGGGACCCCGTGTTGTGTCAAATGCTGTGTAACTGTTGCACGGCAATGTGCCGGAATTGTGACCAGTTGTGCCATTGTATATATAGCAGAATTAAGATTAAACTGTAGCAGAAAATGGGTCACAAACCTTTTATAATTCAAGCTTGAAAAATCTACAGCAAATAGGTGTTCCCTACAAACGGAGGAGGCAAAGCCCTCCCATCACGGATGTCCCCGGTAACCGGTAAGAGGGTATTGTGGACAAGCACAATCGCTACTCAGGGGTTTCGCGAATAAATACCAGACCAAACGTTGGTGGTGCCATGTTGCAGAGATTCTGTGAAATCACTGAACTATGCTTGGGATTATGGGATTATGGGACCTTAGTAGGCAGGTTATCCTACCACCTTAGTACCCATGAGTCCAGGACCGACTAGCTATAGTGTCTCACTTGCCCTCCTACTCACTCAGAAAGGGACAAGTGATTAGACACCCCAGAACTAACGTGTTCTAGTATGCAGTATACGTGCCACAACCAGTAGAAAAATGTATAACACAAATATGGTCGGCATAGCAAGCAGCGGCAGGCGGCACAGGTAAGCGTGGTGGGGGGCGTAGGGCACGGCAGGGGGCGAAGCCGACAGACGATGGAATAGGTAATATTTATTTAATTATACCTATTCCATTGTCTGTCAAATTTCCCCCACTCCCACTCCGCCCTACCCCACCGCCCCACTCTGTTTGCCTGTGCCGGCCGCAGCTGATAGCAAGTAGTTCGTAAATCATAAACAAAGCTGTCATGATAAACGACAAAGTTGCCTAACCTCCCTCCCCTTGTATAGAAGCAAAATCATTATATATTCGAAGATTTCTGGCTGTTATCAGCAGACCCCGTACCTCAGTCTATATATTATGGTAGATATACATCACATGTGCTGTCATGCTCTTCTCCCTGGAAAGGTCACTCTCCAAGTGTGTGTTACCTATCCTTGTACCCTCATATGACCAAAGTATGTGTTCCCAAACTACTGTTGCATCTGCATGTTTTGTCTAAGTGCTAGGGCCTGACCAGAACAGAATAACAAGGGGCATTGTTGTTCGACCATGTTCACAATGTTCAGACTAAATCCCAGGAACGAGCAAAGCGTGAAAACAACTACAGGTTCTATGTGAAAGTTTCAGTGTGGCACAAGCAAAAGAAAGTTGTGTAGTAATGTGCGCAAAGCAGCGGACAGTCAGCAACGTGCTCCTGCTAACATAGGGCCAAACGACAATGTCCATTGGGCCATGTGACATCTTGATCTATCAAATCCTTGATGCACTCTTCATCACAGAATCATTGTTCACCCCCACATCCTTGCATATCCTAGACATCCACCTTCCAACAGCTACATCATCAGGTGCACGGACTGTGCTCATTAGAATAATGGAGGCCTTAAAGTCATCCATAAATCCTTCTAGTCCACTAGCATAGGCAAGTAAGCAACTCTCAACTTCCTGGAGTTCCTCATATGTAACTGCTCTCTGCAACTCAGTTCACCATCTTTCAGTTCACTTACTGGCCTCCTTGACATAACAAGGACTTCAGAGATTAATCCTTTTATGAATCGAAGATGTCCACAGCACCATCCTCCATGATTTCAACCTCCCAGAAAACTCAAGCATGAAAAACACCAAGTGGCACACTGCTCAACCTCATAGACACATTCAACTTGTAACAGAATGAAAGCACTCCAAAGGTCTCATCCTTTACCTTGTCTTCTCCACATCAAAAAGCATATTAGATGGGACTGATCACCTCACCATGGCCATCACCATGGTCAGTGTCCAACAAGCTCATTGAGGTCAACCCAAAAAAGAACAACAAATATTCAGAACCTTCAAAGTCTTTCCCATTGACAACATAAAGCTCTAACTTATTCTTGTACTATAAAGAACTTCCTGGCATCAAATGTTCTATCTTCAAACAAGACAAGAAACGAAAAACATAGAAAATCCTCCACATAAGTCATTATATCAGCCAAAGCCAAGTGCTATACTAACACCATCAGTGACGCTAAGCTGGCAACAATAGAAAAAATCTCTTCAAAACCGACAAGCACAGCATCAACCCCTTGACTTACCCTACTTTTCATTCACTCCATCGACAATGTCTATAACAGCCACCCCTTCTTCAATTAAAAAATAATGCAGATCTGAAATCAGATCATCAACACCAAACCTGCTTCTCTTCTGACACTCACTCCTTCCCGCTACAACCCAGAGTGGTCCTCTTTCAAACCCATGTCTCTCAAAGAACTCCCTGAAAACCACCACCTATAAAGATGATGTCTTGCCCTCATGCTTCACCAAAGCCCTCTGTGGAGAAGCTATATCACCTGCACTCACCATCATCAATGCATTGCTCGCTCAAGGCATCAAAGTATATCACTGATTTTTTTAAGAGAAGCTAGATCCTCCCACTACTTAAGAAATCCAACCTAGACTCCGATGACATTGCCAACTGCCAGCCTATAACTTATCTGCCCTTCTTCAGCAAGATCATTGAAAAAACACTCTATGAACAACTTCAATATCACATCATTACCAACCATCTCCTGCATGACTATCAATCAGGCTTCAGATCATGCTGCAGTAAAGAGACAGCTACCTTACAAATTATAGATAATGTGTTCCTGATCACAGATAAAGATTACCCCTGCCTTAGGATATTACTGGACTTCTCTGTTCCCTTTGACTCTGTTGGCCACCCGACTCTGAAGTTATGAATGGGATTCACAGGAAACATTTTCACTGATTCTCTTCCTACATATCCAACTGACATCAGTACATTCAAACGAGCATCTACTGGACCCAGAAGATCCAAATCATATCTAGGGTTCCTCATTGTTCCATCTTACCCCTGCCATCCTCAGTATCTACATGGAGCTCTTTGGGGTTCTACTCATAGATAAATTATTCAAAATACACCAATTTGTCAATGGCACATATCTGTGCTAATTGTTCTAGACAACCAAAGTCCACATACGCTCGTACCTCATCCAGACCTTGATGTTTAACACCGTCATGAAAATTAAGCCTCAAAAATCAGAATTCCTCCAGCTCACCAAGAACAACAAGCAACAACTAGTCCTAGCTAGGCTGAACAACATTAACCAGTACAGAATCAACCTGGAACTTTTACACAATGAACTCTGACCTCATCCTCAGGGAGCACGTCACCAAGAAAACTAAGACAGCGCGGGTGGATACTCTGACGGCGCGAGGTTATATACGACTCTGATGACTTGAGGGGACCAACTTATCAAGGTTTGGGAACCCTGTGCGGTGTACACTTTCATTTACCGCTTGTGAGATTTATTGCTTGGGCACGACGTATAAGCTTACAGTGTCTCGGTTGGGGCCTTAATTCATGATGATATCCGTTTCACTACATTTTATTAAGAGCTGTGGGTGATGTATTCACGACGTGGATACCATCTGCATAAAACACACTTTGCGTAACGTGGAACCCTGTTACGATTGTTTATATGGCCTTAAAAAAGTCAGAATACTTATTTTTGTACATACGAAACACGTGTTGGCTTCGATCAATTGCTGGGAATTTTGTTGAATATAAATAAAGGAGATCTGTTTCATCTGTGGTGGAGAATCCTTGAGAACCTGTGTGCGATTTGGACACGTCAAGTTTATTTTATGATCATAGAACGTTGTCAGTTTTTGCCGTGTTTTTGACCTATATTACGGTTATGTTCGAATAGAACTAAATTGTGACCAAGGAAGGGAGTGCTATAACTGTAATTTTTCAAGAAAACTAAGACAGCCTGATACCATCACAATCTGCTAAAGAAAGTGAGGGAGTGTTTTTAATAACTAGAAAATAATGTTTAATTAAGTAATTTGTTTAGGCTTTAGTTGGCATGGCGTGGGCTGCAGCCAGCTTCCATTGTCATTTATTCACAATTTACAGATTCAAACTGTGTTTTTATTCTATATGAATGAGCCTTTCCCCATGCATATTTCTTTGTGATCATTTCCATTTTTGAAAAATATTTCAAATACAGCCTCATTTATGCTGTGTGCTTACAATGTAAACAATGATTTATTATTTTACAATAATGATTTATTATTTTACTTTCCTCCAGAGGAAATCTTTTCCAGGATGTTCCAAGGTATTTTTCCCAAGGCTCTTACATTGGCTATTCATTGCTTGAATGTGTTATTGTGTTAGTTTTTTATGAAAAACACAGTTAATTCATCTGTTTTAATATGAATATTTAGTTTATTAGTTTGCAGCAAAGTAGGCATTCCTAAATGTTTCTTATTTCCTGTATCATGTGAGTTTGAATAGTGGTTGATGCTTTATGTGCAACAGTGTTAGCACAGCCCTATGATGTCAAAACTCATCAAGTTGTGTGTTTTATTTGCCTAAAACTATGAAAATGTCACGTTCCTGGGAACTGAGCAAGACTTTTGCTTACTTGTGTAGAGAAAGTAGACTCCATGCTAGTCTGTCTATTGGTTTATATTTAGATAATTTTGCACTCTCCACCTGAGCAGACTTTGCCTTAGTCTGCCATTTGATTTATGCTTAGTATTTTCCTGATTTTCAATTGAGGTAGACTGTATATTGAGCCTCTTGCTGAACTATACTTTGATTCTGGCTATTTACTTGCTTTACAGATAGACATTAAGTTGATCCTCTCGCATTTGTATTGTTTGATTCATTATTAATGCTGATTTGAAATTGGCTAACTGCTTTTAACTTTCTGTAATAATCATCATTTTTAATAAACCCATCGGATATTGATGATTGATTGAATAAACCCATAAGGTTTAACCTGGAATTGTTTTGTGTGAGAGTTTATTATTAATTGGTTAGGACGTAGGTTCCTATTTATATATTCGGGGTTGGGCCGTACTTAGCCAGGGCGACGGAGAAGTTTACTGAGTAGCCCTGGCAGAGGTCCCGACTGCCAAATCTATAAATGTCGTTCAGATGAGCAGACATTTAATGCATTGACAGGGACCGCCAACAAGGCTGTTCCTATCAATGCATTGTAACTTTGCCATACAGCTCCATCAGACAAAGTAGGATTTTGTTTTTGAGGAAAGAAAAATAACAATGCTCACCATCCCCAATGCCTCTCTCCACTTACTCATCGGGGACCACCATCAGACTGGAAGTGTACAAAACAAAAAATAAAGCAACAGCACTTCTCCATCTGTGCATCCATGATCTGGAATGAGATCTGTGTATCCACAAGGACTGCCTCAATGCTGCTCCAATTGCTTCTAAAATCCATAAACCCAGTTACGCTTATCTGAGTTGCTTCATGTTTGTGTCTAAATTTACATACAAATCTGCTTTATTTTTATAAATTGGTGTCAGATTTCTTTCGAGTAATGTCAATTACTTATCGTCCATGTTGCTAATTTGAAATGCTAAACACATGCTCCTCTACTAAAGCCTGACTGCTCTTTGACACTCTAACAGGACAGAGATAAGGATTTATATTGTAAATCCAAGGACCATCTTTGGGGTATTGTAAGAGTATTGCATGGTGAAGCCTAACCAGCATCATCACAGAATGCTCCACCCTCCTACACTACCTCTGCATTTATTCTATGTAAATGTGAAACCATACTTGTATCATACAAAACAAAAGCATGAGCACGTGGTGACATAGTTGACATCTTGAGAAAATGCATAATGCTGTTTCCTGCATCTGGGAGCAAGTTTTCCTCAAGCCTCAGACAATTAATGGAAATCTGAAGTGTCACTATGCAACACTGGAGAGTACAATGGAGATGTAAAGATGCAATTGAACTATACTGCCAACAGAGTTCCAATGTAGATGGAAAACCTGTTGCACTCTACTGCCAACAGAGGTCCTCACAGAAGAGTACAATGGAGTTGGAAAGATGCAGTTGTGCTATACTACCAACAGGGGTCCTCACGGAAGTGTGTAATGCAAATAGAAAGGTTGGTGCACTATACTATTAACAGAGGTCTTCACAGAAGAGTACATTGGTCCTGTAGTCATTCCTGGGCTAACATTTTTGAAGAGCGAGTTATGCAAAATGCACGCAATGCTGACAACTTGAGAAATTACATACAGCACTGTTTTGTACCTAGGTCCAAGTTTTCCTTAAACAAATGCTAGAAACAAAAATATTAACTTCTGCAAAATCACATTTTCCATGGATAGACTTCCAAATTAACTATTTTCTTTCTTTTTTGGAATTAAAATATGCACCTCCGACGAGAATAGCAACTGCACAACTATTCCCGGGATGACTCGAACATATTGGAATATTTGCCCTCACTGAATATATGTAGCGGCAGCATCAGAGTATTGGAAATAAGTGCAAGGACTGCAAAGCAATGGCAGCTCCTAAAGTTGTTACTAGAGGTCTCTCTCAAGGTACATTTGCTTGAAATGTCAATCACAAAAGCTGAGGGTTTGTGGTTTCAACCTAGAACTTTTCATGTACACTCATCCTTCTCTGATGAATTGGGCTTGTTTCTCTAAAAGAGAAATACATATATCAAAGCTGGTTGATAGTGATGAATTAACATTGCAATCTATAAATGTCTTGAGTGTTATTGAAATAATGGATGGCACCCTGCTATACATAGGGAATAACAGTCACTGGGAAGTACAACTGACTAAAACTTTGTTTTGTTTTGTTATTGTTTTTAGCTATATGTATATACCAGCAAGGGCAAAATACAATCACTCAAAGTGAAGGTATCCAAAGGCTAAAGGGGGCATGTCCACTAACGTATACTGTGTTTTGTGGCGGAAGAGAGTATTCTATGAGTGACACTTGAACAGACCAATGTTGAAAGATTGTTGATTGACAGCCTCTGTATTTTTTTTGTTTAAATTTGTTTATTGGGTTTTTGCATTTCACATACAATTTGGTAATTTCAGAAACAGAATACTGGCATGTATTTGTTAACATCTATAGGTTATCAAATTTGCGATAGCATTTCATACGATACATAATTTACATTTGTCCTTAGTACATTCCGGTTGCTACCTATTTGTTTAAGTCCATTTACTTCGTCATTATGTTTTCAGCAACCTGGCTGGGTTAACATTCCCGTGATTACGGAGTTATGTCTGTCCTCATATTTGTTTATAGGTGCCTTGTAATGTTTCATGGAGCGGGTGCGTTCCCCTTCAACTAGCACCGGCTTCGGAACTGCTGGCTGGTATAGCTAACTCCTAACTTTGGGGGTAAACTGGGGGGGGCATTAGGGGACAGCGGGGAGATGTGTCGATGATGGCTTCCGTGTGGTTGTTCATATCGTGACACCAGTGTTTGGTTGTGTACGTGTGGGGGGTCAGATTGGGCGTCCCTAGATTAGGGTGTGATATTATCAGGCAGGACCATTGTGTTGTGCCTACCTCAGTGTGTCTGGCTTGTCCTGTTATGGTCTTCTAACAATCCTGCCGGGGGTAGATGTGGCGTTTGGGGCTGGGATGTCTCGGGTGGTTCCGCACGTGTGGTTTCTTGTTTGAATTGGTGTAGTAGCTGTGCCCATTCCATAGATATGCTGTGTTTACGTATTCCCCTCACTTCTTCATCTCTCAGTACCTCTTCTTCTGCTGCGCCCCATTTCTTCAGCGCACCCACCCAGGCCTCTTCCTGGGGTCCCTTCGGGGCCCGCCAATACATAGCCAGACCTCTCTTCGCCAGGAGAATAGCAAGAGATGCAAAGCGAATCTGCACTTTGTCAGATTTTCTCCTTCTGAATACCCCGAGTGCACATGCCTCCCATGTATGTATATCCGTAATATTCGTCATTGCTTGGAGTGTCTTGTGTATGTTACCCCAGTACTGCTATATTGTGGGGCAATCCCAGAACATATGCTTGAATCCCTCCTCCGGGGCCTGACAATGGGGACATGCAAATTGCGTGTCTGGATAGAAACGTTGGAGGCGTTGTGGCGTGAGATATGCCCTGTGTAGAATGTTAAATTGTATGTTTTTAAATCGTGCGTTTCTGGACTCTTTTTTAGGATATTCTAAGACTTTTTCCCATTCCTTATCATTGAACGTCCTCCCCACTTCATCCTCACATGTCTGCCTTAATGAGTGTAGAGGCTTAAGAAGCAGTTCCCGGATGGCTTTATAGAGCCATGTGATTAGGTGTCTACCCGCTCCCATATGCAGGATCGTGTGTATTACCGGGTGTGTCGGTGGTTACCCTTCGGTCAAGTCCCAAAATTGACGACTGCTGTCCAAGAGTTGTCTATGTAGGAGGAATTGACCCGGGGGAGATCATATTCAGCCACCAGTTGGCTATATGTCCGCAACTGTCCGTCTTCGAATAATGATTCCATCTCGGTCATTGAGTGCTCAGTCCATACATGCAGGGCTCGAGTAGTATAGTATTTTTCCTTTCGAGGGAACCCTACCAGTGGAAGTAGTGGGGAATATAAGGGCCTCTCTCTTGACATACGGTGTATCTTCAGCATGCACGTGCGGGCTATTGATACCTGCATGGGGTAAGTGCGTATCGGTCTGGTGCCGGGCATTAACATACGACGGATTGCCGGGAGAGGTACCCGTCCTTCGTCAGCAAATGTTTCTCCTATGTGGCGCTCTGCTGTCCAGTGCGATAGCCATTGCAGCTGCGCTGCCAAAAAGTATGCCTCAAAGGATGGTGCTCCCAATCCCCCCTGGTCTGTTGGCAAATACAGAGTAGCCAGGGCTACCCTATGGTGACCTACTCCCCAGATCAGGGATGTGAGCAACGCATCTAGCTCCCGGAAGAAGGGGCACGGGGGTATAACTGGAAGGTTAGTGAAGTGATATAGTAGTCTGGGGACTATTATCATTTTGGCGAGGGCCACTCATCCAATTGGGGCTAGGGGTAATGTTTTCCAGAAACCCACCGCTGTTCTTATTCCCGCGAGCGCTTTGTGGTGATTTCCTTCGTACAGATCCCTGGGGGAGTGGTACAGTCTCACCCCTAGGTATCTAGTCGCTGCATCACTCCAGGCGATTTTCTGATCCCCTATTGCTATGTTGAGGGGGGCCAAATGTGGGCTCAGCGGATAGATCATGGATTTGTCCCAATTAACTTGGAGACCTGAGGCCTCTGCGAATTCTCTCAATGTTGTCCAGATTGGGGTGAGGTCGCTAGTAATATCGCGTACATATAGTAGGAGGTCATCTGACATCCTCTGTATATTTATGCATTTTGTATGTTATTTTTCAGAAAACATGAAGCTAGCAAAACAGCTAAAGCTGTGTTTAGGCCGAGATGTAAAAATGGAAATGGGCTTAGATGGGTTGTTCAAAAATTGATGTCAATTCAGAAAAGTGGTACATCATTCAATACCACTCTACTTTTTTGAACTCAGTTGAGCAGACATAAATTGAGAGATAACATACACAATTTTATTTTCAACAGAAATAACACTCTGTTCTCTAGGAAGCTAAATATGGTGTCTGAAGCAGGTAATCTCCATAGTTTCCATGGAATATGCATTCACATGCATCCTCACTTCTTCAAAAATTAAAACAACCCAGGGAAAGAATCACCGAAAAAATGAGAAATATCATGCACCTAAACAAATGGGAGGTTAAATACAAAAGCAACATTCTAATTGTGGAACTCACAGGTGTATCTAGCCATGAGACAAGATCTGATAAAAAAAAAACAGCAAATTATTCAGATGAACAAAAAAATTCAGAGAGACCTCATAGGAACACCAAATGAGGATTAAAATGAAATTTTGAACACCTTCTACGCTTCTCATCATTGGTGTATACAGATCTGGCTTAATGATAAAATGGGGATAACCCTTGTCCTTCTCTTACTCCTGCCATTTTCCCTAGTTTGTACCCTACTCAAGCAAAAACCACAAACCTTCTCAGGGTGAACCACAAAAAGTCACTAAATTAGCCTGTGTTTTAACCCTCATGTATCGTGGCACAAAAGCACTCAGGCTTAACTTAGAGCCAATGTGTAAAGTATTTATGCAGTACACCCACAGTAATAAAATGGAAATACAACAAAAGAAAAATCCCAAAACAGTATGGAAAAATAGATTGTGTTTTAATAAATAATTTGAGAGCAAAACAACCAAGTACATTGGGAGATATTGAATTTTAAAGGTTTAGATCAGGAATCTCCAAAGTCGGTCCTGAAGGGCCAGATCCATGACAGATTTTTAAGATAATTACATTGATCTAAATAGAGATTTGCTAAAAATCTGGCATGGATCTGTCCCTCCAGGACTGACTTTGGAGAACCCTGGTTTAGATAAAGGTAGACCCAAAAGGCAAAAAGTGCCAACTGAAGGTAACTGGTCCCACTGGATCGGGACAAAGTCACAAGATCAGGCCGACCATGATGGATCGCAGGACGGGTACAGGACCAAGTTTGGCCCACTAAGGATTGTACCATATGTCCTTGGTGCATAATCTGTGCGGCATTGCTTTGCAAGGCTTTGCCTTGTCTGGTGCTGGTTCCGATGAGGTTGTGCGGCGAGGCTTTGCCAGGCTTTGCATTACTCAGCGTCTGTTCCAGTGACGCTTGAACCTGTGCAACAAGGCTCAATGTTGCTTTGCATCGCTTGGCATCAGTTCCGATGCAGCTTTTAGCTGTGCAGCGAGGCTTCACGGTGCCTTGTGATGCTCGTCATTGGTTCTGATGAGGTTTGAAGCTGTGCGGCGAGGCTCTGGGGGGCTTTGCGTTGGTTTGCACCATATTTTATGGATCCTTCAGTTAGGCCAGGAGGCATCCTCTCTGATGCAAGGCTAGGGTCCAGGATCTGAGGAACCACCTCTTGGGGATCAGAAGCACACTCCAGCAGAGTTTAGCAGAGGTCAGGCAGCCCAGGTGCAGTCCATGTAGGTCCAGTGCAGCAAGCAGGTCAGCTGGGCAGATGCAAGGAGGCCTCTAGAGCTTGCTGTGTTCCTGTAGTTCAGAATAGGAGTTCAGCCACCTGACCCATAGAGTCATTCTGCCTTGGATGAAGGGAGCAGGTCCAGTCTTTCTTCTTGAAGAGCAAGCCTCAAGTATAAGGTCAGTCCTTCTTCTGAAATATCGACAAGTCCAGGATTGTACTGAAGAGTGGGTCTCAGAGTCCAATATTTATACCTGTTGCCAGCTTTGAAGTGGGGGAAACTTCTAGACTTCCCCAAACATCTATTGCTGTATCATCTTTTCTGTCTCTACCTTGGTGCCAGGATGTCTGAGGTGACAATAGGAAGTGTGAAGTTCTTTATGAATGAAGGAGGCAGCCCCTATTGAAGTGCAAGTCTGGTAGGTGTTAGCTCTGCCTCCGCCCATCTTTTCAGTATGGCCCGTCAATTACCTACTGGTTCTCACTCTTACGCAGCTATGGGACAATTAAATACTATGAGAAAGTGCAAGCTAAATGTGAGGCTAAAGAAAATCTTCAGATATCCGCCCCAGTGTGGGATAGGATAAATGAGTTTAATTTTTCATTACTTAAGGGTGCGAATATGCGCTGCATGCAATTCTACACTAAATGGTTGTTATACAGAACCCCGCCTTTCTCCATAAGATCAACCAGCATATTCCAGCCAAGTGTTTCAGATGCAAGTCTGAAGAAGGAGGTAATTGGATACATGCGATTTGGACTTGCCCAAATCTGAGTACGTTTTGGGATGATTTTAATCCGTTTTGTTGCCACACATTGTGGCTGCAACAACTATTAGATACTTTGACAACCGTTCTCGGATATTCATCCGAATTAAAAGTAGATTTGGAATTAAAAAAACAACTGTATATTATATCTTTAATAGCTAGGTCTCTAATCCTACAAAAATGGCGGTCCAGGGAAAGTCCCACATTTTAACATTTTAGATCAAAGATAAGTAGGATTAAAGAGCTCGAAAAAAGGTATGCAATAAAATCCGGGTCATACAGGAAATTTCTTAAGCTGTGGCAGATATTTGATTAAGGGGGGGTTGTAAGTTGTATTTAGAAAAATTATGGGATGGATTGTCAAAAATGATTATATTCTGCTATGCTCTGTCGATATGTTTTAAATGTTGGAGATACTGTAAGCAGTGAGACTGTAGTAATTTTTTTTACTAATTTTGCTGGTTATATGTAAATGAAATTTGTATATTGATGAGGTCTCCAATAAAAAAAGAAATATTTAAAAAAAAAAGTCTTTTCAGTATGGCCCTTCCTTCCAACACCGGCAGGGACTAAATGGTTAGAAGGAGGAAATTCTAACTTTCTAAAAAGTGGCATTTTCAGAATTGTGACTTAAAAATCAACTTTACCATTAAAGAGGATTTAAAATTACGATTCTTTAGACAACAAATATGACGTTTCTAGCTGTTCCCAAACCTGAGTTATTACTTATTAAATGCAATTTAGTACCCCAATGTTAACCTATGGGAGAGGTAGGCTTTGTAGTAGTGAAAAGCGAATTTGAGATCTCTCCACTACAAGGACATGTAAAAGTTAAAAGTACATGTCCAATTTTTTTTAAATACACTGCACCATGCCCTATGGGTTGCTTTAATACATATAAGTTAGCCAAACCTAGGGGTGGCTGACTTATATGTATTAAAAAGGAGTGGATAGGCTTGGCAAAAGGTTTATTTTGCCAGGTCGAAATGGCAGTTTAAAACTGCACACAGGCACAATGGAAGGTCTGAGACATGTTTAAAGGGACAACTGAAGTGGGTGTGTAAGAAATTTAGTTGTTGGTTGAATGGGGATGACCCCTGTTCAATTAACAGCCACAATCCTTGTCAGAGAGAATCACATAAAGTCATAAATTAGCCTGTGCTTAACTCTTGGTAGATTGACACACAAGGAGTCAGGCTTAACTTCGAGGCAATGGATAAAGTATTTATGCAGCACACAAACAGTAATAACGTAAAAACACAACACAAATAAACCCCACACCAATTAGGAAAAATAGAGTGCATTTTGATAAATGATTTGACACCAAATTTACAAGATCCAATGAGTAGAACCAGAGTTATGATGTTTTGAAGTTTAAGGTAAAAACTAGCGTCGAAAGGATCAAGGTGACAACCACAGACATCTACTTGCGTGATTCTTGGTCAAAATCGAAAAATATGGCCGTCCACAATGGAGCACGATTCAGATACAAGAAGTGAATTTGGCCTAGTCCACGCTTACCTGCAGACTTGCAAAAAAATTAAGAGAAAAGGTTTCTGTGAAAGTGAAGTTTAGCGGAACAAGGCAGCATGCGGTGTCCGAAGTGGAGGATTTGTCGGGGAGCTGCTGGACGAAGCCATGGTGAAGTTTTCTACCTTCGAACTTAGTCTCTTTTTTGGAAGTCAAAAATCTCTGCTGAGATGAAGCTGGAGGCTGTATCTTTTGAGAGTTCTACCACTTTTGGGTAAAGAACCTCTGAACACGATTGCTGCTGCAGAGAAGAACATAGTGGGAGCTACAGTGAAGTTAGGCTGATTGGCTATGCACCTTGGGCAGATATAGACAAGCAGGTTGGCACCGCTCTCCTGTCAGTTCTCAGAGCAGTTTTTAGCCCAAAAAATTGAAAATGCCAAGTTTTGGATTTTGGCTATCTGGGCACTTTTAACAAAACGACCAAGGGTCCAGGACTTGAGGGGCACCACTTCGGGGATTGGACTCACTCAGACTTGGTCTAGGTGCAGATTCAAGATGATTTGAGCTTTTTCTGTCCCTGGTGCTCTGATCAGGAGGCCAGCTAACTAGCTCTTCAAGTCACTCTGGTAGTCATGGGTTTAAAGGTTAAAAGAGGGCTCAAGCAGCTGGGCATGGCTCAGAGGGTTCAAGGCAGACTCCAGGAAGCAAAGCAGTCCTTCCAGGTGCAGCAGAACAGTCTTGTGGAGTACACAGCAGGCCACAGCAGCAGGCAGTCTTCTGAGAGTCCTTCCACAGATCCAGAAAGTGAACTGATGAGTGGGTCTAAGGGTGACTTTTTAATATAATGCCTTCTTCGAAGTAGGAGAACTTCATAGAGAATTCTCTTTAAAGTGCTTGAAGTGTCTTGCTTCCCCTGTCCTGGCTCCAAGCTGACTGCATGAATAATGCAGGGGTGACAAGTCCTTTGTGTGAAGGCAGAATGCACCAAATTCAGTTGCAAGTGGGGTTGTGCCTAGCTCCGCCACCCCCATTCTGCCAAGTAATGGCCCAGCCAGGCACACATAATCCCTCAATTGTGTTGCAGTCTGGACGGGATATATAAAGTCCAACTGCAAACTACACCCTGTCATGTGACCTAAGACAGGCTGCAAGCACCAAATAGGGCAGAAAAATGCCAACTTTCTAAAACACTAATTACAATTCCACAGACACCAAGCATGAAATGCTTACCCATTTCCAATCAAAAGTTAGCACTTATTAAATGTAATAATGCAACTCAATGTTTTCCTATGGGACAGGTAGGCCTCACAGAAGGAAAACAAATTGTAGTTTTTTTTCACTACCAGGACATGTAAAACGTAAAATTACATGTCCATTCTTTTAAATACAATAAACCCTGCTTTATGGGCTACCTAGGGCCTACCTACGGGGTGACTTATATGCAATAAAAGTGGAGTTTTAGTCTTGTCAAGGGGGTTATATCGCTAAGGTGAACTGGCAGTTCAAAACTGCATTCAGGCTGCAATGGCACCCTGGGACATGTTTTAAGGGGCTACCTAAGTGGATGGCACAATGAGTGCTGCAGGCGCACTAGTACTGTATAATATACAGGCCCTGGGTATATGGTATACCACTCTACAAGGAACTTATAAGTAAATTAAATATCCCATCAGGTCTAAAACAATTTGACCATGCTTTAGGGAGTGAGCACAAACACTTTAGCGCTGGTTAGCAGTGGTAAAGTGCACAGAGTCCTAAGACTAACAAAAACGAATCTTAGCAAAAAGTGGAGACTATAGGCAAAATGTTTGGGAGAAGACCACCCTAAGGCTGACAGGTGTAACACGGTGGCACAGTAACAGCTCCAGGCCCATTAGTAGTATTTCATTTACAGGCCTTGGGTAAATGTAGTGCCACTTTACTAGGGACTTATAAGTAAATCAAATGTGCCAATTCGGTGTAAGCTAATTTTGCCATGATTAGAAGAATGTGCTCAAGCACTTTAGCACTGGTTAGCAAGGCCAACAAAAATGATTCAGTAAAACAGGGGGTGGGAAGGCAAAATGTTTGGGAGAAAACCACACCAAGGATGTCAGGTCTAATAGCCACCTTAGTACTGTCACATCTAATATGTCCCTGCTGGTATATGGAGTGTCTAACGAACCATTCAGTGTCAGAAGGGAAAAAAGTGTATCTAGGTTCACAATAAATCATTATGTATAGTATGCTGGCAGCTAATGAAAAAAGGATTACATGGTAAACTGTTCATTGTTCAGATGCGGAATCGGTAAGTTGAGATTTTAGGATCATGAGCCCTCATCCACCTAGTGTGGCATGCTTCAGCATGGGGTTTCTCCATATATCAGTGGCAGACACCCCACCATAGTCCAAATCAATGTGTAGACATCTGTTGCGTATCATGTGTAGTGGGGCTAGGATACTTAGGGCATGATTTAGATTTTTGCAGATGGGTTACTCTGTCATAACTGTGACAGATATCCTGTCCACCAAAATATAAATCCAATCGGATATAATGTTATTTATATTTCGTCGGACGGGATATTTGTCGCCATTGTGACGGAGTAACCCCTCCGCCAAGATCTAAGTCAGGCCCGAAGTGTATTCATATACTGAGTGAATATAGTTGGAAACAGTGGCCCACTGAAGGTACCACAGGTCAGCGGTAATTGCATCATAAGCACTCAAACAAAATCCTTCAAAAGCACTGATCTGTGCCTTTCTTACTGATGGGAATAATAGAAGTTTACAATCTGCACAGAGAACATAGACCACCTTTAAGGTGCCTAGTTATCCTACTATATGTGGATATGACTACACTGAAAGTTAATCAATTGCTGCTTGAACACAAAAGCAATGTTGGTTGTGAGAATCTCACTACCAAACTTGTGACTCCTTTTAATGCAGTACAACACACACATCAGAAGATTGTAAATGGACTGTTATAGAACATATGCCTTCCAAAATGGCAAAACAACCCACACAAAAATGCTAGGTTGTAAAGAATGACAGTGAGTGTTTTGTCTTAAAGCACATCTTACAGGTGTTAATAATGGAATGCAATTGAACGGAACCAGATGACACAATGAACATATATTCTCTCCTCATTAACAATTGGAATAGCTTATATTACCCATGTATTGATGCATTGAAAAATATCCATGTGTATATTGCATACTTCATTAAGCATTTTCTCTTTCTTCATATTTTCAAGACTCACTGAATGTTACTCTGGGAGATATGCTATGTCCATTTACTGTCCTATTCTGCACATATAGCATTCTACTCCAATAAGACTAT
Source organism: Calotriton arnoldi (assembly GCA_963921515.1). Classification (NCBI taxonomy): domain Eukaryota; kingdom Metazoa; phylum Chordata; class Amphibia; order Caudata; family Salamandridae; genus Calotriton; species Calotriton arnoldi. The sequence goes on from CAWUFW010004435.1 coordinate 941,818, forward strand.
ATTGCACATGTTGAGAAAAATACTAATGCACAGTACATTTTTTCAATCCCTTATTTTACATGTATAACAATAATGATGATTTGCACTTCACAGCCAACAAGAAAACATCTCACCTCACAGTCTTTACCCACAATGTCTACACGAATGATAAAATAAAAATCCCATTTCAGAGCTCTATCCTAATCACCCAAATTGTGACATGCTTATATAATAGGCATAAACAGGTCATTTTCTGATCCCCTGTCAATGGACAATTTTCAATGAGCATGATTAGTATAAAGGTCTTATCACAAATTGTATTCCCATTGCAAACCACTTGTTGTGCAAATTGTACAAGGGTCTCCCATTTGTGCCAAAGACACTCTTATTGTCCCCATAAGTGGTTAATCATACTCCTCTTTCGCCTCTCAGTTCCTAAAAAAGTCAGAGACTATCGCATTTCTGTACTGAAGCCCAAACATTGAACCATAATGCTTCTCTCTCTGATTTGAAATTCCTTTATAATTTCTTAAGACGACCTGAGGAGCATATTTAGAACTCCATTTGTTACTATTGTTTAAGAGGGAGGGTCTGCATTGACTATCTGAAATTTCACATACCTGATTGTGTAAATGGATTGTAACACTTTCAAATCAATTATTGATTACATTACATGAAATACTCTTTCACAAAGAAACAAAAAAATACTTCTCCATAATTTATTACCTTGAAGAAACACTAGTAACTTTGGAATGAAACACATGCCAACAGTTTGATGTAAAAACTGAAGACACAGTAAAGAAAGTGACTACAACAATTCATCCATTGTGAAACATAATACTAATTTTTGTGTCAGAGATAGGGTCTCATTTAAATCTTGGTGAACAAGGTTAACCATGTCAATGCAATGGAGTAAATTACTCTGTCGTCCTGACAGAGATGCTGCCCGCCAAATTTAGAAAGGTACGTCGGCCCAGTGGTAATTTCTGTCATCACGGTGGTCCCTGTCAATGTATTGTAAGTTTGAGGCCAACTTCATCCACATGAGGGAGCCGTAAGTCAAATTTGCAACTCCCAAAGGGTGATTTTCTTTTTGAAAATAAAAAAAGCAATGCTCCCTATGCCATGGAAACTTGCTTCTATAGTGTGTGGGTCATTAAACAGTTTTCAATGCCCCTTATTACCAGGTTTATTTCCTAGAGGTGACCGGCATTGAATATCGGCTGTTTGTCACCCATCTAAATTAGGTGGGCAGACATCGAACCAAACCTCCAGCAGCCCTTACTCCAGCAGGCAATTGGAAGGGTCTCGCCTTCATAAATCTATGGTCTTCCCAAATCTAAATCGCTTGGGCAGATCATAATGTTGGCGAGTATGGAACTCCATCACCATTGCAGCAGAGTTCCCTCTCCGCCCACATATAAATCAGGCCCACCATAGTTTTGTGAATGTGGCCTATATAGGAATGATTCTGTTCAGTTGAGACGATTTTGTAATTAATCAATTACTGGACCTCTGGTTAGCTCTGTCCTTAGTGTCTAGCATCACCATTTATCCTTTGCTTTTTTGGAACTGTATTGATGTATGTAAACTTTGCCTGCAGCTACTCTTTGGCCCTGGTTTCTTTATGGATTTACTAATGACTTCCTCGCCAAACTTCTCCTCAAATTCCAAGCACATAAAAATCACACATTATGAAAAGGTCAGCACCACCTACAAAAATGTGATAACAATGGGGAAAAATATAAATTCTTTCCCCTCTAGACATTGTTCAGAAAGCAGCAGAATATGTAATTTTTGCAGGGCAAATCTTTAGTTGCAAGTTTTAGAATAGCACACACTCTCCTGAACAGTTTTCCGTCCTCCCCATGTTTTCCTATATGAAGAGTAAGTCTCAAATGCTGGGCATTTTTACAATCCCCAACATGTAGGAAACACAAGAAGCAAATGTGGTCTGGATATTATGTAAGAAAAAAAGGTTAAGAAGTGTTAGCGCCTGATTTAGAAATCGGCAGACAAGCCCCTCTGTCACCAACATGACAGGTATCCCGTCCACCGTATTACAAGTGCATTATATCCTATAGAGCTTGTAACACACCAGTCAGCACATCCCTCTCATTTGTGATGGAATATCCCATCTGTGAAACTCTAAATTAGGCCCTTAAGCATGAACAGTCTCAAAGATAAGAACAAGGACAATAAGCATTAGAAGGGGTTGCCTTCCTTCTTTGGGTGTTAATGTTGTCTACTAGAGCATTGAACTGATTCTACATATCTAATAGTTAAAAAGAGCAATATTCTGATTTATCAGGATTTCAAACCCAGTTGAAAGTATGTTATCTGAAGCAATGTGTTATATTTACAAAATGCTTACATGGATTTAACAAAAGGGGTCAACTGTACTCTATGAAATCATAAAAAACATAAAATTATATCTTATATTTCTAACATTGTAAAATATGGAATTCTTGTGTGAAACAGGCTTTACCCATTTGCGAAAGACTCCATAGTCTTCAAATTTTTTGTAAAGAAACAAACTTTCTTGTTGTGTAAACTATATAAATGGGAACTAAGTTCATAGGCCTAACTGTGAAAACCCAAAGGCACACCCACCCACACAGTCTGTCAGACTTCCGTTGTCTGAAACCACAGCTAACAACACGTCTGGCTCCCAGCTGCTTTTCACATTTCTAAATCATGCATTAATTCACCAGAGACAGGCATTCCTTCAGTTTATTATTAACTCCGTTGTTCATCAAGATAGTGTGCTAAAGTACTTTAGCAAAAAACTGAAGATGTCTGTAGTTTAATTGTGTGCTTTCAGTTAGTAGTGTCTGCATGCCACCTAATGCTGTTTCTTATAGCATTACTAGTATTTAAGCAGTGACAGCCAATGATCTTAGCTAGTGAGGGAAGGACATGTTCCCGATTAAAAAGCGAGTGAGTCCTACTTCCATACGAAGAGGGTCGGGTAACATTGAGCATTTTACAAATACCCTCTGCCAAAGAGCCATAGCTTCATAAATGGCAGTCATAAAGCATTCCATTACTTTCGTGGTAAGCAAGCTTTACTTTTCCCAAGAGTGGTTCAGGTTCTCACACCCTAAGATATTTTGGGAACAATGGCAGACAAATGTCCTTATCTAATGTCTAAAAAGATAAAGATGATACAGGCGGATCTGAAAAATGTCATGTATCGTTTGCCACGGCATCAACCAGCACTTTGTATTTGATGTTCTGTACGTCTTGCAATTTGTAGTTACATTCTCAACCATGCGTTAGGTATAAGACTACATGAATCTCACAATCTCAGGCAGCATAGAAAAGCTAGACAGATTTTAGAGGGTCATGGAGTGGTGCTGCCACTGAGGTTACAGAGGTTGCACCAGCCGAATATCCGAGGGGTTATGCTAACCCTATAGAACAGGGATTTATAGAAAGCTGGTGACTATTTCTCAAACATTTGCTTTAAATATATATTTGTAAATGCAATTATGGACATGTTTTGCTTCAAGCACAACTTTAATGAAGTCAGCACCTGTGCTTCTGCCACACATGCATCGATTAAGCCTTGAATGCCTACATATTACCATCTCATGGATGCCTACAATATTCAAATAAATATTATTATGGTAGAGACAGCATTATCCCTAAGGTGGACAACATCATTTCATGGATATAGCAATAGGTAGGGATAGTTCTTTCTATATGCCGGGACAAGCATTTTACCAGGTATTAATCCCACAATAGGCCAAGACTAATCGTCAACTAGGAGGGATAGCATTTTGACAAGGTTTGGCACCATCACTCCACGGATGCGCCCACAAACTAAGAGTTAATACTAATATGAACATATCAGGGGTGGGCACCATCATGACATGACTGCTACAAATGCGCCACCAACTACCACCAATATGCTAAGGTCAGATACCAGCATGCCATGGATGCCTCCAATATGCCAATCATTGGCTTCAATATATCAAAGAAATAAGTTCTATATTGGTGGGCACCATCATATTATGGATGCCCACATGCCAAGAGTTACCAGTTCCAGCATACTCGCATATGCACTTGTATGCATACTCGTAAGCACACAATATTCAAACAAATGTAGGGAGGCTGTTCCTGAAGAGGGAAATGTCAGGGAAAGGAAGGTTGGAAAATTAATTGCTTCCGGGCAGTCTTCTTCTTTGTAAGATAAAGCCCTCACACACCCAAATTCATGTCATGCTTCATCATTGGGCTTTTGCTTCTCTTGGGGCCGGCGCTGCAATGCCCCACAGGCCCCGCTAGAGGGCTGTTTGTCTGAGATCTTCACTTTTTGCCATTTTGATGAGTGCAAGAATGTGAAAGTAGGGTAGCGTGTGAAACAGTGAGTTAAAACTACCTAAGGTGTGCTCTATACTCTTATTTGTGGGAGCACCCTTGGTGAGGATAAAATAACCTGTGATAGTCCCACAGTGTTTGATACTGAGGATTATTTAAATTTAAAGAGACCCCAGTATCAAACACTGTGGGACTATCACTGGTCATAAATTCCTAACAGATTGTACTCGCACCACTGTTTCGGGACAGGAAAAAAATTAAGCATGTGCAGCACGTGAATGTGCCCTAATCTACAGGCTCCCCTTGCACTTAGCTCTTGTGAAAGAGTGAATCAAAGTGGGAAAGATTTATTTTTTATTTATTTTTTTATTTATTTTTTGTTTGCACCACATTTTCTTTCTTGAATTTCAACCTGCTTTGGGGGTTACAATTGTATTATTACTCCTTATCTTAAGTAATGCTTTTCTAGGTTGAATTCAACCTCGAATAATATCACTCATTTGGCCTCTTAACAACATTGTTATGTGATGTTATGCTATGTGGATTTGTAAAGCATGCTTATCATCTGAGGGGTATATAGGCACTGGAGTAGATGAGTAGGCTGATAGGGCTCCTAGTTGAATAGCCAGGTCTTCAGTTTCTTGTGACATTCGCGAAGAAATGGTAAGGTCCTGATATGGTGTGGTAGATCATTTCAGGATTTGGCGGCAATGTAGGAAAAGGAGTGTCTTTCTGACTTGCTCCTACTGATGTGCGGTATTTGTGTGAGGTGAAGTGAGGCTGAGTGCAGTCGCCTGTGGGTTGCTGGAATTTGAGGTGGTGGTTTAGGTAGGCAGGTCCAACGTTGTGGAGGGCTTTGTTTACGTGGGTGAGCAGTTTGAATTGGCATTGCTTCTGGATTAGTAGCCAGTGGAGTTCTCTGAGGTGGTGATGTGTGCATTGTATGGAAAGTTGATGATAAGTCTGTGTAGGAAGCTGGCTCTCTCTATGGTGTACTAAAACGAAGTATACTGTGCAGAGAGTCCAAAGGATCCCTTACTGGTACACAGAGGTGAAAGTAGATAATGCCAGTGCTCTTTTTGTGGTAGTGTGGGCAAACAGTTAGGCTTACCAGAGGGTAGTGCTAAGCATTTGCTGTACGTGCAGAAACAATAAATGAGACATACACTCAAGAATAAATTTGAGACCAATTTATAAAACTAATATCAATTTGTATGTATTTTTTAAGACTAAGCACTTTGATTTACAGTAAGTACTTTAGAAGTTATGATTTTTCATCTGGAAAATATATCACTTATGTGCGCAATTACGCACCATTGAATATCAATGGAGAAAAGCAGAAAAATGCTTATAAAATCAGGCAATGCTTTCACGAGGTTCACCTTCTTGTTTCAGGTCGATAGCAGGACCAGGTCCAAAGTTCCAGAAGTAGAAGATCGGAAGCGTCCCGGATTCGGCAGGGAGCAGGGTACTGAAGGTGTTGGTAGCTGATGCGCTACGATGAAGGGGGCCACCTGGAAAGACACTGCAAGGAGGACTTAGAGGTATGTCCAGTGGATCCCACTGGAGGGAGGAGGTAAGTCCGGTGGGTCCCACTGGAGGGAGGAGGTCGCAAGGGTCACAGGAGCACGGGAGCATGGCTGGTTCATCATTACCGGGGCCGGTGGGGCCGGGTGCAGAGCAGATAGGTCAGCCAGGAGTCATGTGTCGAGTAGTCCTCGAGGTCAGGAGCAGGCAACTTGGAGAGGTGGTTTCGGGACAGCTGGGTCCTCAGGATGTGGGTCACAGGGGTTTCAAAGTCCCTCGAAGGGGGCTTGCTTTTGGTATTGTTGGAGTCCAGCATGGACTCTTCATCTTGCTGTTTGCTGTACGCGGTCCGGAACCCCAGGCATTGGTACGTTGTGGCTCTGGTAGGTCCTGGTGTCTCCAAACTTGGGGGCCTATTAGGATGGCGGGTGGATCGCCCCTGCCGGGCCGGCGGTAGCCACCACCGGCACTGCGGGGCGATCTGCCCGCCATCCATGCCTCAGGGACCCCCCGCAATATTAGGATGGCTGGGGGTCTGCGGCGGACGGGAAGACCGCCCGCCGCTTTTCTGCCTGTCGACTCGTCGACCGGGTGGAAAACATGCACAATATGGTGCCATCCATATTGTGATGCAGGCGGAGATGTGCCGTTGCCGCCATGGAAAGGCATACAGTCTTTGGTAATGGGGGCCCGTTGCAGGCCCCCGGAGGGGTGGGACGGTGGGGGGTGCACCTACATTGGCATGGACAGGGTGGCAGGCACCGCGGGTGCCTGTCACGTTGTGCATGCCAATGCACAACATGCTTTATTTACATTGCGGCGGGTGCTGCTCACAGCACCGCCCACCGCAATGTAAATGATGCGGGATGCCACCGCCACAGTGGCGGTGGCTTCCTAATTGACATGGCGGGACCGCCGCACCTCTTGTGGGCGGTCCCGTTTGCCATTGCGGTGGCGGGCGGACTTTGTCCGCCCGCCATCGTAATGATGCCCTAAGTGTGGAGACAGATCTCACCCTTTGGAGCTGGTGTAACTCTTTTGGTGGGGGTGCTGCGTCGAAGTCGTCAGGGAGAAGCACGTCGACAAACTCAGTGGGATCGGTGTCTGTGGTGTGCAGGGGAGTGATACCTTCACTCCAGGGGGGGTTCTTGGTGATTTTTTGAAGGCTGGAGGAGCGCCTGGGTTCTTAGAGTCTTCACAGATTCAGGGCGACATGGTACACCACGATTGTCGAGCTAGAGACAGCAAGCTGGGTGTGGCACAAATTTCTTCTGCAGCAGGGCTTCAGTTCTTCGACAGAGAGTCTTCTTTGTTCTTTTCTTCTTTTTGTCCATTGATTCTAGGTTCAAGGTCTAGGGATGCCACCTAAATACTGAACTTAGGGGTGTTACAGGAGGAGACAGGTAGTAGCCAATGGGCTACCTACCTTTAGGGTGCATACACCCTCTAAATGACGACTTCCTGTGGGAAGAGGCACTAACCTAGCCCTGATAGGTTGTTGCTTTACACTCTCAAGATGGTAGATTTTCAGGAGAGGGGTTCACATTGCCTGGCACACCTTAGGGGTGGTGCTGGCTGAATGTAGATACTCCTCCTCATCTAACTAATTTTCCCGCCTGTCCTCCTGCCAAATGTGGAGCAGGACAGGAGGCTTGGCATACACCACTATCTGAGGAAGCCTGGGCGGAACTTCAAAAGAGGCAACGCCTTAGAATCTTCTCACACTGGAAGGACATTCTGGTCTTGAGGAGGTGTGAAGCACCTCTGCCCAAAGCAGGCCTTGTTTCTGGCCTTTTAGAGCACAGGCTCTCACTCAGTGAGGTCAGAAACAAGTCTGGTGGTGGCAGACTGGCTATGACTAGTCAGAGACCACACCAGTGCTTGATAGGTTTTCAGGGGAACCTCTAAGGGTCTCCTGTGTGCATTTATTAATGTATTAATACATCCTACACTGGCATCAGTGAGGATTTACTAAGACAAGATGTTTGGTACCAAACACCTTAGGGTACAGTAAAGCCATCATGGAGTTAGGAAACTTGTAATGACAAGTATTCAGTCCATGTACTCTTTACGGCTTCCCTGTGTACTTACAATATCCAAGAATGGCTCAGATATTGCAGGGCCATAGCAGATATGTCTACACACGGGATATAAGGCCAGACTTGGGGCTGTAATCCTTGCAGTAGGGGTGACTTACCTATATCTCATGCAGTGCGTGAATGCATGGCATACAGGGCTGTGTGCCATGCCATTGCCATGCTGTTGTGTGAGTTGCTATTTCAACATCATGTGTGGGTACTTTAACAATGTTATCCTTTTATACATAATTGTCTCTAATCTAACATAAGGGCACACTTTGCTCTTTATCCTTTAGTCAAATCATTGCTCTCTACCTTGGGAATTGTAATTTATCCACATCCTCAAGCCTTCTCAGGGATATAATTCAGCTCTTATATTCAGGAAAATTGTATACACTTAGATCTGAGTATCCTCCCAATCACTAGGTAAAAGTCACGCAGCAAGAATCTTTATTGTTCTTCCTCGGGTGCCCACAAATCTCGGAAGACTCATACAGAATTAATTAAAAATATGTCCATGTGTGCTTATGAGTACACATTAGAAAAAAATATTAAAAGACTGTTCTCACAGGCTCCTTATAACCCTTTGCAGACCAACTTCTGAAATAGGTGATTTCTCCATGCATGAGAAGATGGGAGATTTAGTCATCTTGCAAAATTCAAGCGCCCAACCAGAAATAAAACCACTGTACATAGAGATAAGATAACTGAAATGGGTAAATGGTGTAAAAACGATTGCTCTGAAGATAAATAGAGACACAGCACAACATTAAGCTTTGTAAGGCAGCATGCACACCAGCAAAACTTTCTAAACATTCAGCATCAGACAGGAAGGCTTAAACAAATTTGAAAATCCAGAAAATAATCAAGGAAGAAGCAGCGATGATGGAAAATGGAAAGAAACAAGTACGAATACCTAAAACAGGCCAGCTGCAGAGCAGCTTTTAAAGGCACCTGCAAACCTTCAACAAGATGATTATCATTTTGGAGCTGGAGGAGCAACGAGCAGCATCTAGGAGCCCAGTAGCACCTGGGGAATGGAGTCCCAAGTGAGTGAAGCTCACAGCTCACATCTATGGGCTACATGTGGCATTTCCGGAGATGTAGGAACTGCGGAACCATGGAAGGTACTGCTGATCTTGGATGCCAGGTGACCGTACACGCTGCAGTTGCACCAATACTTCAATAAGCTCAATTCACTCTTACTCATCAGCTAAGTATTACACAGTGGCTCACTTATTGATATTTGTTATGAAATTGGGGCAACTTTCAGTAAATGCCCAGGTCGCACTCCTTGTCTTGCTATGTCTTCCCATGACCTTCACTACTGTGGAAAAGGATATTACTTCTACTAGGATGATCTTCCCAACTATCTCTCCATCATTCTCCTATATTTCATTGAAAAAAATATGGAGAAAGCTACATTCAGAATCAAAATCAGATCAGTTCTAATAACCTCCTAAAGACTACAAATCTGGGATCAGCCCATGCTGTGCCACAGAGCCTACCACTATTTAAGTAGTCAATCCCTACCTCTAAAGCACTGATAAAAGTGTCCCCGGACTCCTGTTTTCTCAGCATTTCTGTAGCCTGAGATGTAGATAACCACCAAATTCTTATTTACACCCTGGAAACCATCAAACAAAACCTCACCAGAAAAACCTGAGCTACATAGAAGTGACTACAGAACAACAGTACAAGCTTTAGTCTGTTTTCATTTGGATGGAGGCAACACTGTGTTCAATGGCCTCACAAACACCACATTGCCCTGCTTGAAAGGAGTCCTACATGGTGCAGCATGTCTCATTAAATGGCTGAAGAAATGTAATCATGTTTCCCCCGAAGGAAGGAATTAACAGTGGCTCCCCATCAAAACCATCTGCATTTCATATAAGGTCACCAGAAATGGCATCCTTGGCTGAACTAGAGGACAAGACACTGCTAGAATTGAAATAAAAGAATTCAAAAAGGACAAAGCCTGAAGCCAGACCTTCTCCATCTTAGCACCTAGGGTCTGGAACATCATCATCAATATCAGAACTGATCCCACCTCTCGGGTGGATTCAGACCGGAGCTGAAGGCACAACTCTTTAGAGAGCACTATCTCCCCATATGATTGGAATCTACCCCTCTGAATATTCTGCATCATTGTAAATTATCCTGAATCATAGATGTGGGCTTATGCTCCATATACAGTCCCCTCTAGATCTTTGCATAGTTTTACACTCTACACCTGTCATTACATACAAATGTACATGTAGAATGCAATGGGGTCGTCCAATTATACTTCATTTTTAATATGTATGTATATATTCCTTTGAATAGCACATGATGCACAACTTCATTGCTTTTAAGCACTCCCAAAGGTTGCCTTTCAGGACAAGGGATTCTAGGTTACAATGACTAACCCAGGTCCTGGGGAGGCAGAGAAAACAACAGTTACAGGTACAGCATTAAGAGACGTTTCAGAGAAAGAACATTGAACAAAGAAGAGAATTATGATTACAGGATCTGGCCTAAGTCCCAAGTCTTGTGTGATAAAAAAGTACAGCAGTTACAAATATTGATTCTGTGCATGTAAGCCTCCATTTCGGGGTGATGCCAGACAGTGAAGCGGGGGTTAGGACTTGAATTCTCTATCAGTTTGGACATTTATGTATCTGTGTTCTCTGGAACATGCTAGCTGATATTGGTGTGTTTTTAGATTGTGTCAGAAAAATATGAGAGAAAAGGTGTCATTACGTGAAAATGCTTGTCAATTCAACTTTATCTTCTGGTTCTGTAGTTTGTAATATACCTGGAAGTTTTTGGGAAAGGTCCTTTGAGATATTTTCAGGTGAAACAAACATCTTTGAAGTTATTGTTGCATCAATGGGGAGGCAATGGACGCTTTATAGTTGGGATGGCACAGTTTTGCATTTTAGTGAAAAACTGATGATCAGATGCCTTTTATGCTTTTTGAAGATTTTTGATTTGGTGTGTGGTGAGACCAACATTTCCATAGTCAAACTGAGAGTTGACCTGTACTCCTACAATCACTGCTTAGTTTTCTGACCTAATGATGTGGAGAGTGCTTTTAAGGCGTATTAATTTGAATGAATGCAGCCTTTAAATACTGCTTGTTAGACCTAGCTTGTCCAGCGGGCTTATCCCCAGACTTTTTGCTTTTTGGACTTCTGTTTCTGACCTGTTTTTGTTGGTTTTATGACTCTGGGTACTTTACCACTGCTGATTAGTGCTAAAGTGCATATGCTCTCCCTATAAATGTTTATGATGGATTTGTGTTTCCATGATTGGTTATTTGATTTACTACTAAGTCCCTAGTACAGTGCACTGTGTGTGCCCAGGGCCTGTAAATCAAAGGCTGCTGGTGGGCCTGCAGCACTGATTGTGCCACCCACACAAGCAGCCTTTCAAAGGTAACTCAGTGCTGCCACTCCCGTGTCTGTGCGCAGTTTGGTACTGCCATGTCGACCTGGCAAGTGCAACAACTTGCCAGGCCCTAACCTTCCATTTTCTTACATATAAGACACCCCTAAGGTAGGCCCATGGTAGCCCCATGGGCAGGGTGCAGTGTATGTGAATTGTGTAAACTGATTGTAATTGGGGATTTTACATTTATTGTTTTTATGAATTGTTTTTATCAATTGTTTTGCATAAAACTGTGATAGATAGGAAGTGCATTGAAATTTTAACATTGTAACCATTTTTTTAATGATAAAAGATTTTTTTTTAAACTTCAGTGCTATTTAGCAATTGATTCAAATATTAGGTGGGATTTTCCTTGATGAATTGTATTTTTGTGCGCCTTGTGAGGTACGACCTAGTTGTGAGTTGAACCTTGTATTCTGTTCCTTTCATAACCCAAGGGAATATTTGTTTTACTTGTCAAGAGTACCCTACTCCCTTGGCTACAACAAGGGGTCTCTCTCTCCTTTTTACATATTATGTGAAAGGTAGGACATGTACTGAGGTGTGACATGTCCTGATAGTGAAATACAGTGTATTTCGTATTTCACTATTCAAAGGCTATCTATCCTATAGGATAGAATGGGAGTTTATTTATAACATCTTATAAATATAACTTCCCATTGGGACAAGATAGAAAGATGGAGTTTAGTATGCCTGAACTCAGAATACAAAAATTCATCATATGGTAAAGATGATTTTTATATTATGTGTTTGAAAATACAACTTTTAGAAAGTGGGTATTTTCTTGCTTAGCCATCCTGTGTGACTCTGCTAGGTTAGTGAATTGACTGTCTGGCTTTTGAATGACAGGGGCTGAGGATGTGCATTTTCTCAGACGGCCACCGGGGGAGGGGTTGATGTGTGTCCTGCCTTTCCAGGGTGAGTCAGGGCTGGGCTGAATAGACCTGGGCTGCATTCAGAGGAGGGGGAGGACATTTCTTTCACACCTGAATGGGCCTGGTCAGCCAAGGACAATGCTGTCTCCACCTCCTGCCAGGAAGCTGCACCAGAGAGGACAGAACTGGTTTTGGCTGGGCAAAGAGCTTCTCTGCCACAGAGAGCAAAGGATTTTGTATTATAAAAAGAGGGGCTCAGACCCCAGACTTTTAGATCATTTCTGGAATTCAAGAGAAACCTTTGCCAAGGAAAAGAGCTGGAGAAACTGAGGAGAAGTACTGCCCTTTGCTGTATGCTGTCTGGGGTTGGCCTGCAGTGGCTGTTTCTGCCAAGGAAAGGACAAGGACTTTGCTGTGTGCTGTGTCCCCTGCTTGAGGAAGATCTCCAAGAGCTTGAAGTAGAGCTTGCCTCCTGTTCTGAAGTCTCAAGGACACTCCTTGCTGGGAGTTCTGACCGGCCAAGATGTGCCTGCTGCTGTTCTGGGCCTCTGGAGGTTGTTCCTACTGTTGAGAGCTGTAAAAGCAACGCAACTACACCTGTTTCCGACGCATCACCAAAGAAAGAGACGCAGTGCCTGCCCGCAGCTGGAGAAATTGCTGCACGCCGCATCGAGTGCACCGGTCTACAAAGTCCAAGATCACTGCACCTATTCCGATGCTGGCACTGCTGTGCAGCTGCAAGAACCAACACACTGTGCGACCGCGGCTGGGGAAATCAACGCAGCAACGTTGCCACCGCCGCATCGAGAACCGACGCATCACCGATCCTCACGTATCACACCGGGGCACCAAGTCTACATCAACGCTGGGGCCGCAGTAAGAAACCGACGCATCACCTCCCCGCACAGTAAGAAACCGACGCATCACCTCCCCTTCAATAGGGAACCGATGCATCACCTCCACCGCGTGGCAGTAAGGAACCAACGCATCACCTCACCAGGAGTAAGGAACAGATGCATCACCTTCCCTGCTGTCGTTTTTGTTTATGATTTTGACGCATCCACGGTACTTTGTGTTGAAAGTGTTGCATCTATAGTTTGCTATGGACAGAACTGTTTCTACCTTTTAAAAGTCATATTTTTATTACTGTATTGTAGATTTTTGTCGTTTTGGTCTTGTTTGGTTTAGATAAAGATTACTTATTTTTCTAAAATAGTGTGTGGTGTCCAGTTGTAGTGTTTTCATTGTATTACTGTATGTGTGCACAAATGCATTACACACACCTCTGATATAAGCCTGTCTGCTCGTGCCAAGCTACCAAGGGGGTGAGCAGGGGTTATTTTAGAAGTGTATCCCCCTTACCCCGACTTGGAAGAAGGGTCCCTACTTGGACAAAGTTGCAAACTTTTAGCAACTAGAGACCCCCATTTCTAACACTGCTCCTCTTTGAGAGTTTCTAGCTGAGGTCAGAATTCTAAATGGCATCCAGGTTTCTCCCTTAAGATTTGATGGGTGCAGTCTGGTCAAGAAAATACTGGATTATGGAATGTATTTGCTAGAAAATGTGGTAATGACTTGGAATAAGAAAAACAGTCAGTTTGTAACCCCTCCAGCTTGAGGCAGCGGTGTCCCATTCAGATCTGTATAGCGAGAAGGCAACTGAAAATGGTATTCAACTGATATAATGTAGTTTACCTCCTTGAGAAGCAAGTTCCAAAAACTGGCTTGACGTTCTGGCCATCTTGGATGACTCTGGGGACGCAATGTGAGGACCGTCTCTGTGTGTTGGGTTCCTTTTTATACTGCTTTTTAACATATAATCTTTGCTGATTGTTACCCCGGTACTACCAGGTATTAACCCAAACTTTGGACAAATCATTCCGCAAGGCTACCTGTCCAAAGCTAAGTTAGGTCTCACCAGAATTACATTATACGGGGTGCCCAATGTGTAATAACATTTATTTATTTGTGCCACAAATGCGTGGCTAGAGGAGTTACCACCGACAAGCCAGACCACGAAATCAGCAACCGCCCATGTTAGAATAAGCAGGGTGTCTGAACGAATGTATGGCTTTTTGCACTAATCACTCATGTGTTTTATTTGCAGCGCCACATTTAGGTTGTGTGTGCTGGTAGAAGAACATTCAAGTTACTGTCACAGAGCATGGTTCCTACATACAGCATTCTTGGCTAAGTTTGCTACGTTGTTTTCACTAGGTTGGCTTATAAAAGTGTGTGGATTTTTCTCACCATGTCTGAATATGCATAATACTAGTGACTAGGGATCCACTCATAGCCCTAATGAATGCCCTAGACCAGTTTCCAGGCACAGGACCAGGCAGAAACATGTTGGCACCTTAATGGATGACAAATCCATTGTATCCAAATCATCCAGGACATATTTTTAATCTGTACAACGGGTACCTATTAATCGAGGGAATTCCTTTGGGTATATCATAAGGTACTTTTAACACCATCTGGGTCCCTGTCATTTCCAAGTATACGTTTTATTAAGACCTCCCTTACAGAAGAGGCTGAATCCACCCTCGTGGCAGCATCTTACCAGTGTTGGGTGAGGTTGCCAGCGATGAAGCATGCCACATAATGTGGGTGAGGCTTCCTCATCCAAAAACAACTGACTTCACCATTTGTTCCTAGGGTTCAGATAAAGCAGGAAAGTAAATCCATCCACTTTTCTTTATACACCATACCCACTGTGTTTTTTTCCGTTCTTCTTTTTTTATAGTAATTGGGTAATCACCACTCTTTCTAGACCTTTAGTGATCTATTGGAGTCAGCTATGATCAGGTCATGGTGAGGGACAGCAGTTTCTAGGGTTGATTTTATGAGAACATGGGACACCCAAGACTGTTGTCTTTGTCAGTTTGATGGCTTTTAGTATTGTTAGAATTTCTGAGTTACTAAGGCTGTACTGTCAGGGCAATGGTTGTTTACATTTTGAGTTTAAGGGTAATGCCTATTCTAATTTTCTGCACTGAAAAAGGAGCTGAATTTGTTATTGAATTCATGGGCATTTGGTATGGTAGCAGAGATTCATGGAGGAGAGGCAAACTTGTTCACAACCTTGAAGAGTTCTCATAGACCACTGGCAGGTTCTGACTTCCTTCCAGTGAAATATATTTTTAGCTTTGTGTTTGGCATTACAGAATGTCATATTTTGTTTTTAAGATTAGTTGTGGAAGGTAGACTGAGTCATTTCAACATGCAGATTTGTTTCCTAGGATACTCTTGATATTTTTGACAACGTCTGTTCAACGGAAGAGGATGGATTTGCTTTCACTTCTTTTGGGATAGTATTTATTAGGGAGTGCTATGGGGAATGGGAGGGCTTTGTAATCAGACCAAATTAATTAAGTGGTGCATATGGTGTATCTGCAATCAATGTTAGAGGACTATGTCTGGGCAAAGCCATTTCATGTGTAACAGATTCAAGCTCCTCACTGTGGCAGAGGTTGACACATTTTTTTGAGGATAGGATTGATTCATTCTCTTGCTAAACGTTAAGGCTGCCAGCAATTAGAAGATGGTTAGACATGAGAAGGATTTGTGGGGGTAGGATTAAAAATAGTTGCATACGTTTGTTATACTATGCCTGGGGGTAAATACCATGAAAGTGTTTTTAGATGGTTTTGGGAGAGGTTTGTAAGACGTTTTATGATTCCATGAGTCAATGGTAGTTTATAGGGACTGTGTGATCAAAAGTTGGCGATGTGGAGTTGGAGAACCAGGTCTTGCTGATCAGAAGGAATTCAAGTATGTCAGGTATAAGGCAATGAATTTGCTTGCTGGCTGACTTTACATTTTCAGAGAGCAGTGCACTGTTTGGTGGTTGGTGTAATTGCTGTTTTATGTCAGGGGCATGTGGTTTGGGTTTGAGTATTGAAATTTGTGTTAACAAGACATTTCGTAGTATAGGGGAGACAGATATGTTGAGTGTTACAGACAGTACAGTTCTTAGGAGGATGAATGGTTAATGGGAGCCATTGTTATTCATTATTGCATGAGTGAAGATATATTACAGGCATAGCATCAGATACTCACTGGCCCAAACATGAGTGCTTCTGTCCTCTATAACCTTTAATGTGCAACCAATATTCCCAGGGGAGAGGCATTTTCAGGAACATGAGCCCTTGTGGTCACGTATTTAACTTGAGGTTGGTTGAAGCTTCAGTAAATGGAGAAAATGGCCTCTGGCTTCTTCACAGTCAAATGGTGCAGCATAACAGAGCCTCAAGTGGGATTGTCCTTTCTGTGTACCTCGTATCCTTCTGCTTCTCGTCAGTCAGAAAATGGATCTCTCTGAAGTCAAAACATTTGTCGATCTTCACATGTCTCTGGATTTTTTTGAGTGGCTGCAAAAAAAATCAATGCTTTAAATCTCTCAAAATGCTGAGTGAAGCTGACTTGTTGCTTGAAGTGGCAGGATCTTGTCTTGCATGCAAGTTAAATTCTTCACTGTCTTCCAATGGCCATCATAATCATGGAATGGCGGCTTGACACTACTGTGACAAACAACTTCTTCTCAAAGTGCAATCTAAACTGAATTCATTCAACCCACTGAATCAGCACAGGAAGGAATCATGGATGATAAAGACTGGTAGAGTTGAAAATTGAACATATTGAAACAAAATAAGGCAGTCATAACGAATAAACATGTGTGATCTATGCTTGTGATATTGCGGCACATTACTCAATATAAAGGGGGATATGTACAATGAAGTGGCAGAGAGTGTCGTTAGCCTCCTGGGCTTAACGACACGCTCCGCCACTTCGGAAACGCAAGGCTGCACCATATTTACAAGAATGTGGTGCAGCCTTGCGTATCCCCCTGCGATGGCGCTAAGTTTAGCAACTTAGCGCCAACGCAGGCATCCTTGCACCAGAGTGCAAGGGTGTCTGTGTGCAGGGGAGGATTGGTTATGTCTAGGAAGGTGTCACTTCTTGCACATAAACAATCCTAAAATGCCATTTTGTAACTTTCATGTGTGCTGCTTCATGCAGCACACATTAAAGTTACAAAATGGAATTTTTTAAAAGGTTTGTTTATGTACAGGAAGGGACAGGAAGGGGCACCTTCCTGTACATAAACAAACCATGGCATTTTGCTCTTTCCATGTGTGCTGCCCAAGGCAGCACACATGGAAAAAGCAAAAATGAGGAGAAATAATGCATTTCTCCTCGTTTCGCCAACTTAGGAGCAGGATTTTCCTGGTCTTAATTTTGGCGCTGCCTCCTATGTACGCCAACCTTGTACATAGGGGGCAGCGTCAAATACAATGGGTGGAACGTCCACCGCAACACCCACTGCACACCCCTTTCACGCTAACCAAGCGTGAAAGGGTGCCTTATGTACAAGGCAGCGTTAAGCCACGTTAAGTGGAGAAGTGTGAAGTGCAATTGAAATGTAAATAGTAAAACTCCTCCTGGACTATAATTAGTGTGTTGTGGATATTGCTTTTAAAGACAAACATAAAAAAACAATCTTATATAAAAAAAAATATCATTTGTGAATTGAGTTTGAGCTAGGTTAATGTTGTGAACTTCTTAAAGGGGTACCTTGGGAAGTAAGATTGATGTAAAATTGGCATTGTAGGATTAATAGAATGTTGATATGTTTCATGTTTTATTACAGCCCTGAAGAAGTGGCTCACAACTGTGAAACACTTGCTGGCTGCAGGAGCTGTAGCCTATAATTACTTTTTTATGACAACAAGCACTGATGATCCTTTGAAGAAAATCATCTCTTATGCTGTTCAAATTGAACTAAACAATATGAAGGTTTTCGTTAGCATATGAAAAATTTGTGATATAAGTGTTTTTCGGATGAATTGTATATTTTATTTGTTATTACATTTTAAACAGTGGCGGCTCCTCCGCTATGGCGGAGGAGCATCCCCCCCACCAGCAGCGGCAAAAATGGAAAAATAAAATGATAATAAATCAGGTTAATTGTCATTTTATTTTCCTCTCCTGAGTGAGTCTTGGAGGCGGAGCCATCGTGGGAGGGCAGTCACGGAGGGAGAGTGGTGGGCAGCACTACTGTCACTGAGCATGACGGTTTGGGTGGCCGTCTCAGGCCAGCAAAGCATCAAGCTCAGTGAAGCTCTCTCCAAGCCAGCTTCACAACTGGGGGGTCGATTCCGATTCGGGCCGGAAAAATCGCCGACCGACTCGGATCCGGAAATAATACCAACCGACACGTACCCGTGGCGCACGACACGCCAAGTACGATGCAAGGCGCGAAAAATACGACCGACACGTACCGAAACCAAGTCGACCGACCGAGCCGCACGGAAAACAGCAATCCGGCCGGAAAAACACGCGAATCCAACCGACCGACACGCACCCGGAACAAATCCGACCGAAACGTACATGCGAACTCCAAACCGCAAAGTACGATGCAAGGCGCGAAAACCACGAGCGAGTCGGACGGAGGACAAGCCGTACGACCGACACGCATACAAAACCGAGCCGAAGCAACACAATACACCGCGACCGACGCGTACGCAGCATAGAAAACTGCACAAACACAGCGTGAACGAAACGGAGAACACCGTACGAGACCAATGCAGGGTCCGACTCGGTCACAAGAACGTTTCCAACATACACAAACAGCACAAAGGAAAAATCACCCAAAAAAAGGCCAAACAAGCAATTACCAAGCCAATAAATACTGGGGGGGTGGGGACAGAGAACAAAGACACACCCACAACTCCACCTATATAAAGGACACAAATCACAACCATGAGCCTTTGCAAATGCCATTCCACTGCCAACACCCAAGAGAAAGCAACCACACACCCACAGCTCATCCCTCACACAAGCCACACACCATCAGCACACCAACAAACACCTACCTCACATACACCCAGCAAAACACACACTCACACACCCTCACCTGCACACCTACACACACATCACTCACCATCACCACCCATCACCATGCCCCCCAAGAAGAATCACAAGTTCCTAGATTGTGAATTGGAAGTCCTGGTAGACGAGATCCTCAGGGTAGAGCCACAGCTGTTTGGCACACTGGTCCAACAGACCCCCATCTCCCAGAAAACCAAGATGTGGGAGAGGATCATCAACAGGGTGAACGCACAATCACCATGTCTGCGCACAAAGACCGACATCCAGAACAGGTGGTATGACGTGCGCAGGAGGGTCCGGGAGCTGCTCAAGAAAGACTACCTCCTGAGCCAATACACCGGCAGTGGCCCTCCTGCCAAGCCAGTATACCTCAGGCCCTGGGAGGAGAAGGTGCGGGCCATCCTTCCGCCAGTGAGCGTATATGGACTAGAGAACATCCCAGAGCCTGGTGAGTACACAACAAATGTACACAATATTCTGCCACAATACACACACACATCACTGTCAAGGGGAGAGTCAAACCATGCACTCATAGCAATTACACAGCAACCAGAACAGAATCATCCCAAAATGTGTATGTCAGTCAGATAAACACAACACATGCCATCTCAAAGTTACACTTAACCGTGTCATCACATGTACAAACACAACTACAACTACAGCTAGGCAGTGGCACAAATAGAACTAACAAACACATCCAGACATGTAGCCACCACAACAACACCAACACACAGTGAAGACCACTCAAAGGAAGGAATTCTGTGTATGCTGGCCAAGTCAGTGTAGCCAATAGCATCATGGGAGTCGCAGTCACACATATTGCCCCCCCACAACTGTCCCATCAACACCACCCTGAACCATGCTCACATCACAGGAAGTGGAGAAGGACTCACAAGATGGCTGACACTGGCTACTGCTGTGGGGAGCACAAGGCCCTGCTGGCAACTGTGCACCAACAAACAGCAGGACACCACTGACTGACATCCTGAGAGACAACTTACACTCCCTGCAATGCAAGCACGTTCCATGGTGGGATATCTGGCTGGCTGGGTGGGAAGGGGGACTTGCAGCACTGACCATAGTCACAAGCACCTCCCCTCACACACACCCCAACACAAACTCCACAGAACCCACCTGGTAGAATGCAATGCCCCCCATCCTAACACAAGATCCCACAAAGAACCACCACCCTGGGTTATGTTGTGTGAAGCACAGGGACACTCTTGGGACTTCTAGCCAAACAACTGCCAGGACAACACTCCCAGCCATCCTGTCAGCACAGCCAGCCCACCCCACAGGGAAGCAGAGTCAAAGGAAGGAAGCATGGGCATGCTGGGAAGGGGGAGGAGGCAATAGCATGATGGGAGTTGTAGTCACAGCTCTACATCCCCCACCACATGGCCCAGCAAGCTCACACTCACGCATGCACATCCCACAGAGAGTGGAAAGGCCCATCAAAGATGTCTGACACTGTTGCTGTGTCGTGGGGAGCACAAGGGCATGCTGGGTACTGCACACCAACCAACAGCAGGACACCACTGTCAGCCATCTTGCCATTGCTCTCACACCCACACACACTGAACTCCCCACAAAAGCAAGTAAGTATGGGAATGCTGGGAAGTGGGGTGGAGGCAATGGCATGATGGGAGTCGTAGTCACTGATATTGGTCACCCCCACAACTGTCCCATCAACACCACCCTGAACCATGCTCACATCACAGGGAGTGGAGAAGGACTCAAAAGATGGCTGACACTGGCTACTGCTGTGGGGAGCACAAGGCCCTGCTGGCAACTGTGCACCAACAAACAGCAGGACACCACTGACTGACATTCTGAGAGACAACTTACACTCCCTGCAATGCAAGCACGTTCCATGGTGGGATATCTGGCTGGCTGGGTGGGAAGGGGGACTTGCAGCACTGACCATAGTCACAAGCACCTCCCCTCACACACACCCCAACACAAACTCCACAGAACCCACCTGGTAGAATGCAATGCCCCCCATCCTAACACAAGATCCCACAAAGACCCACCACCCTGGGTTATGTTGTGTGAAGCACAGGGACACTCTTGGGACTTCTAGCCAAACAACTGCCAGGACAACACTCCCAGCCATCCTGTCAGCACAGCCAGCCCACCCCACAGGGAAGCAGAGTCAAAAGGAAGGAAGCATGGGCATGCTGGGAAGGGGGAGGAGGCAATAGCATGATGGGAGTCGTAGTCACAGCTCTACATCCCCCACCACATGGCCCAGCAAGCTCACACTCACGCATGCACATCCCACAGAGAGTGGAAAGGCCCATCAAAGATGTCTGACACTGTTGCTGTGTCGTGGGGAGCACAAGGGCATGCTGGGTACTGCACACCAACCAACAGCAGGACACCACTGTCAGCCATCTTGCCATTGCTCTCACACCCACACACACTGAACTCCCCACAAAAGAAAGTAAGTATGGGAATGCTGGGAAGTGGGGTGGAGGCAATGGCATGATGGGAGTCGTAGTCACTGATATTGGTCACCCCCACAACTGTCCCATCAACACCATCCTGAACCATGCTCACATCACAGGAAGTGGAGAAGGACTCACAAGATGGCCGACACTGGCTACTGCTGTGTGGAGCACAAGGCCCTGCTGGCAACTGTGCACCAACAAACAGCAGGACACCACTGACTGACATCCTGAGAGACAACTTCCACTCCCTGCAACGCAAGCACGTTCCATGGTGGGATAACTGACTGGCTGGGTGGGTGGGTGGGAAGGAGGGCCGGCTGTCAACCAAACACAACCAATGCAGAGCATGTTCACACCCCAGAAAATACATAGATATGCCCAAATAATGCAGGACAATGTGCCACACCAATATCAACCCCTGACTGTGACGACTTAGGACAATGCAATGTACAGGCCCGCACCCAGAGGCACAGTCACAACTGTCATGTGTGTCAACCATTGATGCCTGCAGAAACATAACATACATTGTTTGTGTCTCCCAAAAACAGGTGATGATGGGGACACAGCAGCAGACGCTGAGGAGTCCCAGTCCCAGGCTCAAGAGGATGCCGAGCTCACTGGCGTCGGACAGCCTCTGTCCTCCTCGGACGATGAAGAACAACCTGGCACATCCGGTGCAAGTCAACATGCAGCACCAGGAGGACCACCAGCTGCAGCACCAGCAGGACCACCAGCTGCACCCCTGCACCCACCCCTCCAACGACTGTCACCACGAATACCACCCCTGCCGACATGGACAGAACAAGGAGCAACACCAGCACAGTGACCCTGGACCAACCTGGGGCCATGGACACCACCACCACCACCAACCCCCAAGGTGGACCAGGGTTATCTGTGCGTGCCACTACACACACTGCACATGTCAGCAGGGGTGGTGGGAGGGGTGGGAGACAGAGGTCGCTGCTTGCAGATGTTGCTGGTGTGCATGATGACCCACAACTGGTACGCATAGCTGATGCGTACCAGTCCAGCACCGGAGAGCTCAGCCAGGTAGTGGGGCTCCTCAGAGACATTAAACAGCAGCAGGCTGCCCATCATGCCCGCTTGGACTCCCACATTTCCCACGTGGAGTCACACATGTCCCGTGTGGACTCACACATGTCCCGCGTGGAGTCCAAGTGGGATGCACTGCATGAGATGACGGCGGTGCACAGGGACATTTTACAATGCCTCCGCCAGATGAACAGCAACCAGTCCACACCTCCCTGTGTGCCAACAACATCTGGTGCCGAACAAACTGCAACTGCCACAGGGAGGGAGGAGGACTCTGGCGGAGAGTCCCCTGCACCGCAGCAGCCTGTACTTGAGGCCCCCCCAAGAAGAGGGGTCGTCCGAGGAGGGAAAAGTGAGAGGCCGATGGCCAAGCGCAACTCCCAGGAAGCCTGAACCTGTTCTGGATGTTCGCCTTTGTGCACAGACTGTTCACCCTGTTGACGGCAACACTACTCTCACACATTGCATGGGGAGTACAAGTTGGACCAATGTGTCAGACAACTGTGGCCCCGATACTGGGGATCCTGTCTACCAGGACTTTCAATTCACCTAGGAACTTTGGATTGCAAGATTTATGTACAGCACTACCCATCCTATGCACTATTAACACAAATGTATCACAATAAACAGACCAATACA
Organism: Calotriton arnoldi; assembly: GCA_963921515.1. NCBI lineage: Eukaryota > Metazoa > Chordata > Amphibia > Caudata > Salamandridae > Calotriton > Calotriton arnoldi. The sequence goes on from CAWUFW010004435.1 coordinate 965,074, forward strand.
CCATACTTGCCTCTGTCGTGATTCCAACGTGGGTGCTGTTATGGGGATGATGAACTGCAAAATTACACTGTGTATGCGAACTGCAACAGCAAGGACAACACAGGCATGTGAGTACAGGCAACGTGACACACATGAGGGAGACACACCACCAGGGCTACACAACACATACACACCTAGGCCATCTGACTCATTGCCTACACTGATGTTGCCAGGGAAGACGGTGCAATGCACAGACACCATACCCATTCCCAGTTGTAGTCAAGTAGCCCACAGGTGCAGTAAGCAAATGGCAGTCAAATGTGTGACCACAGACAACGCACATCACAAAGTGAAGCACAGGTTTATTACACAGTTGCAACATGCTGTAACCACTACAGATGCAAGGTAATCCCACCTGGCAGCGGGCACACAGTCAACAACTGTAGACGGAAGGAAGTCCATGGGTGTGGCGCACATCACCTGTAGGGACACAACAGCTACCAGCCTGGATGTGCAATCACGTCGTCGGTGGACACAGTTGACCAAACGAATCTGAAAGTACCCTGTGAAGGACAGAAATGACACACAGTCAAAAGAAATGGAGTACAGGACAGAACAGCAAAACTCATGCACAATACATGTTACAAGATACCCACCCAGAACCAAGTTAGCATGTCAACACTGTTGGGGAGTACAGCCCACCTGTCACCACACATCGCAACACACATCCAGTCAAGTAGCCCATGGACACACTCCAACAGCACCAGAGCACCACCCACACATCATGCCAACTCACATCATTGACATGACACCTCAGGATACTCACATTCAGCTAAAGAAGTTGGTGATGAGCTGTGTGCGGACATCACCATCACCATCATCATCATCATCATCATCATCATCATCGTCACTGGCATCGTGGTCCAGGCCAGGATCCTCCTGGCGGATGTTGGTCAATGTCATCCTGGATGAGAGGCAACTCCTTCCGCACTGCCAGGTTGTGGAGCATGCAGCAGACGATGATAATCTTGCACACTTTCGTAGGGGCATATGGGAGGGACCCTCCGGTCTTGTCCAGGCAGCGGAAGCGGCTCTTCAGGAGTCCAAAGGTCCGCTCAATCACTCTCCTGGTCCGACCATGTGCCTGATTGTAGCGCATCTGGGCTGGTGTCACAGGGTTCCTGAGGGGTGTCAGCAACCACGGCATGTAGGGGTATCCCGAGTCACCTACGGACATACAAGTGCACATTAGCTGACTTGGAAAAGTGGGCGGAATACTACAGATCAGATCACACACAATGGCACAAAGTCAGTACACACCGACAAGCCAGGCATGCTGGTTCTGCATCTGTGCCATCATCCTGGGGATGCGACTACTCCTCATCACAAAGGCATCGTGTGCTGAACCAGGGAAACGGGCACACACGTGTGTGATGGTCATGTCTGCAAGACACACCACCAGTGCATTGACCGAGTGGTAGTGCTTGCGGTTCCTGTAGGCCTGCTCCTGGGCCTGTGGTGGTACCAAAGCCACATGTGTCCCATCAATGGAGCCAATTACATGCGGCATCCTCCCCAGGGCATAAAAGTCACTCTTCACGTCAGTGAGTCGTCGCAGTCTAGGGAAATAGATGTACCGGTTCAGGAAGAGCAACATTGCCGCCAAAACATCGCGGAGCACACGGCTGAACATGGTCTGTGACATCCCACCAGCAGTCGCCACAGTATGTTGGAAGGTACCAGTGGCAAAGAAGTGTAGGGCTGCCATCACCTTCACTTTGGGGGTCAGCGCTGTAGGATACGGCCGGCCAGGCTGCAAATGTGGGGACAACTGCACTGCCAAATCCTCAATCAGCTGCCTGGTGAAGCGGTACCGTCGGATGCTGTCCCGTTCCACCATCGTTGCCAGGTCTGGGAATGGTCGATGGACAGCAGGAGCCCTGCAGTGCAGAGGAGAAGTGAGCAAGATTGTCAGTCACCCCACATATGCGGCATTGAACACACTCAAGATCCCAACATACATCATTATGAGGCACAACTACATGAAGTGTGCAGTACCGGAAGGACATGTATGGTACATACATGGCCAACATCTGTCAACACGGTCCAACAGGTGGCATCAATTAGTCCCAGGCTGGCCCATTGGATATCATGAGGCCGTGTCACAGTTCCCATCTCCTGCTGCCGTGTCACAATAACCCCCCACAGTGACATGTGAGGACAGATGTGCCCCAGGCACCACAGCTCAACGACAGGTACATTCCCAGGGACCCTGTAATGCCACATGGACACTGGCATTACATGGAGTATCATGTATACACCACAGCAAAACAACCATGACCCCCACAGGTAGTGGCCCCACTTGCCACGGCAGGACAGACATGGACGTCTGTGACACACACGCACAACATCAGAGTCCATGCACACACAACGTGGATGTGGAGACTGTCTCCCATTGTGCACATGACATCAGAGACATTGTAAACACTACATGCACAAAGACTGTGGAGGACCATCACTATTGTGCCACTGGGACACCCTGGCTCAAACATACCGTCCCACATGGGACTCATGGGGTATGTGACATGACATACACATACACCACTGTGAAATGTGACCATGGCACATGCACAGATATGAACAGTTGCACATCACAGTGGACATGTACACGTAACACCCAGGATCCTGTCCCCATGAACACGTGCACAGCCTGGGGGTGGCTGCCCACAGGTGACACCCACAGGACAACATGTACACCAACATACACACAATAGGAAATGCAGCCTTACATGCCTTATGATAAAGTTTGGACAGGCTGTCGTGATGTAGGTGTGCCCATCACTCCCTGGGAGCTATCTGTGGCTGGCATATGTCCATCTGAGACAGGCATGCTGACATATGCCAGTCACATGTACAGTGATGCGTTGTACTGCAATGGACCGATCGGTGCCTCCGGCCGGCCCATTGCATTCAATGTGTGCGGGTACGCGTTGTACCCCTGTGCGCGTTGAACTGCAATGGACCGATCGGTGCCTCCGGCCGGCCCATTGCATTCAATGTGTGCGGGTACGCGTTGTACCCCTGTGCGCGTTGTACTGCAATGGACCGATCGGTGCCTCCGGCCGGCCCATTGCATTCAATGTGTGCGGGTACGCGTTGTACCCCTGTGCGCGTTGAACTGCAATGGACCGATCGGTGCCTCCGGCCGGCCCATTGCATTCAATGTGTGCGGGTACGCGTTGTACCCCTGTGCGCGTTGTACCGCAATGGACCGATCGGTGCGCACCCATTGACAATGGGCTTGCCTGGCAACGGACGCGTTTCGAATTTCGAATGAGTCGGTTGCTGTAAATTCAGTTGGTCACCCACAACAATGTTGCAAAATCATGTATGTCATGAAGTTGAAGATTTGAAGGATGCTGTGGGCGTGTTTTGGTGCTGCTATTCCATGGATTGGCCAGATTCAGAAGATGCAAACGACTTGGATCTATCACTTTGGACACAAGGGACAGTATCTGCCTCTCCAGCACATATATATTGCTGGCTGTTCCCCTGAGAGCTCACTTGCCTGCACTACATGCTCCAGGACGACATCTGCCACTGCACTGCTGCTGTCTCTGCCCCTCTGGACCCTGCAATGGCACGTACTGTGGAGAGAGCCCCAGCCTTCAGCCTTGAAGAGAACCAGGCCCTGCTGGACAGCCTACTTCCACAGTACAGCAAGCTGTATGGAACACCAGGGGAGCAGGTGAGTGTTCTGTGCACTGCCTTTCTGAATGTGCATTTTGTGTGACTAGCAAGGCTGAGAGTCTGCACGCCACTGGTTAGCAGGCTCACTGAGTAGTTGTCACCCCCCATAGTGTGTAGTGACTTGCACTGGACAGGTATGGTGCAGTGACAGTGCATTTGAACATGGTTTTACTTCCCATGCAATGATACCATGTAGTGACGTCTGGCAAACTGTCCATGGTCAGCTTTGCACTGCCTGTGTACATCATGTGCCCCTGTGATTGAGACATGTATATACAACTGTGTCATGCACGGATATGTTGCATGTGTGGTAATGGCCTTTTCACTTTGTCATCCTGACAGGTTAATGCCCATCGGAAGCAGGAAATCTGGAAGGACATCGTCCGGGCTGTCCGGTCCGTGGGGGTCTACAAGCGCCGGATCCGCAACTGCCAGAAGAGGTGGCAGGACCTTCGTGGCTGGACCCGGAGGATTGCACGGGTCCAGCTGAAGCTGTCGCCTCCTCGCAGGAGGGGCGGAACACGGACCCTGACCCCCACATGCTCCAGATCCTGGCGGTGGTCTTTCCAGACCTGGATGGGCAGCTGAAGGCCAGACAGCAGCAAGGAGGGGGTGAGTCAAAGACTGCACTGTGAACTCTGTATTACATGCTTTGTGCCCTCCTCTGGCCTGGTTCAACTGCCACAGTGCAGCAGTCATGTTGTCCAGGAGCCATCTCCCTCTATTGTGCACTGCCCACTGGTCATCTGATACCCAGGTGTGGCCCTTACATTCAGGGAATTGTGTCACTTGGGACTGTGTCCTTGCAGTTTGCTTCACTAAAGGTGGGGGACAGCATCTGTTTCCCTAACTCTGTTGTGGGCATCATGGGTGGGTCCATTGTTCACACATCGCCTGGGTTTGGACATGTGATCTGCGTGTTGCTTTGATATGCGGTCCACTTGCTGAGCTGAGCCACCACATGTGCCTGGGGTATGTGGCACACGCCCATGCAGTGGGTGGGAACAATGTTTGTGCCCCAGGAGTGTGCAGATTACGTGTGTCACACATACATAGCCAGCTATCCACTGTCCAGGGCACATCCCTCATTCATGTGGAGCAGGACAGTCATGCCTACTCCAGGCCATGCAATGCACTCTGTACTCCCACTCCCGTGTATCAGCTGACACATTGTGCACAGTGATTTGACCCCTCAGGTGTCTGCCTCTGTGTCAGTGTGCTGTGGATTAGTTGCCAGGACTGCTGGGGTGTTTCTTGGTAGGGGCTCAGAATGCCCCTGGAGATGTGACCATAGGAGACGATTCTTGTGTGTCACATAGGTGTTTGATCAGCTGCCCGTGCAGACTGGGGTATGCGAATGTGAAGTTCAGGCAGCTGTTCCCCATTCACAGCAAATTGTGAGGGGCTCAGGTTCCGAGGGTAGTGTCACAGGTCTCCCATATGTCCAATAGGTGTGACCTGGACAGATGAGGGTTAAGATGATGTGTTGTGTGGGGGATGTACATGTGCACTTGTGCAGCTCCAGGACTTGCATTCCCCATGACCTACTATTGTGACACAGTGCATAGTGTTGTTGTCTGGCTGCCAAGTCATACATCACTGAGACAGTGATGTGTGACTTAGCAGTCATGCCTCTGCCATGGCATGTGTCAACTTATTGGTGGTCCTGCAGGGGAGTGACATGTGCTACATGCACACCATAGTGGCGCTGGCTATCAGGACATGGGTGCATCATGGTGTCTGTCGCTGGTATGCATCACATGCATTTCCTATTTGACTCTGGGCATCCCTTTCATCCGGAAACCTGTACTGACTCAGTGGCAAGAGCTGTGATGTGTGCATGTCCACATGCCACACCGTGTCCTCTGCACTGTCCAACTACTGTGTACTTGGTGCATGTGTCCACACTGGGGTGTTGCAATCCAACAGACACCAGACAGATGGGTGCAAGGCCATGTGGGATGTGAGTGCCATGCTTGGCATCAGACTTACAATTGGCTTCTCCTGTTCAGTTAGGGCACTTTTAGCAATGTACAAATAATGATGCCAGGGCTTGCTCTGTAATGTGCTGTGCTCACAGTGGTGTGTGCGTTTGGTGCAGGTGACTGATGTCTGTCTGTTTCCCCATTGTTTGCAGATACATCCACGGCCACGGAAGGGGACAGCTCCACGGACCAGGAGGAGCCAGAGAGCCAGACTGGGTCAGCAGCCGAGGAGTGGTCGGAGGGACCCAGTGGCACGGAGGGCGAGGGGAGCCACACCGAGGAGTCCTCAGCACCATCCACCTCAGCTGAGGACCAGAGCAACTCGGAGGATGACTCCCTTGTGGAGGCGGGTGTCAGCAGCCACCACACCCCAGCTAGTGTTGCTGTCCCCGCCACCACCAGCACCACCACCGCCCTCCCATCGGCTCCCATTCCCCAGGTCCGTGGAGGCTCCCATGTTCGGGAGCGTGTCTCCTTTGGGCCAGGCACCGCACCCCCTGCCCCTGTGTCCCCTGCTGCCCTGAGTGAGGAGTCTGTGTACCTCCTTCGCCAGCTCCATGTAGGGCAGACAGCCATGCTGAGTGTCCTCCACGCGCACACCGCACTGTTGACTCAGCTGGTGTCGTTCATGGAGGGCATCTCATCGGGCATGTCTGACCTACAGAGGGGCAACAGGTCCATGGACTCCTCCCTGACGGCAGCAGTGTCCCTCCTCAGACAGTCCCTCACCCCTCCTGCCTCTGCTCCATCCACACTCCCCAGCACCTTACCCGTCCCAAGCACACACACACCGGCACAGGCACACACCAGCACACACACGTCCAGCACACAGACACACACGCCACAAACTAAACGCACACGCACGCACAGTCAGGGGACTGAAACCAGACTCACAGGGGATGGGGCCCTGGTACACACACACGCATCCACGGGCACTGCGCAGTCCTCAGTTGCCTCTCCCTCCAAAGCACCCTCCCTTGCCTCACCTGCAACCCCAAAGACCCAGCGCCTCTTCCTCAGTGACCTCGGCCTCTTCCCCTCCGATCCAGCTTCCCCAGCATCCAGGGGGAAGAGGAAGACCCCCACACGGAGCAGAGTGCCCCTCGCCCCCGGACACCCTCCCCCAGGCGCAGACAGACTGAGGCCCCCACCCGCAAGTCCCCCGGAGTGGTAAGAGCAAGACCCCGCCGCCGCCCTGCAGCTCAAGCACCAGGTCTCCTTCCTCCATCCCTCAGGCCCCCACTCCACAGGTGCCCCCACCACACCCTGCCCCAGGTTCCCCCACCCACAGATATACCATCCCCAAGAGGCTCCGGCCTTCTCCCCCTGCCACTTGCTCTCCCGGCACCACACCCCCGCTGCGCTTGTCTGTGCCACTGATGTGGTGAGGGTGTCCTCCCCCTCTGTCCAGCCCACCTTGCCTGTTCCCCATTCTCCTCCCCTGGTGGTAGGCACTGCAGTGGAGTCCACTACCACCCTGTCTGACTTGGGCACTGCAGTGGCGGACCTGTCCACTCCATCTGCAGGGTCCACTGCAGTCGTGCCGGCACCCACAACATCTGAGCCATGCCCCCCAGTTGTGCCGGCACACACCATGTCAGACACCTCCACTGCAGTTGTCAGTGGCTCTCCAGCACCCACCACCCCTTCCCTGCTTCCTCCTGGTGAGCCCTGATCCTGTCCCTGCGGTGCCTCGCCTACCCCCCGGTTGCCCCTCCTAGTGGATTGTCCCTGGTTTTGTGCAGGCATGTGTAGGGTGGCATCTGCCACTGTCACCCACTTGTGACTTTGTTGATGGACTGGCCATTGGCCTTTGTTTATGTTCTACCGGACTTCTACTTTTAATGCCACATATGCTGAATAAAGCAACTTTCTGTTCTCTAGTGCTTTTGCTTCTGATGTACATGATGTTGATGATGCTAACCATGCCCTTGCTGCAGTGATGGTGATATTTGGTCTCATGATAATGAAGTGTTACTGTGCAGGAACCCATGTGGTCCAGGGGGAATGTGTCCTATCCTGTGGTGTATCCATGTCATCCATAGCAGCATCTGAGGGTGTCATGTGTTCAGTATTTGGCAATGGGATTTCCTACTTAGATTGGCAATTTCACATCTGTGGCTTCCACCCCTGCACATCTGTTGTGCCTGCCATTGTTCTATTCGTCTACTTCCCTGACCGTGTGGCCATCTCCAGTGAACATGCAGGTTTGGGCATCAATGGGGAAGGACTCATCTGTGTTGTCAGTGCAACATTGCAATACAAGTGTGTTGGATCTGTGCTGATGATTCCGTTGGCACTTCCATGACCCGGTTGATGGGACGGGAGCCCTCATTTGGTGCTAATTGTTGATTGTGTGTCCCATTGCTGCCATGGTATGGTATCTGTTCACCTCACATCTGCAGTCTCCACAGGGTATCTGCATGTGTGTGCCCATTGGTGCAAATATGTGGGTCTGCATTCTGATGGTCACTTCTGTCATTGTGTCATTGATGATTGTTGACGGTGTGAGCCCCCATGGGTGTTGTTTGTCTGCACATGGCCAAAGTTATGTCTTATTTGCACTGCAGGATTTGGCTCCCCCAATTTATGTTGCAATGGGACACATACACTACTTTGCCACTGATGTGTTTGTTGTTCTGTGACCAGGAATCATCCATGCAGTTTGGCAGTTGCACCTCTTACTTTGTCAACACTTACCTTTTGGTCACTGTGATGATGGGGGTTTGGACCCCATTGCCACAATGTTCAAAATGTGCTGCAGCTATGGACCCCACACTTGCATTTTGGTCACTGTGATGATGGGGGTTTGGACCCCATTGCCACAATGTTCAAAATGTGCTGCAGCTATGGACCCCACACTTGCATTTTGGTCACTGTGATGATGGGGGTTTGGACCCCATTGCCACAATGTTCAAAATGTGCTGCAGCTATGGAGCCCACACTTGCATTTTGGTCACTGTGATGATGGGGGTTTGGACCCCATTGCCACAATGGTCATGGCCTGCTTGCGTTGTGTGTGCCACACACATTTGTGTGGCACATGTGCTAGGGGGTCACATTGTATGTTCGAAGTCATGTTCGGTGTTGTAGGCATTTGACACAGTCTACACACGCTTGTCATGGTGTTGGGGGGATGTCTTCTTCTTGCATTCCCTAGGTTGTGGTGTGCTGGTTGTGTCATGCATTATCCATCCTATGGGTGGGGGTGGTAGTGGTGGTAGGCATCCTGCCCCCCTGGCTAAGGGTGGTAGTAGTGGTAGGCATCCAGCCCCCCTGGGTGAGGGTGGTAGTAGTGGTAGGCATCCTGCCCCCCTGGCTAAGGGTGGTAGTAGTGGTAGGCATCCTGCCCCCCTGGGTGAGGGTGGTAGTGGTGGTAGGCATCCTGCCCCCCTGGCTAAGGGTGGTGGTAGGCATCCAGCCCCCTGGGCGAGGGTGGTAGTAGTGGTAGGCATCCTGCCCCCTGGGTGAGGGTGGTAGTGGTGGTAGGCATCCTGCCCCCTGGCTAAGGGTGGTAGTAGTGGTAGGCATCCTGCCCCCCTGGGTGAGGGTGGTAGTAGTGGTAGGCATCCAGCCCCCCTGGGTGAGGGTGGTAGTAGTGGTAGGCATCCAGCCCCCCTGGGTGAGGGTGGTAGTAGTGGTACGCATCCTGCCCCCTGGGTGAGGGTGGTAGTGGTGGTAGGCATCCTGCCCCCCTGGCTAAGGGTGGTAGTAGTGGTAGGCATCCTGCCCCCCTGGGTGAGGGTGGTAGTTGTGGTAGGCATCCAGCCCCCCTGGGTGAGGGTGGTAGTAGTGGTAGGCATCCTGCCCCCCTGGGTGAGGGTGGTAGTAGTGGTAGGCATCCAGCCCCCCTGGGTGAGGGTGGTAGTAGTGGTACGCATCCTGCCCCCCTGGGTGAGGGTGGTAGTGGTGGTAGGCATCCTGCCCCCCTGGCTAAGGGTGGTAGTAGTGGTAGGCATCCTGCCCCCCTGGGTGAGGGTGGTAGTTGTGGTAGGCATCCAGCCCCCCTGGGTGAGGGTGGTAGTAGTGGTAGGCATCCTGCCCCCCTGGGTGAGGGTGGTAGTGGTGGTAGGCATCCTGCCCCCCTGGCTAAGGGTGGTGGTAGGCATCCAGCCCCCCTGGGTGAGGGTGGTAGTAGTGGTAGGCATCCTGCCCCCCTGGGTGAGGGTGGTAGTAGTGGTAGGCATCCTGCCCCCCTGGGTAGGGGTGGTGGTGCGCATTCAGGCCCCTGTGTGCATATGTGGCATTGGTGATGGGCATCCTGCCCCTATGGTGCTGCTGTTGCTGGTGTAAGTATATTCTGCATCCCTCTGTGTGTGTGTGTGATGTGTCGTGTACGTGTTGTATGTGTTTTGTGGTTGGTGTCTGGCTTACCTTCTGCGCCGTACGCGTCCGTGCCTGTTCCGGTAGTAAATGTAGAATATTGGTATGATCGGGACGAAGGGATTCATGGTTGGTTCGTGTCGTTCGTCCTTCTCGTTGCTTCGCGTCGTCCTCGTCGCTTCGCCTCGTCCTCGTCGCTTCGCCTCATCCTCGTCGCTTCGCGTCGTCCTCGTCGCTGCCGTGTTCGTCTCGGAGCCGTGGATCGTGTTGTGGCGCGAATCGGAGCTTATGTGCGCCTCTCCCGGATGCTTTGACGTGCCGTGCGTAGCGACAGGTTCGGCGCGTACGGAAAGCGCATCGGACTCGTTCGGCCGGACGGAGCTGCATTTTTCCTTCCGTGCGACTCGATTCGGCGTTTCCGGATTCGCCTCGGTCGGAGAACAGGACCTGGTTTGGGTGAGTACGGCTCGGCCGGATTCTTTGCTGTTGTGCGCATCGTACTTGCTCGTTCGGTGTGCTGTACGGATCGGTCGGGAAACAGGCTTTCGCATGGCTTTTTTCCCGACCGAATGGTGTTGGGTGCGCCTCCGACCGAGATCGGAATCGGCCCCTGGGTTGGAGACAGCAGTCACAGGCTCCCAGTCTCCCTGGGAGCGCAAATCCTCGGCACTCAGGCCAATCCTGAAGCTGCTCTCATGAATGAGAGCAGCACCAGGATTGGCTGCAGGGCATTCTGGGAGTCTGTGCTTGTGAGGAGGAGAAGAGTGTCAATGTGGCAGGATGGTCAGGTAAGTTATTTTTTAACTTTATTTGTTTTTTTTGTTGTACTCTCAGTCCCCCCTCCCTCCCCCTCTCCCCACCACTCAGCACAGGGACTAGACCCTACTAATTTTAAAAGCACAAATGTATAAAATTGTGTCACAATATTGGATGTCATTAAATAATATATGTATTTATATATTTTCCCCGTACGTGTGACACAACACACACACCTGGGGCTTACCTCCCAGCACACCAATAATATTCAAACATTCGAAGCACACCAGATGCAAGAAGTCACTACGACCCATATCCTGGTCTTAAACAAAACCTAGAACCATGTAGAAACTCACAGGTAATCTACGGTTTTATATGGCTATATCGATATATACACTGTATAAAAGCTTTCACACAAAATAAAAACATTACTGGAATTTGGAGGTATGTTTCGGATGGGCAAGATACTGACCTTGATGCCTAAGACACTTTTCAACTTTCTTCTTAATGTGGATAATTGCTATTCTAATTTTAGATCTTGTTGAACTCTCCTCATTTTGCATAACGGTATTTTTTTAATGGAAATTTAAAACCAAGTTTGTGTTTAGTAAAGTTGTGAGGCACAGTGCCTGCAAACGTGTCACCTGCACAATAGAACCTCAAATAAAAATTCCTGTGGACATCAAAGTGACATCAGGAACAATTATGAAATTAGATAAATCTGCACGTTTTTATCTGACAAAAGCAGATGATAAATTTCAAACAACCGCGGAAACGAATGAAACAAATACAGCATGCTTTCTTAACAGAATCAACGTGAATGAAAGTTTACAACTGTGTGGGTGAGACAGATATTCTTCTGGGTGGTTCAGGCAAAACAAATTCCTCAACAAGAAGACGGAAGCTATTTGGGAAACATGTAATCTTATCTGTGGAGCTACTCTTAAATTAATGTCTGACCCTAACATCCTGGCTGTTGATAAGATCTATTTGTAATTGTTGCATCTTGTCCGAATTCCATTAAAACATGTAAGTGACTAATACCTTACAGCTCCTTAGTGCCTGGGGAGTTGTAGCTGTGTGCAAAACACAGTGTACCAGCGAGGAAATAAACAGAGTTGTTTTAATATAAAAACATATATGTAAAGATATATACCCTATATCTGTCACTCAGTTTAGTTTGCATCGGGTTTGTTGCTGAATGTCAATTAGAACAAGTGGTGCACTTTTTTAAATAACCTCTTTCCAATGTTTTCCAGCTACGTGAGATTGTTAAAGAAATTCATAAATGTGTGTTCACTTCACCGCATGAATAGGTGACATAGTTTACTTCTATTCAGCATACAGGTATTTTCATACGACTATGTAAGAGAAGGAAAACCTATATAAATTCAAGATGTATTTATGATTTTGTTTTTAAGATATGTGGCAACCTACTAAGTTTCGTTACAATCCTATTTAATATATATACAGGACAAATTCAGAATCTGTGTTATGCAACTGCTGCGGGCATGGCGAACTTGGCAGGTTTCATGCGCTCTTGCCTCTTTAAGTTAATGTGACCATGAGGTGAGCACTAACATAATGTAGGGGGAGTGCAATGGGATACGATATGAAGTGGTACAAAAAGAATACTTATCCTTCCACACTTAAGGCTATGTCTAAAGGTTTCTCTCCTTTGTTAGTGTCTGAGATACAACAAGTTCATATTGCTCACTGTGAGTTTATCTCTATGTTTTACTGAGTGGCCTTCCATAGTAGTGACCGCTATGTATTAAGCTCCCAAGAGACCCGTCCTTGAGTGCGGAGCGATTTATGCCATGGACTGTGGGTGGGAATCCTGGGGTGCATGTGTCAGAGTCTTGGTAAGAAAACTGGGTGCAGGTTGGTGATGTGCCAAGCAGTAGCTGTTGGTGTTGCTGAAGATGAGAGGATGCACTAGTCTCAGGAAGTGACCGGTTGATCTGGTCTTTGACTTCACTAATAAAATGTCTCTACTGTCTTTACCGTCGGCTCAGGGTAATAGGGTTGGATTTCTTCAGTCCCTTGATGAGCCATGGTGCTGCATAAGTGATGCCTTTCAGGGAAGCAAGAATGGTCTTTGGGATGACATTGAGAGGGGTGTTGCCTCCTTCTAGGTGGAAGAGAACAAGGGATTTAAATGCCATTTCATAGCCTTCACCTGTGAGAAAAGGTTTCACTTTTTTTAAGAGAGAGCACTGGAACAGGCTGTTTTGGTCTTTTTAGCAATGTGTTAGTAGAGTAAGAGGTTCGAGTCAAGGTAAATCCAAGAGATGTAGCCTGTTCTGGAAGTTGGGGTATGAATCCTGACTTGTTTGAGTTTCAGAGCGATGATTGGATCAAACAGTTTTTTCATTGTTAACAAACAGGAGGAATTCAGTATTCATAGAATTTAGCATCAGGAAGTTTGTTGACATTCAGGCCTGGATGACCTACACAAGAGGGGAAAGAGAGGACAACATAAACTGGTTGTATCCTCCCTGTACTAAACTATAAACACAAAAATATCAATCAATCAGGGGTTTATAAAGCGTGACTACTCACCTGTGTGGGTCTCACGGTGCTGTGGGGGGAGGGGCTGCTGGTCCCTCTGAGTGTTGAGGATCATTCGAAGAGCTGGGTCTTGAGGTCCTTCTTGAATTGGATCAGTGACGCGGATTGCCTGAGGTGGAGGGGCAGGGAGTTCCAGGTCTTGGCGGAGAGTTAGGAGAACAAACTTCCTCCGGTTCTGGTCTTGTGGATCCTGGGGACGGAGGTCAGGGCGCGTTGGGTGGAATGGAGTTGTCTGGGAGGTACGTGGAATGCAAGGCCGTGGTTCAGGTATGCTGGTCCTATGTTGCAGAGAGCTTTGTAGGCATGTGTGAGGAGCTTGAAGGTGATTCTCTTGTTGACCGGGAGCCAGTGGAGTTGTCGAAGGTGTTGCGTGATGTGACTGTGGTGGGGGATGTCGGGGACCAGTCTGGCAGCGGCGTTTTGAACGTTCTGTAGCTTCTTGAGCTGTTTCTGGGTGATGCTGTCATAGAGTGCGTTGCCGTAGTCGAGTCTGCTGGTGATGAGTGCGTGGGTGGATTCTCTGGGGATCCATCTGAAGGTCTTTCGAAGCAGGCGGAGTGTGTAGAAGCAGGCTGAGGAAACTGTGTTGATTTAGTGGTTCATTGTGAGCGGTGAGTCCAGTATGATGCCAAGGTTGCATGCAAGGTCCATAGGGGTGGGAGGGGGTCCCAGAGCTGCTGGCCACCAGGTGTCATCCCAGGCTGAAAGGGTGGTGCCCTGGATGAGTACTTCGGTCATGTCTGAATTGAGCTTGAGGCAGCTGTCTTTCATCCAGGTGGCGACGGCCTTCATTCCGCTGTGGAAGTTGGTTCTGGTGGTTGTGGGTTCATTAGTAAGGGAGAGGATCATCTTGGTGTTGTCGGCATAGGAGATGATGTTGAGTCCGTGGCTTCTGACGATGTCTGCGAGGGGGGCCATGCAGACGTTGGACGGGTGGGGCTCAGGGAGGAACCCTGGGGCACTCTGCAGCTGATCTCTGTGGGTTCTGAGGGGAATGGGGGTAGTCTAACTCGCTGAGTCCGGCCGATGAGGAAGGAGAGGATCCAGTCCAGTGCCTTGTCAGGGATGCAGGCATCATGGAGTGTCATGATTAGGGTGTGGTGGGAAACGGTAATAAATGGTGTCAAAGGTGGCCAAGAGGTCCAGTAGGATGAGGGCTGCGGTCTCGCTACAGTCGGGGAGGGAGCGGATGTCATCGGTGGTGGCAAGGAGTGCGGTCTCTGTGCTGTGGTTGCTTTGGAAGCCAGATTGGGAGGTGTCCAGGACATGGTTCACTTCGATGAGCTCGGACAGTTGGGCGTTGATGGCCTTTTCGATGACCTTGGCTGGGAAGGGGAGGAGGGAGATGGGTCTGAAATTCTTGAGGTCTGTTGGGTCTGAGGACGGCTTCTTCAGCAGGGGGTTGATCTCGGCATGTTTCCAGTCATCGGGGAAGGTGGCGGTTTCGATGGAACAGTTGATGGTGTGGCAAAGCTGGGAGGCGATGGCTGCTCTGTGGAAGATGTGGTACGGGCCAGGATCCAACGGGGCTCCTGAGTGGATGCTCTTCATGGTCTTGAGAGTGTTCTCTGTTGCGAGCGGATTCCAGCTGAGCACGATCTGTTGGGTTGTGGTGTGGTTGTGTGTGGTGGTGGCAGGCGTAGTGGCAGGGTTTGGGGCGTCAAAGGTGCCGTAGATCTGCCTGATCTTGTGGTGGAAGAAGGAGCCGAGTTTGTTGCAGAGGTCATGGGAGGGTGGGACGTCTGTGGTCACCCTGTTGGGCCTGGCAAACTCATTAACGATGGCCAAGAGTTCTTTGCTGTTGAGTGCGTTGGCATTGATTCTGTCTTGAAAGGCCATTTTCTTTGTGGTTTTGAGGCCGAGGTGGTTTGCGTTGACAGCAGATTTGAAGGTTGCGTGAGTTTCCGGGGTTTTGTTGTTCCTCCATCTCTTCTCGAGTCATCAGCAGGTATGTCTGGACTCGTGGAGGGTGGGAGTGAACCAGCTGGCTTTCTTGGAGTGCTGCTTGCCTGGTCTCTTCTTGAAGGGTGCCAGAGTGGTGTCAGCGCAGTTGGAGATCCATCGTTGGAGGTTGCATGCTGCAGTGGTGGTGTCAGTTGGAGTTGGCGGAGTGGTTGTGCTGAGTGAGTTGATGAGAAGTTCTTCGGCGACCTTGCCCCAGCTGTGACGGGTGGACCATGAGGGCAGTGGTGTACAGTGGGCGTGGCGAAGGCAAGATGGGCTCAGTGGTGGTCGGTTCAGGAGAGTTCGGTGGTGTGGCTGTACCTGATGTTCCAGCTAATGGAGAAAACAGGGCCGAGGGTGTGTCCGGCTTTGTGGGTCAAAGATTACCAGGTAGGGTTTTTTTTTATAATGTGGTGGTTCCCATATGGAGAATCAAAAGAGATTTTGCAGTAGACACCTCATCCACAACTTGTCATGGCATGTGTCATCATAGGATGCTGAACACCCTCATCACCCCCCAGCCTAACCGGGCAACCTACCTGGAACAAGCAGTGCAGAACTTCACCCCCTGGATCACCAATACTGCCAACCTAGTTGCTCCCATCAACCCACCAAACAAGCCTGATGGTGCACATCAGAACTCAGGACATTGAAACAGAGCTGTAAACAACTGGAGAGACGATAGCGCACCAGCGGAGACACCACAGACCGAGCTACCTTCAAATCAGCCCTCAACAAATACCATCAATGACTCAAAGATGTGAAAAAAACACCATAGTAGACCACATTGAAGCAAGCACCAACCAAACCAAGGAACTCTTCAGTATCGTCAGAGAGTTCTCCTGCTCAACGGCCACCGAGAAGACGATCCCTCCTGCAAAGGAACAAGATATCCACAATCTACAAGAACTTCGAGACCCAACCCACCAACTTCCACAGCCTCCTCACTTTAACGGAAGCCTCCCCTGACCAACCACTCACAGCATGGGAACAGCTTGCCACACAGAACACCACAGCCATAATGAACTCCATCTAATTTGAAGCACCCATGGACCCCTACCCCCCGTCTCTCCAACCTTGGAGGCAAGGATATCAGGCACCAACTCACCACCATCCTCAACACATCCCTCACCACCGCCACCTTTCCAGATGCATGGAAACATGCAGAAGTCAGACCTCTCCTCAAAAAACCCTCCTCTGACCCCAGCGAACTCTAGAACTACTGCCCCATCTCGCTGCTCCCTTTCTCCTCCAAAGTCCTCGAGAAGGCCATCATCTAAAAATTTACAGAACACCTGGAGAGAATCAACCTGCTCGATACCTCCAAATCAGGTTACTGCGCCAACCACAGCACCGAAAACACCCTGATCCCCGCCACTGATGACATCCAAACCCTCCTTGACTCAGTGGCCCTGATCCTCCTCAATCTCTCTGCAGTGTTCGACACCGTATCCCACCACACACTTATCAAGAGGCTGCACCACATCAGGATCCAGGGTGATGTCCTCAGATGGATCGCATCATTCCATACAGGACAAACTCAGAGAATCTGTCTACCTCCCTGCGCCTCGGAACCCAAGAGCACCATCTGCGGTGTACCACAAGGCTCAACCCTCATCCCCACCCTCTCCAACACCTAAGACACCTTTAGACGACATAGTCAGAACCCATGATCTCAACATCATGTCATACGACAACGACACCCAGCTCATCCTCTCACTCTCTGCAGACCCCACCACCATGAAGACTAACTTCCACAACTGCAAAATGTCACCGACCGGATGAAGGCCAACAGTCTGTATCTCAACATGGCAAGAACGAAGTGCTGATCTTTAGCAACAATGCCTCCCCTTGGAACGATGTGGCCTGCCGAATTCGGACCACTTCCACATCGAAAGACCACGTACGCAACCTCGGCATCATCCTGGACAGCAAACTCACCATGAAATGACAAATCAACGCAGTCTCTTCAGCCTGCTTCCACACTTTCCACATGCTCTGAAGAACCTTCAACTGGCTCCCCATTGGCACAAGGAAAACTTTCACCCAAGCCCTAGTCACCAGCCGACTGGACTATGAAAACGCACTGTACGCTGGAACCATTACCCAACTCATGAGGAGACTTCAGACGATCCTCATCCTGCCCAAATGGACCCACATCCTAGGAGCCTCTACTGCCTTCCCATCCAGAAAATGGGCTAATTCAAGATATTGACACACTTCTACATAGCCCTCCACGACCTGGGACCAGCATACATCAACCACCACCTGAACTTCCACCAACCATACAGAGATCTTTGCTTCACCTCCCTCACCCTGGCACAGACACATGCATCCACCGAAGCCACAGTGGAGGCCATTCCTTCTCCTACCTTGCCACCAAGTCCTGGAATGTCCTCCTCCTCCGGGCATCACCCTCACTGGCGGAATTCAGGAAGAGACTCAAGACCTGGCTTTTTGACTGAGCCCAGCACCTGGATACACTCACGTGTGATTAGTAGCACTTTGCAAATATTGATTGATTGATTGATTGATTGGTTGATAGATTGATTGATTGATTGATTGGAGAAATCCACACCACAGTAGGTGAATACCATTGTAGCGGGCTTAACCAATACTGAGAGTTCTTATATAAATAACAACTGGATAATAGCAAGGATCCAGATAAATAAAAAATGTTTAGGGCATATCCAAGGAATTTCCCTTTTAATTATTGAGTACCCTAGATATGGTTAAAAACAAAACATAAAGGGTGGCTGATGGGTAATAATGACTCATCCACCCTTACAATAGTGCCAACATGTTTTGGCCTTTCTTATAAAGCCCATATGGGTCTGAGGCATTCGTCATGGGTGTTCGCATCCCTGTCTAGCTACTCAATCGTACAATGCAGAATGAATGAGGCCTAATGCATGTCACGTATATGTACTCTCTTCTGGAAGAGGAAACCTGTAGTGAAAATCATTACATCGTGGAAAAAATGGGAAATATTAAACCACATTAAATCTCACATATTATTCTCAAATCCATACCATGCGTAGAAGTTATCATGCCGCAGTTGTATGGGGAGTGTTGAAATATTAGTTGGCAATCATCATGGACACACTGGCTATTTTCCGTGAAACAATCCTGTAACACTGCAAAACCACTGCAAAAGGCACATCACACATGGACATGCAAGAGTGTCACTCACTTCTGATGCGAGTTATTTATTGATGACACTTACCCTAACTTTAAGGTGGGTCTGAAAGTTCACCGGCAGATCAAGGAGGCACTCCCTTGTAGTCACACACTATTCATAGAAAAGGATAAAAACAATTAAAGGAATCATTTTGAAACATGATATAAAAAACTTAATTGGGGCGTTGGTTATCTTGTTTGAGCTAAGCCCGGCATCCGTGTTCCTATGATGATGATGAGTGGCTTACCCTGGCAGTGTTTTTTTTCCCCTTAGGTCCTTAAGGTCCGTACAGGTCCAAACAGGTGATGCTCTTCTCTCGGCCACACCAAGCTTTGGGAGCCTGGGCAAGTAACCCCCTGGGGAAGAGGCCTTTGAAGGCTATGGTGGGTGGAAACATGCAAAGGTGTTACTTTCTGTATAGATGGATCCGGGAAAATGCAGTTATGTTCCTTCCTGTTAAGATGGATGCTAGGAAACACGGGGAGGACTTCTTGTTGAGATTGATTCTGGGAAATTCTACTTGCCTGGCTTCTTTATTTAAAGATGGCTTTTAAAGGAAACCAGTGGGGATCTTTTAATAGCAAGATGATTTTGGGAAGCAAATTTGTGCATGGGTTTGTGAGGCACATTTTCACCTGGAGATGTGGGTGACTTGTCATCAATTTACAAAAATGCTCCAAATAGCAATAGTGAGTTCATGCCCCCCCAGACCACTAGTGACATCACCAGTTTGACTTACTGTCCCACCCTTTACCTGAGATTTGCTGTGCCAGTATAGGGGCATGATCTCTTGAATCTGTATAATGTTCATTTACACCAACTTCTCCTCCCTGTCACAGGACAGGGAAACAAAGGGATTTATGAAGATACTTTAACAGTGGGGGAGAGCGTAACTCGCGTAATTCCCTATAGCATAATCACGCAGAATTATCAGATTATGTTTGGATTATACAAGAAAAGCAATTCCGATTGTTTACCACAAAAATACCCCCCACATCCAAAATTGACATGAGAATGCATTTTATGCTAAGAATTAGAGCTAAATGCAACAGAACACGAATAGTGAGCATGAGCAG
Organism: Calotriton arnoldi; assembly: GCA_963921515.1. NCBI lineage: Eukaryota > Metazoa > Chordata > Amphibia > Caudata > Salamandridae > Calotriton > Calotriton arnoldi. The sequence goes on from CAWUFW010004435.1 coordinate 984,642, forward strand.
CCGCTCGTGCTCGCTAAATGTGCTCTTTGGGTAGGATTTTCCTCAAAATACTACCAGCATTTAGCACTATTTTCTTAGCACAAAATGCACCCTTGCGTCCAAAATGGATCTAATGAAGCATTTTGAGCTAAGAAACAGTGCTAAATGCAGCAGAAAATAAATTGCGAGCACAAGTGGCCAGGCGCTCCCTAAATGTGCTCTTGCAGTAGGATTTCCCCCCCCAAACTGCTCTTAATTATGCAAGCAGGAGCAATTGCGTAATTATCTATAATTTTTTTTCAAAGAGTAACGTGGAATTACTTAAATGACTCCAATTACTCCTGTGTGATCAAAATTTGCCCAGGTCTATTTAAACCCTGATGGCTCTGTAGTGACCCACTATAGAAACTGCCATATTTTAATGCTGCTGCACATTTAACTTATCCATAAAGACGTTTTCTTGGATATATTTCATAATATCTTTGCTATGAAACCAATGATCTTTTCAAGAGCTCTTAGTGGGCCAAGAGAATCGAAATGGGACACCCAGAGTGTCCAAATGGTTTCAGGAGGCCTCGATCATTCAATTGTTTCTTTCAATTCAACCTGACCTGGTTGGTTCCAGTACCGTCTTGTATGTATTTGTCTCATTGGATTGTTGTGATGGCACTTGCATTGCGATGGCATGCGTTGTAATAGCATGCGTTAAAAAAGTTTCATTATAATGGCTGTTTCCCATATAATTCATCATTTGTACCTTGAACACGGGAGTTTATAGGTTCTCTGAGTGACACCTGTCTGCCATTTTTCCGTAGGTGAACTTTCAACCCCTGAAAGTCAACCGGGGACCCACCACTGAGGGGCAGAGGCAAAAGGGGAGGAACCCCATTACCCCCCTCACCACTCTGCTGAGAGACCATACCTACATTGTGTCTCCCCTTCTCTATTATTGGGAAGACATCAATGCCCCTGCATTGCAAACATTCAGAGTTTTGTAATATTGTATTTGCATTGAGTTTAGAAAATAAGGTCACCCTTGATTTAGATCCTGATCCTGAGTGCAATAGAGAAACCAAGGGGCATATCAGCAAGGGCCGGCGATAATTATCGCTAAGCACACTTAGCGCTAGGATAATTATCGCCGGCTATCGCTACTTTCTATCGCGGAGATAGCGTGCTATCAGCAACGCTTATCTCCAAAGCGATAGAAATGCAAGCGATAGGTGGAAAACAGTGTGATTATCGCTGGGAAACCAGCGATAATCGCACTGTGACCGGCGATACCTTGCTGATAGGGCAGGGTGGTCTTAGCCATGTAATCCACCTCCCATTGGATTACATGGCTAAGTCAGAATTAAAGCATGCGTAAGGAAAGTAGCGATAACCGTGGTTAGCGCTACTTTTCTTATCGCTATGCTTGTTAGCGATTCCCTTGATAATTGGAGAAATGTCGGTTAGCGACATTTCTCCAGTTATTTCGGGAAGGAACGCCCACTTTGCATCTCATTAGAGATGCAAAGCTGGGCGTTCAGTAAACAGGCGCTAAGGCATGGATTCACGCGTTAGCGTGTCCATGCTGATAGGGCGATAAAATAATCGCCGCTTTTCGTCCGAAAACGGACGCTAAAGCGGCGATAATTTTATCGCCTCGCCTTGCTGATATGCCCCTACATTACTATCACTACTTTGGACTAAATTCAAAGTCTCAATGTCCAAGAAGCATTTAAGCAGAGAGGACCTATTCAAAATGAAATCTGCATCAAAGAGGGGAATAAATTCTAATATGCAGGTATCCACATTACACCACATGGAGCTTTTTACTTCTGGTTTAGGCAAATCCGAGGGGCCCTTTTTCGGCCTGAGTCCATAAACGGTGTGGCCATTGGATTTAGAGAATACGGCATGCAAGTTTGTTGGACACTAGAGGCCTGTACCTCTGTCACCTCTAAGATCCTCTCATTTAACAGGCTAGAGGATCCATATACGGGGCCCAGAGGGACTGATTGAGGAGTTGCATTGGCACTTCTGGCCTTTCTGGAATGTCTGCCTCCTCTCAAAATCGTGTTTTCCTCCATCACTTCTTTGAGATTCTGCTATTGGATCTTTTCATCCCTCTCCATTTTTTCTTCTTGTCCTTAAGCTTTGGCTGATGTGCATGAATTCACCGACACATATGTCCTGCCTAGAGCGAGATTTAAAAATTGGAAATACATCCCGTTACACACGCATGTTAATTTTACTGAACCCCTCAAGTCAGGTATAGTGTCAAAGATAAATCTTATGGAGACAATTGGACTTTCATCAGAAGGAACTTCTTTGAGGGACTCTTTACATTGCGGTTTTCCTGCCTGAGAACCAAAGTCAATTTGGGTACAGGCATCTTTATGGGCACCCATTCTGGCTGTCATTGGAGTCACTTCCGTTGGGACAAGCTGTCCATGGCCAGATCCCTTGTCCTTTTTGCCCTTTATCAGTTATATTGCCGTCACAGTATCAAAGATGCAGTTTGACCATCCTACCAATTTTTCCAGAAAATTTAAAATAGAGGACAGGAGTCTCTCTAAGCAGAGTAAAGAGGTGGAGAGCTTTACTTATTGATTTGAGAGATGACACAGATTATTGCCACTTACTTCCAAATATGGCATCACAGACAAGCGAGATAATAGAGATGTATGATTTGAGGGGGTACTACTGAAAAGCTGCATCTCCGTAGGTAAAATCAGGGGAGGAGACACCACTGGCTACAATTTATGATCCTTGTCTTGTGGCCCATATCTCCTGCATAAATCTATATCCTGACCTAGAAATGTGAAATCCTAATCCGAGACCCTAAATCTACTATATGAGGGAAACTTCAAGAGGTGCTGTAGGAGACTCAACCGCCACGTCAGAGACTAGTAATGGAGTATCTGAAATAAGACATAAAGGGGGAGAGAGCATAGAAAGAGGGGGTGGAGGCACTCCTCCACCCCCATGCTCCTGTCTGCGCCTCATCCCTGGTGGTCCAGTGGAAGAGCCTTGCTCTTCTGCTGGTCCGCTCTGCCTTTTGTCTGTCTGCCTCTGCCTTTTGTCTGTCTGCCTCTGTCTTTTCTGTTCCCTGCTTTTCTGCCCCGCTCTGCCTTTTTGTCTATTTTTGCCGTGTGCTTCTGCCTTTTTTTTTGTGCTTGTGCTTTTGCCTTTTTGTCTGTTTGTTGTCCATTTTTTGGCTCATATTGTGCCCTTTTTTCTCTCTCCTCTTGCCTCTTTCCAGCTGCTGCTGCCTCCGCTGCCCATCCCCCCGCCGGTTCCCATCCCGTACTTAATGGCCGCGAGCAGTGGGCGTGCCGAAGGTGCGCCAAAGGCAAGCCCGTCTGCGCTATGGTTCTCCAACCCCCCACCGCTACGACTCAGCTGCCCTCCACGCAATCAACCCCGGAAGAAATAACAACTGCCAGCTGTTGATGCCAGACACCAACCATGGCCAGTTCTCCTGCCGACACTGCCACTGCACCTTCACCCAGCTCTGGACCCCCACGGCCACCACCCACCCACCAGACACCAGCGCACCCGAACCCCTGAGCGTCATCCTCCTCAATGTACGCTCCCTGCACAGACACGCAGTAGAAATCTGGGACCTCCTCAACACCCTATCGCCAGACGTCACCTTCCTCACAGAAACCTGGATAAACGCGACTCCGACCCGACATCGCTACCGCCATCCCCTGATGGATACAAGATCCAGAGTAAGGACCGCCTCAACCACCCTGGAGGGGGACTCGCCATTGCACACAAGTACTCTCTCCTACTCACCCCATTCCAGCATGAACGACTCCTCGTCCCCCATGGAACATCTCCATTTCCAGATCAACACCAGAATGACCCAATGCGGCACCCTTGCCTGCAGACCTCTGGGACCACGAACCGCGATCACCGCAACCATCACTGACCTTATCACTCCCCACGCCATCGCCTCCATGGGCCACATACTGCTCGGGGACCTGAACTTCCACCTAGACAACCTCAGCGACCCCAAATCCACCGCCCTCCTGGACAACCTTGCCAACATCAGACTGAAGCATCTCATCACCACCCCTACCCACAAGGCAGGACACACCCTCGACCCCATCTTCACAGGAGGCAACAACATCCACTTCAGCCATACGACGCAACCTCTCTGGACAGACCACTACTGCGTACACTTCTCCTTCTCCAAACCCACCGCACACAAACCTACTCCTCGCCCCCACGCAGGAATTGGAGCAAGGTCACCGAAGAGCACCTCAACTCCACCCTCAACCACACTCCCCCTCCCGCCACAACTGACGTCAACTCTTCAGCCAATGAACTTCACAGATGAATCACCAACTGCGCAGACAAGCTCGCCCCCCTCCGAACTCCGACCGACAGCGCCCCACGAAAGCCACCTGGTTCACCACCAACCTCCGAGAATCCTGACCTATCTGCAGACATCTTGAGAAAGTATGGAGAGCAGCAAAACCCCGGAAGCACGGGCCAGCTACAAGAACGCCATGACAGAATACCATCAACGCATTAGATCCACCAAAGAACTTCATCCAGAACAAGAACCTCGCCAACTCCAGCAACTCGAAGGAGCTCTTCAGCATCATACAGGAATTCACTAAACTCCCCCCAGCGAAGCCTCAGAACTCACGCCCTCCTAGGACCTCTGCAACAAACTCAGCTCCTACTTCCATCTCAAGATCACGTCCGTCTACGACAACTTCAACCAACAGATACCAGACACCAAAACCACACCTACCTCCAACAATACCAGCCAACCTACCATCTCTGCCTGGACCCCGGAAACTACAGAAGACTCTACCACGACCATGAAGAGCATCCACTCGGGAGCCCCCACGGACCCCTGCCTGCCGCACATCTTCCATAGAGCCACCGCCACCATAGCACCCGAACTACGACGCACCATCAACTCCACCTTCGATACCGGCATTTTTCCCAACGACTGGAAACGCACAGAAGTCAAACCCCTCCTCAAGAAGCCCTCCGCAGACCCGACGGACCTCAAAAACTACAGACCCATCTCTCTCCTCCCCTTCGCAAGCCAAGGTCACTGAGAAGATCGTCAACAGACAGCTCATGAACTTCATTGAAGCTAACTCCATCCTAGATTCCTCCCAACCCAGATTCCAGAGCAACCACAGCACTGAGTCCGCCCTCCTAGCCGCCACAGATGACATCCGCACTCTCCTCGACCAGGGCCACACAGCGGCTCTCATCCTACTAGACCTCTCTGCAGCCTTCGACTCCGTCTCCCAACACGCACTCACCGCCAGACTCCATGACGCCGGCATACAAGGAACCGCCCTCGACTGGATCCGCTCCTTCCTCACCGGCCAAACCCAAAGAATCAGACTCCCGCCCTTCCTCTCCGAACCCACAGATATCAGCTGCGGAGTACCTCAAGGATCATCGCTCAGCCCCATGCTCTTCAACATCTACATGGCCCCCCTCACCGCCATCATCAGACAGCATGGACTCAGCATAGTATCCTACGCTGATGACACCCAGCTCATCCTCTCCCTCACTAAGGAACTCGACACCACCAGACTCAGCTTCCAGGAAGGAATGAAAGATGTTGCATCCTGGATGAGAAGCAGCTGCCTGAAGCTCAACTCGGAGAAGACAGAAGTCCTCGTCCTCGGACCCACCCCCTCTGCTTGGGACAACACCAGGTGGCCCACCACCCTCGGCAACCCCCCTAAACCCACGGACCACGCCCACAACCTCGGCATCATACTCAACTCCTCCCTCACCATAACCCGACAGATCAACGCAGTCTCCTCCATGTGCTTCAACACCCTCCGCATCCTCCGCAAGACCTTCAAATGGATACACTCCGAATCCAGAAAGACTGTCACCCATGCACTCAAAACCAGCAGATTGGACTACGGAAATGCCCTCCATGCCGGATTCAACAAATCCCTGCTCCTAAAACTCCAGACCATCCAGAACACCGCCGCCAGACTCATCGTCGCCATCCCATGACAAGACCACATCACCCAGCACCTCCGAGACCTCCACTGGCTCCCCGTCGAGAAGAGAGTGACCTTCAAGCTACTCACGCACGCCTAAAAATCCCTCCACAACACCAAACCCCAATACCTCAACGAAAGAATCTCCTTCTACGCACCCAAGAGAAGCCTCTGCTCCGCCTACCTCTCCCTTGCCGAAACCCCTCATAACCGCAGAGCCAGAACGGGTGGAAGAGCCTACTCCTACATTGCAGCAAAGACCTGAACGAACTCCCACTCAGCATCAGACGTTCCCCCACTCTGCATGTCTTCAGGAAGAGCCTCAAGACCTGGCTCTCTGAGTGAAACGGAGCTTGCACGATTCCCCCCCCCCCCCAGTGCATGAGACCCTCGCAGGTGAGTAGCACCCTTCACAAATCCCTGATTGATTGATTGATTGTTTGATCTTTTTGTGGTGGGACCGTGTGAAGCATTGATCACGTGATTTTGTGGTTAAAATAACCTCCTCAGATCTTGTCCCACTTGGGCTATCAGGCTGCGTAGCTCCATTTGACCCCTCATAGGAGTTTGCATTAGTTTTCAGATCCTCTTGCGTTATCTTCTCTTTTTCCTATAGGGTAAAATTTGACTCTTGCCCTTCAATGCCATGACTGAAGGTTCTCTGTTCCTTAATGGGCTGGATTTGTTTTTTGTGCATGCCCTTCCCAAAAGCAGGCACCCAGATCTTAGCTTCTTTGCGTCATCATGCATTTCTGGTGCCTCAGATGCCTGTATTTCAAGGATGTTTCTTACATTCAGGAGGATATGTGACTCCTCAGTTCCCTTTATGGCCTTGATCACTATACCAGCCTGCACGTGCTCTGTCCCATCCTCTTTCTATTCAGGCTACTTCCACTTGCAACCTCCACTAACCTCAGGAACACACCACAAGCCTGCAGATCCCTATATGGGTGTGCTGCAATACCCTCCAGGCTGGTGGCACAGGCACGATTCCTTCCAAAATCCAAGATAGGGGACTACAACTTTCAGCCGTTTCGAGAGTCACCACCTCGCAGATGGCTAAAATTACATTAACAGTCTGCTATCCATGCTGCACCTTCCCTCAGTTTCCTTTCTAGCTGCTGCAGGAGTAAGGATGGAAAGAGAGACCAGGATGGAGGGGCGCAGGACAACAAGACGGACCTCAACCTAAACGCGGCTGCCTCTGCTGCCTTTCGTGCTTTCCCCCTGGCTAGGTCCCCCCCTATTAGGGGACACCAGCTGAAAGACCACTTACTTTGCTCACCTCCCATCCCCCTGATGGTCATAGGGCCAGATTTTCAGGGATTACACGCAGGCCGAATTTCCCATGGGCCAACCGGATGGGATCAGGCCAGCGGCCAGAAACCAAGGCCGAAGGCCAGGTCAAGCCCATTTTCGAGGCCCAGGCCGGGGTAGTGTTCAACCCTCAGAATCTTCTTGTACTGTGGTCCGCTGTCCGCCCCCCTCGTTGTCCATATAGAGGGACAGCGGTTTAGATGCTCAATCAGGGTACAAATGGCGTGGACGACATGAATGTTTGTAGCCTTGCTGCTGCCTGCACCACACTCCGTCGCGTCCAATATAGGATTGGGAAAACAGGTACGAGTTTCTGCTGGCACTGTAATGTAGGAGATGGTGACTTACCTTACATGATGGTGGAATACGGACTTATTAATATTTTTTAGAAAGAGGCCACCAAGAATAATTGAAGATATATTCAAGATAAATATTGTCTTTGAAATAGAATGGTTCTGGATGGTGGTTTGGGTAAACATATCATCACCAAATATTTATATCCAGAACATCGAATTATTAAATTTATTGACCTCTATTGCCTAAAAAACACATTTTATACATTACCAGATTGTCATGTCCTGCATTCTGGGAATGGATTGCACACACTGGAAAATTTGATTATTTAAATGCAGCTTACAGTGCAGTAATATGTTGCCTAATAGAATATTGAACACCTTAGGGGCCAGATTTACATAGCTTTGGGTTTGCGATTACCTAATAGCAAATATTTGCAATTCGCTATTTGGTAACATCAAACAGCTACGTACAAATGTGTGTTACACATTTAGCAATTATCAGTGGGTCGCAAATAGACCTACCTCATTAATATTCATGAGGTAGGTCTTGGTTTGCGATCCATTGTGAATCGTTATAATCACAAGTGTGGTGGCCTGCTGGGGTCCAGCAGACCACCATGTGTGTGATTGCTTTTAAATAAAGCAATGTTTTTTTTTTAAATGCAGCCTGTTTTCCTTAACGGAAAATGGGACGTGTTTCTAAAATAAAAATTAAAAGCTTTCTTTTCACTTTTTTAGAGTAGGCAACACTGTCGGCTCTTAAAAAATGTTTTTAGGGACGGGGCCAATCAAGCTGGCTGAGTGGATGTAATTCACTGAGGCTCCCCTGCAATGTGGCAGAAAGTCAAGGCATGGAGGCAGCTACCAGAACAAAAAGATACCTGGAGACTCCCATGTGGTCTGGGAAGCAGAAACAGAGCTGGGGGCTCCTGTTAAACCCCCAAAGCAGAGGATCGCAGTTGATTTCACAGCGGCCATCTGAGACAAAGTGGCGGTGAGTCACCTCACTGAGGAGTCTATGCTCACAGCCAAGACAGAGGGATGCCTGTCGCAACATCCACCCCCCTCTGGTAAGGTCCCAATGACCTAGAAGCTGTATGAGGAGGGGGGTGATGGTTACCAGCCCCCGCAAGACCTGGTAGGTGCAGCCGCATAGTTGCCAAGCACCCGCGGGCCCACCAGGTAGCTCTGGGTTGCCCGGGGGGTCTGCGAGGACACAGGTGCAACAATCTGCAAGGGGGGAGAAAGTCTTATGGAGTGTCGCCCCCAATTTAGTGGTTACAGCGGCACTTCCGGAGGCCCCAAAGTGACAAACCAACCGAACCTGACTTTAAAATGATGGCACAACCGGGCAGATTCAAAATCTTACAGCTTAAGGGGGCCCTTCAATGTCACCACGGAAAAGTAGGTCACAGCATGAGTGGCCCTGACCTGCCCTATATCTCCTCCAGCTATGATTTAGCACACAGCCACTGAGTTCATCAAAGTGGATATCAGAGTGCCTGTTCCTGACATGGCAGACCTGCCACAAGGCGAGCAGCAAGATCAATGCAGACAGCACATCACCCCTAAACAGGTGTAAAACAAACCTTGGCTGTCAAGAGCATTGCAAACCTGCATATGAACACAAAAGTCCCACTGATAACAAGGCGGCACCGGTGAGTAATTGAGAAGCATTCACCAATGTACATTTGCACCAAGGACACAGCAAATTAGTATAACTAAACGGGCCACTAAAACACAGATTCTGTGGAGCCAAATCATTTGAGTAGGGGTCAGTGAAAAGCAAAGCACGTGTGTGGCTACCCAGTAATGCACCCCCACCCTATGGAACTGACATCTGGTGATGGATGGGCAGACCGGAGGCTGTCTTAAGGCAGATACTGAAGTAGAATGGGAGACCCAACCATGGGGGTACCTTTGACACATCTCTAAGTGAGTGGCGCTAGCCACCGACCACAGTACGTTTGTAGGGCCACAGCACAAGCACACGAGCCTATCAATCAATCAATCAAGATTCTTATAGAGTGCGGCTAATCACCCGTTAGGGTCTCAAGGCACTGGGGGTGGGGTGGTTCTGCAGTTCAGTTGAAGAGCCAGTTCTGTCGAAGAGCCAGGTATTGAGGTCCTTCCTGAATTGAGGCAGTGAGGGTGATTGCCTGAGATGTAGAGGAAGGGAGTTCCAGGTCTTTGCAGCGAGGTAGGAGAAGGATTCCTCTGGCTTTGGTCTTGCGGATCTCTGGGATAGTGGCCAGTCCCAGGTTGGCGGAGCAGAGGTGTCTGGTGGGAGTGTAGAAGGAGAAGTGGTGGTTGAGGTATGCAGGTTCGATGTTTTGTAGGGCCTTGAAGGTGTGAGTGAGGAGCTTGAAGATGATTCTTCTATTGATTGGGATCACAGCTGCAGCCAACAGTCAGACCTGCACCCCGGGTGAGCCTGCGAGCCTACAGTGCTGGGACTGTACTGAGCTGATCCACTTCCTCACCACTGAGTCGTATCACTTGACAGGTGCCAGTCTCTATGCCGCTGAAGAAGCAGCAGGTCAACAGAGTATCTAGCTATTTCAAACTGGCAGAGGCACGGGACCCCTTGCCAGTGGCATCTGCATGCAATACCATGTCTCTCACAGAGGTGTTTAAAGCACACCTAGCTTCCTCATTGGACATTCTCAATCCTGGCCTAAATGGGAAACTTACCTCCTTGCAACACAATGTAGACTCTGTTGGTGCCCGTGTAGTGGACCTTGACGCCAAGGCCCTAGACCTGGAATGATACACTGGGAAGATGAAAGACTTAACCCAAACCCTCCGATCACAGCTGCAGGCGTCCATCCTGAAATGTGAAGATCTTGAAAATTGATCAAGCATTCAAATTCGAAACCTAGAAAAGGAAGCGGAGGGTCCTAATTTAGAAGCCTTTGTCACAGGCTTGTTCTCGAAACTGCTTGGGAGTGAGTCACTTAAAGTCAAGATAGAGAGAGTTCATCGGGTTGGCCTACCAGCATCAGGTGAAAGAAAACGCCCTTGTGACATCTTAGCAAAGCTGCATTCCTTTAAGGTGAAGGAGGCCATCCTCCAGGCAGCCCGAAAGATTGAACTGATCACATTCCAGGGGTCTACCTGCTCCCTCTTTCAAGATAAAGCCCCTGCAATGCTAGCTCGGCTGCAACAATTCCGTCCTGTGACAGATAAATAGCGACGAGAAAAAACAAACAAAGCTTGACGTACCCATTTGGTTTAGCCTTCGATCTTTGCAACAAATCACATCATGTGACAGAATTTGCAGAGGCCCTGACTCTACTGAGTATCCCAGCCCCAGAAGCGCAACATTTCCAGGATGGGATGAGGGACTCCAGAGACATCGTCAGGAGAATTCAGCTCACGGCACAATGGTTTTCCCAGCGTCAACCTAGACAGCACAAGAAGCGCTAACTTTTGATGGTTAAATGTATTCCTTTCTGAACTCTTCTTCGGATGTTAACCCACCAGTTGCTCAAGTGGGAACCAGCCAGTCACCTAAGGACAGTCCACTACATAGACAGCCTCAAGGGCATTCCTGTCTCTGTTTGAGAGATCATGACGGCCGGGATGTGCATCTGAACTTCGTGAGAAGACTGCATTGACTTTCTTGGGTTTTCTTTCTAATGTTCTTATGATCCCTTGCCTAAATTGCCTTATTTAGAGATGCATAAGCGGTAATCCACCTACACACTTGACATGAAGTATCTCTACACACATTTTGTGTGTAATTTGGGGCCAGTTGTCCCCTGTGTCTTGGTTTGAGGGTTTTGATTTTAAATTCCCTGGTATGTGGATGGCATTCTTGCTGGGTGGTGTGGGACACAGGGAGGAAGGGGGGCTAATAAAAGCGCAGGACTCATCGGCGAAGTGAGTGGGGATCTGGAGATGCAGAAAGCGGAGATCTGAGGAGAGATCATGTCAGTAGCAACCCAAAGATGTTAAGTTTACTTAATGTAATATGGTGATTACCCCTCTCACATGGAACATTAATGGTCTGAACTCGCCTGCCAAGCACCATAAATTGTGGAAATATTTGCTAGATCAACATCATGATGTGGTGGCATTACAGGAAACGCACCTGAAATAGATGAAGACCAAAGCACAAAGCTTACACCATGATGTATAAGTCCTCGACTCCCACTGAACACAACGGTGTTGCACTCTTTTTCCATTCCTCTCACATGGAACATTAATGGTCTGAACTCACCTGCCAAGCACCATAAATTGTGGAAATATTTGCTAGATCAACATCATGATGTGGTGGCATTGCAGGAGACGCATCTCAAATAGATGAAGACCAAAGCACAAAGCTTACCCCATGATGCATAAGTCCTCGGCTCCCACTGAACACAACGGTGTTGCACTCTTTTCCATTCCTCTCAAAAATTCCAGCCTGAGGTGTACAATACAGACAAGGAGGGGAGAGTGATCATGGTGAAGGATTGTATCTCTGGCAGAATAGGCACCTTTGCCTCAATCTACGCCCCTAACTCTATTCAAGTCCCATTTGTACATTCACTCTTATCCTTATTGGTGGAGTTCGCAAAAGGCGAGATCTTTCTGATGGGCGATTTTAACCTTACTTTGTACCCCAGTATATATAGCACACATCCTCACAGATCAACTATGGCGAAGTGAGTGGGGGCCTGGAGATGCAGAAAGGGGAGATCTGAGGAGAGGTCATGTCAGTAACAACCCAAAGATGTTAAGTTTACTTAATGTAATATGGTGATTACCCCTCTCACATGGAACATTAATGGTCTGAACTCACCTGCCAAGCACCATAAATTGTGGAAATATTTGCTAGATCAACATCATGATGTGGTGGCATTGCAGGAGACGCCTCTCAAATAGATGAAGACCAAAGCACAAAGCTTACCCCATGATGTATAAGTCCTCTGCTCCCACTGAACACAACAGTGTTGCACTCTTTTTCCATTCCTCTCTAAAATTCCAGCCTGAGGTGTACAATACAGACAAGGAGGGGAGAGTGATCGTGGTGAAGGGTTGTATCTCTGGCAGAATAGGCACCTTTGCCTCAATCTACGCCCCTAACTCTATTCAAGTCCCATTTGTACATTCACTCTTATCCTTATTGATGGAGTTCGCAAAAGGCGAGATCTTTCTGATGGGCGATTTTAACCTTACTTTGTACCCCAGTATATAGAGCACACATCCTCACAGATCAACTATGGTGAAGTGAGTGGGGGCCTGGAGATGCAGAAAGGGGAGATCTGAGGAGAGGTCATGTCAGTAGCAACCCAAAGATGTTAAGTTTACTTAATGTAATATGGTGATTACCCCTCTCACATGGAACATTAATGGTCTGAACTCACCTGCCAAGCACCATAAATTGTGGAAATATTTGCTAGATCAACATCATGATGTGGTGGCATTGCAGGAAACGCACCTCAAATAGATGAAGACCAAAGCACAAAGCTTACCCCATGATGTATAAGTCCTCGACTCCCACTGAACACAACGGTGTTGCACTCTTTTTCCATTCCTCTCACATGGAACATTAATGGTCTGAACTCACCTGCCAAGCACCATAAATTGTGGAAATATTTGCTAGATCAACATCATGATGTGGTGGCATTGCAGGAGACACATCTCAAATAGATGAAGACCAAAGCGCAAAGCTTACCCCATGATGCATAAGTCCTCGGCTCCCACTGAACACAACGGTGTTGCACTCTTTTTCCATTCCTCTCTAAAATTCCAGCCTGAGGTGTACAATACAGGCAAGGAGGGGAGAGTGATCGTGGTGAAGGATTGTATCTCTGGCAGAATAGGCACCTTTGCCTCAATCTACGCCCCTAACTCAATTCAAGTCCCATTTGCACATTCACTCTTATCCTTATTGGTGGAGTTCGCAAAAGGCGAGATCTTTCTGATGAGCGATTTTAACCTTACTTTGTACCCCAGTATATATAGCACACATCCTCACAGATCAACTATGGGGAGTTTCCCTAACACACTAAAAAGGCAATACACACGTTGGGACTTATAGATGCTTGGAGAACTCTATATCCTGACTCCATTGACTACACCTTCTTTTCTCGCTCACACCATAAATACTCTAGACTAGATTATATATTTATTAGCCAATCCCTCACTCAGGTTTTGATGACAGCGTCATTCTATCCAATCTCCATCTCTGACAATGCCCCAGTGTTGGTAACATTAGCATGGGGCAACCCTCAACCAAAATTCCACCGATGGTTCTCCCCTAGCTCCCTTTTTAGAGATTGCCTTTCTCAAGACGAATTGAGGAAGGCTATTCAAGAATCCTTTCAATTAAATCACCCACAGGATACCACAGCCTCTAATAATTGGGACACTTTTAAAGCGGTGATCCGAGGGCAATGCATTGCATTGGTCTCGGCCCTTAATAAACAGAGGGCGAAGGACTGACTGGCACTCAAAACAGAACTACACAAGATGGAATAGGCCCATAAGGCCACCTCAACACTAACCCTTTATCGGAAAGTCACCACTTTAAGGGAGAAGCTCAACGCTGTATATACTAATAGGGCGGAACTTACTCTTTTACGTCTTAAACATACGTCTTATGAGCAAGGCAACAAGGTGGGTTCACATTTGGTGCGGCAACTTAGAGTCAAGCGAGAAAAGGAATATATAGGCGAAATCCAAAGGGAGACAAGTGACCCAGCGAACTCTGATGCAGAAAAAGCCCAAATATTTGGCAGTTTGTACAAAAGGCTCCACTCGGCTGACCACAAGGACGAACAAAGCCAACTCGAATATCTCGAATATCTCAATGGCGTAGACCTCCCACAAGTGACTGCAGCCCAAGATGAGATCTTAGGAGAGCCCATTAGTGAGGAAAAGGTCCAGACAGCTATTAAAGCTCTGAAACTCCATAAACCACTGGGGCCAAACAGCCTCACAGCTCAATTTTTTTTACATCATTCAGCTCTGACTTAGTCCCTCATTTGACCACTCTTTTTAACCAGATGGCAGAGGATGGTAAGGTCAAACCCTCTAAGAGTGTAGCCCTAGTTTCAATCATCCCAAAGCCGGGTAAAGACCCATGATTTTTGCGACTCGTATACGCTCAATTTAGATGCCAAGCTATACTTGAAAATCTTAGCCTCCAGGCTCAATTACCTGATGCCTGACCTGATCCACCCAAATCAGTCAGGATTCATCAAGGGCAGACTGACACACAACAATTTGAGGAGGGTTATCCACCTGGTTGAAAGAGCTACTAAGAAAAAGGTTCTGGCAGTGGTGCTCACACTTGACACTGAGAAAGCCTTTGACTGGGTGGATTGGTCCTTCTTATTTCACACTTTGAGGCGCTTTGGTTTTTGTGACCAATTTATAGCAATGATAAGGGCTAATTATGAGACACCATAGTCTAGGGTTTTGGTTAATGGAGTGAGCTATGAGGTTTTCTTCCTGGGGTGAGGGACGAAGCCAGGGTGCCCCCTCTCCCCGCTTTTGATTGCCCTGAGGATTAAACCTTTAGCAGCCAAAATACGTTCAACGCCAATAATCTGAGGTCTTAATTTTGGGTCAATAGAACATAGAATTTCCTTATTCACAGATGATGTTCTGCTGAGGCTCACCTCCCCTTCAGCCTCACTGGACAGCCTTCAAGAAGAATTGCGACTATATGAGAAAGTGGCAGGCTTCCGTATTAACCTGTCTAAATCCTTTATACTCAATTTGACACTGCCCAACATTGCCATGGAGACGCTAGTGGCCATTACCCCTTTTTAAAAGGCTAAAAAAGACATCTCTTACCTGGGTATTAAAATTACTCAGGCAATATCAGACCTGTATCATGCCAATTCACCCCTCCCCTCCTTGAGCAACTAAAGCTAGACCTTAAACGATGGGCACCTATGTATATTTCCTGGCTCGGCCGCATACATGCCATCAAAATGTCAGTCCTGTGGGGCGTGGCCGGGCTAGACGTAGCTCATCTCGGCTCCCCGTCCACGTGCAGCTCCGGCCCGGCTCTAGGCGGCTACATGGCTCCATCCTGGCTGAAAAATGCTCCATCCCTGAAGCGGGGTGTCAGGGGCATCTGCAGAGCGACTTTGCCCGACCCTGGGACCGTGGGACGCCTGATATCCGCGGCGGCGGGAGGAGATGGCGGCGCATAGAATGGCGGCCGGTGCCATGCCGGGGACGCCGTGAACTGGGGCTGCCTCCGGGAGGTAGGACCGTTGCTGCGCTGCCGCACCGCGGAGACTCCCGCTGACTCTTCTGGGCCCGGGGGCACACGAATCAACCTCACTTTGGTGGCGGCCCCCCCCCGAGACATGTCCCCTGATGCTTGCCTGGCCCTAAGATGGCGGCCGTCGGCACCCTCCGGACGGTAATCGGCGCCACACCTGGCTCACCTTAACCTGGTCCCGGCTCCCTGCAAGGCCTGAGGTCCTCCCCCGCATTTCCAGCCTGCCTCCCGATCATCCACCGGTCTAGGGTTGCTGACACCGCTGAATTGCCCCAGGGCCCTGCAACACACTCTTGATCTGCCTACGGACCTGACCCGTCCCCGGCAACACAGAGGACGCGAGGGTGAGCACGCCCTGGGGGACCTCGGCCTCCTCGCATCATGACGTCAGCGGCTACTAGCGCCTAACGGCCGGAACTAGCCTACGTCTACGACTCTCGGTGGGCGACCATTAAACACAGCAACGTCCGATCGGGCCACAATCTAAGGCACCCCTCCTTGGTCCGTGCTCGATGGTTGCACCCCTACAGGGCAATGCTGGCGTCAACTAGTTAGGACCCATGCCTCGTGGGGCACTCCGGACTGGGAGACTGTATGCCCCTCACAGAATCCACGCTTGGGACTCTGACAGCCCTCCCTCTGCCTCAATCCTCCATTTCAGTCGCTGGCAATTGGGAGCGCGGCGGCTTCATCCTCTCGGACAGCTACTCAGGGGCCTGCCTGGTCCGCACCCTATGCCGCCAAAGAAGGCGCTGAGGAAGACGACGAGCAAGCAGACGGGTAAAGTCTCAGACTTTTTCATTCCCTCAGACAAGAGCCCGATGCTGCGAGGAGACACAGGAGCCACTGCAATGGCCCTCACGAAGGCAGATATGTTTAAAGATTTCAAAACGGAACTCCGCAAGGAACTAAGCCAGGATATTACAACCTCCATAGACCAACTGCGGGCAGATTTAACGGATCGGCTGACCTCCCTACAACAAGATGTAGACTCCGTGGGCACTAGGGTCCTCGACCTGGAGACGCATTCTCAGGAGCAAGAGCGACTAGCTACAGAGCTGAGGGGGGATGTCCGCCAACTTCAGGAACAGCTCCACCAATCTTTACTCAAGACGGAGGACCTTGAAAATCGGTCTCGGAGAGAGAATGTACGTATTAGAGATCTTGAAGAGGGCGCAGAGGGGCCTGATCTGGCGGCTTTCGTGGAGGGCCTGTTTGCAGAGATTTTGGCCCCCCAAACACTTAAAATCAAACTGGACAGGGTACACCGTGTGGGCATCACACAGCCTGGTGAGAAGAAAAGACTGTGCGATATCCTAGCAAAATTCCATTCTTTCAAAGTGAAAGAGGCAGTCCTCCAAGCGGCCAGAGCAAGGAGCTCCATTGCATTCCAAAACTATCCGTGCTCCATCTACCAAGATCTAGCTCCGGCAACTCTGGCACGGAGACAATTGTTTAGAAGCATTACTACCAAGCTCCGCGAGGACCACATTCGGTACAGGTGGACATATCCATTTGGACTAAGCTTCGATTACAAGAACAAACGCCACCACATCACAGATTTGAAGGAGGGTCAGGAGCTCTTGGGTCTCCCGCTGGATGACTCGGTCGCCACATCAGATAAAACTGGAGCTCAATCACGAGGAACGCCAACGGCTTTTGGGTGGTCTGCAAGCACGCGCAGGGGCCGACGGTGACTGGTCGAGGCTCTCCTCTGGGTCGAGGGTCTGTCGTTCCCCTGAGCCCAATGGGGTTCTGGCCCTCTGCGATTCTTGCTGTTTAATGACTCTCCTCCCCGACGATGATCGAGGGCTGGGACGGATCACAGCCTTCAATGACGCTCTCCGGCCACATGCCAGGATCACCTACATCATGATATGCATGGGTTCGGTCTTATTGGAGACCCCGATTGCCCGGGTAGGGACTCGAACGATTATGGACTGCGACCTCCTCAAAGTAAGATCTATGCCTCTAGGTTGGGGGTTCTTTGTCGATGACCTATACGGACTCTCACTATGGGAGGGATTACGCTTGTCACTGTTTTTTAGCCGTAACTAGACAATGTTAAGCTTCCTTTTATGACTATGCAGCCGGGGTGGGCGTGGACGGGGACCTCGGACCCGTTGTTCCCCCTGGTCTCCGTGGGAGTTACGCGCTCCCGGCGGAACTTTGTTAACAAATTTTGGAAACGTATTCCTATTTATGTTTGTTTTCTTTGGTTGGGGGTTTGGGGTGGGGACTTGGTGGCTGCTTTTTATCACTTAGCTCTGGCGGGGCCTGGGGTACTTGTACTCCTTCGGTTGAGATGAATGAGCAACACAACCCTCTTAGGGGACAGGCGTCGTCGCAGCACACTCTTGAGATAGGGGGCTTATACAGAGTTCGTACATCCACTACTGACACTATGACAGTTACAATAGGGACCTGGAATGTCAAAGGGCTTAATTCCCCTAAAAAACGCCAGAAAGTCTGGAAGTATATTATCGACCACCATTTAGATGTGGTGGCGCTCCAGGAGACACATCTCGCTAGAACCGAAGACACGCGTTTTAGACACAAACAATACCCCTTAATCTACCGATCTTCTGCACTTACCAAGCATAGGGGAGTCGCAATACTGTTCCGCTCTACCATACAATTTCAACCCCTAGATGTTCTTAGCGATAAGGAGGGCCGATGGGTCATGGTAACGGGCCGACTTAGAGGGAAGTTATGCACCTTTGTAGCATTATACGCGCCCAATTCTGGTCAGACACTATTCCTACACACACTGCTGGGGAAAATGCTGGATTTTGCGGAAGGACAGATAGTCCTCATGGGAGACTTCAATTTGACTTGGCATAAGGAAATGGACAGCACACACTCACAGCGCTCTGAACTGGGCTCTTTTTCCTCTGACACTCAACAACGAATCCAAGACCTAGGCTTACTAGACTCCTGGCGGACTATTTACCCACAAACACGGGATTATACCTTTTACTCATATGTGCATCGCACGTACTCCAGGATTGATTATATTTTTATTAGTCAGTCCCTTCTGGGTTCCCTTCAGGATGCCAAAATCTTCCCTCTTTCTGTGTCCGACCATAGTTTGTTCTCCATCTGTCTGTCCTGGCGCGGGGACGCACCGACTGCGCCCAGGTGGTACTTCCCGGCATCGTCAACGAGAGATAAAGAATCCTGTGCTAAACTCAGAGACACTGTTAAAGAATTTTTTGAGGTTAACAAACCAGAGGATACATCGGAGTTTATCACCTGGGACGCACTCAAAGTAGTCTTCCGGGGGAAGTGTATTGCACTTAATGCAGCACTAAACAAGCAACGTACTGGGGAAAGAGAGCAACTAGAGCAGGAACTGTCCTCTGTCGAAAATGCCCACAAATTGAACCCCTCTCGGCAGACTCTCCGGCATTTGACAGCTCTCCGCGGTAAGCTTTGCGCCATTTATAATAACAGAGCTGAGTTCACACTCATTAAACTTCGCCACTTATCTTACTCCCAAAGCAATAAAATTGGTAAACATTTAGCCAGGCAACTTCGAGATAAACGGGAGAAAGAATACATAGGAGGCATTGTGGGCCCTGCTGGGGATGTTACGCACAAGGAGGAAGCCAAAGCCGAACTCTTTGGCTCCTTTTATAACGCTCTATACTCCGGGGAGGACCTAGATACTGACACCCAACGGGAGTACCTCCGTGCGTTGCCCCTACCTCAGGTTTCCAACGAATGGAACGAGCTACTTTCTGCTCCCTTCACCTATGAAGAAGTCAATATAGCGATTAAAGCCCTTAAGCCCCACAAAGCCCCAATCCGGATGGGTATACCGCTCTTTTCTACAAGACCTTTGCCCCAGACATTTGCCCCTACCTTGCGCGACTTTTCAACAAGATGGCCGAAACCGGGGAACCTACTGCATCTATGACTGAGGCCATGATCTCAGTGATACCAAAGCCCGGAAAAGACCCCCAACATTGTACCTCCCATCGCCCTATTGCTCTGCTCAATCTAGATGCCAAATTATATTCCTCCATCATAGCCAAACGATTGAATGATCTCATGCCTGACCTTATACACCCGGACCAGTCCGGATTCATTAAGGGCCGCCAAACCCACGACAACCCCCGTAGAATTATCCATATCATTGAAAAGGCCAACAGACGCCAGATCCCTGCTGTTTTAGTGGGTCTAGACACTGAGAAAGCCTTCGATCGCGTTAATTGGGCGGTTTTGTTTCACACCCTCCAGGCATTCGGATTTTCAGCTAAATTTCTAACCATGATCCAAGCCAATTACCGACAACCTCGCTCCAGAGTGGTAGTCAACGGGGTTAGCTGAGCCTCCTTCTTCCACTCTAGAGGCACCAGACAGGGGTGTCCCCTCTCACCTCTACTCTTCGCCCTCAGCATTGAGCCCCTAGCAATGGCACTTAGAGATAATCCCAGTATCCGGGGTATACCATTCGCTGGGGAAGCACACAAAATCTCCCTATTCGCAGACGATGTTCTCCTGTCCCTTGCCGAACCGGCCGTATCTCTCCCAGCCCTGCAGACTGAACTGGAGCGTTACGAACTAGTTGCAGGCTTTAAAATAAATTTTAGCAAATCCTATATCCTTAACCTCACTTTGCCACCAGCAGAGGTCCACAGACTCCAACCCCTTACCCCCCTCGCAAGGGCTTCCTCCTCTATACAGTATCTAGGGGTTCAACTGATGCCGAAGATCGAGAGGTTATATGCGGCTAACTTTCCACCCATCCTCAATCGCATCCAAGCGGAACTTACAAAGTGGAGGCCCCTCTTCCTATCCTGGCTGGGCCGGATTCACGCAGTAAAAATGACACTCCTCCCTAAGCTTCTTTATTTATTCTAGGCCCTACCCATAGAGCTAGAAAGGGACTTTTTCCGCCGAGTTAAAACTATGATCCTGCATTTTATATGGTAGGGGGGACGTGCCCGCTTCTCCTTCTCCATGCTGCATCGCCCTCGCTCGGAGGGGGGAGTAGGCCTCCCTGACATCCAGTTATATTATAAGGCAGCGCAGCTAAGAGTCTTGGTCGAGTGGTCGAAAGGGGAATCCGACAAACACTGGCTGCATATGGACCGTAGCGTGACTGGGAGAACCATCTGGGACCTGATCTGGCGCCCTAAGAAAGATAGACCCCCAAACACATACATTGCTACGCCCACACGCACTACACTGAAAGTATGGGATACACTGGCGGGAGACGATAGGTGGACCTCTTTCCCTTCCCCGTTTACACCGCTACACTTTAATCCTGCATTCCCACCGAGTACTCAGGAGGGGCCTTTCACTGCCTGGAGAGAGGGGGGCTGTCTTGCTTTAACCCACCTTTTCCATAACTATGACCCGCTCACTTTTGACAATTGCCAGCGGGACTATAACTTGGGACACAAATAACGATACCACTACACCCAACTGATGCACTGGGCCCTCTCACCGCAAATACGCAACGCAGCTACCCGACCCCTCACTAAATTCGAATCCTTCCTTACCAAGACCACGACTATGAAGGGAGTGATTTCCTTCCTATATAAATTTCTTCTCACCACTACAGTTTCCCCGAGTCCGCGATACATGTCCATGTGGGAAGACCTTCTACAGCGCCCTATCTCGGATATTGAATGGGGACACCTGTGGACAGACATTACACGATTCAATCACTCCTCTGACCTACGGGAAGCCCACCTAAAAACCATGATGGACTGGTACCTCCACCCTCTAGGCTTAAGCGGATCTTTCCCAACACCTCTGATAGATGCTGGAGAGGGTGTGGGTTACTGGGGGATTTTAAACATATCTGGTGGGATTGCCCGACTATTCGGCCCTTCTGGGATGAAATACTTGCGCACATTAAGGATATCCTGGGGTACCCTATCCCAACCACCATGGCGGAGGTCCTTTTAGGTCTTCGTGACCCTGCACTAGAACATCAGACACGAGCAGACAAAACAATCTTGTGGCTATGTATAGGCGCAGCGAAAGTCACCCTAGCTGCCGCCTGGAAGAGGAGGGAAGCGCCAGCGATCTCCCTGTGGCATTCTAGATTGTGGAAACTTCTCAGTCTGGAACGAATGTCTGATGTCTTTCGAGATGACTTTAAAAACTTTGAATTCAAATGGGGTCCTTTGGTGGCCTTCCTTTCCCGAGGCCTACCGTCTGCTGTATGCCCATCGTCTATTAGAGCTCTGCATCTTTTTCAACTATAATCTGCCTTACACGGCCATAGTCAGACTGGATATTTGTACACCGCCGCCACCATTGTCGGGGAGGGGGGAGGGAGGGAGGGTTTGTTTTTCTACTTTTTCCTTTTCTGCGTTGGCTGTTTCCGTTTCACCCCTGGTTGGGGAGTGTTGATGTATAAATGAGAACTGTTCGGGTGCCTCCCTTTGCAGAAGGATTCAATGTTCCTCCCATCGCAAAAGAAAGATGGGACACATATTGACACACTGACTATCATTCACATCTATTAGAGGCCTCACCCACACCCCGTCAATACAAGGAACTGTAATTCTTTACTAGCAATCCAGTGATACCGGGGATGGGCAGATATGGAATGTTAAGTGTTATTAGCCACTTACAGTCTCATGGCACCTGGGGACTCCCTGTGAGGGGTGACTTGATAGTTCTGTTGTGTGATGTAATTTGTACAAAAAATAACTAATAAAAATATGTTTGAAGAAAATGTCAGTCCTGCCCAGGATTCTATATCTCTTTCAAGGACTCCGGATAGAGCTGGACCGAGAGTTCTTACCAACTTTGCGTACACTAATCACACACTTCATATAGCAAAATCATAGGGCTCCTTACCATTTAAACGGTTAAGATTGCTGAGAGATTTAGGAGGTCTGGCCCTACCGGATTTCCAACTCTATTATAAAGCAGTGCAAATAAGAGTTATTTCCAGTGGTCACTCAGGGAATGTTACAAACATATGGATAGGGTGATAGTAGTGAGATATATATGGGATGTGTTATGGTAACCAAAAGCAGATTGTCTGCCTAATGGTATTTGAGCACCCCCACAAAAACGACTCTTAAGATCTGGGATGAGGTGAACAGAGCTACGGAATGGACTACCTTTCCTCCCCCTTTCATACTGATACACTTTCATCCAGCATTTCCCCCAGCTCTTTTGCCTGGCCCTTTTGACGCCTGGACGGAGGGAGGCTATCTCACTCTTTCTGATCTTTTTCACAACTGGGACATTCTAACATTCGAACACTGCCAGCGGAACTTCCACCTCACAGACTCTGAACATTATCACCTTACACAACTGAAACAGTAGGCACTACACCCTGACATTAGAGAAGCCGCCACTAGAGATCTTACCCCCTTGAGCACTTCGTTAGAAAGGTGGGATCCTCCAGGGAAAGCATCTCCTTTCTGCACTCCTTACTACTCAACTTTCTTCTCACGCCACGCCCCATCACCTTTTGGGAGCATATTCTAAAAGAGGTAATCCCTGAGGCAAAGTGGCAAAAACTCTGGCGAGACATTCCAAAGTGTAACCACTCTATTAGTATGTGAGAAGCGCATTAAAAAAAAATATTTGATTGGTATCTGTATCCCACCAAACTTTAAAAAAAAATCCCAAATACTGCTGGAGAGGGTGTGGCTTACTAGGTGACTTCTGCCATATATGGTGGGATTGCCCAATGATTTGCCCGTTTTGGTCTGAGATTCAAATCAAAAAAATCCTGGGATACCTGATTCCAGATGCCCTGGGCTTTGCGCTATTGAGCCTCCGTGATGACACTCTTAAATGGCTAACTAAAGAAGACAGAGCCATACTGTGGCTATGTCTGGACGCAGCTAAATTGGCACTGACTGCGGCCTGGAAGAGAAAAGAGGTTCCATTGCTTTCACAGTGGCACGCCTATATCTGGAAAGCCATCACGATGGAAAGAATGGCAGACATATTCAAAGACAACTACAAAACCTCTGAATTCGCTTGGAGGCTCTTAGTGACATACCTCTCCAGAGGGCTACCATTGTGTGAGTTCACCACGTGTGAGGGTGCCCCACCTCTTTCAATTTTAACAGTGTGGATTTAAGCCCCTTAGATTGTGATGGGACCTTTCCTCTTCATGCACGAAGCCCCCATGGTCCTCACTTGGTCACGCACCAGCCAGTTGTGTCAGAGTATGAGCCATCCATGCACCTTAATTGTTTCTTTCTTCCTGTTCCTTTCTCCTTTTTTATGGGGTTAGGGGTAATTTTGTTTTAGGAGGGATGGGGTGTTTCGGGGAAATGTGTAATTCTAGATATGAGTTGTTTGACAGCAAGATCCCAAAGCTTCTTTGTACTGTAACAGATGTGCACCCCTTTACAATAGAAACTGTATACTGCAATAGCATGTTTGTGACATATTGATGGGAGCTACATCGAATGTACTGCTATTATTTGACATTATGTAAAATCCAATAAAAAGAGTTTTGATAAAAAAAAAAAAATTTGCAAACATTCACAAAGGGGAAGGGTTCCCTAGGGAAGACCTTCCTATTTGCAAATGGGTTACCACCTACTTGAAGTAGGCGGTAAAATGCAAATGTTTTGCGACCGCATTTCAGTTGCAAAACATTCACACTTGCCACTATGAGTCGCTATTAAGAAGGGACGCCCTTAGCACGCCCCTTCCTAATTCTGAATCGAAAACCCATTTTGTGATTCGGTAATAGGTTACTGAATCACAAAATAGAGCTTAGTACATTAAAAAAATGCTTTTTTGCTGTCGCAAATGACCCACTTCTGCGAATTGGGCAGTTTGTGACCTAAAAAAGCTACATACATCTGGCCCTAGATTACTATATGCAAAAAAAAATGAATCCTCTATTAAATGTTTAATGTCCTGAATTTCTAATGTAACCAAGCATTGTGATCTAGATATTCTTGGTATGATAGTATGATAGTATTTGCTAGTATATTTACTGCAAATTAAACACTAGATTAAACACTACTTTTACAGTGACATTTCCAGGATTTTTTTGAATGTCTTTAGTCTACTCTATTTATGCCTATCTCATTCCTTGTGTCTTTATATCCTTTTTTCTTATTTCCACCTCCACCCTGGTAATTACGAGGCCTTCATTTATCATGGAATGATTTACAAACTGTAATTGTATATCATGAATCTCGAGACAGTAATTGTGGCTGTCTATTTTTTTGCTGTTCATTGTAACTTTTGTAATGAAATACAAATAAAAAGGTTTTGAATTAAACAAAATATTTGATACAATTGTAATACTGACATTGCAAAGAGTGAATTTCATGTGCCTAAAGATTTGACAATTCAGATATTTTGAGTTCTTGGAAGCAAAGGCAGAGTCTTTCGTCAGCAAAGTGGATGCTATCATAACAGAACTGATTGCATCTTATGATTTCGAAAAAATCTCAACAAAAATGCTAGAACGGCTGAAGGGAAACTAAGCCAATGGAGGCAGATAAGAATTCTTGAAAGGAGTTTGATGGCTAACCATTCGACTGTTATGTTTTGCTTAGACTGGTTAGAAACTGTGATTTCTCTTTCATTGTTTTGCAGTGATCGTATTTATAATACATTGGCCTGTTTTACATGAAGATCAATCTTCAAGCCTGGCCACCTGAGACAACCGGGAGAGGAACTTTGACCGTTGATCTATAGGTAACTTTTGCTGACACTTTTTGCATCCCCTCATTTCTGGACCCCATTCCTTGATTCACAACTGAGAGCTACAAAGAAAAGTACAGGATATTATCTAAGGTAGTTTATTGGGACCAGCAGAATATTTCCTAGAAGAAAAAAGAAAAATGTGTGTTTTTTAGAAGGCGCTTATTGAGATTGCCAAAAAAATAAAGTTTAAATGAAACTATTTGTTCTTTCAAGCAAACGCAATCCATTTTGGCAAGAGGTAGGCAAAAGACTTGAATAACACGGTGAACAAAGGAACTATCCAGACAATTGTGTAAAAAAAAAGGGTATTAACACCCAACCAACATAATAAACTAAATTGACATTCTGGAATCTCTTACGTTGACCATTATTGGTGATGGAGTATAAGAAGAGGAGACTGTTTTGCAGCAGTAAAAAATATGGGTGACTCAAGTGTTAGCTTGAGTATGTAAAGGTTTTAAACTATGTCTGAACCTATTCCTGTGTGACAGCATTCCACAAGTTTGACATAGCCAAGCAAGGTAATTGGATAAGACCATTAGCTTAGCAGTTGATTCGTCATAGCAAAGTGTGCATTTGGGTGGAGAATGCGTTGTAGTAGAAGCAGTAGTACAATCAATGCACTATTGATAATCACTTGATTGACATTGATATTTGCCATAAAGTAACTCAAGACTTTATTATAAGAATATTGCAAATCATTAAGAGCTCTATGATCATGTAGGAGTGCAACACTTCAGGGTGTATCCCTTTATGAGGTGTAGGACTTCCAATGTGAATTGCAATGTCCTTATTATATACATGTGCAATAATCTTTGCATCTCATAAATATTGAATTGCCTTAGGTGAGTCATGAGAAGATCACTCACTCTAGTATCTTGTCTTTTCTTTTCTCGACCTGTAATGTAGTTTTTGTGTTACAAATGTAGGACTACAGGTCCCGCAAAGCAAAGAAAAACAAACAGCAGAAGAGGGTATCCACCACTGACCTGGGGCAAGAAGTCTATTAATAACAGCATATGTGTAGTATTGCTGTTGTCGTCGTGCTGATTGTGAGCAGCAGTCAGATGCTCTGTTTGCAGGTTATGTGAGGGCCTCAGATACAGACAAACGGTGGCAGCCTGTCTAATGGACACACTAGCTTTCCTCTCCCTCGTTCAACAGTCTACCATAGGTGCGAGAGTTATCAGGTGATTTACCAAGAGACAGGGCAGGTCAGCAGTAGGGATCAGTTGTTCCTGAGTGCTCCCACAATAGTATCACCTTCTGCCACCTGACACTAACTTAGCTTTCATGGGTGAGGTCAGAAAGAAGGCAGAACAGAAATTCTGTACCTTGATGGCAGTGACAGGAAGATGGAACTCATGTCACAATTGCTAATAAACTAAAATCAGAGGTGTAATTTCCTTGTTTTATATCTGGTTACTCACTGCATGATGTCACAACACTCTTTGTGAAGTCATGGGGAAGGCCTTGTTTCACGACCTTTGCCCACCTCTCATGGGTCATTAGAGCACAGAGAGAGACAGGGGATTGACAGAGATGGTCTGCTCTCTACCAGCAGCAGACCCGAACAAGGTGCAACAATGTGTTTGGCACTGTGGGATTACCAACAGCCATCTCCTCTGTCGGCTACAGATCAGCGCAGACACAAAGCTGACAGGGATTTCATTCGGTGCTTATGAGCAGCTCTCGGAGAACTGTTGTCAGTGTGGCACTGGTTCGCCTTAGAGTGGAGCTTCAGGTAGATATAGAGATGAAATGCATGGAAATTGTTGTGAGGTGGGTGGCAAGACACCAGATTGTTGACAAATGTATTTTTGGGCTGTAGGTAATATTGAAGGTGACGTGGCAGGAACCTATGTAAAGCTTTTATATTTGGAAGGGTGGGGCCAGGTCGGAGATGCATGGCAAGGCACCAGTTTTTAAAAAAAATCTTGTGTGGGGAGGCATCTCTAATGCGGGAGTCAGTATGTGCCAGTGGTAGGACGCCAAGTACATTTTATATTCGGTGACGAGTGAGGGTGGGTAGTGTTGAGGGTCGGTTGCATTACTTCAGGTATTTTGATCCTTTGTGTGGAAAGAGCACAGGAGAGGGTGGTGGGGAGTGTGGCAGCACATTGTGTGCAATTTTCAAAGTTAATACCCTTGTGCTGCTCATCTGAGCACAGCAAGAGTGTGGAGGGGCATATGTAGCTTTCGATACTGCACTGATGCCTGTGAATGCCCTGGTTCTGAGTGACATGAGAGGCAATTCGAGCTTCACTCGCCTATAATCGATGTCACTCAGGAGGCATACATGAAAACGCCGCTGTTATTCTGTGACCCATCTAGAATTCTGCTTAATGCATGCATGCATGCATATTTTAATTCAGAACATGCCTATGATAAGTTTGGACTTAATATGCAGATAACAATCTCCAACTTATGATATCAATAACATTAAAATATTGTGTGCATCATGACTGTGCACAAATACTGCGTCTCAATAAAGTCACAATCAAAAGTGCAGTTAGTGTTTTTTTAATGTATATTTTTAATAAGAACGCTTCCAATAAATTAGCTGCTATCGGCTGAAATAACTCAATAGCGCAAGTGCTATCTATGTTTCGAAGGGCTTGTTGCTATCACCGTGGACAGGGCATGTCAGATCCCTTAGGGCGCCATTGTTCTGACGGTGAGGGCCTAGTTGTGCTCCTACATGTCTGCATCGTGCTCTGGGAAGCTCGCTGGCAAAGCTCTGTTATCTGTTGTGCCCTGCAGCGATATGTCTGACATTACTAAAATAAGTGATTGATTGTCAGAGAAATAACAGAAGCCAATTTTGTATTAGAGGATCATTTTTAGAAGCAAAAATATAATTAAGTTAGGAAAATGACGTGAAAATTACACAGTGGTTTCAGAAAACAAACCACAAAATTCAGATATAATTTTCCGTAGTCGTCAGGTAAAAATATGCATCATTAATATAATAATAATAATAATAATAATAATATTTATGAATACAAATATAATTGAGGTGGAGTGTACCTTATTCTATTCCCTCCTGACCTCTATTTATGGTTAATATAGGTATTTTTTTTTTTTTTTTTAATTTAGTCCTCATTTGTGTAATAATCCACCAGAAAGCAAAGCAAGGGTGGTTCGCATTTCCCCCCATCCAGTAAGATGGCAGAGCACGAACCCACAAACTTCCTGTCCCTCGAAATCCAAACAGGAGAGGGGCTGGGAGCACCAGTCCCGATCCATATACCAGGGAGTTATTGCAAAATTGCTTAATCATCGGACATTTGAATCAGTATTTACATGCTTAAATAACTTAACACACCTGTGAAAATAAACTAAACTAAAACATTCTGATCCCAAATATCCCAAAAATCAAGCTTTTTAGTGCTCTTTCTGCTCTCATCCAACGTTCGTACCCTTCATACCGAGGCCAACCACTCCCTCTTCACAGGGGGATGCCGAGTTACCCACCTGATGCAGATCTCTCGTCTAGCTAATAATATCAACACAAATAACAGGGTTCTCTGTTTCCTATCCAGCTTATCCCATAAGGCATCCCCCTCATTCATAGCCCTGAAAATAGTTTAACTTATGCTTACCTCCAGGTCTACACCAAATACTGTTGTGAAAACCGTACTTACATCCTGCCAAAACACCTGGAGGCTAGGGCAGCGGAAAAACATGTGCAGGTCATCAGCCTCTTCCTCCCCACACTTAGGACAGCTCTTAACCACCTGCTTGTTCATCCTTGTCAACTTTTTCGACGACCAGTAAGCCCTATGTATCGTAAACAGATAGTTTTTCCTGAGAGAGGCAGCACTATTAACATACCACAGCATAGACATCGATACTTGCCAGAGGTTTTGTATATCCCCCGACGGCAAATCCTTCCTCCAGATCTCCTAAGGAAGGGTAAACACCTCTTCTCCGGCAAGCACAAACAGCCAATATCAGTCCGATACCTCTTTTTTCTGTGACAGACTTCTTAGGAACTTCCACTCCAAATCACCGTTGCCCATTGCGTCCTTCTCTAGCGATTTTGACCAGCTAGCCAGTTGGTAATACTTGAATCTGGAAATGCTCCCATTCGACAATGATGATTATTGCTCCCAGTCCACTAATGTTCGACCAGTGAGTAGCTGATTCCATCTCATTATCCCTGCTTCTGCTAACGGTGTTGAAAGTTTGTCCTTCAAACATTCAGGGGTTCCTGGGGAAGCCCATATTGGAGCATGACTGCTGTAATATGGAATTCCAACTGCCCTTCTAATTTGAAACCACAGCTTACAGGCTGCATAAGAATCTTAAGCTTCACTTTTAAAAATATTTTGGGTGCCCGAATTTATACAAAAACCCATCCCCCTCTAACTTAGTCATAGCTTGTAAATACGGCGGGTACTTTTGATAATCCTACATTAAAATTCTCATTGATATGAACTGAAATGCCTTACAGTATTGAAATATCTGGACTAGCGATTCCTCCCTGTTTTTTCCCCTACGAAGTTTCCTCCACGCAATTCTGGTAGCCTTAGCGGCCCAAATAAAGCTAGTCAGATCTCCCTGTACTCTATCAAACCAGATTTTCTTAAATTCTAATGGTATACAAGCAAACAAGAAAGTAAATGTAGGTAATATTGACATCTTCAGGATGTTTGACCTACCCAGAAAAGAAAGTGGAAGTCCTGCCCAGGATTTTAATAACCTCTTGGTCTCACTTACTACCGTTTCAAAGTTCAGACGCGCCACATCCTCTAAGTTCTTAAACACCTTAATTCCGAGGTATCTTATCGAATCCTTTACTAAAGGATTGTTACTCTGGAAGTTCCACTCTATCACTTCGGTTTTTTGCCACTTGATCTGGTAACCTAAGAAATCCCCAAACTTGCCCATGATGTCTGAGATTGTTGGAAGTGAGAGTGACAGGTTAGTTGTGAATAGCATCAAGTCATCGGCATACAAAGCCACCCTCTTCTCCCATCCCTGAAATACAAACGGGAGGATTTGATGACTAGCTCTAAGTTTATTAGCAAGGGGTTCAATGTAAAGGGCAAAAAGGAGGGGGGAGAGAGGACAACTCTGTCTTGTACCTCTTGATATAATTATCTTCTGGGTAAGGTTCCCGTTTACCAATATCCTGGCAGATGAATTCTTGTAAATTGCTCTTAGGACCCTACCGAACTCTAACCCCAGCCCACCCTTCTCTATGACATTATGCAGAAAAGGCCAGCCGACCCTATCAAAGGCCTTGGCTGCGTCAAATGTTATAGTCGCCAAGGGGAGCCCATTCTGAGTTGCCATATAGATTGCCCCAAGTAACTTGTGTGTTAATTTGGGTATCTGCCTGCCCTTAATAAATCCCTTCTGATCCGGGTGTATCAGGTTATCCGCGACCCCTCCGAATCTCACTGCCAAAATCTGAGTGAAGATCTTATAATCACTGTTCAACAGTGAGATTGGTCTATAAGATTCGCAACACTCTGGGTCTTTCCCTGTTTTATGCAAAAGACAAATGGTGGCTTCCTCCCAAGATATCGGTATAGCTGACCCCCCAAGAAAAATCAAGTTAAAAAGACTTGTCAAAAAGGGGGCCACCTCCTCTTTCAGAGACAGATAGATCTCGTTGGGGAGAGCATCTGGGCCCGCTGCCTTCCCCCTTTTCAACCTTTCTATTGCACCCATTACTTCATCTGAAGTTATTTCTGAGTTTAGCAGCCCTCTTTGCTCCTCTGTTAATACTGGAATTTGCAGATCCGCAAAGTATTCTCCAACTTTCTCCTCTGTGACCCCTGCCTCTTCCGTGTATAAGGTCTGAAAAAACTCTGCGAAGGCCCACTCTATCTCCCTATCTTCACACCTGAGCGCACTTTGCCCTTCTACCCTAATGACTGGAATTTTATTCCGGCTTTGCTCTGTTTTTAACTTCCAAGCCAGAAGTTTACCGGAACCCTCACCATATTCATTATGCGCAAGCTTACTCGCCTCCCACTTCCTTCTAACTATTCCCTCCAACAAACAAGACAATTCTTCCTTCCTTTCCCTCAATTCCTCCTCCGACAACCTACCACCCTGGGTCCCTTGTCCTTGGTCCTGCTTCCTAACTAATTCTTCCAGATGTTCTAATCTATCCTCTAAGGACCTTATTTTATCCCTAATGACCTTTTTCTTAAAGACGGCAATACCAATCAGCTTCCCCCTTATAACTGCCTTATATGCG
Organism: Calotriton arnoldi; assembly: GCA_963921515.1. Classification (NCBI taxonomy): domain Eukaryota; kingdom Metazoa; phylum Chordata; class Amphibia; order Caudata; family Salamandridae; genus Calotriton; species Calotriton arnoldi. Next base: position 1,016,349 of record CAWUFW010004435.1, read on the forward strand.
TCCCAAACTGTCTGTGGAGTAGTACTCGTGCCATTTATACAAAAATATTCCCTCGTTATCTCCTTCAATTGTATAATAACTTGTTGATCTAGTAATAGAGTTCTGTCCAACGTCCACCTTGGAGGGGGCCCCCCATCCCCTATTCTGAGTTCCAAACGAACCGCCGAATGATCTGACAGATGGGCTGGAAAATGTTCCACCATTTTAACCATCCTACTCTCTCCTTTTTCCACCAAAACGTAGTCAATCCTAGATACATGACTATGTCTCCTATTCTTAAACGTATACTTTTGGTCACCTACACCCTTCTCTCTCCACACATCCAACAATCCAAAGTCTTGTATGCAGCATCTAAGCACTGACCTCATTCAGGGTAAGTTCATCTCTGTGGATGTCTTTATAATTGGCCACCTGTCCTTCCTAGGGTCTAATAATAGGTTAAAATGATCAAAATTATGGGGGCAGAAAGCTCCAAAAGCTGGTTATACAGGGATTGTAATGGTAAGGGATCATCTGTGTTAGGGCCATAATACCCAGCAATAACATACGGTTTTCCCAGAATCTTGACTTTAACTGCCACCCATCTCCCTCTGGGGACCGAAAAGGATTCCATTATCACTGCTTTCGCAGCTTTCTTAAATATAACAACCACCCCCTTAATGCAACAGCTCTGATTTGTACAAATTGAAGCATCCACCCATTTCAATTTCTTTACTATCTCCTCCCATTCTGATTTTAAAAAATGGGTCTCCTGCAAGATGATAATCTCACTTTCTACCAGTCTTAGATATTCCAATATCTTCTGTCTCCTGCTCTTCACCCTCAACCCATTTACATTCCAGGATAGTAAACTAACCGACATCAAATCTGGGATTGCTGCTATACCACAGACCTTGCCCTTGTGCTTCCCCTAAGATCTCTACAAAGCACAAATTCGGACATATTTTTTCTTTTTTTTTTCCCCGTATGCTCCCATCACCCCAGTGGAAAAATATGTATCAAAAAAGTGGGTTCTCCCCCCTCCCACCCCACCTGGAGAACCCTCCCTTCCTTCCTCAGGCGAAGCATGTTCACCTTTCAAGACCCTGCCTGTTTAGTCCCTGGCTTACATCAATCTAATGCGATTTAATTTGAGTTAAAAATAACTCCACTTCTTGGGGATCTCTAAAATTGTGCATCTTATTGTGCCACAGAACTCTTAGGGACGCAGGAAAACGCATTTGCGACGTTGCCCCCAGTGATTTCAGCTCCTCTATATATTTGCCCAACTCCCATTGACGGTCCTGGGTGACCCTGGATATGTCAGGGCGAATCCTAATTGACCAGTCGTCTTTTTTTATATATGCCTGTCTTAAGCGCCTCCACTAAGATCTTTTCCTTTAGAGAGTAAGACTGAAAGTTAATTAAGATTTTCAGCTGGTTCTTCCTTACCCCAGTATTCCTGAATGGGTCTCTGTGGGCCCTCTGTATGCCTTTCTCTAGCACTGATGGTTCCAGGCCTGGAATAAATTCTCAAAGTAAGTTTACTATGAAACTTTTCACATTTTCTCCTTCCTTCCCCTCTGGGATACTTAACAGCCTTAGATTACTTCTTTGCGCATTGTTCTCCAAAGATTCCATTTTATCCCTGAAGTCCTTCTCTCTCGACTTCAGTGCCTTTATTTCCTCCTGATTCCCCTCAACTTCTTTGCCTAGATCCATCAATGAGGCCTCATCCACCGCCACTCGGCTCATCAGAGAGTTCATTTTCTCCTCCAGTGCCTCACACGACTCCTGGATCTTGCCCTGGTTCCTCTCGGAAATAGCAAACTTCTCTCTCATCTCTAGGAACATAGACTCCATCAACTTTTCCATTCCAGAATTTGACACAGCCTCCTTATGAATTTGTGACTCAGGCTGCGGGCTGGATGAAATGTTAGTATTACTTTGATTTAGGCTCTGATGTTGACTCTGGCTTTGACTCTGTGCAGAATCCTGTTCCCCTTGTGGTTCGGGGGCTGTTGTTTCTTCCTGATCTCTCATTCCCAATATTTGCAACCTGTTGCTCAATGCAATATCTGCCCCTACCCCCGCAAGTCCCCCACCACTTGCTTCCAAAGCCATGTCGGGGATTTTTTCCAGGACTCTTGAGTCACCAATACCAGGTTCTAGAGAGGGGGGAGAAAATTTACCTTGCACCTTAAAAAAGGAGCGCAATGAGGGGGTGATTTTAGGCCTTAGATCCTTGCCCTTATCCCTGAATGGGGCTGGGGCTGATAACGGTGGTATTGGAGGTTTGGTAAGTTTCCCCTTCTGTTTCTGGGAAGTATGGACTGGCAAGGGAGCCGGGTTTTTATTAAGGGGTTAGTGGGGGGTAATATGCCCAAATTCCTAGTGCGTAGGCAATAGCTTATCCCCTGTTTCACACACCCCTCCCTTTGCTGAGGAGTTGACAATGTTACCCTCTCCTGACTTTCCTGAGCCCTCGGGTCTCCTCCTCCTTACTTCCCCTTGTCCAGATTAACAGGGGCCCGTGCTTTCCTTTTGCTTGCCCGGGCACTTACCGGAGTCATACGCTCTACCCCCTCCGGCCGGGGTTCCTCCTGAAAAGCGGGATGCTGTCTTGCCCCGGCTTCCCTTTTACCTCCACTATTGCCTTCAGCCTCTCTCACCGACTGACATTGACTCTGGTTCTGCAGTTTGCCCACAGTAGTGAAACAGTTAACTCCCCGAAGGCAGATTTTCCCTACGGCTCTTCTGCTCCACTTCGCGCTGACTGCAGCCTCCGCCCACCTCAGAGAGCCTTCCGGGATCTGCTCCTCTACAGCCCACCTCCGACAACGCTGTGTCTCCTGGACTCCTCACATGAGCACCACCGTCTGCAAGAGCTTTCGAAAGCGTAAGTTATTTTAAGTTCAAATTCCTTTTTCAAGCTTTTATTCGCCGTCGCCCCTGAAGTGGAGCAATTTAAACTAAATTCCGTCGTGACATCGTATTCAGCAGTTCGCAATCCCAACAGGCAGAGAGCTCCCGACCGGACCTGTTAGCCGGCCGCCATGTTCCCCCGGTTAATATAGGGATATACTCAAACCAATACCAAAGTAAAGAGATCCAAAGTGGGGTGACAGCGGGCCAGCCAATAATGCAAACTGCCTTATGTACAGCTTCGTATGGATAGCATGCATTGTAACAAGGCACTCCTAGAGGATACATATAAAGCCTGCCCCTCTCATGCACTGAACCAAGTGATATTACTGATCGTCTTCCACCCCTGGCTCTTTGTTGCTAATCAAAATAAGGACGTCATACATGCACCTGAAAGCATAAAATGACCATCATTTAAGATGGGTGAGATTGCACACACAAAGGTTTTCACTATGGTCATATCCATCTCAAAGTTAATTTTGTTGTGTTAACATGAGCACTTCAACAGGTAAGATATGGGAATGTGTATACCACAGCAGTGGTTTTCAGACGTGTAGTCAGTTTGTAAGAAATACATGCACAGGGAAGTAGAATGTCATGGTACTCTTCACAGTGTGGAGAGTCCATTTCTACCAAGGCTGCTTGAGGTAATTTATAGCTGGAGTAGAAACTTATTTTAGAACTCTCTATGCAGGAGCATACTGCAGGCCCCTGCAGCCCCTTCAGCACAGGGCCCCCTGAACCATTCAGGGGCCCCTTAAGCCTGTAGGGGCCCCATTCAGACCAAGATCAATTAACATCTGTGAGATATGAGAAGCTCAGAGGCCCCTCTTAACATTCTACGGGGAGGCATCATTTTGAGGACACACCACTGCCTCTATGTTCGTATAGCTAGCAACAGACAAAAATAGTGTTTGTAAAGAAAATAAAGGTCTTTCTGACATTTATGTAGGGAGATTATGGAGGAGCTTATGCAAATTGTTCAGAATCTGGGATTAGGACACTATCCCACCCAAGAAGGGGAACAGCCTTTAAAATGCAGCCAATACCATCCATTACCTTTACCACGCATCCTTTACAATGCATAAGTCTTTACCACGCATTGCTGTACCACGAAAACTTTTACCACGCATACACTTTTACCACGCAAATGTAAGTATTTCACAGGTAAGTATAAAGCCTTTATATACAAATGGAGCCTAGATTTGACAAGTATGAGAAAGAAATAAAGCAAAAAAAGTGTCGCAAATTCCTCAGGGACAAACAAGACTACGCTAGTGGCTGAATTCTTACAATCAGCAGGAGATATGATGGAACCATAAGACAATTCAAACAGATGGGAGCCTTAAGACAGCAAGAATTAGAAACATTGGAATCTGGCTCTGAAAGCTATTTGGATATGGAGGAACAACTAGGTACTACAAGCAAGGATTCCCTACATTTTACATCTTTGGAGGAATATCGTTTTTGACAATCAAACTAGACACTGAGATGGAGACCACCAGAAGGAGGAGGAGCAAGAAACGTAAACGCAAAAGGAGGAAAATCCAGAGGGGAGGGCGCAAGCACAAAAGACACAATGCTGCATGGGAGATCAACTCGGCAAACCAAGAAGAAATAACAGGTGAGAAGAATCTAACCATTGTGAACTTGTCCTCACATGAACTCACTGATGATGAACAGTCCCTACTGGAACTTGGTTTAACATTCTGCCCCATAGCTAACTTTGATTACAGTAGAACTAGCATTGATATCTTCTTGTATATATGTAAATTGAAGTTAATTAAACTTTTTTTTACAGAAAAATAATAAGGGGGGACACCTCAAAGGGGTCTGGATGTGAAAAGCAATGATCAAACCTTTGAGTGTCTATGTTTGAAGGATTTGGAGGGACTAGCCAGCCTTGCAGAACTAAATGAAGAGATTGCAGAGTGGTCCAAAGAGAAAGAACTATTGGAGCAATTGGGTCTAGAGACAGGGAGGGCTGCCACCTGTAAGTTTAAGCACAAATCTACATTCAACCCTATCTTACCACACAATAATCTGGACACCTTCCATGAGGTCATAACCCGTGAGCTGATGAAAATTTGGACCTAAATTAGGAACAAACATGCACACAACTTGACACCTGGACAGAGACTAGATCTGGGTACACTTAATGAAGATCGCAGTTTCCCCATTAAACCATCTGACAAGGGTGGCAATGTTGTTCTATGGGACATCAGCAAGTACAGACAAGAGGCCAATAGACAACTGATTACATCAGGGAGCTATGAGAGATCTAATAAGGAGGCATATGATGATGCCACCAGTAGATTTTATACTGCACTCAGTCAAATGGAAGCAACAGGAACTTCTGGATGAGGAAGAATTTTGTTTCCTCTACACTAAGAAAGCCACGGCACCATGTTTTTACATGCTGCCGAAAGTACACAAGGACAAGGTTAACTCTCCAGGTAGGCCTATCGTATCAGCGAATGGTAGTCTCCTGGAGAACATTTCTGTTTTTCTGGACTCATTCTTGTTCCCATATGTCCTTAGTCTTCCCTCCTACTGTAGGGAAAGCACAGACTTCATCAATAAGATAGAGGGCAATGGCACGATGATTACTGGTTGGTCACCATTGATGGGGTTTCTCTATACACGTGCATTGATCATACCGAGGGCCTCAGGGCCTGCAAACAGTTTTTCAGGGACAAGTATATCTTTCTCTATGACCTCTCAATTATGTTAATTGACATGCTCACCTTTTGTTTGGAGAACAATTTCTTCCTTTTTGAGAACAAATTGTACAGGCAGGTCGTTGGAACTGCATGGGAAGTTGCTTTGCATGAGTTAAGCCTGCATCTTCATGGGCAGGTGGGAGGGACAGCAGGTGTGGGTAGAGAGAAATGAATAGCTGACCAGACACATTGTATTTTGGACAAGATTTATTGACGACATTTTTATGATTTGGAGTGGCACTGGAGGAGAACTTGACAGATGAGGTGTGATCAGAGGGAAATTGATTTTTTTGGATGTTTTTGTAAAAATAGAAAATAATACAATACTGATCAGTCTACACAGGAAAGCTACCTCAAGTAATAGCAGCCTACATGCAGGAAGTCGAGATGCACCTTAACTCAATTGGAGTATCTTGTACGGGGAGCTCATCAGGGTGAAGCACAACTGCAATATGCAGCAGGCATATGAGAAAGAGAAGAGAGGATGGTTGAGAGGTTCAGGAAGAGGGGTTATCCATCCATAGTACTAGAGGCAGCAGACACGAAGGCAACAGACCCCCAGAGGTCTACATTACTGATCAAGAAACCCAAAAGCACCAGAGACGCTAACCAAGTAAGAGTGATCACCACATAAAGCACTCAATCAGCCTCCATTTGAAATGCTCTCAATAAACATTGGCACATGATCAGGAATGACCCTATGATAGGGGCACATGTCACTGCACATCCCTTGGTAACATACAGGAAATCCCGATCTTCGAAGGACATGCTAGTGAATAGCTACATGGGCACCACCAAACAGGAAGGATGGTTTCAACAGCAAAAGAGCTTCTACAATTGTGGTAAATGCAAAGCTTATGGAAGTAGCAAAAACAGAAAATCCTTCCCATTACCAACAGGAAAAACAGGAAAAATCAAGCAATTTATGAATTTCAATTGCAACTTCTGTGTTTATGTTATTATTTGTCCTTCCCAATCAAAAAAGAATGCTGGAGCACCTAAGAGCACAGAGAGAGACAACTGAGGATCCTGGAGTCCAAATACATTGTTCTTCTCAGCAGCAAGTCTCCCTTTGGCCTGATTGAGGACAAGGAACCTTTTTATCCACATTGGATGAGCACCTGTTCTTGTTCCTAGCATATAACCTGCTTCCACTGTGATCACTGTTTTCCCTGCGCATACTGTCTCTCGGTGGTGGATACCAACCATTTTTCAGTATTTCCAGCTTTAAAATGCTTCATGGGAAGCCCAGTCTGTAGAGTTGGTATTGTGCAATTTTAACATTGCCAGTATGTAAGAGTTAGTCTTGGTGGTGCAGCTACACCATGGGCTCATGCTACAGCCCCACACAATTTCAATTCCCCTTTCCACAGATACATTGTGCCCCATCCCACATCCCTGTTGTTTTTAGTATTGGACATAGCATGGGCTGCTGTTTGGCAAGTAAGAAGTCTGGGATTCGCTTTGAATAGATAGAGGTCAAGGCCACATGGCCGGTAATCAAAGAATCTTAGGAGATTGTTATTGCGCGAGTTTTATACTCAAACTCAAAATGGTGAATGCACACTTGTGCGTAATTTTGATAAATGGTGTCCTGTGACCTACACATCCCAGTGGGTAAGAGGCTGTATATTGTTATCTCAGGCAAATACAATGGATGAAGTAAGATTTAAACTCAGCATGAAGTACATATGCACACTTGTGCGTCATAGTGTATCCTGTTTAATGGATATTTCAAAGATGATATGCGAGGTGACTGTTACATGCAATGTTGGAAGGTAAATGTAGCACAATCTACAGAATCTCAATTGCAGATATGTACATACATATTTTTTTCAGATGAACATTTATAGGAAGTTTCTTTTTCTTCTTATAACTATATGTTTTATGATAAAAATTATTTATTTCAATACATTTGTTAACATGACCTTGCAAACATTGATGAAACTATTTTTAGCATCATGAATTGGTAAAATGTTAATTGGTGTCTACAATTCGATTGGATTGTAAGGAATCTGCAAGTATTATGTAACCTGTCCTCAATATCTATGCAAGCAACCAAAACGTATTGTCTGTTTTGTATGTTTCCACACTTTAAATGGTGGTTTTGTTCACTTGCAAACTGGATTTTGAAAAAGACCGCAAGGTCAAAACACGTTGCAGTTGGAATTAAAACATCTTTGCTGAAGTGCAAGTCTTGTGTATTACTTTCGCAAAAAACATGGTTTCACTTTGTATTTAAAATGGGCACTGGCACCAGTTTCACACACTAATCCTGCTTAGGTGGACACAACCAGCAGTGGTGGGAGGTTATATATATATATATATATATATACATATATATATATATATATATATATTATCTACTGGCGGTCGCCAGTAGATAGTTATAGTTACAACCTATTATCCATAGGAAATCCGCGACATTCTATTTGAAATAACTCTCTTGCCGGTTGACGTATCTTCGCAAAATTTTCAAACTTTGTGGCCCGCTCCGGTCCGCTCCTACCCTGAAAGTCTCGGGGGATACGTCAAGCGGGGGCCGAGAAAAAGGGGGTCCCAAAACGCGTTTTCCCCATGCATTTTCCCATAGGAAACTTTAGACACGGCTACAGCCCGAACTGCTGAACGGAATTACACCAAATTTGGCAAAGAGGTAGTTCTTGGTTCAGAAAGAACCCTTTTGTTAAATGGTGTAAATCCGTTCAGTAGTTGCTGAGAAAATCAAAAGTAAAAAAGATAGTGATATCTATGGCCGAGTAGGGTCCGCGTACCCTCCCGATCACGAGCTGCATGTTAATTGGCTGTCAGCTGGCTGTCAACATTCCGATTCAGGAAATGTTGGCAGCCATTTTGTCCCTCGGTAGAACCGAGGGACAGAAACAAGTGCGCAAAGCGCACAAAGGGGGCATGGTAGAAACACCCTGACCCCCTAGGTTTGCTCAGGGGGTCCCACAAGGACCCCCTGGGCAAAAAAAAAACAAAACATTTTTTTAAAAATCGGCAGGATGCGCTCAGGGTGCGCGAATCCTGCCAAAAAAAAAATCGAAGCGCGGTCTCCCGCGCTTCGATAGTACTGGCCCCGGGTGGGCCAAGTCCCGGGGGCATGCTGGGGGGTTAATTTTATGTGTGGGGGCCTCTAGGGCTCCCCAAGCCCCGGGGACCACCACCCCCGGGCTTTATGTATAATGGTGCGGGAGGGCTCTGAGCCCTCCCGCAGCCCCGGGACCACCACCTCCCCGGGGCTTCTTTTTTAAAATTAAAGACCTGTGTGGGGGCTCCAGCCCCCACACGCCCCGGGACCACCACCTCCCCGGGGCACTAAGAAAAATTTAAATGGGGGTCCGTTTTGGACCCCCAAGCCCCGGGGACCACCACCTCCCCGGGGCTTTCAAAATGTAGGGAGGGGGCCGCGCGGCCCCCTCCTGGAGCCTGTGGTGGCCCTGGGGACCGCCACCCCCAGGGCCGGCTCCTGCAGTGTCCCGGGGTGCCTACCCCGGGACACTGCTGTTTGCAATGACAGGACGGGAGCCTCGCGGCTCCCGTCCTGTCATTGCAAACTTGCTTTGGATATTGGAAGAGAGAGCAGGGAAACCTGCTCTCTCTTCCAATATCCAAAGCCGACAGCTTTCCACATGGGGAGCAGCATGTTAGCTGCTCCCCATGTGTAAGCAATGCCGGCTCCCGTAGGACACGGGGAGCCGGCGGGACTGTGGGGGCTTGGGGACCCCCACAGTCCCCAACGAGAGGCCAGGCCCCGGGGATGGGGTCCCCGGGGCCATAAGTGGCCACGGAGGGGGGCCACGCAGCCCCCTCCCCAAAGTAAAAAAAGGAAATAAAATTAAAAAAAGTGCAAGGCCGGCCCGGGGGATGGGGTCCCCGGGGCCTTAAATGGCCTGAGGAGGGGGCCACGCAGCCCCCTCCAAATAAAAAAAAGAGGCCATGCCCCGGGGATGGGGTCCCCGGGGCCAATACAGGCCCAGGGAAGGGGGCCACGCGGCCCCCTTCCCGTTTTTTAAAATTTATTTTAATTTTTAAAAGAGGTAAGGCCCTGGGGGATGGGGTCCCCAGGGCCTAAAAATAGGAAAAAGGAAGGGGGCTACACAGCCCCCCTTCAGGGGGAAAAAAAACAAAAAAAAAACGATCTGGCCCGTAGGCCCCGCCCCTTCCTTCACCACTCTGCAAACGCGCCCCTGGCGCGTTTGCAGGGGGAACGAATCCCCTTGAATACTGGGGTCCCTGGGGCCAACTAGCCCACCAGGAACCTCCAGTATGCGCCAGGGGCTGCCTTGCAGAGAGGTGTACAGAGGCCACGCCCCTTTTACACCTCTCTGCAACGCAGCTCTATGGCGCTTTTGGAGGTATATGTTGGGCTAGTTGCACCCCAGGGACCCTCAGGATTCAAGGGAGTTAATCCCCGACTTAAAACGCGCCACGGGGCGCGTTTGCACAGTGGTGAAGGGAGGGGCGGGGCTTCAGGTGACATGTGTGCAAACAGGCCCTGTGGCGCGTTTTAAGATGGGGAATTAAATCCTCTTCAATCCTGAGGGTCCCTGGGGCCAACTAGCCCAACAGGTACATCCAGAAAGCGCCACAGAGCTGCGTTGCAGAGAGGTGTAAAAGGGGTGTGGCCTCTGTACATGTCTCTGCAACGCAGCCCCCTGGCGCATACTGGAGGTTCCTGGTGGGCTAGTTGGCCCGTAGGGACCCTCATGATTCAAGGGGACTTAATCCCCCAACTTAAAACGCGCCACGGGGCGCGTTTGCACAGATGTCACCTCAGGCCCCGCCCCTCCCTTCACCATTGTGCAAATATTCCTCTAAAATCAGCCGAAATACGAATTCTGATTCACTCACCTGTTATCAGGAGAGACCTCAGTGCTGCATCTTTCAGCCCAGTACTAATCCTGAAAAGTAATTTTAACCGTACTTACCAGTAACTTGAATTTCCTTCCATAGGCTAACATTGACTGGTTTCACTTGGAAATTCTTCTAAGTGTGGAGTTTTGGAACTTTAAAATATTCCTCTAAAATCAGCCGAAATACGAATTCCGATTTACTCACCTGCTATCAGGAGAGACCTCAGTGCTGCATCTTTCAGCCCAGTACTGGTCCTGAAAAGTAATTTTAACCGTACTTACCGGTAACTTGAATTTCCTTCATAGGCTAACATTGACTGGTTTCACTTGGAAATTCTTCTAAGTGTGGAGTTTTGGAACTTTAAAATATTCCTCTAAAATCAGCCGAAATACGAATTCTGATTTACTCACCTGTTATCAGGAGAGACCTCAGTGCTGCATCTTTCAGCCCAGTACTGATCCTCAAAAGTAATTTTAACCGTACTTACCGGTAACTTGAATTTCCTTCATAGGCTAACATTGACTGGTTTCACTTGGAAATTCTTCTAAGTGTGGAGTTTTGGAACTTTAAAATATTCCTCTAAAATCAGCCGAAATACGAATTCCGATTTACTCACCTGTTATCAGGAGAGACCTCAGTGCTGCGTCTTTCAGCCCAGTACTGATCCTCAAAAGTAATTTTAACCGTACTTACCAGTAACTTGAATTTTCTTCCATAGGATATCATTGCCTGCTTTTTGCTGAAAAAGTTTCTAAGTGTTGATTTTTGAAACATACAAATATTCCTCTAAAATCAGCCGAAATACGAATTCCGATTTACTCACCTGTTATCAGGAGAGACCTCAGTGCTGTATCTTTCAGCCCAGTACTGGTCCTGAAAAGTAATTTTAACCGTACTTACCGGTAACTTGAATTTCCTTCCATAGGCTAACATTGACTGGTTTCACTTGGAAATTCTTCTAAGTGTGGAGTTTTGGAACTTTAAAATATTCATCTAAAATCAGCCGAAATACGAATTCCGATTTACTCACCTGTTATCAGGAGAGACCTCAGTGCTTTATCTTTCAGCCCAGTACTGGTCCTGAAAAGTAATTTTAACCGTACTTACCGGTAACTTGAATTTCCTTCCATAGGCTAACATTGACTGGTTTCACTTGGAAATTCTTCTAAGTGTGGAGTTTTGGAACTTTAAAATATTCATCTAAAATCAGCCGAAATACGAATTCCGATTTACTCATCTGTTATCAGGAGAGACCTCAGTGCTGTATCTTTCAGCCCAGTACTGGTCCTGAAAAGTAATTTTAACCGTACTTACCGGTAACTTGAATTTCCTTCCATAGGCTAACATTGACTGGTTTCACTTGGAAATTCTTCTGTGTTGATTTCTGAAACATACAAATATTCCTCTAAAATCAGCCGAAATACGAATTCCGATTTACTCACCTGTTATAAGGAGAGACCTCAGTGCTGTATCTTTCAGCCCAGTACTGGTCCTGAAAAGTAATTTTAACCGTACTTACCAGTAACTTATATTTTCTTCCATAGGAATCCATTGTCTGGTTTTCAGCAGAAAAGTTTCAAAGTGTCGATTTTCACAAACTACAAATATTCCTTAAAAATCGCCTGTATGACTTAAACGCATTCTTTCAACTGTTTACAGGAGATGCACCAGTGCTGGATCCAGGATCCAACACTGAGTAAGAAACAGTAACGATAACAGTTTTTACCTGCTAAGTGAATTTCCTTCCATAGGATAACATTGGAGATTCTATGAGAAAAAGTTTCTAAGTGTCAACTTTTAAAATACAATAATATTCCTTAAAAATCACGACTGTAACCAAAACGCTTTTACTCAACTGTTTACAGGAGATGTACCAGGACTGAATCTAGGATCCAGTCCTGTGGTTAGAAAAGTAATCCATAAAGTAACTAATTGCATTTAACTAGAAATTCACATTGAGCTGAATGTTGCATTGTGTATGAAAATGTGTTGCCCATTGCAACAACTGTAACTACTGTACTTAAAAGTCTATTGCCTATGTGCAAAGTATTTAAACTAAAGTAATTCATTCTGAGAAAGTATTTTTTGTAATGTAATGTATAATGTAATTACAATGTAATTTAAAAATAAAATATGTAAAAGAAATTGTTTCTAAAAATGTAGTAAATCAGTGTGAAAAAATTAATATAAAAATTAATACATTTAAAAATTGTCATTTAAAAAACCTTTGAAATTCACTGAAAAAACCGTAGGTTTCAGGCACGTTATAGTTACAAATTAGCATTTTAAAAACCTTTGAAATTCACTGAAAAAACCATAGGTTTCAGACACGTTATAGTTAGAAATTAGCATTTAAAAAACCTTTGAAATTCACTGAAAAAACCATAGGTTTTAGGGACAGTTATAGTTAGTTGGACATTGCACTCGTACAAAACCCGTGAAATTCCCCGTTATAGTTAGTTCAGCTAACTATAACTCGCGCCCGCAATGCACTGCTGATGACGTCACATATTACTTCACTCATGACATGGTCAGTGACATCACTGATGACATCACTGATGACATCTCAAATGACATCACTGATGACATCATCCACGTGATAATCTGATGCAGCTCCTCACACCCTAATATAACCTTTGATACACCCAATCTAAATTACAGAGTGCCATTCGCAAAACCATAGACACTCCAACACCAATAACTACATACCCACTCACTGATTCTTAGGTCTACACACACACATCCACTCACTCACCCGTACAGTCACTCATACTTATGGTCACTCAGTACAGGACTATCATATGCACTCTTACTCCTATATAGACACTCAAACACCGCCACTCATCCATAGAGGTACTCACACACCTAGTCAGTCATGCAAATAATTAAACACACTGCCATTTACTCACCTATACAGTTATACACACACCAGCTCACTTAATCATACAAATACTAGCACATTGTTACGCTCTTATACAATCACTGATACAAGCACACACTCATCCATACAGCCACTATCACAATCACTCACTCTCGCTTATAGCTATTTATATACTCCAATACACATATATACTGCCTTTCACATATGTAGTTACTCACACATGTACCACTGGGACCTACATTCACTCACTAACACACTCTTACACACACTTACCCACCCATACAGTCTATCACAGATGCACTCTTGAAACCATCCACCCAGTGAATCACCCACTCACACATCTATGCACAGTCGCACACACCCCATCCACACAAACACTCAGGCACCCATACAGATACTCATAGAACCAATCAATAACCCATATAGACACTCATGTAGCTATTCGCAAATCCATGCATCCACTTACACACCAACAGACGGATACAGACATTCACACAGTTTAGTCACTAACCCATGCATTCAGTAAGATACGTTTAATCACTCACTTGTAGAGTCAGTCACGCACGTACTAAATCATCCATTCAGACACTTATACACCCACTCATTCTTCAATACGCCTTTCCCTATATATATTAAACATATTTAAACTTTACAGAAACACACAGTCACTGGATGATGTCATCAGTGATGTCATTTGAGATGTCATCAGTGATGTCATCAGTGATGTCACTGACCATGTCATGAGTGATGTAATATGTGACGTCATCAGCAGTGCATTGCGGGCGCGAGTTATAGTTAGCTGAACTAACTATAACGGGGGAATTTCACGGGTTTTGTACGAGTGCAATGTCCAACTAACTATAACTGTCCCTAAAACCTATGGTTTTTTCAGTGAATTTCAAAGGTTTTTAAATGCTAATTTCTAACTATAACGTGTCTGAAACCTATGGTTTTTTCAGTGAATTTCAAAGGTTTTTAAAATGCTAATTTGTAACTATAACGTGCCTGAAACCTACGGTTTTTTCAGTGAATATATATATATATATATATATATATATATATATTTTTTCCAAATCACCACGCAAAAAACTTTGCAAACGCACACTCCTTCCGCGGAAATAAAGCACAATTCAAACGTGCTTGGGAATAGTTTATTCACGGTTCCAAGCCGGCAAAACCCAACGCGTTTCGGCGTGAACGCCTTGATCACGGGTTAATTAATTCCATTTTCTTCTACACACATATACTTCCAAATTACGTGCAACATGACTAGTGACAAACATAGAAAGTGGACTCAAAATATGGTACAGAAACATATCTACACTAAGGTATCAGCCATCTTGTAATGAGAAATCGGCACCACTGCACATGGTATTCCTTCTCTGAATTATCACAGTACTCATTAGTTAGGACACATTGTTACAATTAAACAGATATATTCAAAACGATATCACTTGATTATAAATAACGAATAACCAGCCAACTTGGAATGGAGATTGAAACAGATCAACATACTGGTCTTTCTTTAAATTTTTGCCATACTCATTTGATAGAGCACATTATACAATCACATAATTCTAATCAAAACAAAAATATAAGATTGAAAGTCTCAAAAGTCATTGTGGCAAAATCCATATACATGAATAAGATACGCCCTTATTTCCATCCAAGATCTCAATGTGAAATCCCCACTCTTTCTTTAGATATAACCAATTGAAAGTCGTTTTATGCAACCCAATCCCAACATGATAAATGATGAACCTGTACGTATTTCATGAGCTCCCCAACTGTGAATGCTGATATAGCGCTGTTGTGCCTGGTTTCAAAATATATCCCCCTTCAGTATAATCAATATAATCCATACATCTACAATTCCAATGAACACTATATATGGGAAAATATACGGTTTGCAAACAGATCATAGAATTGCCCTCAGTCACCCCAAATAATCCAAATGGGATATACTTCAACAGGTACAGTCATACTCGATGAAAATAATCCTCAACCCTTATCGCTGAGTGACCTCTAAAGAATACATAATAATAATACCCCAGTGGGTAAATACATTAGATACGACTGGTCTCAGCAATAACCTCAAACAATTCTGCCCCAGTGGGCCAGAGCGCCAACTGATCTGTAACTATTATCAAAAAATGAAACAATCTGAAAAAATAATAAATGTATATACAGTACAAACTCATTTGTGCTTGCACTTTCCATTTCCTATTGCTCAAGATAACAATGGTTTGGTTTGACAAAGGGCAATGCCAGTTTCGGCTGCGCCCATTGACGCAGACGAAATCTCACAGGCTACTGATGACCTACAGGGTAGCCTACAAGACTCAATTGGTTCCCTGATTACTGGAGGTGTATGCAGAGGCCTTGGAGGAGGGATCCCTCCCCCCACCATGCAAGAAGCAGTAATTACACTTTTACTTAAACCCGATAAGCCTTCTCATTGTTGCGCCTCCTTTAGGCCCTTATCCTTGTTAAACCAAAACTACAAAATCTTAGTTAAGGTCCTTGCCTCTCATCTGTTCCTACTGGTGGATAAGATAATTTGCCTATTCCAGGCTAGATTTGTCCCCAGTCATTCTACGTCAGTTAATCTACGTGCAGTTTTTGCAGTTATTAACCAAATCGATCCTGCACTTTCTGCTGCAGTGATTTTACTGGACTCTGAGAAAGCGTTTGACTCGTTGGAGTGGACCTTTCTACATGCCACATTACGGAAGCTGGGAATACCCACCTGCTTCTCTAATCTTATTCGCCTTCTCTATGCAAGCCTGACTGTCCGACTCTGGGTAAACGGTGATCTAACAGAACAGTTCCCACTTACATGCGCACTAGACATGGGTGCCCACATTCGCCCCTACTATTTATCATTGCAATGGATCCCCTTGCGTGGAATTTGCAAGAGCAACACCTACAGCGCAGGCTGAGATTTCACCAGGGCCCACTATTAGCCTCATTCTATGCTGATGACATGATGTTATTCATCAGGGACCCCGAAACTAATCTCCCACCTCTGCTTCGAGAGGTTGTGCACTTCGGGGTCTTCTCTGGACTCACCATCAACTGGAATAAATCTGAGATTTTCCCACTGACGGAATCCACCATTCACTTCACCATAGACCTTCCACTATGCTGGTGCACCGATCATCCCCGATACCTTAGCATTTTCCTACATCGATGTGCCCCAGAAGTTATCCTGCTCAATTATGGGCCTGCAATTGATAAACTGTCAACACAAATCAATCAGTAGATCAAACATCCTCTCTCGATTGCAGGTAGGATTGCCATTATTAAAATGGTAGTCCTGCCCCGCTATATCTATTCCTTCACATCCCCATTGTCCTCACAACAATCTTTTTTTAGACACTCCGCGGAGTGCTTATTTGATTCTTATGGGCTGGCAAACAGCCACAAATTAGCTGGCGCACCTTGACTATGCTGTACCAGCGTGGGGTTTGGAGTCCCAGACTTTTACCTATATTACCTGATTGCGCAAGTATATTTTGCATATTCCTGGTACCACCATGATGCTAGGCTGCAGTATCTGAAGTCGGAGTTGCTCACAGGCTCGCCCTTGTCTATTCTCTTCTATTATACCCCACGGCTTGACTAGGATGCCAACCGAAAAACAAACATTGCAAACCACATACTGGGCCTGGGTCAAGTTACAAAGATATCTAAATACTGAATTTCTGTATTCCCCGCATATACCGTTGCTGGATAACCCCTGGCTACCTCCAATGATGGAAACACTTACCAAACAAAATGTAACCCTGTATGGACTACAGACTATTGGTGACCTCTTTCACGATACCCAGTTGCGCACTGTTGACGACTTAATGGCAGGTCGTGACACGTCCTACATGGACAAGTTTATTTTGCATAGATTGCGAAACGCCATGCGTGCTGTGCTCCCATCTACCCCAAGGGAGCCAACAGACTTTCCCCCACTCACATTAACTATCACGTCAACTAATGGGGCCCATCTAGTTTCCCGACTCCATCACTTATCCTTGACACTCTGGGCAGCTGTTGGTGCAGGGATTCGGCGGCCTGGGAAAGAGACCTGGGGTGCTCCTTGCCAGATCAGATGTGGCTTTATTGCTGCAACAAACGCTATATGTCTCTAGCAATGATCAGCATAAACTTCTACATTTTAAATATTTACTCAGAGTATATATCACACCATACCTACTGGCTAAGATGGATCCCACCAAATCACAGTTATTCCAGATGTGCGATGGAACATGCGGACTTCTCGCACTTGGCATGAAACTGTACATCCATATTGGCATACTGGGGGGAGATCTTTTGCTATTTGTCCCGGATGATTGACTGCACACTGCAACCCACCCCACTGCTGGCCTTGCTGGGATATGTTAAGCTCGTACAGGTGGGAATGAGGCGATTGTTGCTATTGCTCTGCTTCTTGCTAAGAGGCAGGGCTCGTTACACCGGGGGGTCCCACAGTCCCAACGGTGAAGGCTTGGATCAGCGATTTAATCTACTTTGACACTACTAGTGATACATATGCCACATTACAACCACTTGCCTTACGACCTAAAAACATAAGGCAACCATTGAGGGCTTACTTAGTGCTTCACCCTAAAAAAATTGAGCGATAGTTCTAGAACTGAATTAAGCCCCGATGGTAAAATGTATGGTAGTAATGTACACTTGGGCCACTCCATGTTTGCCCCCTTGCGGACTTTCAGGAATTAATAGACACCCATTTCTGATGAGATTGTATATTGGTATAGTGGACGAAGCTGATATATGCCCTAGCTAACTGAATATTTATGTCACCCCTTTTTAGAGCTACTTCACATAAAACTGATACCACTGGGTCCTGTCCTCTCCTTTTCTTTTTTCCTCTGATTACGTATGGCCATTCTGTAATAGTACACTCTGTACAGATGCTATGCATATTGGTGCCATTGTTATGTCATTTTTTAATTGCCCTGTAGTTTCCTCCCTTTATCTCTTATTCTTTATCTTCATTTCTTGATGAGTTGATGATTTTATATATATAAAGGCTTTATATTCCCCTGTGAAATATTAACATTTTCGTTCTAAAGGCAAAAGTGGTAAGGGTATATGCGTGATAAAATTGCCTGGTAATGGGCAAGGGCATTTTCACCTAACTTTCAACATCTGAACTCATGAATAGAACACATCTACAAAACACCCATAAAACTACCCATTCTTACCCAAACTCAACAGAAATGAAAAACTTCTCCAAAACTAGTACAATGCACACTCTGTGAAAAGACCCACTGTAGAGAGACGAATAAAAAATATTCATGTGGGATAACATCCATGTTGTATCATCTTAAAACCTAACATACAAAACATCTCTAACTGGCAATCTAGCAGAGGGAAGCTGATGGATCATCTACTTCGGTGGCAGCAGCAACAATTCCCGGTCACAAAGTCCCTATAGAGGTACAGACTACTACAACAGATATGGCTCCAGGGTTTTCAAGAATAGCCATGTTTTGCATTGACTATAGTGTCGTTATAACAGCTGGTGAGCAGTGTGTTACAGCTATTTGCAAAGCTGCCACAAATAATACATGGTAATTTTTTACCTCCTTTTATATTTTTTGCACATTTCATAAGACGAGTTCATAGTGAGCAGCAAGGCAACGCAAAGCTGAAGGACCCTCGACTTCAATATCAGCACAACAACACCGAAGCAGAGAGTCCATTCAAAAGTCCAATCTCAGGGGGCGTGGCTTCGGAAGCCAAGGAAAATGGCCGCTCGGGCGCGGAGCTCCGGAACGACGTGAGGAGCCGAGTCTCCTCCTGGCATCAGTTCAGCTCCCCCGGACCCACAAATACCGGCAAAAGGTCATGAAACACATCGCTACCGAATAAGCTCCTTTGCGCCATCCACGGTGAGCATTTATGCTGGTTTTGCCGCCCGCTTTTCTGCGGCCGCCATTTTGTTTTTGCATCTTCCTCACAGGCTTAACTCCTGAATGTACTTCATGTTGCCTGAACAATGGCTGTTGCCTGCCTGTTCTATTTTTGCCACTTGGGGGTTATTTTCCAAGCTACATTAATCTTTTGGTGACGTGCCCAGGCGAGGGAATTAAGGATAACTCTCCTCCACGAAACAACATTCTGTTGGCTTCATTGTTTCCCTAGTGGGTCTGCAATTAAAGAGTGTGGAAATATGGCGAAGGCTCGTCCATCCCGCAGCGGCTCTCAGTCAATGGAAAATTCTTTAGTGCCTGACTATAATCCTTTCAGTGTCTTACAAGAAAGTATTGATGACGCAGATTCGGGACAGTCTCATACGGGCCAAACAACATCCAGTATACCTCGCGGTAACCCCAAACAACCATCTAAAATTCCTTCTACTACAGTTGCTGTTGTTTCCAAACGTCTCAAAAAAAGACCCACCTTCACCTACGGAATCCAATGTCTCATTATCTATGGAGTTATTGCTTCAGGAAATCCGGGCTCTTAAACCTCACATGGAAGAGACGAATTGTCGTCTCCAAAATCTTGAGGATAAATGGACTCAGATGGAAAGTCAAGCTCTTCAGCTAACGCAACGTGTTGACGCCGTCCAAGCTATTACCAACCAAGTCCCTCCTCTACAATTGGAAGTTTCCCATCTAAAACAACAAGTTGAAAATTTGGAAAACAGAAATAGGCGTAATAACTTGCGCATTTATGGTCTTGTGGAAGGAATTGAAGGTTCGGATCCTCTCCCCTTTTTTCAATCGTTTCTCCCATCTCTTTTGGATTTTCCTGAATCTCCAAAATTAAATATCCAAAGAGCACATCGCTTAGGTCAGGTTTCAAAATCAATGTCTTCAAACTTCAAACCAAGAGGCGTTATTCTATATTTTTTAGAATACACAGATTTACTTAGAGTCCTTCATGCAGCCAAAAATAAGGGAAACATTTCTTGGCAAGGAAATAATCTCTTTTTGCTCAAGACTACGCAAAAGCAACGGCTGACCGACGGAAGAAGTTCCTAGATATGAGACCAGCTCTTCGTAATCTGAATGCTCGTTATGGCCTGTTTCATCCTTGCCTCATGAAAGTGACTTTCAACAATAAGACTGCGACTTATGAAGATCCAGCACGTCTGCAACTCTTTTTGGACTCTTGCAAAGATGACACCATGGAAGTTCCTCACACCTCGTCGTTTTGATGTTTTGATGTTATGTTGATGTTTTGTTAAGAAAGTGTTTTTCATATCCCCGTCTTATAATATATTGTTTTATAAGGTTTTATATTGCATGTTATTATGTATTTAGCGTATTTCATATAATCCATTTTTCTCTTCTTTTCTTTTATTAGACGCAATTTAATGTGGTCCTTGGTATGTAATCCCACCTTGTTCGCCTGGAGGAAGTCTTCCTTCTCCGTTCCGTTGTGGAGTTTTCCCGCTCGGATGTTCTGCCTTTTCCTTATGTGGCTTCACCATCCCCATGTTTCTGTGTTTTTGTGTGGTATGTTCTTTTATTATCTTACATTTCAACATCCTCAACATGTATCCTACCTGTTCTCTTTATTTTTCCTTTTGTTTTTGTTTTGTATCTTTTTTCTCCTTCTTAGTCCTAATCTTTCATTTTTCTTCAATTACTGGTCTTTTCTACATCCTTCTAACATATTCTCTCTCTTTTCTTACCTTTGCTTCTTCCTCTGTCTCATATCTTTTCTTCTTCATATTTATTATTCTCCTATGACAATTCTACATATTACTAGGTTGAAATATGTTGTATTATTAGATCTAAATCTTTTACTTTTAATGCATATCTTTAGATGTCGTTGAATATAATATCCTGGAATGTTAAAGGTTTGGGTTCTCCAATTAAACGTCAACGAGTTTTATCACATATTGCAAGTCTAAAGGGTGATATTGCTTTACTGCAGGAAATTCATGTAACTGCTACTGAGATAGCCAAATTAAGACGTCAATGGGTGGGACAAGTTTTCGCATCACCAGGTTCGGGAAAGCATAATGGTGTTGCTATTCTCTGCCATAAACGTTTAAATGTCCACCTTATTAGTCAAGATAATGACTCCGATGGTAGATGGGTTGCAGTCACTTTATTGATTAACAACATTCCTTTAACTGTTGTTAATGTTTATGCCCCCACTAATCACGATAAATTGTTCTGGCCCCAGTTCCTCTCCTCCTTGATGCAATATACTGACGAATATCTAATTTTGGGTGGGGATTGCAACATGGTCGTAGATCCCTTTATAGATAGAAGGTCTAAATCACGATTTTCACCATCTTCCATGCATGCTCAATTTACCTCTACTATCTCCCAACGATCTCTTGTAGACTCCTGGAGACTTTGTCATCCCACATTGCAAGAATACACTTATTACTCACCTGCTCACTCCTCTCAATCCCGGATAGATTATCTCTTTATCTCCAAAGCTCTAATTCAACATATTTCCCAATCAGACATAGGCTCTATCTTAATCTCAGACCATGCTCCAGTTTCTTTGAGTTTGGATTTGCTGCCTCCTTTCAAAGGTACGAAGCGGTGGCGATTTAATAATTCTCTATTAATGGACCCCTTATTTACATCAAAATTTCTTGATTTTGCAACCTCATTTTTGTAGAAAATGAATCCCCTCAATTATCCCCTCAACTTATTTGGGACACTTTCAAAGCTGCCTCTAGAGACTTCATTATTTCATTTGTATCACGAAAACGAAAAGCATCCTCTCACTCTGCTCAATCACTTAGTACACAAATTAAAAAACTGGAATACGCTTATTATTTAACAGAGTCCCAGTCTGATTTGAACGAACTTATTAAAGCCAAACTCTCTTTTAATAAATTATCTACTGCATCCGCAAACTTATACTTACTCAAATCCAGTGCTAAATACTATAGTGCCCAGAATAAATCTGGTAACATTCTTGCCAACTATCTCAAAATTAAGAAGGAACGTACAAAAATTGAATCTATTAAAACTTCATTGAATAATATAATCCATAAAGATGACGATATTCTCTCAGAATTTGTCAATTTCTATCAAAAGTTGTATACTCCTGAATCTTCACCTCAATTAACTGACATTTCACAATACTTATCTTCTATTCCCGCTCCCTCTTTTCCCGGTGTAGATTTCTCCTCCGCCGAAGCGGATATACATACTAATGAAATCCTTAAAGCTATTCAATCAATTAAGAAGGGGAAAGCTCCAGGACCCGATGGTTTCACAATAGAGTTTTACACTCACTTTTCTAATCTTCTTATTCCCAAGCTTCATCAGTTATTTTTATATTTCATAACATCCCAAAAATCGGAAGGCTCATTTCAAGAAGCGTTAATATGTCTTCTTCCTAAAGATAATAAAGATCATACATTGTGCAAAAATTATAGACCCATTTCTTTGATTAATGTTGATTATAAAATATTTGCGAAAATCCTTGCACTCCGATTAGATATTATTTTGCCTAAGATAATCGGTAAAGAACAAAGTGGCTTTGTCAAAGGTCGACATTTGTCTGACAACACTCGGCTTTTCTTTGATGTCCTTAGCAAGTCTCATTCCCATAAACAGTCATTGGCGGCCGTTGCGCTGGATGCTGAAAAAGCATTTGACAGGGTTAATTGGCAGTTTATCTTTTCCACACTTGCTTGGTTCGGTTTTGGCCCTAAATTTCTTTCCTATGTTTCATTACTTTACTCTTTCCCTAGATCCTTTATTTTAGCTAATGGCCTTGTTTCTTCTTCTTTTCCTTTATATAGAGGTGTCCGCCAGGGATGTCCACTTTCTCCACTTTTATTTATCCTGGCGTTAGAACCCTTTCTAATAAAAATCTGTTTGAATAGGGACATCACAGGTTTTCCATACGGCGATAAACAACTAAAGCTTTCCGCTTATGCGGATGACATCCTTTTATTTATCTCTAATCCTCAATCCTCTATACCATCGTTTCTCTCTGAAGTCAATGATTTTGCTCTGGTCTCTGGATACAAACTCAACACGGACAAATGTGAAATTCTCCCTTTAAATAAGCACTGCTTCCATGCTGACTTCTTGTCATCCTCTTTTCACTGGAGCCCAACAAAGATCAAATACCTAGGCTTATGGTTCACACCTTCTATTAAAGATACTGTAGCATTAAATTAAAAAAATTTACAACAGACTTTAACTGACTCCACCTCACGTTGGCATCCTTTATTTTGATCCTGGTGGGGTAGATTAGATTCTATAAAAATGATGTTAGTACCAATAATTTTATTTTTCTTATCTAATCTTCCAATCAATGTCCCCAAATCCTGCTATAAGAAAATCTATAATATTCTATCAAAATTTTTATGGCAAAACAAAAAAGCTAGGATGTCTTTTGCCAAACTTCAACAACCTAAACATTTGGGTGGAGTCAACTTTCCAGATTTTTCTGCTTATCATACTTCATTTTTTCTTAAATACTCTTCTCCTTTGTTATCTCAGAATATGACTGACCCCATTTCTCATCCCCTATGGGTAGACATGGAAACCTCCTTCTTTTACCCTTTTACCTTCGAAGAAGTGATTTCTATATCTCAAGTTCCAACAAGACTGTCTCTTCCCATCCTTAAAAATTCCCGTAAAGTTTTTCATCCTTTATTAATCAAAGGCCTTGATGAACGTACCCGTTTTTGCAATCCCCAATTTGGTATAACAAGCTGATTAAAATTAAGAATAGAACCCTTTTTGGAAGGATTGGTTGGTTTTAGGACTTAAATGGACTCATCAACTTTTCCATGAAGATTCTTGTATTCCTTTTTCCATAGCCCAATCCCGTTTTTCTCTGCCTCTTTCTTACTACTCCAAATATGTATCGCTAATTGAAGCTGCTCAATCCTCTTATGATGCTTTTGGGTCCTCCCCCGCACCTGTCAAATCTTCTTCGACTATTCTTTCTTCCTTATGCACCTCTTCTTCTGCCTCTCAAATTTATAATAAGTTAAGAGAACCCTCAGTTACTCGTGATAAATCTAAAATAGAGTGTGACTGGGAGTCCGATTTAGGCAAATCTTTTTCTCTCCTTCAATGGAATAAAATTTGGACTAAAATAAGGAAGTCTTCTAGAGCAGCCAATACTACACAAACTCTATTTTTCATATATAATAGACTTCTGATCACTCCAGCTAAATTGCATCACATAGACCCCTCTACCCACTCTATTTGTTGGTCTTGCCAAGCCCCTGTAGCTGATCTTAAGCACATGTTATTTACTTGTCCACCCATTTACCATTTCTGGATTAGAGTATGGAAACAAATTAACAAAATTTTCTCTACCCATATTCCCTTTTCTTATTCATATATTTTTCTAGGTAGTGTCTCAGAGATATGGCCGACCTCAATTACTAGTGTTTCGATTGTAGATCTACTTATTGCAGTTGCATTTCAACAAATTACAAAGTCATGGAAACAAGCCTTGAATGTTTCCTTTCAAGCATGGTGGTATGGTGTATGTTATAATCATAGGTTGGATAGGGCATATGTTCATCCTATTACACTTGCCATCAAACGTGATTTACTGTGGTTACCTATCACCAACTTTTTAAATGCTTCTGCTCAAACCATGCCTTTACATAGTCCCAGGATTGAAGAAGTACCCAAGCCTCCTTGAAGTTAATGGTTATTATTAAGTGTCTAATCTATTTTTGACTTTGGTTGAAGCGTGTTATACAACTATAGAAATTAATATATGTCATTTTTTGCATTTTAAGTATATGATCAGTGTTATTACCTGATGCAATCTCCCCCCCCCCATTCTTTTTCTCTCCGTCCCCCCTTCCCCTATACGATTTCATTTGTATTACATTATATTCAGATGTCATATTGTATTGATGTTAATTCTAAATTTTATATCTAATAAACTTACTTTTAAACTTTAAAAAAAGTCCAATCTCAGCTTCAAGATTTGGCCCCACAGTTTTCCCCCATGGCATCATACTGCATGGATTTTGGAGTTGTAGTGAGTGCTGGAGAGCAGTCCATAACGGCCTTTGGCAATGCTACAAAGAATAATAAATGTTGTTTTTTTAATATTTTTGGACCTTCATAGTTTTTCGACATTAGCAGGCATTTTATTATCCTACAAAATGGGTTTCTAATATCTATGTGTTGTTCATTTTATTATCTTCTAATTTATTGTAACACTACTTACATATAACTTGCCGTACATAGAAGTTAAACCGTCCCTCTAGAAACAAATACATGGGTAACTTTTGCCAGTTATCATTATTTACTTTTTCACTTTATGAATATAAGTCAACAGTCTGTGTTTAAATCTTCTAGTAAGTGCATCGACAACATTTACCAACATACTCTGGTTTTTTTAGACAACACTGTGTTAAATTTTTTAATTTCTTCTTTGAAACTATCTACTGTAATATGTGTCTTGTTCTGCAACTCCTCCTCTTAACAACTCTTCATTTTCTCTAGAATCCTGCTCAGGACCAAAGAAACTAAACTGTACATCACCACAAACCTTTTCTATGTCTGTCACACTACCATGCAAAAGTGCTCTATTCATTTCTCCTAAACATAAAGCAGGAGTTTTCACATAATACAGCTCGTACCTAAAGTTCGCATTGTTGAGTGGTATAACTTATTATGATTTTTAAACTCTGCCTTGGAAAGATATGTAGGAAATTTCTTAATATATCATTTGATTTCTGTCTAATACTAGAAACACTACTACAATTCCATTTGTATACAGCACCCTGACTATACCTTCCTTGTACCTCTTCTGCAATAACTTCTTCTCTATTTCTAGGTACCATCACCTCTTTTGCTATAGGACTATCAATCTTCATTTCATAACATCGTCCTCTTTAATCATTACACTCATGCTCTACTCATGTAATTATGTAGAGAATACCATTGTAGTAAGCATATCACCCATTTTGTCTAAAGACTACATATTCCTCAGTAAAACTACAATACATGGGTTTGTGGTTGAATACATCAATACTCCCTGGATGATTGAATGAGTTCATAGGTAGTGCCTAGGTGATTCCCTGAGGATGCTAGTAGTGCCTAGATGATTCCCTGACTGCATCATAACTCCATGAGTCATTCCATATCTGCATACTTACTGCCTGCGTGTTTGCATGAGTATACCATTAGTGTCTGGTGTTTGGATGAGTGCATGAGAAGAGCCTGAATGATTCAACAAGTGCATGACTAATGCTTCAATAATTCAATACATGCATAGAATCTGGTAGGATGATTAAATGAGTGCAACTCTAGTACCTGGATAAATGCAAGAGTGCATTCATAGTATATAGTTGCATGGATAGTACATACATGATTGTTTAAGCCCATGCATAGCACCTAGCCTATTGGATGAGTGCATAAATAGTGTTTCAGCAAATGGATACTGCCCATTTCTTTTTGAGTGACGGAACAGGTAGTACCTGGATGCTTACATAACTACATGGGTAGTGCCTGGAGAATTGAATAAGTGTATCAGTAGTGCCTACCTAATTAGATGAGTGCATGACTAGTGTCTGAGCGACTGCATGATTCCATTGTTAAAGCTTGAGAGATTGGATGAAAGTAAGTATAATGCTGGGGGGATGGTTATGTTATGTGCTGTTATTTATTCTTATAAGGCGCAACAGCTACCTGAAGGTTTCCCGGGGCCGCCTGATAGGAGCAAATGAGTGATGAAAGATCTATTGATTAAACAGCCATGTTTTTAAGCCCTTTAGAAAATTCCCATAAACTGTTTCATTTCGAAGTAGCTGGGGGAGGGAATTCCACATTGAGGGGCCCAGGCAAGAAAAGGACAATCTGGTCCTAGGGACAGAAAATTTGGCCTGAGTGGTCGAGCGGAGAAGGCGTGGTGGTACATAAGGACGAGCTAGGGCATTCAGGTATTGAGGTGCCTTGCCAAGTTTGATCTTAAACATATAGCTCTGGGCTTTGAATTTAATTCGATTTTCCACCCTGAGCCAATGGAGGTCCCGGAGATAACCTGAGATGGGAGTCATCCTGGAAACCTGGCAAAGCAGCCTAGCAGCTGCATTCTGCACCATCTGTAATTTGCGTATCACATCCTTATTGGCTCCTAGATACAGGATGTTACCATAATCTAATCTGGAAGTAACAAGAGCCTGGACCACAGTTCTTTGAGTGGAGTCAGGCAACATCCAGAGGATTTTTTTGAGCCATCTCATGATAGTGAAACAGGTTGAAGCCACCTTCACCGCTTGTTGCTTCATCGATAATTGGTCATCAATGATGAAGCCTAGATTGCGGACCTGGTGTTTAGGCTGCGGCAGAGCACCCATTTCAGAAGGCCAGTGTTGTGGACCCCAGAGTTCTTTATTATTCCCCAAAATTAGCACCTCTGTTTTTTCGCCATTAAGCTTAAGCAGGTTGGCTTGCATCCAACTTGCAATATTTCGCAATCCACTCTGCAGGGAAGATGGCTTTAACGCCTGTTCAGCAGAAAGGGAGAAGATTATTTGGGTGTCATCAGCGTAGGAGAAAATAGACAGCCCAGCATCTTCAGCAATGACAGCCAGAGGCCTAATGTAGACATTAAACAACATGGGGCTAAGAATGGAGCCCTGTGGTACCCCATAGGGTGAAATATGGGATATGGAACTGGCCATAGAGGAGAATACCTGGAAAGTGCGGTCTGTCAGAAAATCCACAAGCCAGTTGAGTGCAGAGCCAGTGACACCTTGTTGCGGGATGGAATAAGGAACACGCAGCCCGACTCGAGGTAGTGAGGGTTTTATTTTCCCTAATACACGCCTTCTATTGGAAGACAGGGTCACAGATTAACACTCAGTGTAAAGTCCGTCTTTTCTTCCTTAGGGGGGCGTGTTTCCGTTAGGTCCTGGGTCTTCCTCTCTTCCTGTGGTCGTCTGCTGGGGAATAGCTCCACGGCCGTATCAGGATAAGAAGGAGAGAGGGGACGTAAGTGCTGGATAACAGCCTGTCTCGTTAAGGGATAAAGGAGTGAGGGAGGCACGCGTGATACACTTCTACTAAAGCAGTTAGGGTGCACATGACTTTGGGGAGGGAGTGAGAGTGCAAGGGGAAGGGTGCGTACCCCTGGGGTTTAAAAAGAAAAGGGTTCCCGTGCTATTTCGCAGGGTTCTCCCTCCTCCCGACCCAGCCCGCGAGGCGGTCCCGTACCTGTGTGAGCCACGTCCCTCCTGGAGCGTGGCTGGGCGAAGCGTGGTGCCGTTGGCCTCCTGGCTCTCCCGGGGCGTCCGATGTCCTGACAGCACGGCTCCAATCTTCTCTCCTCACACGACTCTTCTCCTCGTCCCTGGCGTCTTCTCCAACTTCTGCTCTCTCCTCTCCGGTGTAGGCGCACACCATCGGTGCGGGACTTCAGTCTCTTATTGGGCCTGGCGGGACGACGTCATTGGGAGGGGGAGGGACCTCCTCCTCGGGGCCTCCCCAGTTAAAGGGGCCACTGTATCCTACCGCTAGATGTTCCTGTGATTGGTAGGATGATGAAGTCCAGTCCTCCGGCTGCAGGGAAACAAGAGGGGAAGATAGGGGTGTCGCGGTCCACCAGTCTGCCATAGTCCCCTCTCCTTCCCGTTCCGACCCCCCCTCGTCACACTCCCCCCTACCAGTATTCTCCCGATCGGGGAGAGGGAACACCCGGGACAGGTAATCAGCGTTCCCATTGTCCTTCCCCTGTCTGTGTAGGACTTTGAACGAAAAAGGTTGTAGTGACAGAAACCAACGGAGGACCCTGGGGTTTTGAGCTCTGTTTCGTGCCATCCACTGTAAAGGGGCATGGTCTGTGTACAAGGTGAATGTTCGACCTTCGAGGTAATAGCGGAGCTTATCTATTGCCCACTTAATGGCCAAGCACTCTCTTTCGATGGTGGGGTATTTGGTCTCCCTCGAGAACAGCTTCCTACTTATGTACAACACCGGGTGCTCAACCCCATCATCTGCCAACTGGGACAATACGGCTCCTAAGCCATAATTAGATGCATCCGTGTGCAGAATGAAAGGCTTGTGGAAGTTGGGCGCAGATAATATTGGACTGGAGGTGATGGTGTCTTTTAGTGTATGGAATGCTTCTACCATTTGTGGGGTCGGGTTTACCAGGCACCGGGGTTTTATGTCTTTTCTCAGGGTGTCTGTTGGGGGTGCCGCGATTTCTGAAAATCGAGGGATGAAACGGCGGTAATATCCTATCAGTCCTAAAAAGGCCCTCATGTCTCTTCTGGTAGTGGGAAACGGGGTTTCAGTGATGGCTCGAACCTTTTCCTTCTGGGGCGCTATCGCTCCGTGTCCTAGTAGATAGCCTAGGTATCTGACCTTATGGAATGCGATTCTGGACTTCTTGGAATTGATGCGTAACCGGGCCTGCTCGAGAGCTCGAAGGATGGTCTGGAGATGCTTTATGTATGCTTCCCAAGTATCACTGAAGACCACAATGTCGTCCAGGTAGGCCGAACAAAACGACTGGTGGTCTTGTAACACGGTATTCATTAGTCGTTGGAATGTGGCCGGCGCCCCATGAAGCCCAAAAGGGAGCACGTTAAACTCATATAGGCCATCTGGGGTGGAAAAGGCTGTTTTGCGACGGTCTTCCTCCCTTAGGGGCACCTGCCAGTATCCCTTGGTCAGGTCTATGGTGGTTATATACTTAGCATCCCCCAATTTCTCGATCAATTCATCGACCCTAGGGATGGGGTAGGCGTCAAAGGTGGAGATGTCGTTCAAGGCGCGGAAATCCATACAGAACCGCGTAGACCCGTCGGGTTTCGGTACCATCACTATTGGAGAAGACCAGTTGCTTTTGGAAGGTCGTATGATGCCCAACTGCAACATATCCTGTACCTCTTTCCGTATCATGGGCCTCTTGGCTGCAGGTATTCGGTATGGGCATTGCTTGACGATCTTCCCCGGGGTCGTCTCGATACAATGTTCGGCTAGACTCGTCTTCCCTGGGATGTCCAAAAACAGGGGCGCAAAAGGCTTTATAGCTGTGAACAGTTCGGCTTGTTCCTTCCCTGTTAGTTCCTCATTGACGACCAGCTGCCCCAACGTGTTCCCTAGCGGCTTGAGGCTCGGCAAGGTCAGGTGGGCAGTTTTGGGTATTGGACCCAACCATTTTTTTTGTAAATTTATGTGATAGGTCTGTTTCTTGGTAGGGGTTATCTGTAATTGGTAGGTTGTTTTTCCTATAACCCGTATGACCTTGTATGGACCCAACCATTCGTATTGAAACTTCCTGGTCGAAGAGGGTAGGAGGACTAGGGCCCAATCGTCAAGGGAAAGTCTTCTCCATTTTTTTCCTTTGTTGTAAAAAGCCTTCTGCTGGTTCCTGCGGTGTTCCAGGTGAGAGTATGCTATCTCACGAAGTTTTCCTATTTTGTTTTTCAGTTGTTGGGTGTATTCCAACACGGTTTGGGTCTCTGCAGTTTCTTCCTGTTCCCACGCATCTTTCGTCATCTCCATTAACGACCGTGGCTCTCTTCCATAAAGGAGCTCGAATGACGAGCACCCCAGGCTGCTCTGGACTTGGGCTCTGATTACGTACAAGGCCAAGGGTAGCAAACGATCCCATTCCCTGCCTTCTACGGAGAGCATCTTCTTCAATGTGGTCTTCAATGTCCTGTTGTACCGTTCCACAAGACCGTCTGTTTGGGGGTGGTAGACGGATGTGCGAATATGCCAGAGATCCAAGGTGCGACAGACTTCCTTCATCAGGCAGGACACAAAGGGGGTGCCCTGCTCCGTGAGGATCTCTTTCGGGAAACCCACCCTAGCGAAGAATTCTACCAGCCTGTCGGCGATGTTCCGGGTAGTAGGCGCTCTTAGGGGGAAGGCCTCCAGGAAACGGGTCGCATAATCCACTATGACGAGGGCGTACTGGTTCCCTTTCTGGGTTTTAGGGAGGGGTCCGATGAGATCCATTCCGACCCTCTCGAATGGGCTTCCTACTATCGGCAAAGGTTGTAAGGGAACGGCTGGGGGTCTTTGTAAGTTCTTTTTTTGGCAGACTCCACATTCCTGGCAATGGGTTTGGATGTCCTTGTAGATGCCTGGCCAGAAGAAGCTCCTCAATACGTTTTGCGTTGTCTTTTCGGTTCCTGTATGCCCTGCTGTGAGGTGTGAATGGGCGAAAAAGAGTATCTAATCCCTAAAGGGTTTGGGGCCCAATAGTTGGTGCGGGTTGTCGGGCTTACCCTTGCGGTATAATAGTCATTACTGTATGAGAAACAGGGGGATGTCAGGGAGGGATTACCCTGGTTTTGATGGGCGTTCTCCCAGGCATTGAGCAAAATAGCATCATTTGCCTGGGCGAACTTAAAACTTCGATCCGTCAGCCAAGGCTCCGGGGTAAGGAGGGCGGTCTGGGGTTCAGATGAGCTTGTCTGGTGTGTGGACAAGGTGCGTCGAAACAGGGTTAGGAACTCAGGGTTGTCTGTGCCTATGATAAGATCTTCTGGCAAGCCTCCTAGTACCCCTACTTTTACTCTACAGGGGGGGGTATATTTGGGATACAGGACCACTGAGGCTAGTGGATATTGTCTAATGTCCCCATGTACGCACTTGATGTGCACCAGAACATCGGGGATAAGCTGAGTAGGATGTAAGAGAGCCTGCTGTATGACGGATTGCTTACACCCGGAATCTAGGAGCGCTTTTACCTCCCTCCCATTCACCTGTACACTTACGTGGAATGTGCCTCCCATCTCAGCAGTATACAGGATGGCCTTTGGGATATAACCCACTTCCATGGGCTCCTCAGTTGCACACCTATAGATTGTAAAGCTTTCAATAACACGGTATGAGATACCGTGTCGAAAGCGGCACTCAAATCAAGTAATATGAGTGCCACAGTTTCTCCTGCATCTAAACGGCTTCGCATCATCTCTGTTACTCCAAGGAGAGTAGTTTCCGTTGAAAATCCCGCTCTGAAACCGGACTGTGATGGATGTAGAAACTTTTTAACATCAATGAAGTGAGACAGTTGTGAATTGATGTGTTTTTCCAAAATTTTGGAAAAAATCGGGAGTAATGAAATTGGCCGAAAATTGGATAGTTGACTTAGGTCAGCAAGTCTATTGGCTCAGTAATTAAATGACTGCATAGTTACTGGATGAGTGATAGGTTTACTACAATTGTACTCTCTATGTAATTACATGAGTGCATGAGTGCATGAGTAGAGCCTGAGTGTTTCATCAGTGCACATGTGTGCCTCTGTATTTCAATGCCTGCATGGGTTGGGAGTGGGTGTTTAGATGGCTGCATAGGTTCTACGCAAATGTTATAATGATTGCATAGTTACAGCCTTGTTAGTTGCATAAGTCAATAGTTAGTAAACTAGGTGATCATATGAATGTATACCTAGTGCCCGCATACTTCAATGACTACATAATTTCTGCCTGCCTGATTGCAAGAGTACATGTGTAGTTTCTGGATAATTGAATAACTTCATGGATAGTGAATCACTGATTCGATGACTGCCTGAGTAGCGGCTGGGTGAATCCATGAGTGCCTGAATACTGCTTGACTGACTGAGAAAGTACCTTCATTGGTGTTAGATACATAACAGTTGTCACTATATCTGTGACTCATTGGTTATCTCCGTCTGTCTGTATCAAACTACCTGTTTTACTGTATACATGCTTTTCTTCTGAGCCATGTGTGACTGAAATCTAGGTATTACACTTGATATATAATTGCATACATGGCCCTCTAGAAACTTACATTGATTTGTTACTGAGCATGCATATGCATCAGTAAGTTTCTAAAACGGAAAACAACATTTTGAAATTTTTCAAAGCACAAAACCTTTTGCGTTTAGCACACCTACATCATTTCTTAAATACTTCTTCTGCTTCTAAAACATACATTCAGCATATATCAAACAAAAGTTACACCTGAAATGAAGCTAGTCGATAATTCTCAAGGCAATCTCCACTATCAATCCTTCTCAATTTTAAACAATGCATTTTTAAAGAAAAACACTACCCTCACCATATACATGAAATTGTCATCATCCTTACTGAACATAGATCACCATGTAAACATATATGCAATTTCTTAACCCCTTCGCTGCTAGGCCTTTCCCCCCCCTGTGCTAAGCCTTTTTTTGGCAATTTGGGGTAGTTCGCGCTTAGGACCCTGTAACTTTTTGACCACATATGGTATCCACGCCAAATTTGCGTCCTTTTCTTCCAACATCATGGGGATTCTAAAGATACCCAGGGTTTGTGGATTCCCCTGGAGGGGACCCAGAAATTAGCCAAAATACAGCTACATTTTGGGTTTTTGGGGAAAAATGGGAAAAAAGTGCTGCAAATGAAAGCGTCTGGGTTTTTCCCTGCAAATGGTATCAAAAAGGGTTTGTGGGGCTGAAATCACCATTTTCCCAGCTTTTAGGGAATGACAGACTTTTGTCAGAAAACCAAAAATGTTTACACAGTTTTGGCATTTTTCTGGGACATAGCCTATTCTTGCTATTTCTTGTGCTTTCAACCCCCTTCCAGTTAATGGTAGAAATGGGTATGAAAGCAATAATGGATCCTGGAAAGCTATATATTTCAGAAAGTAGACAAAATTCTGAATTCAGAAAGGGGTCATTTGTGTAGATCCTTCAAGGTTTCTTTATTTAAACTAACAGTTAAATATAGGAAAAATTGAAAATTAGTTGAAAAAAACAGCCTTTTGTGTCAACGTTTTCATCTGTAACTTCTTTTAATTATGACAGCTCTTTGAAAGCAATATACTGTTACATCCGCTGGACCTTACTGGTTGTGGGGATATATAGGACTTGTAGGTTCACCAAGAACCCGACGAACCCAGAGCCAAAAACTGGGCAGCGACTTGCAATGGTTTTTTATTATGTACCGGGTATATAGCAATTATTCTGGGAAAATGTATACATGGAAAAATCGGTATGAAAGACACCTATGTATTTATGAAATGGGAACACAATATAGAGTTTAGAAACAGTAGATATTTGCACATTTCCGAAATTGGGAATACTCATACTAGCATGAGAATTATCGGTCATTTTTCAAAATGACTTCTTTTTACACATTGTCTTTCATTTGGAAGGCAGAAATGCATCGAAAGTCAATAGGCAATAACAGTTGCTTTACAAATATGAATTACCCTAAGTCTCCCGATAAAAATGGTACCTCACTTGTGTGGGTAGGCATAGTGCCCACGACAGGAAACGGCTCAAAACGCAACGTGAACACACCACATTTTCACAATGAAAAATTACCCTTTGTTTGTAAAGTGCCTAGCTGTAGTTTTTGAACCCTAGCTCTGCCGGCACCTAGGGAAACCTAGCAAACCTATACATTTTTGAAAACTAGACACCCAAGGGAATCCAGGATGGGGTGACTTTACTGGCTCTCACCAGGTTCTGTTACTCAGAATCCCTTGCACACCTAAAAAGTTGTCAAAAAAACCACATTTTCCACACATTTCTGTGGTGGAAAATTCTGGAATCTGCGTGGATCCACAAATTTCCACCCACCCCGCGTTCCCCAAAGTCTTCCAAGAAAAATGCTACCTCACTTGTGTGGGTAGACCTAGTGCCCGCGACAGTAAACGGCGCAAAACGCAACGTGGACACACCACAATTTCACAGTGAAAAATGACCCTTTTTTGGCAAAGTGCCTAGCTGTAGTTTTTGAACCCTAGCTCTGCCGGCACCTAGGGAAACCTAGCAAACCTATACACTTTTGAAAACTAGACACCCATGGAAATCCAGGATGGGGTGACTTGACTGCCTCTCACCAGGTTCTGTTACCCAGAATCCCTTGCAAACCTAAACAATTGTAAAAAAAAACACATTCTCCTCACATTTCTGTGGTGGAAAGTTCTGGAATATGCGTGGATCCACAAATTTCCACCCACCCCGCGTTCCCCAAAGTCTTCCGAGAAAAATGGTACCTCACTTGTGTGGGTAAGCCTAGTGCCCGCGACAGGAAACGGCGCAAAACGCAACGTGGACACACCACAATTTCACAGTGAAAAATGACCCTTTTTTGGCAAAGTGCCTAGCTGTAGTTTTTGAACCCTAGCTCTGCCGGCACCTAAGGAAACCTAGCAAACCTATACATTTTTGAAAATTAGACACCCAGGGGAATCCAGGATAGGGTGACTTGACTGCCTCTCACCAGGTTCTGTTACCCAGAATCCCTTGCAAACCTAAAAAATTGTCCAAAAAAACACATTTTCCTCACATTTGTGTGGTGGACAGTTCTGGAATCTGTGTGGATCCACAAATTTCCACCCACCCCGCATTCCCCAAAGTCTTCCGAGAAAAATGGTACCTCACTTGTGTGGGTAGGCCTAGTGCCCGCGACAGGAAACGGCGCAAAACGCAACGTGGACACACCACAATTTCACAGTGAAAAATGACCCTTTTTTGGCACAGTGCCTAGCTGTAGTTTTTGAACCCTAGCTCTGCCAGCACATAGGGAAACCTAGCAAACCTATACATTTTTGAAAACTAGACACCCAGGGGAATCCAGTATGGGGTGACTTGACTGCCTCTCACCAGGTTCTGTTACCCAGAATCCCTTGCAAACCTAACAAATTGTCAAAAAAAACACATTTTCCTCACATTTCTGTGGTGGAAAGTTCCGAAATCTGCGTGGATCCACAAATTTCCACCCACCCCGCGTTCCCCAAAGTCTTCCGAGAAAAATGGTACCTGACTTGTGTGGGTAGGCCTAGTGCCCGCTACAGGAAACGGTGCAAAACGCAACGTGGACACACCACAATTTCACAGTGAAAAATGACCCTTTTTTGGCAAAGTGCCTAGCTGTAGTTTTTGAACCCTAGCTCTGCCGGCACCAAGGGAAACCTAGCAAACCTATACATTTTTGAAAACTAGACACCCAGGGGAATCCAGGATGGGGTGACTTGACTGCCTCTCGCCAGGTTCTGTTACCCAGAATCCCTTGCAAACCTAAACAATTGTCAAAAAAACCACATTCTCCTCACATTTCTGTGGTGGTAAGTTCTGGAATCTGCGTGGATCCACAAATTTCCACCCACCCCGCATTCCCCAAAGTCTTCAGAGAAAAATGGTACCTCACTTGTGTGGGTAGGCCTAGTGCCCGCGACAGGAAACGGCGCAAAACGCAACGTGGACACACCACAATTTCACAGTGAAAAATGACCCTTTTTTGGCAAAGTGCCTAGCTGTAGTTTTTGAACCCTAGCTCTGCCGGCACCTAGGGAAACCTAGCAAACCCATATATTTTTGAAAACTAGACACCCAGGGAAATCCAGGATGGGGTGACTTGACTGGCTCTCACCAGGTTCTGTTACCCAGAATCCCTTGCAAACCTAAAAAATTGTCAAATGGTGGTAAGTTCTGGAATCTGCGTGGATCCACAAATTTCCACCCACCCCGCGGTCCCCAAAGTCTTCCGAGAAAAATGGTACCTCACTTGTGTGGGTGGCCCAAGGACCCGCGACAGGCAAGGGCCCAAAACCTATTGAGGCGACATCAAAATTACTTATCACAAACCAACCTGGGGGAACACTGGGTGGGAGGAAATTTGTGGATCCACGCAGATTCCAGAACTTTCCCACACAGAAATTTGAGAAAGAAGTGATTTTTTCAGCGAAATTTGCGGTTTGCAGGGGATTCTGGGTAGGAGAATGTTGGGGGACCCACGCAAGCCATACCTTGCTGGACTCCCCCGGGTGTCTAGTTTCCAGAAATGTATGGGTTTGGTAGGTTTCCCTAGATGGCCGCCGAGCCCCGGGCCAAAAACTCATGGGACCCCCCTTGCAAAACCAGGTTGGTTTGTGATAGGTAATTTTGATGTCGCCTCAATAGGTTTTGGGCCCTTGCCTGTCGCGGGTCCTTGACCCACCCACGAGAGTGAGGTACCATTTTTTTCGGGAGACCTGGGGGAACGCTGGGTGCGAGTAAATTTGTGGATCCACGCAGATTCCAGAACTTTCCCACACAGAAAGTTGAGAAAAAAGTGATTTTTTTCAGCAAAATTTGCGGTTTGCAGGGGATTCTGGGTAGGAGAATGTTGGGGGACCCACGCAAGCCATACCTCACTGGACTCCCCCGGGTGTCTAGTTTCCAGAAATGTGTGGGTTTGGTAGGTTTCCCTAGATGGTCTTGGGATACTTGGAGAAATGCTGGGGGGTTGGAAATTTGTTGTTACTTTCTGCAGCGAGAACATTTGAGCACAATAATGCAAGGAAAATGTGACAGTCACATTTTGAGGTTTGCAGGACATTGTGGGTAAGATAACTTGTTGGGATCCACAAGAGAGACATCACCATGTACTCCCATGCGTGCTTAGTTTACGACAAAATCTACAGTTGGTAGGTTATTCATAGATGAAATATACACCTTGGCAGAGAGACAAAAAAGACAAAGATTACTGCACAGCCATCTATTCCTCAAGCACACACACATACTGGTTAGATTTGGCACGAGGGCGAGTGATGGTTCAGTATATAAAATGTTATTAACAAGAGATTTCACAAAAATGAAATGCACTGTCAATAATTGAAAGGACAAAAAACTGAACCATTGACTCGCAGCTTGTGAGCTGTAAAGCCACGACAAGGCACCAACCGCTTTACAGGCCATTCACACATCTTTCATACATGATACACACAAGACCATTCACACCACCAGGCACAAAACCAACACATTACAACATTCACAAAAAGGGATAAGGTACACCTTGCTTGACAAAAACAGAAAAGACAAATATTTCTGCACAACCACCTATTCCTCAAGCACACATACATACTGGTTGGATTTGGCACGAGGGTGAGTGATGGTTCAGTATATACAGTTGTATTAACCAGAGATTTCACAAAAATGAAATGCACTGTTAATAATTGAAAGGACGAGAAACTGAACCATTGACTCACAGCTCGTGAGCTGTAAAGCCACGACAAGGCACCAACCTCTTTACAGGCCATTCATACACCTTTCATACGTGTGACACATACAGAACCATTCAACCGCCAGCCGCGGGCCCAGCACATTACAACACTAACAACAGCAGACGGCACCATTCAAGGGCCCATCACTTTCACACGCCCACATTCCTGACACAGCAACCACACCAGCTCACGGATTGCGTGGAGTGGCGTTTGGCTAGCAGTGTGTGTAGTGACCAGCAGCAAGTCACTACTCACACACCGCCAGCCAAGCGCCACTCCACCCACACCGCCAGCCAAGCGCAAGTCCACCCACACCACCAGCCAAGCGCCAGTCCACGCACACCGCCAGCCAAGCGCCAGTCCATGCACACCGCCAGCCAACCGCCAGCCAAGCGCCAGTCCACGCACACTGCCAGCCAAGCGCCAGTCCACACACACTGCCAGCCAAGTGCCAGTCCACGCACACTGCCAGCCAAGCGCCAGTCCAAACACACTGCCAGCCAAGTGCCAGTCCACGCACACCACCAGCCAAGTGCCAGCCTACACACACCGCGATCACATTTAGGATTTTTTTATACAAAAAAGAAAACACAAACAAATTGCAAATAGAAACAAATCTACTAACACAAAATCTGAAACTAAATACATTGCACAAATGCCAACCTTGAAACTGAACAAAAAATATAAAACAATAGAGACCAGGCAGTTCACTTTAGCACTCATGGATGCTCCCAAAAATTATTTTGCGTGTGGTACATTCTAAAACAAGCAGGCACACACAGCCCAGGGTTAGAAGGACACTCGGGGCAGTACATACGAGTCTCCTTCCGCGTACCTCTTCGCCAACAGACTCTACATCTCCTACTGGGAAAGTATTTTGAGGGTGTGGGAAGAATGTGATCAGGAAAGTAGCGATCTTTCAATCTAGCCACATCCTCCACCACTCCAACTCTAGGAACACTTGCCTGTTCCACTAAAACAAGGCTGCCTATTACAGACTCCTGAAACTTAGCAAAAGTCATCTTTGACTCAGGACAAGGATCCTTGAACACAACAAAACCATTAAAGGTTGCCAAGTGGAAAAGATGGATAGCCAACTTCTTATACCAAATGTAAGCCTTACGAAGAGCAGCATAAGGTTCCAACCTCTGATCTACTCTGTCAACACCACCCATGTGCCTATTATAGTCTAAAATGCACACAGGTTTGCACGCTTCAGCAACCTGACCCCAAACAGTCACAGGTGAAGTGCTTTCATCATGGATGGTAGTCAGCATGTAGACATCTCTCCTGTCTGAAAACTTCACAGCTAGAAGTTCCTGCATACGCATACGCACTGCACTGTCCCCGCACAAGCTTTTGACAAACTAGTTCTTTAGGGAAACCTTTACGGTTAGAGCGGATTGTGCCACAAGCAACAGTGTCCACTTTGGCCAATTCCTGAACAACCGCACACCAGTGTAGAAGTTATCTACATATAAATGGTGACCTTTGTTAAAAAGTCCTCTACCAAGTTCCCACACAATTTTCTCAGTCACTCCAAAAGTGGACGGACAACCAGGGGGTTAATCCTGGATTCCTTACCGGTGTACACCCTGAAATTAGAGACATATCCAGTCCTACTGTCACACAGCATATACAGCTTAATTCCATAGCGTGCCCTCTTACTAGGAATGTATTGCCTAAAAACCAAACGGCCCTTGAACAAGACCAAAGACTCATCCACTGCTATTTATTTCCCTGGAGCATAGATCTCAGAAAATCGATCTATAAAGTGATCAATGACAGGCCGAATCTTAAAAAGACGGTCACACTCAGGGTGATCTCGTGGCAACGCTAAACCATTATCGACAAAATGCAGCATCCGAAACAGAAGCAAATACCTATCACGACTCATGACTGCCGGAAATATAGCCGTTGCCATCAAGGGACTAGTAGACCAATATGAAGACATTGATGGCTTCCTTAGCAAGCCAATCAAAAAAGTTAAACCCAAGAACTTCTTCATCTATTCCAGATTTGTGGGAGTCCACCGGGTAGCTCTAGAATGGGGCTTAAGGCTGGCACTGTTGTCCCTCAAAAACTGTTCAGCATACAAATTAGTCTGCTCAACAGTCTGCCAAAAACACATCGTCCATAAACAACTGAAAAAAATGTATTGGCAAAATGTTTTCTGTATTCACTCTACACCCTGGAACACCAGTAAAGTCTGGCAATGCCGGCTGCACCATGCCTGGGGTAACCCAGAGGTCATCACTTCCAACTGACCCAGATGCCTCTTGCTGCACTATCGGCACATCAATGTCCTCCTCTAAAACAGGCACTTCATCCGCACTAAGAGTCGCTTCATCCGCACTGAGAGTAGCTTCATCATCCGATGATTCCATGTGGAGAGAAAACTCACTGCCTGAATCTTCCCCTCCCTCCTCTGCCTCAGATGCAGAGTCAGTCTCTGAACCATGGTCAGAGGAAGACTAAAAAAGCATACCAACAACCTGCTGAGCAGTAATCCTGCGGCTAGTCATTATCCTTACTAAGAAAGGAGACTGCACAAACAAGTCAACAACAACCAACACTGTGCAAAATAAGTAAGTAAAACAAATGTGCGCCTTTATCACAAAGATCTATATACTCAAAAACTATACGATTCACTTGCAAGAGACAGCTACACTCACCAGCACCTACTCTGCAGAGAGACAGCAAAAACAATATCCCACTAGAAAGAAAAAAACAAAACCAATTACTCACAAGACAACAAAATACACATCGAGTACAAATGCAAAAAGTTTTTGACACTCATAAAACAGAAGCCAAACATACTGCTATTATTACACCATTTGCAAAAAACACATTCATGCAGAGAACTGAAAAACATTTACATTGTACAAAAAAAAGTCTCTTACCAAACACATGCAACTACACAAACAGCAGAACCACCAGTAACGAAACCGCAACCTGGAACAGTCTAAAGAGCAAAAGCCTTGAACTAGAACAAAAAGGGAGAAATAAAGCATTACAATTGCAATTCACAAGAAATAAAACAATTAACATTATAACACGCTATGTCACTACCCAAATGGGGGCAGAAAGGCCAAATAACCGGGCAGATCTGCCCCCAGGGGGGGCATAATACACATAAAAAAATATATGTCCCCTGGAAGCGACCCTTGCCCAAGGGGTCGCTTCCAATTTATTTATTTTTAAATCCCTGGCTCTAGTGGGCTTTTCTGCCCCCCCCCCCCCCCGGGGCGAGAAACGCCAAAAAATGCAGGCAATCTGTCCCCAGGGGGGGCAGAAAAGTCTTTAAAATTATTTAGGCCCATAAGGGAACGACCCTTGCCCAAGGGGTCACTTCCATTTAAAATTTAAAACACTCCCTGGTGTCTAGTGGGGTTTTCAAACCGATCTGCCCCCAGGGGGGGCAGAATATACTTTAAAAAAAATATGGCCCCTGGAAGTGACCCTTGCCCAAGGGGTCGCTTCCAATTTAATAAAAACAAATTCCCTGACTCTAGTGGGCTTTTCTGCCCCACCCCCTGGGGCCAGAAACGCCAAAAGAAATCAGGCGATCTGTCCCCAGGGGGGGCAGAAAAGTCTTAAAAATAATTATCCCCCATAGGAAGCGACCTTTGCCCAAGGGGTGGCTTCCATTTAAAAATTAAAAAACTCCCTGGTGTCTAGTGGGGTTTCCTGCCCCCCCTGGGGGCAAAAAGGCCAAATAAAAAAAACGATCTGCCCCCAGGGGGGGCAGAATATACTTTTTAAATAAATATGGCCCCTGGAAGCGACCCTTGCCCAAGGGGTCGCTTCCAATTTAATAAAAAAAAATTCCCTGGCACTAGTGGGCTTTTCTGCTCCCCTGGGGACAGAAACGCCCAAAAATCAGCCGATCTGTCCCCAGGGGGGGCAGAAAAGTCTTACAATTATTTTGCCCCCATAGGAAGCGACCCTTGCCCAAGGGGTTGCTTCCTTTTCACAAAAAAGACATCCCTGGTGTCTAGTGGGGGCATTCCTGCTGCACGATCACGATGCTGTGCGCGATCGTGCAGCAGGAATGCCCTGCATTGAGACATCAGGGGAGAGGAAAAACTCTTTCCTCTCCCCCGATGCCTCAATGCATCATGAAATGCCCCCCCCGCCCCACCGGAGCAAGAAGACTCACCTCTGCTCCTCCTGGACGCCTGGAAGCAAATGGCTTCCAGGCGTCCAGCGCTTCCTGATGACGTCGGCACGCGCTGTGCGTGCTGATGTCACATGATCACAATGGGGGGGTCAGGGGTGGCAGCGGAAACTCTTCCGCTGCCATCCCTGCCTTGGGGTGTTGATGGGCTGCCCATGGGGGGAGCGCCAGCGCTTCCCCCATGGGTGGGTGCCATGATGGAGCGGTTCCGTCATGAGCATCGTAGGGGTTAATAGATGTACACCTTCAAGCCATCTTTTCCAAAATATATACCGCTCTGCATCTTTAAGCAAACTCAAAAGTCCCACTGGATATATAACTATGTGAAAGCACAAAAACCATATCTCACAATCTAAGCATATGCAAAGTGGTCTAATAAGTTAAAAAACACATTGACCAACAATTCCCAATACATACCTAACAAGGATTACTTCTTTCAAATTCATATTCAGGCGGACAAGATGCTCTCATCTTTTATTTCTCTATACACTATTACTGTTTCATAATGTTACTAAAGGTACTACAACTCCCAGAATGCAAATAGCACATTTATCTATTCTGCACATGATGATTAGGCATTTAAAACATTCTTAGTTCCTCATTGCAACTTTCCACAAGACTATACTCTTATTTTTCAATAAAATACACAATGTAATAAAGAG
Source organism: Calotriton arnoldi (assembly GCA_963921515.1). Taxonomy (NCBI): domain Eukaryota; kingdom Metazoa; phylum Chordata; class Amphibia; order Caudata; family Salamandridae; genus Calotriton; species Calotriton arnoldi. The sequence goes on from CAWUFW010004435.1 coordinate 1,059,470, forward strand.
CCACTAATTCATTTTTCTGTTACTTCCCAAAACATTCACCACTGACCTCTGAAACACATACCCTCTAATAGATACAGGTCATCTCATATATTTTTTCATATCACTGTGATACTCCTTTTAATCAAACTCCCATATACAGCTTCATTTCTAATGTACATTTTTAAAATAATTACAAAGTTATATACATACCACTAAATTCAGATTGTAGATTATATTGTTGTTTTAGCTCTTTCTGCATTGTTTTGATACTGTTAAGATTTGTAAAAACTAAGCACAAGAATCGTACACCACTCTCATACAAAGCAACCATAAAATGGCAACCTCTTCAACTTTGCACTGTGTGATCATGAGAAAGGAAGCAAATGAAATCATGTCTTTCATTTTAGACCACACTATCGCCAATTGTGAATGGTTAGTATCTGTTAACCCTTTCCCTCTCTTTCAGAAAGAAATTCCTATCTATGTGTATTCGCAATGTTTTCGCGATGATCGCAGAGAAATCACGAAAGAAACAGGAGTTCAAACCTATATCTAGCTTCATTTTTCTGAAATTTAAATACTACAAAACAGTTTATTACAAAGTCCTGAGTTGGAAATTAAAACTTGCCATTACTTACTATGTGTCATCACACCTCAACGTTTTAAAAAAATGTTCTGTTTCTTTAACACACTTCCCCCCTCAATACAGTCTTAGCTTAGTGTACCTAGCAACCCAGTGGAACCAGTAGGTCACAAGTTCATAGCACATTCTAGAAGGAACATGCTACTTCCAAATAAGATACAGCAGGTGTGGTTTACTCCACAGATTCAAAAGCATGTCAATGTCTGTATTACATTTCTTTTTTAAAACAACAGCCAATAATAAGACTTCTTCCTGAGCCATATATATATATATATATATATATATATATATATATATATATATATATATTATCTACTGGCGGTCGCCAGTAGATAGTTATAGTTAGGACCTATTTTCCATAGGAAATCTGCAACATTCTATTTAAAATAACTTTGGCGCCGGTTGACGAATCTTCGCAAAAGTTTCAAAACTCGTGGGGCGCTCCGGTCCGCTCCTATCCTGAAAGTCTCGGGGTGGTTCGTCAAGTGGGGGCCGAGAAAAAAGGGGGGTCCCAAAACGTGTTTTCCCCATGCAATTTTCCATAGGAACCTTTCATCGCAGCTACAGCCCGAACTGCTGAATGGAATTACACCAAATTTGGCAAAAAGGTAGCCCTTGGTTCAGAGTCATGCCTTTTGGTTAAATGGTGTAAATCCGTTCAGTAGTTCCTGAGAAATTTGAAAAAGAAAACACATATATATCTGGGCGGAGCCTAACCACACATGTCATCGTGAGATCTGATTGGCTGTCAGCACTTCATCCTGGAATTGCTGGCAGCCATCTTGGGACCAATATAAATTATAGTACCCCATTGAAATGCATTGTAGTGAATCGAAGATTTTGAGGGTTACCAAAAGGAGAACTATAAAGGGTGATAACAGACTTTAGTTACATTAGAATTCATTTGTTGATGGTACCATACTAATTTCAGGAATTGTGGTGTGTTCTAAGGTGATTTTACCCTGTGAAAAACCTTCTGCTGGGATATCATGAATCATGTTTGAGAGAAAACTATTTTCACATGCTTGTCCCATACAGTTTTGGAAGGTGCTCCAGTAGCTAAAATGAGAGCATATTTTCTGTAAATAAATTCACATTATCTTTCTCAGTCATGTGAGAATGAAGTCTGACATTCTCAGTAAAACATGTACATCCAACAAGGGCAGAGACTGTCAGTTGATTCCTTTGTGTTCTACTGCAGCTTCCCAGAGTGTTCTAAAGAACAACTAGAGTGCTAACAGCCTTACTTATGACAAAAGTATGGCACACCTGAAGCCATCTTGATTGGAATAAACTGGTAACACTTAAAACATTTAATTTAAAAAGGAACAAAATGATGGGGTTCATTTTGTCATAGAAATTATGGTTAGTGCTGTAGAAAGAAAAATTAGGACATGTTTTAAGTGAGATCTCAAATATGTTCCTGTTATATTTCAACAGGAGCAGCCTGTCAGTTGATGCCTTTGTGTTCTACTGCAGCTTCCCAGAGTGTTCTAAAGAACAACTAGAGCGCTAACAGTCTTACTTATGACAAAAGTATGGCACACCTGAAGCCATCTTGATTGGAATAAACTGGTAACACTTAAAACATTTAATTTAAAAAGGAACAAAAATGAGGGGGTTCATTTTGCCATAGAAATTATGGTTAGTGCTGCAGAAAGAAAATTTAGGGCATGTTTTAAGTGAGATCTCAAATCCTCTTCTATTTCATTAGAAAATTCTGACATGCAGACTGAAACAATCACTTTCAATACCAGCAGTAGACTTCCAGTTAACTCCCTGGTGAGCAGTAGCTTTACTACAGTGATCTAATGAACAACTAGAGTGCTAACATTCTGAATTTATGGCAAATGTGTGACACATCTGAATGCCTTCTTGATGGAATCAAAGTAAAAAACTGAAAGCATTTCCTACTGAGGAGACTGCAGTAAATGACGAAATTAGGAAACTTCATAACAAATAAGTCTCCCAAGATGGCCACCAGAGAAAAAAGAGCCCAAATGTAGCACAAATATCACCCAGATGTAGCCCACATATAGCCCAATGACAGAAGTGTGCAAAACACTTTTTATTCTTAGTTTTTCTGCAGTTTTATATAGTGCAAACTAGTCAGGTATTGGAGCGTTACATCTTACTTGGACCCCTTATTGCGTATTTTGCACGAAGTACATGAGATTGATCTTGCGAAACATTGAACTTTACGATTCTGTTAACCTGAAGTTGCTCTGAACCGGGCTTTGTAACACCCCTTTTTACCTACTGGTTTTAATTAATTCTCACTGTATTGTATTAGGAAAGAGGATTTACTGTTTTTATGTACACTTTTATGATCTATGTTTCTAAATCAGATCAAATAAAGTTTAATGAATTCTATGGCAGGACGGAGGCAAGGATTATGCATATCTTTCCTCACTTTATTTGCATAGCAGTTCAAAGAAAACGTAACACAACAATCATTAAACAAAAGACTACACAACCCATGAACCATTAGGGGGTAGTCTCCAAGGCAACTATAGTCCAATCATATCACAGTCCATCGTATATAATATCGTGACGTCCCTTCCGCTTCATCTTTCTTCACTGCTCGTCAGTTAAGTGCATTCCTTACATTCTTGGCTTAATCTGACGTTGTTGCTGTTTGTATAGCGGTTTCTTGTGCACGTTATTAGCATTATTGCCTTGGTATTGTTTGATATTCCCTGCGCAGCAGGCTCTTGCCCGAGCGCGTTCTCCCCCTCGCAGTTTCTCCCGCTGTGTGCTCTGCGCGCGGTGAGATCCTGTCAGGCGCGTCTGGTCTGAGCGAGGCAGCTCCGTCGAGCGCTCCCGCTGGTCTTTACGCGCGTTTGGGAATCCAGTCACTCCTTTAGTGTCCGCTTGATTCCCGACCAACCCTCGCCTAATTTTGACACCGCTTCGCGGTGATTTCCCCACACGCCCACGTTAGTGACCAGCGCCACCTGGTGGTGGTAATTGGTATTGCGCCTCAGTCTATTCTTATAACAGCTTCGGGGAAAGCCCAGCTGTTGGAGCACCAGCGAGGGGGCTGTCTTAAGGATTTTAAAGGCATTTGTTCTGTGCTCACACCCTCTGCTATCATGTCTTCTCCAGAAGACCATTTTTACTCCTCCTACCAGGAAGTGGAGGAGGAATGGCCCCCCAACTTCTCCCTCCAGCAGTGGACCAAGACCTCTCTCTGGCTATTTCTAGGGCGCTGGCTCCTCTTAGGGATCAGGTTGATAAGCTGGTGAAAAGCATCCCTGGGGTGTTCAGTGACCCAGATCTGGTGGTGGCGGGTCCAAGTAGCTCCCAGATGGGGAATAAAAGGGCCGTTAAGCATAACGCGGGGCACTTGGAAGGATTTGATAAACTTACGGAGACCTTCCTCAAGAGTGCGCGAACGCACAAACATGCACCCTGCTGGGAGGAGGAGGGGCCCGGAGAAAATTGCGACACTGTCACCACTATTGTAGACCCCGACGGTGGGTTTCCCTTAGAGGGAGAGGGTGTATCGGAGGACGATTTCTCCTCCGATGAGGATAAGGACTCGGGGCGTCCCTGGCGTCCAGAGTCCCACTCCTCTCAGTCCCCGGTTGGGACGGGGTCCACTCGGACATGTTCGAGCCTACCCAAATTTACCATCCTAGGTCGGCAGAGTGGACACCTGACGCCAAAGTGGCAGAGTATGTGGTGGGAAAATCCATCAACCCCTTGAAAGGGAGGTCAGGAATAGGATGAGGGGAGAATGCCCCAGGCCCTCACTGAAGGGGAAGGTGGCACACACGCCTGAAATTGATGAGAAACTATGTACCTTTTTCTCCAAGTATATGAGGGATCCCACGAAAGGAATTGATAGGTCTTGGACGTGGTAGGGCCCTTGACCCAAATTATTCAATTGATGGAGCGTTCCAAAGAGTCAGGATCCCCTTTGTCCACGGATATTGTGGCTGGTTGGGTGCACTACCCTAAACCCTAAAACACTACCCCCTCCACTACCCAAACACCACTGCACTACCCTAAACCCTAAAACACTACCCCCAGCACGACACCCTACACTACCCAAACATAACTGCACTACCCTAAACCCTAAAACACTACCACCAGCACGACTCCCTACACTACCCAAACACCACTGCACTACCCTAAACCCTAAAACACTACCCCCAGCACGACTCCCTACACTACCCAAACACCACTGCACTACACTAAACCCTAAATATACCCCCAGCATGACCTCCCACACTACACAACCACCACTGCACTACCCTAAACCCTAAAACACTACCCCCAGCACGACCCCTACACTACCCAAACACCACTGCACTACCCTAAACCCTAAAACACTAACCCCAACATGACCCCCTACACTACCCAAACACCACTGCACTACCCTATACCCTAAAACACGACCCCCTACACTACACAAACACGACTGCACTACCCTAAACCCTAAAACACTACCCACAGCATGACCCCCTTCACTACACAAACACCACTGCACTGCCCTAAACCCTAAAACACTACCACAGCACTACCCCCTACACTACCCAAACACCACTGCACTAACATAAACCCTAAAACACTACCCCCAGCACGACCCCCTACACTACCCAAACACCACTGCACTACTCTAAACCATAAAACACTACTCCCAGCATGACCCCCTACACTACACAAACACCACTGCACTACCCTAAACCCTAAAACACTACCACCAGCATGACCCCCTACACTACTCAAACACCACTGCACTACCCTAAACCCTAAAACACTACCCCAGCACGACCCCCTACACTACCCATACACCACTGCACTACCCTAAACCCTAAAACACTACCCCCAGCACGACCCCCTACACCACCCAAACACCACTGCACTACCCTAAACCCTAGAAAAGAAACCCCCACCCCATGCCCAATCCCCTTACCTCTCACTCCTCATGGTTCCTCTCTCCTCGTGGTTCCTGCTTCACGTCATCTCTGAGGGCGGTGCACGTCGTTGTGAGGAAACGGAACAGCCTCTGTTTCCTTACAACGACATGGATCATCTACATGTTTTTTAGAACGCATGGTCATTTACCATACATACCTTTACAACAAAATTCGTTGTAAAGGCATGCTTGGTAAATGACCATGCGTTCTAAACAAATGCGTAGTAATGACTTCGTGATGTACAACGCATGCGTGGTAATTAGGTGGGCGGAATTTGCGTAGTCGCGTTAAGCAAATCTCCGCGAAATTGTTAAAAATCTCCGCGAGCACGTAGAAATTCCGCGAAGTCGCGGAATTGCTTGTCCCGCCCGTTCGCGATGTGTTTTTGCATGCTCGCGGGGAAATATATCGCTAACTTGCCCATGCGGTCGCTAATGGGCGCGGCCATCTTGTTTTTCACTTGTCCCGCCCGCTCGCGATGGTTATTTCCTGTTCCGGGTCGCGTATTGCATGCTCCCGCCCGTTCGCGATAAGTATTTCCTGTTCGGGAACGCGCATTACGTGTTCGCGGTGCTTTTTGCGTGCGCGGGGGGGAAATATCGCGCAAACTTGCCCATGCGGTCGCAATGGGCGCGGCCATCTTGTTTTTCACTCTATTGCTATGGTTCTGGGCCTGCTTTTCAATCCTCGCTCTATCTTTTCAATCCTTTGTTTCTGCAAACTTTTTTTTGGTCTTTTTTATTTATTATCTATCTCTCTATTTTCCTGATTCTATATTTTGAGTATTTTTCTACTTTTTGTGTGTTTTTAACTACTTTTTCACACTTTTTCTATTACCTGCTTTTTAATTTCTTTTACTTACTTTTTTTAATTCCTACCTTTTCTTTTCCGCTCCCCGCCTACTCAGAACCATGGCAAAGGGCCACAGCCACAGGGCTCGTAGTCGCAGCCAGAGCCGCGACCAAAGAGGGGTGCAGGCACGGGCCTTATTCGGTGAGGCGGAGGTGGCCGCACTGGTTTTTGTTGTTCAGCGCCACCTCCCCTTAACCCTGGCAGCAGGTGGCAGGCCTGGGTCCGGGTTCGGGCTCCGGGAGCGTCGGCAGCGGTGGGGCAAGGTGCGTTGGGCAGTGTTTCGCTGCTCTGGTGTCCGGCGCACCAATAATCAGCTGACGCACCGGTGGTCCGATATTCTGGACCGGGAGCAGGACCTGCTGGACCTGCTAGGAGTGGAGGTCCCGGGGCTTGGTGAGTAGCTATTTAATATTACTACTTTGTGTTCTTCTGCTCTGTGTTATATATTGCGAATATTGTTTTTTTTCCGACCAGCAAGAATGCTGCTGCTTACATTGCAGGTAAATTACGTTTAAAAATCTGAGATTGTTATGACACAGGCGCTCGGCGCTACTAATCTTACTTGTTTGCAACTTTGCGCTCGCTTGGCCTGATGATTATGTAAGAGTTTACTTTAGAGAACTTAAGTGACATAATGCTAGAGAGAGTAGTCCTTCCTTTGTCCTCCTGCCACTAAGAAGGGATAGTGGTGGATTGATAGGTTTAGTTACTTATTAGTTGGTAATTTTTAAGTGGTGTGCGTGACGCATCCTCTGTCACGTCACATGCTGCTGAGTGCTGCTTACCCCAGTCCTTAGTAGAACCTTTTGTAGTTTGTTTACTGAGTGTTAATAGGCTTATATCATCACTAGCAGAACATCAGCAGCAACCAGCCAACAATTTGGTGTATGCAAAAATGTATGCATGTGTCCTCCATCTATGCATTTTTGAGGACTAAAATAAATGGAAATGCAGACTTACTGAACAATTGGCCCGTCTGGATTGGAATAGGTGGGCTAGGTCAGGTGGTAGTTAGGCTTGCTAGACGGTCCATGAATCTCGCAATACTACCAGTCGATCAGATTAGATGGGTACATTTTATTGCAATTGTTGTTACCAAAAATGTTTTTGGTGCGTATTTGAAAATATTTTATTTATTTCACACCAAACTTTAATTTTTGTCTCTTTCCTTATGAAATCTTACATGATCAGCACCCAGGGGCAAGAAGACGGGGTCACAGCCGGCGGGCCAAGAAGATCTCCAAGATGCCTCCCAGGGACAGGACCGCTCCTCTATCGAGGGCTCTGCTGCTGGCCCCAGTAAGTCCTCCAGTGGTTAATATTAATAATTATATTTCCCAAACCTTTCCTGCACCTTATTTTTTCCGAACTATTATTTCAGTATCCTAATTATAATTTTTACAAATTCTTCTTTGGTCTATACTATCTGTTTCTAAATTCTTGTTATCCCTGCCTCTAACTGCGTCTGCTATGACTCTCTGTACTACTACTATTAGTCTGTCTGTAGCTAAGCTTGCCCAGTTGGCCACTTTTCATTTAAAATATTTTAAATAAAACTCAGATTCACCAATAGCTCTAGCCATTGAGTCCAGTCCTTTGGGTTGTCCTCTTCTACTACTTCTAGTCTTCTTAATCTTGAGGCTTTTCGACAATTCCCACCAAGAAAATGCCCAACCACATTTTACAATTTTTGATAGGATAGGACATACTACTACTGTTGTAGGGATTCTGCACATACAGAACTTTGCACAAGAAAATAGGACGTTGGTGATGGGAGGTTGGACCTTCCTCACACCTCAATCAGAAGCCACCACAATCCCCTGACCGACTAGTTATACTGTCTCATTAGGTCTCTGAAACCCCTCCCCCCCCAAAATACCCAATGAGTAGACAACCCAGAACATAACACTCCCGACCTCTGTCTCGGAAGCAATGCACACCCTTTCGCTCACTCTCTCATGTAAGTCCACACCAAATACCACCGAGTCTATGTAAGTTCAAAAGGTTTATTTCCAACTGACAAGCTCTGTACGTTGTTCTATAATGCAGCAGCAACAGCAACATGCATAAGATTAAAACAATAAACATTGTTACACTTACAACTACAAGTCCATAGAAACCAAAAGGCGAGATCATGATAACTGAACAGTGGTGGAAGAACCACCCTCCCCTTCGTAGGAATCTAGTTTATATAAAATTATAAATGGAGATGTGCGAATTCTGGGGACCCCTCACCTTATAAGAACCTAGTACTGGTTACATCATAAGCTCTGCAAAGCTCTGCTTCTTCATATAAGGGAATCTTCCGTCTGTTATGAGAAAAATGGTGCGCGTTAGTATAGTGCAAGCATTTCTCAGTCGTGCCAAAAAGTGTAGTATTTTTATGGATAAGCAATATGTACTAACACCAGAACTCCATAACAAAGTGGCTTGTTTTTCGACCTTGTACGCAGCGCTCAGACAGTAGCAGTATGAGCTCATGTGGGCTCAAAGGCATCTTTCTCAACAAGCTGCGAGGTAACTTGCGCAAAAATAAAAGACACAAAGCTAAAATGGTTGCATGGCTCGGGGTAACTTTGCAAAGACTAGAATGACCCTATTGACCATATAACACTTACACTACTAGTGTCTACTCTACTACCTGATTTGTACTACTGATGTATGTTGTATATGTATTATGTATGTATTAACTTTTTTTTCAATCTTGCTAGTGAAAAATAGGGGGAGGTGTATATGGCATCTGAAAAATGTGTAATGTTTTTTCTAGGCGTACTACCGACCACCAGTCCTGGGGCCAGCGGCGAAGGTGACGCGGCCACTGAGGGTGCAGGCGATGCAGCAGTTGTAGGAGGAGCTGCAGGGGGTGAGCCAGCAGCAGTGGCGGGCGGTGGTAAGTTATATTCCTAATCCTTACTTATTGACATTACACTCGCTGCAAGGGTGTAATGTATACTGTACTGTTGAGACTTAAGTAAGAAGTTGTTGTGAACGGTTGAAGAAGACACCCTTTACTTAGCATTAGCAATGGGAGTGTACTGAGTAACCAATGGCCTCTTCTATCGGACTTCAACTCAGCTGTGAAAGTTTTATGGAGAAGACTAAAAGTCAGATCAGATGACCTTGATGGATGGGTTGAACGAAAAGAGAAAGAAGGGTGGAAGGAGGAAGGACGGGCGAGATTTTATATTTATGACTGGCAGAGAAGGATACGTGGGATGCATGCATAGGTGTCTGATAGGAATCAGATGCATGGGTGGTGGAATGCCTGAAACTCCCACAAATGTTCGAGGCCGAGGTAGTGGGAGGATAGATACATACCGCAAATGTTACGTACTGTGCTTGCTAGTGCTACTGTGCCACTATGTGTAGAATGAATTTGTCTGACTGCTTTGCTAAGAGTATATTTTACAATAGTCTTGTTTTTTCTTCTTGATATAGCTACTCCTTCCAAAGGTAAAGTCGACAGGAAGGAGTTGGCAGCCAAGGCCCGGCTCCGGAAGCTGGAGGCCATACAGGCTGAATACCAGCGGTTGGTGGTTCTAGAGGAGGCGGCGGCGGCAGCAGCTGCAGCCTCCTCCAATGCCCCGGGCCCCAGCCACCCCCCTCCAGTGTTACGGCATCACCGCCTGGCAGCCGCCCGCCGCCACACTGCAAGAAGCACTGCTGCCCCCCCCTGTGAATGCAACTGCCGCGCGCTGAAGCGCCGCGTGGCCCGCCGAGAGGAGCGCATCCGTGTCCTGGAGAGGCAAGCCCGCTGAGACCCCGTTTATTTATTGCCCCTTTTTTATAGCTTATTTTGGTGGGTGGGAATCGGGCGTTGGGTTTTGGACTATTGGACATTTGTTGGACTTTTTCGTTCCGGGACATGGACATTGGTTGGGGTTAGGGAGAGGGGTGGGTCAGGTGTTGTGGGATTTTTTTTACACAGTTTATTTTTGTTAGGGTATTAAATTACATATTTAGACTTTATATACGATGTTGTTAATGTCTTGTGGGTGGGGTTACTGTTTTACGTTACACTGTTTCCTTGCTGGTGCAGTGCCACAGCCAGTATTTGATTTAAATAATTGGCTGAGTTACTAAGACACAAACAGACAGATGCGGTACCCCTCACTGAGGGACTTGTCCTACTAGTACTGTCAGTCTCTCCTCCTAATCTATGCATTCTGCAACTGGACTCAAAGGGGTGTGTGAAATAGAATTAATGAAAAAAATTCCGTTATTAATTATGCCTCCCCCAAACTTCTTCTCTTACCTGTGCTTGATGTTTAACTTGGGCACAGCGATGGCTGCATGGTGATGATGGTTTTCTTTCCCAACATGCCATGGTTGTGGTGGTAGTAGTAGTAGACCCTGGCAGTAGCATTTGCAAAAAAAGAAAATGAGACAGTCAGTCGCCTGAGAGAGACTGTGGGAGGAGTAGTAGAACGAAGTACAGTACGGAACTTACTGCCAAACAATAATATGCCAAAATACAAGGAAACATAATGGTGGCGGGGATAGCATAGTACATAGAGTTACAAACTCTAGCTGTGTCGAGTCACTCGACTAGGCCTACAGTACACTCGACACAAGCGTAACCGTTAGTGCTGTTTCGGAGGATGACAACAAATCCAATCTATGCCGGCAATTAATGCTGATGGATTAGGTTCCTTTGGTAAAAAAATTATCTCGCAAATATACTGCTCATAGGTGGGCAAGCAGAAGAAGATCCTCGCCCTGCCTTGAAAATGAATTTTTGTTGCTTTAGCCACATCCGCCCCAGCAAGCGTGTGATAAATTATTGGTGTACATTTAATTTAGTCACACCTCAATAAGTCACACAGCGCGGGGGAAGAGGGTTAGGGTTTGATGAATGGTTGGGAAGGGGGGTTTTGGGAAAGGTTTGACAAAGAAAAACAGAACGCATGGACAACAACAAAACACAATCTTGGCAGACAACCATATCCATAAATCTGTTAAGGGACAAAAAGGAAATGCATGCATGATGATAATAACTTGATGGTTAATGATAGTACTTACTAACTAATACTACTAGACAATTAAAAAGGTACAGGGCAGCAGTATATTATGCAATTTGCCTTGCCTGTCTGCCCTCAGAGAGACCCGAATTACATACAGTTTCTGTTCTGTTGTACCGGCCCGGGCTTAAAGATAGCAAAGAAAAGTCAAAAATAGCTGTAGGGATGAATTGAATTATAAGCAGAGAGCAAACATAACAACAACAACAACACACAGTAGTAATGATTGAAGACAATCATCAAATTTAAAAGATGATGAAAGTTGATACTGTTACTGTATGTTATCCTGGTCAAAATGGGGAGTTGCATCTCGGCATTCGTCTTGGTCCTCCCTTCCATGGAATCAATCTTGGGTGACGCCACTGCCTGCCTGGCAGATGTAGATTCATTGGTAAGGTAAGTGAGAGTTGTTTTTCCCAGTGTAGCACAGGGTAAGGGCCGGCCTGTAATTGCAGATGGGAAAACAAAAGGGATATTGAAAAATCAAGTAGAAAAAAAAATGCCTAAATTACGGTGGAGTGCAGAGGCGGCATGGATTTGGATACATCATGTCTACTCTAGTCTGTTTCCAGCATTAACCTCCAACAACAACAGGACAGAGCAGGCCCACGGCAGCCTTAACCCATCCTCCATTTAGCGTACCTTTTTTGACAGAGGCAGACAAAGCAGATATACAGCAACATAGCATTTTACAAATTAAGTGACTAAATCAATGCCCCGCTGTCAGTCATACCACCACACTCGACTCCACCACTACACAGACATGTAGGTCTGCAGTGGTTGTTGTTGACTTGGTTACCTTTAATGCACTCATGAAACGCACTGAGTTATTCCATCAATCATCTCGGATCGTACTGAGTGACTGCGAAGATATTATGTCACTGTGGTCATCATCATGGTGTGTTGTCCAACTCAGTGTGCAGTAGTGTACAGATTGAGTCCCCTTTCCATATTCAAAATGCAATGGATCGGCCTGCAGTAGAAGTAGAAAATTGTTATTAAAAAACAAGAATGGAAACAAACATTGCATTGAGTTACTTTTAGTGTGTAGATTAGATAATAGTACATGCACTACAAACAACAACAACACAAATCACTCAGTCAGCGTCCAATGCATGTCATCATTCATTACCTGTTCCTTCTCATCTTCAGTTAATGGGCAGTCTGTATCGGCTCGGAAAGGAGGATAGCTATAGTAGTCATCATCATGTTCCACTTCTTTTGGAGAGACTCAACGAGCAAGATTTTAGTTTTTCTTCGATTATGCTACATCCAATCATCATCTGGCTTGAGGGCAATAGATTTAGGTTGATTCAGGAGGATGGAGGAGCAGGACTTGGAGGAGTGGACTGAAATGCAGACAGCTGAAACTCATATAAGGCAATAAAATACGAAGACAGTGGTGATGGATTTGTTGTGATTTGAAGTTTCCAAACAAAAAGACAGACACACAAATAGAAGTAAATAAGGGAGAACCACAGTAAGAAGTGGAAGCCTAGTTGTCAGGGAAGTATAGCTCGTCCTCAAACTCTGGGGGTTCAACCAGAAGTAGGTAATCAGCATCCAACACGCTACTTCCGTCACCTGAGCCGCTGTCATCATCTTCCTGCGTTGATTCATGTATTGTGTAATTCGGTGGTATAAATTGCTGATTCATTTCGATCATGGTTAACCTCTCCACATTTTTGGATGAGAGACTGGTCCTTTTCACTGTTACAATGGAACCAGCAGCACTGAAAACACGTTCAGAAGAGACACTTGCGACAGGGCAAGCCAGATAGTTTATCGCCAGCCTGCTGAGCACTGGCCATTAGCCCCTTTTGCCATACCAATACCGCAATGGGTTTTGATCAATGTAGACCTCTGTTGGGTCATCCAGGTAGGCCTGGACCATTCGGTCAATGTTCAGGGGTGCTACACTTTGTTCGGCCTCTTTTGTCTTTGCATCAGCACTGGACCTAGCAAGTCCTTGCTGTAAATACCAATCCTGTGCCGTTTGTACTGGGGCTGATGATCCGGTTCTTGCTGTTGTCGATAGTGTTGGTGACAGCTGTGAACCAAATGCACTGCCCACAGACTCTGAAGTTGAACTTGACGCCGGATGCCCTGTGCAGTACTTGACGTGGGTTTGAGGCCTTTAATTACCAGCCGTTCATTTTCCAATGTACTGGCTGCCTCAGCTATCCAAGTTTTGTACCGGGCAACATCCACTTCTGAAAAAGGGAGTAATGTCTTACTGTGCAGTGCCGATTTGTACCGTGGATCCAGAATTGTGGCACAAATGTAATGTTCTTCTGACAGAATCTTATTTTGCACCCTTGCATTTTCACTTAAGCGACATGATAAGCTCTCCACCAACTCATATGCTTCTTTTTTTTCCTCCACACCTATGTACGCTTCAGACACCTCCTTCAGCTGTTGCTCTAGCATGTGCAACAATGGGATAGCTTGGTCCATAGTACAGTCCTCCTTGCTGACTTCATGTGTGAAGACCTCGAAAGGAAGAAGCATCTCTGTAAGAGATTTAACTAGGCACCATTGGTCCATCTGAAGGGTCATGCCTTTCACAGTAGCATCCGCCCTTCGCATGGCATATTCATTGATTGGTCTGTACTGCTCAAACAGACGGTCAAGCATGTAATACGTTGAGTTCCAACGTGTTGCCACCTCCTGGATCAGTGCTTTGACTGGCATTCTATAGTCACGTTGAATGATCCTCAGCTGCTTCCGGGCTTTAAAAGAATGGCTGAAATGCGTGCATATTCTGCGGCAGGTGGTCAGTAAGTTGCTGACTATAGGTTCTTTTTTTAGAAAGTCTTGAACTATAATGTTAATGCAGTGTGCCAAACACGGGACCCTGAAATAGGCACCAAGCGTCATGGCCTTAAGTATATTACTGCCATTATCCGTGGCAACAAAACCAATGTGAAGCCCTCTGGGGTGCAGCCATTCAAAAGACCTTGCTGTTAAACTCTTCCAAAATGTTTGCAGCAGTATGAGATTTCTCCATGGCGAACATGGCTACAGTTGCATGTTTCCGAGAAGCATTAAAAATCTCAGCTGTGTCAACAGCACCTACTTCAGATAGCTTTTCTCTAACCCCCACAAAAGAGACCCAGTGTGCAGTGATGCACATGTAATCAGTGGCTTGGCAACTGGTCCACATGTCTGTTGTCAGGTGGATTTTGTGAACAGCACTCTGCTGCAAAGCTTGTCCAACCAATTCCAGCACATCGTGATGTAGTGCTGGAACAGCAACTCGAGCAAAATAGGACCGGCTGGGAACCTTCCATTTAGGGCAGATGGCTGACACAAATTCAAGGAAACCCACCCCTTCCACAAATGAAAAAGGGAGAAGGTCCAGCGCTAACATTTTAGCCAGCTTCGCATTGTACAACCGTGCCGTTGGGTGGTTGCGTTGGTACTGCCCCTCCGACCTAAGCATGCTGTCAATGGTAGGCTGGAATATTTTCCTTTGTGGTGCACCCTTCTTCTTGAACCCAGTTAGGCTCAACGACGCCGCACTTTTGCTCATTGCAGTGCCCGGTTGCCTTGGTGTCTCAGGCTGACTCTTAGTACGGTGCCACTCAGATGTTGCTGAGGATGTGGGCGTTACCACTACACTGCTGGGGGTAGGGCTAGAAATGTCTCCCTCTTGATGACCTTCCACCGCGATCATATCTTCCCCTACTTCTTCATCGCCAACAACAGCAATGGGTCCAGTTTTACTTTTTTCTAAGTGAAGTAGGTGAGCCTCCCACTTGATACTGTGGTGTTTTTTGAGACGCCTAACAGCCTGCCGACAAATTGAGCATATAGCAATGTTCTCCTCCTTACTGCTAACCGAAAAGAAGTCCCAAACTGGGGAGGAGAACTTTCTGGCGCTGCTGGAGGTGCCACTTACAATACCAGATGAACTGGAGGGTGTGCCTGGAATTTGACTCTGTGCACTTACATTACCACCACCTACTGAGGTGGTGGTTGAGCTGGATGTAGGTCCCTGCCGGGCCTTTGCAAAGGCAAATATGAAAGCTGGAGGTCGTGTTGGCGTTACCTGTGTTGGTGGTATCCGTGCTACATCCCTCGCAGCGATTTTGGATAGTCTAATAATGTTGGTCTCCATCTCCGCAGGCCCAGGAGTGATGTTCATGATGACTGGCTCTTCATCATCATCATCATCACCCCCCTCGTCTACATCTACCTCCATAACTCTAAGGCTTTCTGGAACCTTCCTTTTCACTAGCCTTGTCTTGTGGCGTGCATCACTCTCAGGCTGAGCTGGTGGCTTCCAAGTGGCATCTAGATCATCAGAAGCGGGGCTTGAAGAAGAAGTTGATGGACTAACCCTCCTTTTCCTTGCTGGGGATCTGGAAGACAATGGATCTTCTGGAACAGTGGCTTGCTCCTCTTCGTCTGCAAAAAGCTCGATTTCCTGAACTGCCCCTACTTCAGGTGGAACAACTACTATTGTGGGCTGTGGTTGCGGTTGCGGCTGCGGCTGTGGTTGCGGCTGTGGTTCCGGCTGCGGCTGGGGTTGCGGCTGTGGTTCTGGCTGCGGCTGGGGTTGCGGCTGCGGCTGGGGTTGCGGCTGGGGTTGCGGCTGCGGCTGGGGTTGCGGTTGCAGCTGGAGTTGCGGCTGTGGTTGCGGCTGTGGTTGCCCACTTATCTGCTGAGTTTCCGCCTGCGAGTGCGTGGATTGGGTACTACTTTGCGATAATGACATTTCAACATCACTGGTCGTTAGTAGACTGGCTACGTCTGCCACAGTCATGGGCTTGGGCCTAGGTTGCTGGGGTGGGCCCGCTGATGCGGAGGTGCTGCTCCCAGCTTGGTCCCCACCGGACACCGCTGCTGCAGGCGTAAGTTTTTTTTTACCAAAAAACACATCGGCCGGCACACCAGTCTTGGCAAGTGCCACTTCCTTCTTCTGTTCCTTCTTCTTCTCACTGGCAACTTTCTTGGTACTGGAGGACCTGGTACCTTTCTTTGGGGCCATCTTCTTCAGATGTCAGCAGGACGCAGGTGCACAAGTTGCAGAGATGTCTGTGGTGGTCACACGTGGACGTGACGCGCAGCAGGACTTCTGCCTGGCAGTACAACGGGTGATGATGATGACACCTCCTCCTCTGTCTTTTTGTGCACCTAAAAGCAAAGAAGCCAGGAGAAGAACATCAGTGAAATGTTGCATTTGTTGTTGTGGTTCAATTACTAGTAGTACAAACAAACAAATAAAAGATATAAATTAGTGTAGCCATTTGTGAGACTGTCAACAAGGGCTTTTATGGTATACTGTGTACACTGTCAGGAAGGATAGGCAAGAAGAGGAACAACAACAAAAATACAAATGTAATAGAAGTGGACCCTGTTTGGCATTAAATTATTTGCTCATCACATCCTTCAGGGAGCTGCAGCTGGCAAAGGGGATGGATGCAAGCAGTAAGCCAAGAGGAAAACCATGCAGGCCTAAATGGCAAAAGCAGCACACTTATAACTCCCACCAGAAATGGCCACCAGCCACATGGACACTCACAAATCACAAGCAACAAGCATGAGGCCTGGAAAACAATGTACTGAAAACAGGCCTACGATAGCCAGGCAAAGGCTGCATGCTAAACCACACTGCTTTGCCTGTAATGCAATAAAATGCAAAAACGAAAATACACAGGGCTAAACAAGGCCTGCAGCACACCACACACAACTAAGGCATGTATTTAACACACAGCCCAAAAAAGTGAAATACACCCAAAAATACACATTTTGCAATTCAATCCAATGCCATCCATGTGCCCTCAATTATCTTTAAAAATTCAACAGAACACACAGAAACAGTTATTTCATGCACCCCTGACTATCTCTGCGCCTACTGGATGAAAGGCCTGTTGGCAGACTAGGCCACAAGCTTGCAGGACTATGGATAAAAGCACACTACCGGGCTTCACAATGGCCAGGCCCACAACAAGAAACTGAAGACAGACAATGCAGGCCTATGGCAAAAAGCACACTGCCTGGCTTCAAAATGGCCGCCAGCCTCATGGCCAGGCCCACAACAACAAGAAACTGAAGACAGGCAATGCAGGCCTATGGCAAAAAGCACACTAACTGGCTTCAAAATGGCCGCCAGCCTCATGGCCAGGCCCACAACAACAAGAAACTGAAGACAGACAATGTAGGCCTATGGCAAAAAGCACACTGCCTGGCTTCAAAATGGCCGCCAGACTCATGGCCAGGCCCACAACAACAAGAAACTGAAGACAGACAATGCAGGCCTATGGCAAAAAGCACACTGCCTGGCTTCAAAATGGCCGCCAGCCTCATGGCCAGGCCCACAACAACAAGAAACTGAAGACAGACAATGTAGGCCTATGGCAAAAAGCACACTGCCTGGCTTCAAAATGGCCGCCAGCCTCATGGCCAGGACAACAACAAGAAGCCTAGGCCACAAAGGAAACACATGCAGGCCTTAGTATATGGCAAAAGCAGCACACTTATAACTCCCACCAGAAATGGCTACCAGACACATGGACACTCACAAATCACAAGCAACAAGCAGGAGGCCTGGAAAACAATGTACTGAAAACAGGCCTATAATAGCCAGGCAAAGGCTGCATGGTAAACCACACTGCTTTGCCTGTAATGCAATAAAATGCAAAAACGAAAATACACAGGGCTAAACAAGGCCTGCAGCACACCACACACAACTAAGGCATGTATTTAACACACAGCCCAAAAAACTGAAATACACCCAAAAAAACACATTTTGCAATTCAATCCAATGCCATCAATGCCCCCTAAATGATGTTTGAAATTAATAAATACATCACACAGCAAAGGAACAGTTGTCTCATCATGTTTCATCATGCACCCACCCATGACTAGCTCTGGGCCTACTGGCTACCCACAACTATTTATTTTTAAAAATGATGAAAAGTACAACAATTGTAGTTGCAGCAACTGCAATGCCCCAATCAAACAACACCAACTTACTTGTAAAATCTCAAATACCCAAATCCTCAAATCCAATGATAATGATGCAGCAGACACAAAGAGTGATCCTTCCAGCTCAAATCCAAGTGAAAAATGAACAGGAGATGGACAAAGCACTGGGAGGAGCCTGCTGGACAGGAACAGGAAGTAGGAGACTCTGTGGCACTTCCTCCCTCTCCCCCCCAAAAAATTTGACAAAAAAGGACAGCCAAATATCAATCTGAGGTTTTTTTTCATCCAAATCATCAATTTATAGAAGGTTTTATGCTGCTTGCGATGTTATTGTTCTCCAGATTGAAAATTTTGCGTGTTCGGGATCGCGAGCTTGACAAACATTCCGCCGGATGTCCGATGGCGCGCCCGAATGACGTGTTCGCGATCGCAATCTCTCTTGCGGTGCACGATGGCGCGGCGAATGACGTGTTCGCGATCGCACACTCTTGCGTTGTCCGATGGCGCAGCGAATGACGTGTTCGCGATCGCAAACTCTCGCGGGATAACGCGGCCGGCTACCGAAATCTCGTGGCGCACGCGAACGGATAGGAAAACCCGTCGGCGAACGCAGGAATCCCGGTAAGTCGCTATCGCGCGCGCTAGAACGCATTTTAAAGCGCGAACAAGAAAATAATTCCGCTTCGCCGCGGATCGCGGAATTGTTGGCAATTCCGCGTTCTCCTCGGAACGCGAAATTGCCTAAATTCCACAAATTCTGCGAGCGGAATTGGATGCCCAGGGTTAGACTGGTAATGCATGCGTTGTAATGGTATCACAAAGTAAAAAAGTCGTTGTAACGGCTGTTTACCGATCGAAGCTGGCCCCTGTTCTTCAGTGAGACGTTTATTTGATTAATTAGGAGGAAGAAATGTGTTTTTTTTACCGAAAAGTGCATTCCCGGCTGTTGCATTGTGAAAGTGTCCACGTGGCCTTGTTTCACTTCCGGTGAGAGAGTGGAAGAGTCTGTTTGGATCTAAAGGAGTTCTGTTGTTGGACGGGGCCGGCGCGACATGTCATCAGAAAACACAGCTAATGGAAAGCGTCCTCCCTGAAGTGTGGAGCAGTGCCATGAGAGGTCAACGAGTGTGTGTCCCACCGCAGTAAGACCGTACCGCGTGACCCATGTGCCGCCTCCAGGGTACGGGAGGCAGAAGCGGCATCGCAGGTCCTCTTGAAGACCGTTGTAGCACTAATTCTACATTTTGGTACTAGGGCATTTTAACTTCATTGTTCCTGCCAGATACAAAGAGAAGATCCTGTGTTAATCAGTGCCCTCGTTACCTTTTTTGTGGGTTGTGGTGCTTGTCACTTCGCTGCCCCGCCGGTGCACACGACTGGGCACCCCACCTCGTGTGCCATCTGCAGGGCCTCTGCCCTCGGATCACTGGTTTCGGTTTCTGGAGTGGCAACATAAACAGTTGCTCCCAAAGGACTAGCCTGAACACTTAGGTGAATATCCCCTGCACCAGCATTCCACGGAAATTCTTTCCTAGCTCTCCCACGTCAACGAGCACGGCTCCGCTCGCGACACCGTATGACGTCATTGGAGCCATAAGAGGACCTCGTCAGCGTGCTGACGTCAGTTCCACCCATTTTTTCCGTGCCACCGAGGCAAACAGGGGACCGAGACATTTTCACATGTATACATAGTATAATAAATATATATATATTCACTGAAAAAACCATAGGTTTCAGGCACGTTATAGTTAGAAATTAGCATTTAAAAAACCTTAGAAATTCACTGAAAAAACCATAGGTTTCAGGCACGTTATAGTTAGAAATTAGCATTTAAAAAACCTTAGAAATTCACTGAAAAAACCATAGGTTTCAGGGGCATTATAGTTAGTTGGACATTTCACTCGTACAAAACCATAGAAATTCCCCCGTTATAGTTAGTTCAGCTAACTATAACTCGCGCGCCCGCAATGCACTGCTGATGACGTCACATATTACATCACTCATGACATGGTCAGTGACATCACTCATGACATCACTGATGACATCTCAAATGACATCACTGATGACATCATCCTTGTGATAGAGTGGCAGACCTCCTCTCACCCTAATATAACCTTTGATACACACACTCAAAAATACAAACTAACATTTTCAAAACAATGGACATACCAAAACCAGTTACAACACACCTATTCATTATCTCTTTGGGGAACGGGACGCACCTCCTGCTTTATCCCTTGCTCTTCCATTGATTTTTTCTAGCAATTTTTGCAGCGTACAGCTGTGAGAGCTAACATTTCTACCAAGGTATAGTGCACAGAATCTAGTTACATAATGGCAGAAAATCAGGGCTTGGGTTTTACCTTGGATGATGTCAATAACATCCTAGCCAACCCCCCCCTTATGGCAGACTTTAACGTGGCGACATCTATTGCCCAAACGGCCGACTGGGAAAGCCTAAACGAGAAAAAACGTAACAGCATCAGAACTATCCTCCACGGGGTCATTCTAACCGAATACCTGAGGAACAACACAGCCCCGAGAGGACTCATAGTTACGAATGCTCCCCGTATTTTTCTGGATGACGAGACATTCCGTAAGGATTGGGCACAAATAGCGTGGCGATGTACACGTGACTGGATTATCCTAATCATCCAAACAGCCAAACGCCTCTCCGATGCCATCCTTATTGAAATTCAAACAACTGAAACACACTTCAAAGCTACTCTCACTTCTTTCAAAAAAAATTAGATGAGACCAATAAAGACATCAATGAATACAAAGAAAGCCTGACGCAAAGTAAAATTAATAAATTCCAAAAAGATCTTAAAAAATTCTCTTATCTGAAAACATATCCCTACACAGATACTGATTACAAAGTACCCAAGATGAATGACACTTCAGGAGGATCTTCAGATGATGACTCATCAGGTAGCAGTAATTCCAGCTCAAACAGCTACAGAAGAAAACAGCAAGGAAGGGGCAGAAACACCACTTGGCAACAACCATGGACACCAGGACCGTTGGGACCAAACACACACTATCCAGTCCCATACCCTCAGATGCATCCACAATATGGATACGGCTGGAACATGCCTTTTGGACCCCCACCGCCACCTCCTTACATGAACCAGAACCAATGATTCCCTTTTTTAGGAGGAGGCCCACGAGGACGAGGGAGAAGACGACGAGGGAACCAAGTCCACTGGGGAGACGACTAGTACGAAGGAGCACTAACGAGGAGCAAAGCCAAAGACCAACAACCAGGACCCAGCACGAGATGAGCCTAGTGACCAACCTCTCGTCACACACCCTGACACCTACTGAACTAACAGTCCTAGAGAAGGGACTTGGATTTGTACCTACGGCAAGACTAGATAAATTTCAGCTACATTGCGAGTTAGCGGCTTTCTTTCGGAAACTGAGATTAAAAGCTTTTTTCGAAAACACACCTTCCCAACAAACTCTAGAAGAAGAAGGAGACACTTTGTTCAGAGCCAAATCCACCTTCATGCCTCCTCCTAATGCAATTCCTCCCGAGGTGGCAGTCTATGAACAGGCTGTCTTCAAAGACATTGAAGCACTGCAAGAGGGCCACACCTTCCAAAATACCAGCGCAGCAGAACGCACAGCCATACAATCGCTGAGATCCAACTGATCCATCATCATAAAACCCGCAGACAAAGGCGGAGGAACAGTCATCATGAACAAAGAGGACTACCGACAAGAATGTGTAAGACTCCTCAGTGACACAAAGAACTATGGAAAACTAAGCCACGACCCTAGTGAGAGTCTGAGATCATGTATTCACATACTGGTGGAAGAAGCAGAAACAACAGGACAAATCACACCCAGTGAAGCAAAATTTCTAACCTCAACAACAGGCAAAATACCATATTTTTATATAGTGCCGAAAATACACAAGAACAAATCACCTCCACCGGGACGCCCCATTGTATCGGGCATAGGCTCTCTACTAGAGCCTCTGTCCCGATACTGCGATTTCTTTCTCCAACCTATGGTCCAGTCCACCAACACTTATCTTCATGAGACACTAAAGACCTCCTCAGACTACTCAACAACATGAACTACAACCCAGAGACCTCCTTCCTGGTAAGTCTTGACGTGGAGAGTCTCTACACCAGTCTCCCGCAAGACGATACCCTAGGAGTTCTAGAGACCGCCGTGGAAAAAATAAACTGGCAACATAAGACCCCCAGAAGGTTCATCTGGGAATGCGCAAAACTTGCGCTTAAAGAAAACTTTTTCGAATTTAAAGGCCAACTGTACAATCAGAAAAATGGGACATCTATGGGGAGTGTTTTCGCCCCCAGTGTAGCAGGCCTCTATGTACACAATTTTGAGACAAAGTACATTTTTTTTTTCTTTTTTTTTCAACAATGTGTCACGAATTCCAGAAATCAAATTCTATAAAAGATACATAGATGACATCTTACTCATCTGGGAGGGCGATAAGGAGTCACTCAACACATTCTGCCTTTGGCTCAACACCTGTGACCAGAATCTCAAATTTACACACAGCTATGATCACTGTAAAACCACCTTTCTAGAACTGGACATAGAAGCTGAGGATGGCCAGCTTAGAAGCAAAACGCACTTTAAACCTACGGCCCGCAACTCACTTCTACACTTCTCCAGCTTCCATCCTAGGTCCTTGCGGGAGAATCTCCCATACGGACAGTACCTGCGGCTCCGCAGAAACTGCAGTAACGTGACAGACTACAAGGACCAAGCGAAGGACCTGAGCAAAAAACTCCGGAACCGCGGGTACCCCAAGCACATTACTGATAAAGCTCAAAAAAGAGCTCGAAACCAAAACCGCGAAGGACTCATAGAGAAACATCCACGAGAAGCAACAGCAGTACCATTGACATGTGTCACTACCTTCAATTCGGTTTCCCACAAGGTCTCGAATATCATAAAAAAACATTGGAAAATCCTCATGACAGGAAATCTCAATTGGAACCCCCCCTTACTGTCTCACAAAAAAGCCAAATCCATAAAAGATGCACTGGTATCTACCAGACCAGTCCAACAACAAAAATCAGGGAACACTGTCCTAAATGCATGGGGGCTCCCCAAAATCACCGGACATTTTGCATGTGGCAATTGCAGCGTATGCCACCTAACTGAAACCACAAAAAATCTCCACCTGGAACCAGGTAAGACGTGGGAACTATGACACCACACCAACTGCAACACGGCACACGTCATATACCGTATCATGTGCCCTTGCGATCTCACCTATATTGGGATGACAAACAGAAAGGTGAAGACCAGAATTTGTGAACACCGGAGCACCATAAGATGCAAGAGAAACACCACAAAAATGACAAACCATTTCCTTGAGGTAGGACATACAACTAATGACATGCGCTGGGTCATTATAGAGGCTCTAGATCCCAACATGCCGAACATCCAGCACCAGTTACTACAAAAGGAACAGAGGTGGATTTATCGTCTATCCAGCCACAAGACAGGCCTTAATGATAATATTCCTTGGAATAGCCTCAACAGATAGTAATCCAGACACCCGTAAGCGATCTACAGGTGTCTCCTCCACAGCACCCTGTTATGTGTCCCCATTCGTTGAGAAATATCCTATTAACATATTACACCTCAAGATGGCCGATACAATAGATACCCTCTATTGAACTTTGTTTCTGTAGCCAGCATACTGATATGTGATTTCATTCATCTATGTATGAATCCAACGGATTTAACAACTAACTCTCCATCTAATTCAACTATCTTGTATTTTATACATGAGACTGTTAATCTTCTTTGACTAATAACATGATGAGAATATCACATTAGCCCAGACTGTTCTGCAGCGTTTTTGTTCCCCTCCCCCCCCCCTTTTTGCCAACAAATACTAAGCATTGACTTATCCTCTTGAATACTTCGGTCTGCTAGACCGAATTTTTTGGCACGTTTTTTCAATAAACGATCAAGTCCTAAGCATCATTCTAATTTCAAATAAGTTACATCAACTCAATCCATTGAATACACCGTACTATAAGATGGCTGCCAAATTAGACATCTTTTCATATCGACCGCGCATGCGCGTTTGTTAAAATTTCTTAGCGCATGCGCGCCTATCAGTTTCCTGAGTCATTGCTAAACCCGGACAGGCACTCCGGCACGTATCGGGTCCAGCATTCGCTCTATTTAAACTCCATTATCCACGTAACCCAGCAGCAGCCGGGACTACGGGAGACTGATACAGGTTTGCAGCAGGGGACTCGCCAAATCCAAGTAAGATCATGCGTGCTCCAATGGCGCCACCCACGAGAACCTACCTAAACCATGGTGCTCATTATGGCGCTCTTTTTTAATTTACAATTCACAGATTGGTATCCTGGATGAGTACCTTTACCCTCCTGAGCCTCGAAAACCTGCCAAATTTCCATAATAGTGTAACTATGATTCAAACAATATGTGCATGCTTTTTTAACGTCTTTTTTGCAATTCACAAATGGCCACTTGATCGCATGCATAGGTCTGTAAATTGCCATTTGCAGTACGATAGGGACCTCTTGGCATTGCCTATATGGGCCTACACCGTGCAACATTAAGCACAGTATACGTACTCCACTGGGTGCTAGCGATATCTCCCACAGGTTTAGCGTGCCACGCACCATTGTTGTCGTAGTCACTTACCAGCGCACCACCGATATTATGGACGCGCTATCCTTACTAGATAGCCCATGATTTTGCCTCAACCAGTACGGCATGCACAGAATCTACTGCATGTCGCCACCAGCATGGGCTACATGCCAATCACTGTAGTGATTTTAGAGACAATGACAACAGCACATCCATATTGCCACTAAGATTGCATTTTATGTTGCGATATATTATATGTTTTGTTATGTCTTCTTTCTTCCCTATACAGGTATTTTACAAGTGTCAGTAAGTACACCGACACTTACACCACACACCTTAGCGCGTGTGTAGGTACTATTCAGGTTTCACATGGCATATTTTACCTTTGTCACTCACTTTTCACTCACCTGGTCCTGACGAAAGCCCTCACACTTGTTTTACGGGCTGAAACATGTAGACCGCCACATATAGTCAACTTACGGTAAAAAGTCCAAATTAGTTGTACTACACACATTGTTTTTAATCATATCCTGAGCCGCCAAAATTAAAACTAAGGGCAAGGATTCTCAGAGATATTTTTAATTGTAGTATTTCACTTCACATCACATATTCGCACCACACCAGCTCCGCTGTAACCAGGCGTCGTAGCACAACCGGGCAGCATTCGGCCGCCCGGTTGGGACCCCAATGATGAAGCATGACACCAACTAGGTTGGTGTGTGAGGGGTCTTTTAAACATACCTAATGGGTCCATGTTCATACCACATACAGTGATAACACTCTAGATACATAGTGGGGTCGTCCACATTGTTTAAAGTACTCTAATATATGCCAAAGACAGAAATGAAAGTGGTAAATCAATTCTGTCCACAGATTGACAAAGCAAGGAAACATGTTAATACAACTGTTTCTGCATTCCTCAGAGATTATTGTATGGGCTGTATCTATAACAACAATCTGCGTTTTGACATGCATGGAATTTATAGAAATGATGGAGGGCACTTTACAGATGAAGGCAACAGGGTGTTTCTAAGTAACCAGAAACTGCATCCGGTCTTATGTGTAGCAGCCATATACACACCCACCCAGGTACCCGAAATATTGTGAAGTTTTTTCTAAAGGGCTTTTCTTTCTTTAGTTTTTGGGAATCTTCTCGAGGACGTCGGGATCCCCGCGGACACGTCACGAAAATGGAAAACAAAAGTAGACATTCAGTGGCCACCAACACATCCAAAAATAATATGTAAAAAAAATCCATTCAGAACATTGCCCTACACACATTACTATATACATACTTCTTTCAAAGCATGTTTAAACTCATACTTTTGTACTAAGTTTCTTTAAAAACCATCTTTCAGACCTATTTCCCATTTTCGCGGTTATTCGGAACGTTGCGATGGCGTTGTTAACTGCGATGATCGCGCCTTTCCCATAAAGTGAAAACCCATAGACGCACACATGTTACAGTTGTCTACACACTAGAGGTTTATTACTGTACACTTCAAACTCATTTTTTTCTACTGTATTACTAAAACAACCATCTCTAAAATCTAATTTCTGTGTTCGCAGTGAGGCCGGAGATCGCGATGACGTCGATCATCGCGATCGCCGCGGGTACGTCACGAAAGCAGAAAGCAAAATGAGAAATTCTATAGCCAACACCGCATTAAAAATTATAACTATATAATTAATTCTAACCATTACAGTAGATAACTCACTATATAAATAACTCTATAAAAACATTTATCAATATCTTTATAACAATGCATACTAATGATTCATTGATATTTTTTTTAATATCTTCACCAATATTCCCGACAACGTTGATAGTCGCGATGGTACATGGGAGCTGTGCTGGTGGTCGTGGCATCATCGCGAATATCGCATGAGATTAAAAAAATCCATTTTTTACATATAACTTCTGTCACTAACACCTCCATTTCTCAAACATGGGGTCAGAGTATCTCCACCCTGACCCCATATGTGAGCTTTCACACAGATTTTCAGCCCCGGGAACCATTCCCGAGCAATAAAATGGCGGCCGAGACGTTCTGTTCAGGTTCCATACAGCCAATCAGAGCATTCCTGTTGGCACATGCATTCGCAAATCATTGCGAAATCTTCGCAAAATATCCATGGCAAGAGATATCACTATAATTTTAAACCTACATTTCTCAAAAACTACTGAACGGATTTACACCAAATAGGCAAAAGGCATTTCCTTGAACCGACATCTACCTCCCTGCCAAATTTGGTGCAAGTCCGTTCAGGGGTTCGGGCTGTAGAGGTGGCTAAAGGTTCCTATGGGAATTAACATTACAAACGCAACCTTATTTCGTGCACCAAAGTCTCGGTCCCCACTGCACTGATCACCCCCAAACATTTTCAATAGTACCCACCGTGACACTTTTTTGACAAAATTTCATGCAGATTGCAAACAACGCCAAAGTTATAGCCAAGTCAAAAAATGCTTTTCCTATGGATTGGAAACTAGGTCCTAACTGTAACTACCTACTGGCAACCGCCAGTAGGCAATATATATACATATATATATTCACTGAATATTCACTGAAAAAACAGAGGTTAAAGCAACCTTATAGTAAGGTGTGATAAAAAGATATTCTTTTTTTAAACGTTAGAAACTCACTGAACAACATTAACGTTTTGAACTAAAAAACACGTTTGCGGATCCAGGTACCAGAGAACTGTGTACCAGAGTGGAGCGGAGGACTTCGAAACGTAGGGGTGACTTAATCCTACAGAAACAGTTTTTAACTTCACATCATCCACTGTGGATTTTAATTGCATACACACCAAACATTGGCACCACCCACCTGGGTTAAAAGCAAAGATTGGACTGCTTGTACCAGAATGCATCAATATGCATATGCCGAGTGAGGCATTGAAACATGCCCATTGGGGCGGCAACGATTCAATAAAGCAGGTGTTCCAAATCCATGGTTGCTGTGTTGGTGCACGCTGTGAGGCTCGTGAGCAAGGGGAAACCCGAAACGCGTTGAGCCGCGTACCCTGATGCCAGTTACAGGCTGATTCTAGCGGAACCCACGTTGATAAGGAGCATATCCTCTGAGATGGCCTCCTCAAATTGGGCAACCTTTCTTGTGGAGATATATATATATATAAATATATATGTGTGTGTGTTATATATATATATATATATATATATATATATATATATATATATATATATATATATATATATATATTTAAAAAGAGGTCCTTTACAATTGTGAATACTTGTCTCTCACCAAGCTCAAAGCTTGCCTTATTCATCCCTATCTCAAAATGTAACTTTGTGCTTCCTGCTTTCCACTTATCCAAGCATACAATAACTACCTTGATTACAATGCACTTGAAGAGGTGTGGCTATGTTGATATTATTTCTCAAAATTATTCCTGGAGTCAATGACTACTCCAAACAGAGGGGTGGTCCATGGGGAACTGTTTAATATACTGTTACGAAGACATTGGCCTTAAATGTTAAGCTGCATTGGCACAAAGCTCCTTCTGCACTCCACTGACAAGCTTTCAAAGAGAGAAATTCATGTGCCTGGGGATATAAAAAGGACTTCATCAGAGATCCATTATAGTGAGCTTTTAAAATATAGTACCCATTCTAAAGTTTTCTCTCATTTCAAGCTTTTCTTATCCACAGATATAATGATAGCAGAACAGAGTGGACCTTAGAGTGCTTATCTCCTATTGATGTTATGTTATACATGTGTGTGGCAGGAGGTTTTAAGGCAGTAGAACCTCGAGGAGTGAGTCCCGACCTTTCAATTTTGAGAGAATTTGGGTCTGTGTGGGGGTTAAGGACCATTACTGTCTTTCTCTTGCGGTTAACTGCATTGGGAGAAAAATAGGCATCAAGCTTTGTGTCACCGATGAAACTGCAAATCTGCCTGATAGACTGCATTGACTAAAATACACTGGGAGGGTGACTGGGTCATTTTTTACCTGAATCCCACAGCTGAAGGCTATTGAGTGTCAGTTTTGTTTTGCTCTCTTTAGTTTCTGAATAATGTTATCGTTGATGATATTTAAGATAGAGATTTAAAATCAATCATTTAGGCTTGCTGCTTACCAGTCACTGTAACATATAGCAAATGCTTCAAACAGTTTATAAAGGGTATGACAGCAACGCACAACTGTAATAAAATAATAGGGTCCAGATGAACAAAGGTTTTTTTCATTTGCAAATGGCCCAATTCACAGAATCGGTCTATTTATTTTAATGAAAATAGGCCTGTTCCAATGTACAAAGGCCCAATTTGTGATTCGGTAACCTATCACTGAATCGCAAATTGGGTTTGCGATTCAATATTAGGAAGGGGTGTGTTTAGGGCGTCCCTTCCTAATACATAATCACAGTGGCATGTGTGAATGCTTTGCAACCTAAATCCGGTTGCAAAACATTTGCATTTTGCCACCTACTTCAAGTAGGGTAACACATTCGCAAATGGGAAGGGGTCCCAAAGGGACCCCTTCCTCTTTGTGAATGTTTGTAGAAACTTTTTTAAGAGCAGGCAGTGTGCAATGGACCACTTCCTACTCTTAAAAAATGAAAAGTAATCTTTTCATTTTTCCTTTTGAAATGCATCCCATTCCCTTCACTAATAGGCCTTTTCCCCCTTGTGCTAAGCCTTTTTTGGCTATTTGGGGTAGTTCACGCTTAGGCTCCTGTAACGTTTTGTCCACATAAGGTATCCATGCCAAATCTGCGTCCTTTTCTTCCAACACCTTGAGGATTCTAAAGGTACCCAGGGTTTGTGGATTCCCTTGGAGGAGACCCAGAAATTAACAAAATACAGCAACATTTAGGTTTTTTGGGGGAAAAATGGGGGAAAAATGGGGAAAAAATGCTGTAGAAGAAAGTGTCTGGTTTTTTCCCTGCAAATGGTATTTAAAATCAATCATTTAGGCTTGCTGCTTACCAGTCACTGTAACATATAGCAAATGCTTCAAACAGTTTATAAAGGGTATGACAGCAACGCACAACTGTAATAAAATAATAGGGTCCAGATGAACAAAGGTTTTTTTCATTTGCAAATGGCCCAATTCACAGAATCGGTCTATTTATTTTAATGAAAATAGGCCTGTTCCAATGTACAAAGGCCCAATTTGTGATTCGGTAACCTATCACTGAATCGCAAATTGGGTTTGCGATTCAATATTAGGAAGGGGTGTGTTTAGGGCGTCCCTTCCTAATACATAATCACAGTGGCATGTGTGAATGCTTTGCAACCTAAATCCGGTTGCAAAACATTTGCATTTTGCCACCTACTTCAAGTAGGGTAACACATTCGCAAATGGGAAGGGGTCCCAAAGGGACCCCTTCCTCTTTGTGAATGTTTGTAGAAACTTTTTTAAGAGCAGGCAGTGTGCAATGGACCACTTCCTACTCTTAAAAAATGAAAAGTAATCTTTTCATTTTTCCTTTTGAAATGCATCCCATTCCCTTCACTAATAGGCCTTTTCCCCCTTGTGCTAAGCCTTTTTTTGGCTATTTGGGGTAGTTCACGCTTAGGCTCCTGTAACGTTTTGTCCACATAAGGTATCCATGCCAAATCTGCGTCCTTTTCTTCCAACACCTTGAGGATTCTAAAGGTACCCAGGGTTTGTGGATTCCCTTGGAGGAGACCCAGAAATTAACAAAATACAGCAACATTTAGGTTTTTGGGGGGAAAAATGGGGAAGAAATGCTGTAGAAGAAAGTGTCTGGTTTTTTCCCTGCAAATGGTATCAACAAAGGGTTTGTGGTGCTGAGATCACCATGGTCACAGCTTTCAGGGACAGGCAAACGTTTGTCATAAAAACAACATTTTCTACACAGTTTTGGCATTTTACTGGGACATAGCCTATTGTTACTATTTTTTGTGCTTTCAACCTCCTTCCAGTTAGTGGTAGAAATTGGTGTGGAAGGAATAATGGCTCCTGGAAAGCTAAAAGTAGACAAAATTCAGAATTTAGTAATGAGTCATTTGTGTAGATCCTTCAAGTTTTTCCTAAATATTGAAATTGTGTTGAATGAAACAGCTGTTTGTGACAACGTTTTCACCTGTAACTTCTTCTAAGTATGGCAGATATTTGAAAGAAACATTCCGTTACATCCGCTGGATCCTTCTGGTTGTAGTGATATATAGGACTTGTAGGTTCACTAAGAATCCCAGAGCCAATAACTGAGCTGTGCCTTGCAATGGGTTTTCATTGTGTACCGGGTATATAGCAATTAATTTGGTAAAATATGAAGAGTGAAAAATAGGTATCAAGGACATCTATGTATTTCCGAAATGGGAACGAAATATAGAGTTTAGAAGCAGTAGTTATTTGCACAGCTCCGAAATTGTGGGTACCCATACTATCATGTGAATTAGAGGACATTTTTCAAAGTGACTTATTTTTTACACATTGTCTTACATTTGGAAGGCTGAAATGCATTGAAAGTCAATACATAATAATATTTATTCTACAATTCTGTGTTCCCCTAAGTCTCACGATAAAAATGGTACCTCACTTTTGTGGTAGGCCTAGTGCCGGCAACAGGAATTGGCCCAAAACGCAACCTGGGCACATCACATTTTTTCAGTGAACACAAACCCTTTTTTGGCAATGTGTCTTACTGTGGATTTTGGACCCTAGCTCAGCCAGCACATGGGGAAACCTAGCGAACCTGTACATTTTTTAAAACTAGACATCCTGGGGAATCTTTGATGGGGTGACTTGTGCAGCTCTCACTAGGTTCTGTTACCCAGAATCCCTTGCAAACCTCAAGCTTTGATAAAAAAACACATTTTCTTCATATTTCTGTGATGGAAAGTTCTGGAATCTGCAAGGAGCCACAAACTTCCACCCACCCAGCATTCCCCCAAGTCTCTCCCAAGTTTCCTTTCACAAGCCTAGTGCCTGTGACAGGAAACAGCCCACAATACAACATGGGCACATCACTTTTATCGGGAGACCATGGGGAACGCTGTGTGGTAGGATATTTGTGCCGTCATGATGATCCCACACAGAAATGTAAGGAAAATGTGATTTTTTTTTAAGCTAAATTTAAGGTTTGCAGGGGATTCTGGGTAGGAAAACGTTGGGGATCCACGCACGCCATACCTCCCTGGACTCCTCCAGGTGGCTAGTTTTCAGAAATGTCTGAGTTTGGTAGGTTTCCCTAGATGGCTGCCGAGCCTAGGCCCAAAAACCCAGGTGACCCCTTCGCAAAACCAGGTCGTTTTGTAATAGATAGGTAATCACCTGTGTTTTTGGTCTCAAGCTAGCAGACATCTAGGGGAACCTCTGTGATGGATAATTTTAATGCCTCCCCAATACGTTTTGGGCCCTTGCCTGTCGCAGGTACTTGGCCCACCCACACAAGTGAGGTACCATTTTTATCGGGAGACATGGGGGAACACTGGGTGGTAAGAAATTTGTGTCATCCAGGTGATCCCCCAACTTTCCCACACAGAAAAGTAAGGAAAATTTGATTTTTTTTGCTAAATTTGAGATTTGCAGGGGATTCTTGGTAAGTAAATGTTGAGAGATCCATGCAAACCACACCTTCCTGGACTCCCCTAGGTGTCTAGTTTTCATAAATGTCTGGGTTTGGTAGGTTTCCCTAGATGGCCGCTGAGCCCGGGACCAAAACGTAGGTGACCCCCTTAAAAAACCAGGTGGTTTTGTAACAGATAGGTAAGCACCTGTGTTTTTGGTCCCAAGCTAGCAGACATCTAGGGGAACCTAAAAAACCCAGTCATTCCTGAAAACTAGACACCTGTTGGATTCCAGGGAGGTGTGGCTTGTGTTGATCCTCCATCATTTCCCCCTACATAATCTGCTGCAAACCTCAAATTTAGCTAAAAAGTCACATTTTCCTCTAATATCTGTGTGGGAAAGTTATGGGATCCCTG
The DNA here is from genome assembly GCA_963921515.1 of Calotriton arnoldi. Classification (NCBI taxonomy): domain Eukaryota; kingdom Metazoa; phylum Chordata; class Amphibia; order Caudata; family Salamandridae; genus Calotriton; species Calotriton arnoldi. The sequence goes on from CAWUFW010004435.1 coordinate 1,092,381, forward strand.
CACGGCACAAATTTCTTAGCACCCAGCGTTCCCCTCAGTCTCCCAATAAAAATAATACCTTACTTGTGAGGATGGGCCAAGTGCCTATGACATGGAAGGGCAAAAACGTGTATAGATTTAGGGGGGCCCAAAGCGGGTCCAAAAGGGCAGTTTGTTTATACGTTTTTAGGCTGATGCTACTTTGAGCACCCACACAAGTGAGGTATCATTTTTCTTAGGAGACCAATGTGACATTTTAAGTAAATTTGAGGTTTGCTGGTGATTCTGTGTAAGAAAACGCTGGGGGATCCATGCAAGTCATACCACCAGCCAAGAGTCAGTACACGCACACCACCATCCACGCACACCACCAGCCAAGTGCCATCCACACACACCGCCAGCCAAGCGCCATCCATGCACACCCCCAGCCAAGCACCATCCATGCACACAGTCAGCCAGGCACTATCCACACACACCATCAGCCAAGCGCCACCCACCAACTCCACCAGCCAAGCGCCATCCCCCCACACCGCTAGCCAAGCACCTTTCATGCACACTGTCAGTCAAGCACCAGCCACGTACACTGCCAGCCAAGCACCACTCCACGCACACCACCAGGCACCAGTCTACACACACAGTCATCAAGCGCGAGTCCACACACACCATTAGCCAAGTGCAAGTCCATACACACCGCCAGCAAAATGCCAGCCAAAGGTCAGTACACGTAGACTGTTAGCCAGACTCCAGTTCACACACACACAAACTCTCCCTGGTTTCTAGGGGTTTTCTGCCCCCGCTTGGGGGCAGATAAGACAAAAACATCACTGAAACAGCCAAAATGTGTGCCTAAAAAAGTGGAGCGACCCTTGCCTATGGCAGATAAGGGGCTATTACCCTGATCTGTCTTCTGGGGGGGCAGAAAGACTTTTTTTGGGGTGGGGGCATTAGCATGCCCATTCTGGGCAGCCCCCACCCCTACGTATAATAAAAAATATAATCCCTGGTGCCTAGTGTGCTTTCTGTCCCCCGGGAGGCAGATCAAGGGGCTACTGCCCCATCTTCCTCCCAGGGAAGGCAGAAAGACTGTGCCTAATTTTTTGGGGGTGGGGGCATTGGCATGTCCATTCTGGGCAGCCCTCACCCCTACATATAATAAAAAATATAATCCCTGGTGCCTAGTGGGATTTCTGCTCCCCCAGCGGGGCAGAAAAGGAACTATTGCCCCTTTTGCCTCCCGGGGGGGCTGAAAGACTGTGTCAACTTTTTTGGGGGCTGGGGCATTGGCATGGCCTTTCTTGGAAGCCCCCACCCCTATGTATAAAAAACAACATAATCCCTGGTGCCTAGTGGGCTTTCTGCCCGCCCCCAGGGAGGCAGATCAGGGGCTTTTGCCCCCATCTGCCTCCGGCAATTTTTTGGAGGGGGTGGGGCATTGGCATGTCCATTTTGGGCTGGCCCCACCCCTAGATACATAAAAAAAATCCTGGTGCCTAGTGTGCTTTCTGCCCCCCAGAGGGGGTGGGCAGATCAGGGGCTATTGCCCCCATCTGCCTCCTGGGGAGGCAAAAAGACTGTGGTAATATTTGGGTGGAGGCATTGGAATGCCAGTTTTGGGCAGCCCCTACGCCAACGTATAGAAAAAGCAATCCCTGGTGCCTAGTGGGCTATCTGACCCCTGGAGGGGCAGATCAGGAGTTATTGCCCTCATCTGCTTCCTGGGGGGGCCGAAAGACTGTGGAATTTTTTGGGGGGTGGGGCATTGGCATGCCTATTTTGACCAGTCCCCATCCCTATATACATAAAAAAAAACTGGTGCCTAGTGTACATTCGGGCAGATCGGGGGCTATTGCCCCCATCTGCTTCTGAGGGGAGGAAAAAGACTGTAAACCTTTTGGGGGTAGGGGCATTGGTGTGCTCATTTTGGGCAGCCCCACCCCTATATACATTTAAAAAAAATCCCTGGTGCCTAGTTTTCTTTCTGTCCCCTAGGGAGGCAGATCGGGGCTATTGCCCCATATGCCTCCCAGGGGGGGCAGAAAGACTGAATTTTGGGGCAAAAGTTGGGGGGAGCAAAAGCCCTTGCCGAAGGGGCCGCTCCCCTCTCCCTGGTGCCTAGTGGGTGGATACCTGCTTGGGGATTGGGGATCGCCCTCCTGCGATGATCCCCAAGCAGGGATCCACTAGGGAGGGGTGCCATTGATACCTCTCCCGTCTGTCTCAGGCTCAGGGGGCTGAGATAGCCCCCTGAGCACCGAGGCAGTGAAGCTGAAATGAGCGACGTGCATGCTGATCGCCATTTCAGAGAAACAGTCAGAACAGCCTCGGGAACTGGGAAAGCTCTTCCCCAGTTCCCGAGGCTGTTTTGTTTGAAAGGAAATCCCTCTGGTTCCCACATCGAGGTATTTCCGTTGCCATGTGCACGGACGGCCGGGAGCCGTCCGACGCACGCAAAGGGTTAAGGAAAATGGGCTGCATTTTTTTAAAACGTGCTCTAATAAACAACAATCACAAACATAGTGGTCTGCTGACCCCAGCAGGCCACCATCTCTGTGATTTTTGTGATTCCTGATGGTTCGCAAACCGAGATCTACCTCATGAATATTAATGAGGTAGGTATATTTGCGACCAACTGGGAATTTCAAAATGTATTAAACACACATTGGTACATAGGTGTTTGCTATTACCAAATAGCAAATCACAAAAATTCGCTATTTGGTGATCGCAAACCATGCACTAATTTTATCTGACCCCAGATTACTAACTAAGGTTGTAATGTACAAGATTTGAAAGCCAAATACATTTGTTGTCAACTTTTTCAGGAAAGATGAGAACCAATGGAACTCAAAATACACACATTACATAAAGAAATTTAAGATACATTCTAGAAATCTTAATATGTGTAGCTGCCTGGAGTGTGGCCCTTTTGCTGAAGTTCTCAGACTTTTCGTTAGAGAAGCTGCAAAAAAAGGAACAAAAATCCAATTCATAACACATGTGATATTCTAAGCGTAATTCTACTGAAAACAAAAGGAGAATTATTAAAGTGCGGTGGGATTTCATGCCTCCCTGGCAGACAGATTAGGTGGCAATAATTTAACACTTGCACCATGAAATTAAAATTTAAGTTCACTATGGAATTTCCGAAACCAACAGCAGGCAGTTGTATTTTTAATGAAAATGGACATTTAATTGCTTCTGTTGATTCGGAAAGAATTTTAAGCTCGCTCCCTGGCAAAGAGTAATAATGTTCACACGTTTTCTGCATATGCTTTGCACAAATTGCCTAAAAGTATGTTATTTCATCAAACCTCAATACTGTAAAAAAAAAAAAAATCTTAGTTTGAGGAAGTACTGAATGGAGCGGGTCATTTATTGCCGGGAACCATGCTGCTCACAGATCTAAACATGATAGGTCTACTACTCTGGGGCCGATTCCGATTCGGGCCGGAAATCTCTCTGACCGAGCCGGATCCGGAGAGATTTCCGACCGAATCGGACCCATGCAGCCCGACCGAACGAGTACGATGCGCACGTATGCCATCGGACTCGAGTCGGTCGGACTCCCATTGAAGTCAATGGGAGCCTGTCGTACAACGCGTACGCGGGCTCCCATTGACTCAATGGGTGCGAGGCGGACAAGTGCGCCCCCTACAGCGTGTACACGGCGAAGCGACTCGCGCCGTACACGCACAGGTATGGGGGACCCATGGGTCCACCCTGTGTGCGACTCACGTGGCTACGCGTACAGGGGGGTCCGACACGGATCCCCGAAGTACGGCTCCGACTGCTCTTTCGAGCCGGAGTGCGCGGCTCGGTCGGACTGCTCGCGGCGCGCATCGTACTTACCCGGCCGGGGAACGTCTCCATTGCACGGTGCGAGTCGAGTCCGTGCGAGTCGGTCGGTGCGGTTAGACCCGGGAACGAGTCGGTCGGAGCGGTCGGGACGCCCGGACGAGTCGGTCGGCAATTTCGCATCGTACTCGCTCGCCCGGACGCGCGTACGAATCGGTCGGGAAATAGGGCTCCGAATCGGATCCGGTTAAGCCGAATCCGATTCGGAGCCCTACCGGCCGAGATCGGAATCGGCCCCCAAGTGTCCAAATGGTTGCAGGTCTTTATTGTTACCGAGACAACGTTTCAACTACTAGATTGGAGTACACGTCCATGTTTAGAATCATTGTAAAGAAGCTAGAATAAAACAAATGTCTAAATGAATATTTTGTTTAATTACATTTTTTGCAGAGTTAAATATACGTTTTCAACAATAATAACCCTTTGTTTGAATTTTGAACAAAAATATGTTAATGTTGCCATTAGTTTTTTTTCCTTAGCAATGCCACTTTCTTTATAATGTCTCACAGTGGGCAACTCTTGCAGAGTGACTGAATTCAAACTTGAGTGAAATTTATGTCTTGGGCCAAATGTACTAACACATTTTATGCTCGCAATTGAATTGGTGTCTGGAAGGCACTTGTTGTAGGCATCCCTTCCAAATACCAAATCTGTATTATGTGTTTCAGTGTTTTACACTCTAAATGCAGTCGCAAAGCATTTACATTTTACCAACATCTCAAAGGAGGAGGTATGCATTCACAAAAGGAGGAGGTATGCGTTCACATAATGAAAGGGGTTCCTTTGAGACCCCCTCACTTTTGTAAATGTAAAAGAAAATATGTGGAACAGTAGCCTGTGATCTAAAGGACTACCGTCAAACTTTAAAAAAACGTTTTTTAAAACTGTGACATGTTTCCTTTTAGGAAAACCGTCTGCATTTAAAAAATGTTTGCTTTATTTATTTGAAAGCAATCACAGACATGGTGGTCTGCTGAACCCAGCAGGCTAATGTACCTGTGATGGCCTTCTATTGAAACTGCAATTTCTGACCTATTTCATTGATATTCATGAGGAAAGTGGGATTACAACCCACTATGATTCCGAAATTTAAGAATCAACCTAGCATTACATAGGTCGGTTTTTAAAACTCTTTATTGGTCGCAAAATACTTGCTGCAAGTATTTTGCGATCAGTGAATAGTACATTGGGCCCCTAGATCTCTATGCTCTGAAGTCAATCAAATAGTGAAAAAAATAGATTCAAAACTTAGTATTTCTTCTACTGGCATTACACTCTGGGGCCAGATTTATCATTGTATTTATTGCTTTACCCTTGCGCCACGCATGGTGTTGCAAGGGCAAAGTAATACTTAAGTCAGATTTACCAAGCAACGTGAGACCACCTTGCATGGCCATGCCTTGCTTGGTAACTCTGGAGTAATGCAAGACAGCACAGCCTTGCATTACTCTATCCCGGGAAGGCGTTCCATGGGTGGAGCATGGGTGTTCCCATGGACTGCCTTCCATGGAACTTGTGCAATCCTAGATATACCAAGACTGGTAAACCTGGGAATGCATCAAAATGCTCGTGAATCAGCAACAAGGAAAAATATCTTTATTTCTCCTTGTTCATTCCTCCATTCTGCATTACACTTAGAAAGAGGAAAAAGCCTCTAAGGATCGTGTTTGTGCAGAAAGGTCTCCCTTTCTGCACAAAAACAAACCTTTCTGCAATGCTGGAACCCTTGCATCATGGCGCAAGGGTGCCTATGTTGGCATTTGGCAGCAGATTGTGCACCAACGCAGCCAGAGAGTAGGAATGCACAATATATTGGTGAATATGGTGCATTCCTGCTCTCTCCCTTTCATGCAGCACTGCATTACATGCCTGAAATATTGTTAAACCTGACCCTGGATATTAAACTCTGTGTGACTCTCAATGTCTGTGTGTGTGTGTTTGTGTATGTGTATTTTTGTGTATGCGTATGTGGAATTGTTTGTGTGCATATGTGTATGCATTTATTTAGGTGTGTATAGGCACATACATGGGGTTGTTTACATGTGTGCGTGTTTGTGTGTGTAAGTGTGCTTGCATGTGTGTATTTGTGGGTATGCTTGTGTGAACATATGTTTGTATGAGTGCATGTTTGTATGAGTGCTGCGTGGTGGTATGAATGAATGGAAGTGTATGCTATGTTCCTAGATGGCCAATGAAAATGCCAAATTAGTATAGGTTAGAAGAAATGTTGCTTTAAATGAATATCACAATGAGTGAAATTTGAGTGGAATTAAAAAGGCAGAGAAATAGACCAGTCACTTGACAACATGGTCTAGTATACTAATTGTCCAACATGCATGATATATTTAGTGAAGAATGAATTTGCCCTTAATTTAAAAAAAAAAAAACAGCTAATATCCTGGACACTGCATCTAAATTAGACCATACCACCTCATGGCCATAACAGCTTCAAATAAACTAATAGTGCTCTATCAGTATGTAATGGGAACGTGGGGAGAATTGCCAACTAATATCTCAGGAGAGGTATTCATTCTGGAACATATCATGTGATGCTGCTGAAATAGGAGGGGGTGGACCACTTAGTCTGATTAGAAATTGGTTAACATTTTTTTTCCTCCAAGTAAAAACATAGAGGAATGCAAGACAACATAATAGTCCCGTCCATTAATGGCCTGTAATTTGAATTCGACTGTATTAAGTGCCCGGAGAGTAATTTGAACAAAAATATTTAGTAAACCAGAGATGTTTTGAAAAAAGTTACAAAAACAAAACATTCATACTAATTCCAAATAAACTGTAATTGAAGCCATTAAGGTTGTTCATCGTATGTTCACTACCAATGCTTAAATGAAGCAAATGGGGTTCCACTTTCATGGTGTTTAAATTAGTGCTGACGTGAACTTCCTCTCCCACATAGCCAGTCTTGAATCAGGCTTAGCGTTGGGGACACTGGGCCAGTAGCGGCTGCTACTGGACCCAGGTGGTGGGGTGGGGGCAGGGGGATTAGGGAGGCACGAAAAAAGTTACAAAAAAAACCACTTATCTGTGATGACCGGCCAGCCGCTGCCTCTCCTCCGTCCTCTTCTTCCTGACTCCGATTGGTCTGAGCACCGTGGATCGGTGCTCAGCCACGGAATGGGGGCCTGGGCATGTTCTCCACGCAGGCTGTAATGCAGCCTGCATGGAGAAGATGCAAATTGTGCATGAATGTTTGGCCGGCACAAGAGGGACAGCCAAACAGTCAGGTGCACTTAGGAGTGGGCAAACCACTCCTCCCCTGCTCCTCTGTCGTAGGAGCAGCCCCACCCAAAACTCAAAGCTGCCGCAGAAGGAAACATAAAATGATAATAACGTGAGTTATTATCATTTTAAGTTTCTTTTACTTCACTTCTGCGAAGCAGTGGGGCAACGCTCCTCCACCTTAGCGTAGGAGCCGCCACTGCGGGCTCAGGGCAACTTGACAACTAGCAACTTTAAAATTTCACACGCTTGGTGCAGTGTTTACATTACTGCAGACCGCAGTGACATGGTGTAGTGCTGCAATGTATGATGTCATAACAAGGCATTTAGTTGATCTAGTTGATGTCTTTCTTTCTCCCAATAAAGGATGCTGGAAACATATCTCTGCCGAAAAGGAAAAGCGGGTGTGTTCTCATGCTCTTGCAATTAAGCTTTCCTGACTCACCTGGAAATAAATTTCATTCAAATTAAGTCTGGTATGTTTCAGCTTGAAGTAATAGAAAAGAGCAGGTAATAAAAAGCATTTGGGTAAATATATTATCAAATAAAGAGAATAAATCGAGGCTTCAATAAGTTAGCAGAGGGGGCATGGGAGATAGGCTGGGTAAAGCAGATAGCTAAGAGAAATGATAGAAGATTTCATACATTTATGACAAAAGTGCCTATAAGAATGTTAATATTGCATTGCACTGTGCCAGCACAACTGTTTGTGCTGCACTAGATTTATTGCTGCCGCCCAGAAGGGTGCACAGCATACCATTTCAAACAGTGCATCTCTGCTAAATGAATTTCTTCATGTCAATGAGCTGCATGTGTTGAGCTCAAAAGAGTAAACAGTGCTAAAGTTTGGGTGACTGATGTAATATGGTCATGGGACAGGCAGTAACTCAGTGGGGTCAGGTACGGGAGAGCTGTAGAGTGAGGTAAGGTAGCAATGTCGAATAGTAGTTCATTTGTATTGACACCAAGTACATTTGCTGTGTGCAGTGTTTATATGTACTAGGATAGATAACAAGCTAGTAAAAGAGAACATATATCCAGCATAGAACAAAACAGTAACCCATGCCAGGGCAATTTTTGGGCATTCATTTATTTGCATTATGTATGTATATGGTATTTTTGGAGCACCAACCTAGCCAGAAAGCAGTGGAGTGCATTTTGGGCCAAAGACAAGCCTAAAGTCAGCGAGTGATAGGAGAGGCAGCTGGGTTATGGAGTGTTACTGCATTGTGAAGTAGTGTGTTCATTAAAGAGGTGAGGATTACATTTTTTCCTAAAGTGGAGCAGCATTGCGTCAGTTCCATCTTTTGAAGATGTTGGGAGCTGAGAAGGAGTTCCATCAGAATGATAGTGATAGTGTTAAAGCAAACGAAAAGCCTTAAGACAAGGCAACTGGCACATCATAATAGTATTACAGTACAATAGAACATCAGCAGTTTTGAAAAGATACATAAAGAGGTTGATGAGATGGGATGATAAAAGTTCAACAATAATATGACCATATATGCATTTATTTTGTAAACTTAAATACAGAGTTACAGGGCTAATTAGTTGGTGGTAAGATAGTTAAGGTGAGTCCTATTTGAAGAGGTGTTCCATCAACAATGTGAGAAAGTATATTATACTGTAGTGGCCCCTGTTATTTGAACGATCCAAACTTGGATGCAACTTAGTATTTTCTGATTTTACAAAGCACTACTTAATTGTGACATTGTAGTTTGTTGTACATACACCAACATTGGAGCTGCAGGGCATCCTTTAAAAAGGAAAGAGTAACTGTTAGACCTGCCAACCTTAGGGAGGTCTTCCCCCAAACTATTTGCCTTCACTCCTCCTCCTGTGTTGTTGAATTTTTTTTTGTTGACCTAAGGACTCTGTACACTTTGCTACTGCTAACCAGTGCTAAAGTGCTTGTGCTCTCTCCTTTAAATATGTGGAAATTGGCTTACATTCACTTAGCAAAATAAATTGACTTTACATCCCTAGTAAAGTGATACTACAGGTACCCAGGGCCTTTAAATTAGATGCTACAAGTAGGCCTGCAGCACTGATTTTTCCACCTACTTAAGCAGCCTTTCAAAATCTATCCCAGGTCTGTCATTGCAGTCTGAATATCCAATTTTACGTTGCCATTTCGACCTAGCAAAATAAATCTTTTGTCAGGCCTAAACCTTCCTTTTTAATATATATAAGTCACCCCTAGGGTAGGCACTAGACTGCCCTCAGGGCAGGGCGCAATGTATTCAAAACGTTGGACAGGCCCTTTAAGTTTTACATGTCCTGGTAGTAAAAAACTCCTAAATTCGTTTTTCACTACTGCCAGGCCTACCGCCCCCATAGGATAACATTGGGTTACCTTATTACATTTAATAAGTGATCATGTTTATGTAGAAGCAGGTAGGAATGTCGTGTTTGGTGCCTGAGGAATTGTAATTTAAAACCCTCTTTAATGGTAAAATCGGATTTTAACTCACAATTCTGAAAATTACACTTTTAGAAAGTCGTCATTTTCTTGTCTGAATCATTTAGTGCCTGTAGCCTGTTCTTGGGTCACATGACTAGGCCTTTGTGTATTTCTCAGAGACAGTATCACCATTGAAGGTCTGAGTATTGGCAGGATGGGCCATCCTGGCTTGATGTAGTGGAGCTGTCCACACTTGCACTTCAAAGGCACTGGCCCAGCTCACACACAAAAGACCTCACATTAGCCTATTGTGCCCCCAGACAGACTGGGACGAGGGCAAGTAGGCAGGAAATTCTTGACACGTCTGTAAGGGGAAATCCCTAGAAGCTTCTCCCACTTCAAAGTGGGTACCAATTATGAAAAGGGGACCCTCAGACCCACTCTTCAGTAGACTCCTGGACTTGTGGATAATACAGAAGAAAGACTGCCCTGCTCCCAAAGGACTATATTCCTGTCTGAGGCCTGCCCTGCTGTCTGAGAAGGAAGACTGGACATGCACCATTCATCTCAGGCTGAAGTGACTCCAAGGATCAGCTGACTGACCTATTGTTCTGACCTACATGGGCCCAATAAGGTCCAGAGACCTCTCTGAAACTACCCAGCTGACCTCCTCTATTGGACCTGCCTGATCTGTCTGAGCCCTGCTGGCCTCTGCTGGAGTGAGTTCCTGATCCCCGAAAGGTACCCCTCAGATCCTGAACCCTTGGGTGTGGCATGACTTGAGCTCTTCTTAAAAGAAAAGAAGAAATCCATGGGCTCTTCACAACTGTGAATGGGTCAGCTCACACCAATATCTTGCTGCCCTTGCTGACCGGCAATGCGAAGCTCCAATGAACCTAAATCTTCATGCTATAGCGACCGACATCGACACCGGCTACGTGAGATCTGCACTTAGTGCTACAGCATTGACAGCCCACCGTGGCCAGGCTTAAACTCTCCCAGAGTTGCCTTCTCATCATACCTTAGTGCAATGACCTTCTAGCTGGCTTCTAATTTCTCAGAAGCTTTCTTGCAGAAGTTTTGCTTCTAGCTTCTGAGGGCTAGCATGTAACTAACCACATCTTGGGAGGGCTTCTTGCAAGCTGGCTCCCACCTCTCCTTCACTAGACTGAGAGGTTCCCAACTGGGTGTCCATAGAGGAGTTTTAATTGGCTAAACCCAACTCCCTTCTGTCGTATGTCCCAGTTGGCAAAATGCAGGTATGGTAAGAGGATGTATCACTTCCACCTCATGTGCTCAGGTAGGCCCATAATCATGCCTTTCAGCGTCTTGTTGAGTCTTTCAACCTGCCCATTGATTAGAGAATGATAGGATGAGGAGAACTTGTAGGTTACCCCATACTCATCCTACATGGACTTTATGTAGGCTGACATGAAGCTGGTGCCCCTGTCAGACACCACTTCTTTGGGGAACCCCAACCAGTTAAAAATCCCCATCAGGGCCTTAGCAACTGCATTTGCAATTACAGGCCTCAGAGGGATGACCTCTGGGTATCTAGTTGTCTGAACTGGCACAACGTCCCCACACTGCACTCCGTGGGGTAACCACCCTCTGGCAAATGAATCCAAGTTGTTGAAAGTCAAACATCAGATAGTAAGTGGTTAAATCCTAGATGTCATTTTATTTAGGACGTTGTGTTGCTCACATGTATATGTCATGTTCTTTTGAATGCACAGAATACGTCTGTCATCTTTTTTATGAATCCCAATGCATTTCGGGACGGTGCCCTTCATCAGGGGAATCGTTCTGGAAAGAAGTCGAATTTAGCAATATTCAATAATGCAAAAGGCACGGAAACCGCAACATAAAACTAGTTCAAAACATCAAGAAATGTAAAAAGATTGAGAGTAGAAAAGTGCAGTGCATGGTCCTGGCCAAGCTTTATCAAATCTCCATGTGCAAAGAAGAAAACACCATCTGTGAACCAGTGTGATAGAAATGCAATACAGTTGGATTAATCCAAGGTAAAAACACATAAAATAACTACAAACTATAAAGCTCTCTCCAGTGAAGGCGGAGAAATTGAACGAATACATGCGCGTGCTCTTGCCAAAGTCATAAACATCATCGTGCAACCGTTGAAGATCAAGTTGCATCTATAATCGGTTGTGCAAAGTGGATAGTCCCTTGTTTCATGCCTGTTTCATGGTGCTGGTGAAAAATGACCTCTTACGTGCCACACGTTACAAAAGCGATAGTCAACTCGAAAATAATGCTTTTCGTGCTTAGCGCTTTTGGCGATTGGTGCGAGCAGTTTAGTATTATTTTTAAGCCACGCGTTGTCTGACTAAAGTGAAGTGAAGCACACCATGCTTAGTGTCCTGATCTATTCAAACAAACTGTGACCGCCGTATAGTAATGGTGCCCCGCATTCATGAAATGAGTATTGTTATCATGCCACGTGTTATTGAACTAAGGTAAAGTGAAGCACTCCATGCTTCGTGCCGTAATTTATTCAAACAAACTGTGACCGACGTATTCAAATGGTGCACCGCATCCGTGAAATCTTAAGCCGGTCTGTCTTTTAATAAACTGTCAGCCTGAGAAGCTATGTGTCCCAATTCAATAATTGCAGTCAACATACCGTATCGTGTCATCCCAGTCCGCATATCCGTCTCCCAAGTGATTCCGTGTGACGCCCGGGTCCCGCACGTGAAGACGAAAGAAAGATCAGAAAGTAAAGAAGGCTTGTGTGAGAGTTTGCAATCTGCTCATGGCCGCCATATTGGAGTGGAGTAACGTATAGCGCACCCAGGCAGCAAAGACCATTTCACCTGAAATAATGTGAACTGAACATTCCTCTAAGAATGGATCTTCAAAAATAGTGTACTTTGTGATTAACTCCGCTTCTGTTAAATTCATGCAATAACAAAATGATGTGACCTTAACCTAAATGTGTTTAGAAGTGGTGGGCCTCCAAACTACAAAGTAGTTTCACACGTATAAGACAGGATTAAAGAAGTTCTTAAAATGAATGAGACATACAGTAAATGTGTCCCTGAAATTTTGGGGCACGTGAAAAATACCATGAAATAGGGCATACTTATCGCAAAAGTATGAAAATAAACAAGTACAAAACCATTGAACCATATACGACATGTCCATAGAATGTCTACTCATTGAAATCCTAATGTTGTGGACAAACTGAGAAAGCTATTAAATTTTGCGGTTATTTTTAGCAGAGCATGAGGATGAATTTACAAATAACAACTGAAGTCCAATTGTTCGTTGAGTCCTTTAGGATTACACGCATCTAGTTTACTTATACAACATAGTTCACGTTGCAACAACCATTTCTTGTTGTCTCTTCCTTCTGTAATAGGCAAAACTTCCAAAACTAGAAATTTCAATTGACTAACGTTGTGTTTGCTTTTCTCAAAATGCACCGCAACGGGTGATTTTTCTTGGTGATTCCGTATGTTACTCTTGTGTTCTGTTAGCTGGGTCTTGATCTTCCGTTCAGTTTTTCCCACATAAACAAGACTGCAAGGGCATTTGAGTTAAGTATACAATTTTTTTTGAGTCACAGGTTGCTGTAGTATAGAGTTTTATTGGTGTGCCTTTTGTCGGGTGTGTCATGAAGTTACCTTTAATTATGTTGTTGCAGTGACTGCAATTTAAACACGGGGTGGTACCTTTGTGTGTTTTGGTGATGGGTGTCAAATGTTTATTCAGACATTCTCTAAGATTTCTTGTTCTTTGGTAAGAAAAAAGTGGAGGATTCGCAAAAATTCCCTTGAAGTCAATCTCATTTTGAACCATAGGCCAATGCTTCAGTATGATGTTTTTAATTTGATAACTCTGGGTGGAATATTTCGATACAAAAACAGGCCTTGCCAACGTTTTTTCATTTTTTTGCATGCTTAACAGCTGATCTCTCTCCTTTACTTTGGCTCTTTCAACCGCTTTTTCAATGACATTCATAGGGTACTTCCTTTCTCTGAATTTCTCTACCATTTTCTTGGTGTTGGTTTTGTAATAGTCATTCTTAGATGAAATCCTCTTAACTCTCAGTAGCTGTGAATAAGGTAGTTGTTGTTTAAGAGCAATTTGGTGGCAACTGTTGTAATGAAGTAAATTGTTTCTGTCAGTTGTTTTGGTGAATACATTAGTTTCCCGTTTATTGCCTTGTATAGTAATGGATACATCTAGGAATGTAATAGTCTCATTACTCATGCTGTTCGTGAACTTATTGTGTTTGTCAACGATGTTCAATTGGTCGATGGCTTTGACTAGTTGAGATGTTTGTCCCTTCCAAATGAGAAAGATATTGTCTATGTATCTCCAGTACGTTATCAGGTTCTGAGACCATTCCAGGTTGAGTAGAATATTATCGATTTTGAACCGATGCATGAAAAGGTACGCGTAGCAAGAAGCTGCGCAATTGCCCATCGAGGTACCAGACAGTTGTAAGTAGTATTCGTCCTTCCAAATGAAATAACTGTGGAAAAGTAAAAAATGTAATAGTTCCAACAAGAATACCTTCAAATCATCATCAATCTCATGGTTTACCAAAAATTATTCCACGGCATCTATTCCTTGGTTGTGAGGAATTGAAGTATGCAAAGAGCATACGTCTATTGTGCATAAAATTGGCATACTGTCTTCTTCAAATTCAATGACTTTTATCTTGTTAAGGAAATCCGTGATGTCTCTCAAATATGTGGACATTTTTTGGACTTTGAGTTGCAAATGTCGATCCAAGTATCTTCCTGTTGGTTCATGGATAGAATTCTTGGTAGATACAATTGGCCGGAATTGTGGTCTTTGTAGATTCTTATGCACTTTAGGCAACATGTAAAAGTAAGGAGTTCTGGGGTGATCTTGTATTAAATACTTCTTATCACTTTCAGTGATGGTGCCCATGGTGCATGCTTTGTCTAAGATGATTTTCAATATCTTCAAGAATTCTTCTGTAGGATTTCACATGAGTTTCATGTAAGTGGAACTGTCATGTACATGGTCGTCAACGCTTTTCATGTAGAAGTCCATGTTCAAAATGACCAATGCTCCCCCTTTATCTGCTTTGCATCATTTGATGGTGGGATTGTTTGCCACTTGATTAATCGCTTGTTGTTCTTTCTGCGTTAGGTTTGCCTCTTTGGGATTGGGTTTTTTAAAAACCTCTTTTAGTTCTTTTGACACTATTGTTTCATAGGAATCTAGAATTTTGTGGCTGGTGGGTGCCACAAAAGATAAAGAGAAGGGCGAAGACAGCATGGAAATAGGTTGAAGAAGATGAGATAGTAGCAGTGCAAAGGATTTTTGAGAGGTAATTCAGACAACAGCCATCCATGGTTTTTCTTGAGCCGGATCAGTATATTGTATACAGTTCTGTTTTCAGCTAACAGCTCACTGGTTTGGAGATGATTGTTTGAGTTAGCAGTATTTGTTGAAACATTGTGGAGGGTTCTTGCAGCAAATTGTAAAACTTTATCTAATGGGATGAAAAAATATCAGAATGGACCCAATAGAATACTACTACAGTAGTCAGGTTTGTTAAAGAATAGTGAGCGAATCAATGTCATGCCAGTTTGGAAGGAAATAATTGAACTTGTTTCTATAGGTTCAGAAATTGGAATATGGCTATGCTAGTTATAAATGTATTCATGTTCATTAATGAGCTGAAATGCACGCCAAGGTTTTTGATTGATGATGTTTTGGCCATTAGGTTTGGGGAGAGATATATAAAGTATGCAAGGAAGCCACTTGTGAGACAGCTGGAAAGCAGATGATTTCTATTTTAGATTAATTTAAGAGAAGTGAATAGGTTTCCATCCAATGGGGTACTGCTGGTAGTCAGTTTAAGACCTTAGTTTGGAAGTGATGTGTAACGGTAGGAAAAAAGAAAAATATCTGGTTATCCTCTGAATAGGGATGACTGGAGAAGCCAGAGGAAGTGAAAATATTGCAACTGAACAAAGACAAAAACATGACAAAAATTGGATTGAAACTACTCAATTAGTGGGAATTTCCCTTCAATACAGGGTCCATAACACTACATCTCAAGACATGAGTGGAACACACAGAATTTCAAAAAATTGATAGGTGTGGCCTCACACCTTTTTCCCCCGGGTGTCATGCTTCATCATTGGCCACACCTCATTCACCAAAGAACCTTCCAGTGGTGAATGGGCTTCTCACGATGATGAGGAGTGCATTTAAAAGGGTGGGTAAATATGGAAACAGGATCTAGATTCAATGCAATTCCCTCTATCTAATCTCAAGGATTATTCTTTAATATGGATAGATATAAGGGATGATTAAAAACTATGTTGGATGCACAGGATTAGTTAGTATCCCTGCATCTGTAGGGGTCAAAATGTTTCAGCATATAATCCTGCCCTTTAGTGTGTCCCGGCTTTTCTTCAGGACACCAGTTCCCAATTTTGCTGACTCCTAGCTATTAACAAACATTAGCAATCCTACATCATCGGGTACACAATACCTATTAGTATAGCCCTGTGACCAACCGGAGATGCACGTATCACAGGTCCCTAACAACTACTATAGAGAGCCCCATGGAGTGGTTCGTGGGGGAATTCTTGTAGTCACACATTTGTCAAAGGTATTGTCCCTCTGTTGCACATACAAAAGTATGGCGAACCCTATGAATGTCCCTCCAAAGGGTTCGCCATACTGCCCACCGCAGTGCGAGATGCTGTTGCTGTTATGGACTCAGGGGGACTTCCAGCTCCAGCCTGCATATAGCACCCTGAGGAGGAGGGGCATGTGAGACCTTCATGTTATACAGGCGCATCCTATTCCCCGCATTGGGAGACGTGTCCAGGCGATGCCCAGGCCAAGGGTGGGCCTGTGCATTCCCGGAAAAGCCTGGAGGAGCTAGAGGAGCGCAGAGGAGGCTGTGCTGGGCTGCCCCACGGACATCTTGTCTCTACATTCCAAGGAAGTAATTCTACTTCATACTGTGAGCCAAAAGTGGAAACTGTTTTTGTTTTGCCCCTTTTAATTAGCCTGCAAACTGCCTCACCAGGGAAAGGCCTTGTTTCTGTAGGAAAGAATCATTAGGTCTTTAACCATATGGCCTTGTGTTGTTCCAGTGCTCTATTACCCCACCCGTGGTCTAATTAAACCCTCAATCCGGTATAATATGGGAAAACATAAGATATTACCATCTTTGCCCAAGCCACCACGAAAAACTTCACTTGACGGGTTCATCCAACAGGCTGTGGGAGTAATAAAAAAAATGAAATAGAATTAGCAGAGTGATGTCTCTCTCTTACCTCTGAGCTTTTGCCTGGTCTTATACACTACTCACAATTCTACA
Source organism: Calotriton arnoldi (assembly GCA_963921515.1). Lineage (NCBI taxonomy): Eukaryota > Metazoa > Chordata > Amphibia > Caudata > Salamandridae > Calotriton > Calotriton arnoldi. Next base: position 1,109,204 of record CAWUFW010004435.1, read on the forward strand.
CAGCCGACCAATAACTGGTCTCCGACCTTTGATTGGCATGCAGTTGCCCCCCATCTGCAAAGTGCGCCACTCAGCTTTTCCCTTGAGGAAACTTTGGTTGCAATTTGCTCTCAAAGACAGGGTAAGGTTCCATGGTAGGACAGGATTCCTTTAGATACGTTTCATTGCAATCTTTCAATTTGGGTGCATATATCAACACTGTCTGAAAAGCCATAACCACAGGTGCACACATGCCATCTACATGGAAAGGTGCTGAAATTGTGATAATCAACAAAAAAGGGTGTCGCAACCTTCTGAGCAACTATCACCCTATCAGCCTATTAGATGACTTGCAGAAATGTTTCTGCAAGCAAGTTCTGGGACAACTAACATCATGGACAGAGGACAATAATGCCATCTCCCATCTCCAAGCAGGTTTTAGGCCACAGACAGTAACCATCAATCAGATTTTTAGGCTACTTATGACTAAATGGAAGACAGTGGCTATAGAAGGTAGTACTCTCTATGTTGCCTTCATTGACTTGAGTGCAGCATTTGACCTTGTCCCAAGAGTGAAGCGGTGGTAGGTTTTAGCAGGCATGAAACTCTCAGGTAATTATGAGTTTGCATAAGGGGAAATGCACTAGGATCCGGTCATGCTCAGATGAGGAACTAACAGATAAGATCGATGTAGCCAAAGGAGTTCACTAACACTGTGTTTTGGACCACCAGTCTTTTTCATTTGTTTACAAACCAATGTATTGATTATCTTTTAAATTTTGTTAGTGACTCACCATCTCTGGCAACCAAAAAGGTGCCAGCTCTGTTTTTTGCCGACAACACCTTGCTACTCTCCAAAACATGTTCAGGGCTCCAGACACTCATGGATAGGTGTTTTCTCTTTTGTGATACTCATTGGCGAGAAATAAACACTTAAAAGACCACGTTTATGGTCTATCCAAAAAAGAAAAGATTGTGAGGCACCCTTAGCCTAGGCGGTACTACATTACAGTTCCCAAAACCTTGGAATTAGACTGTCAAACAATGAGCCCTGGGAACCCCAAATTCAAAAGAGTAATTCAATAATCATCCATAGAGCATCCATCCTTGTGAGACTTGCCAAAACAGCATAACTTCACCCATTTTCCTCTGTGATTCAGATCTATAATGCCCAGATTAAGAGTGCCGCATTATATGGTACTGAGTTGTGGGGCCACTGCAATTCCTCTCCTCTCTGTGTGGGCGAAAACAATTTTATAAGGGCTTTTGCTAGTCTAGGGCAAGGGACCTCTATCCTGCCACTCAGACTGAGCCTTGCCCTCAAGCCCATCACAAAATTGCCGAGATTGCTACCCTCAATGTATTGGTTTCGGGTCTGGTCAATAGAGGCTCTAAAGCCATATAGAGAAGCCCTAAGTGAGATTATAGCCCTGAATGGCTTGTACAAAATCCCTTGGTTGGCGTATATTAAACTCACTTTCCACAGTTTGGGGTTGGGAAGTCTCTGAAGCGACCCCCTAATCATTAATAGCAACCCAAAGGCCATTGCCAAATGAGCATATTGGGCAAACTTTATTACATTCAATGAATCCTCCAACATTGTAGGTAGCAGGGCTAAAGCCTTTTTAATACACAAAAAATATTTAAGCTAGTGGATGCCCTAGATTTTCTCCATATGACTCAGGCTCCCACTCTTTTCTTGTAGTTTTGCTACAGAATCTTTCCATGACCACCTATGTATCATCTTGGACTTTGTCGATTAACAAATAGGGGTGGGCGATATATTCCGCTCCGCTGGCGGAGTTGGCACAGTTTTGGCCAAATTCCATCAACCGCCACTTAGCAGAGTTTGTTCTCACACGCGGCTCGCTAACAGTAAATTGGTGAGAGCAAGCAAGATTTGGTGTCCACCAGCATGATTTTTGGTTGCTAGGAGGGTTTCTCCAACATGGCCAGTCGTGGGAGGTCTCAACCGTTTGCGGTCATAAAGCTGCCGCTTGAGTAGAAAATCTACTCGATAGGCAGCAAAATCATCAAAGAAGCTGCACCCTCTGGTGTGCCATGTGGTGCCATTTGCGCTGATTTTTCAGTGGAGAACTAGCTCCCGGTGTTAAATCACAGCGCGAGCAGCGTGACAAGCCTATTTCATGGGAGTTTTTATGTGACTCTGCAAGTTCTGCCCAAGCCTATTAACAAATTAAAACTCTGTTCCACCTGTCGTTCTTCAGAAGAGTCAGAAGAGCATTTTTTATTTTTCTGTAAGGCTTATTCCTGACCAAGATCTAGGTGGATTGCACCAATGTGTTGGGCTCTAGAGCTGTGTGCCTGTATTAACTCTTTAAGAATATGCAAAATTGACAGTAGGGCAATTGTAGTGTTTGCTGCGGCTAAATGTATTATGTCTGCATGGTCAATGCAGCAGAAGATCATAGCCTCCATATGGATCTCAGCACTGTTGCATTGTAGGAAGTATCCATTTAACCAATATTGCTGTTGATGGATTGAACTTATTAAAAGGCCATCGATGCCCAATTATTTTAACATTTTTTTACTTTAGCTTTTATCGATATAATATTGCCGATTAATGTTATTAGTCTGTCTCTTTAACAATTTGAGTCGTACATTATATCATTTGGTTTTAATACTACTTGTTGATGAATTGCTAATGCCTAACTGACAATAAATTTGGAATTTGGAGTCTGAATCACTGAAAACTATGACTGCCAATGGAGAAGTGAGAGGAGGGATGAAAACTTTGAAAGGTATAAAATGATACATTTCAAGACTTTTTTTTTTTTAACATTTGTTTATTGATCAGCTTGCATAAAACACAGCAGGTCCTCAAGCAGGAGGCCAATGTGGACATCAAGAATCAATAATAGTACAAGCGTTTGTTTATGCCTGTAGAACAAGGTAACAACCCCCAAAACTCCCCACCACCCTCCAACCAGTTATCCCCAAGGCGCAGAAAAGAGAAAAATCATGACCCCAACGGAGCATCTCATCACATACAGCAGTATTACAGCAAAGGGCAGTCCCAAGAATAGACACAGTGAGAGCATCAGATTACATCATCTATTGTACAACAGGGTTTGTAAGAAGATACACAGAGAGCGGAGCCCAAAAGTCTTTGGGGCGGGAAGTTTCGGACAATTCCTCGGCATAGGTCTCAAGTTGCTCTTTGCAGTACAGCAAGTCCCAGACCCATTTATTCAGAGTTGGGGTGAGTCTAGAGCCCCAGCACTGTGCCACCACTCTTTTAGCTAATAAGGTCGAGACCGCTACTAGTCTACGATTACAGGGCTTTAGATTCTTTACCCACCCTAGCAGGCAAACCTCAGGGGTACATTGCACAGTTTCCGACACCACCTTCGTAAGCAGGCTTGTAACCTTACCCCAAAAACTGTATGTACCTTTGCAGTTCCATGCGAGATGCAAGAAGTCCGCATCCATCTGTCCACAACAAACACAGCAGGAGCTCTCCCGCAGGCCAAACCGCATCAATTGCATCGGGGTATAGTATAGCTGGTGCAGGTATTTAAAATGGATGATGCGGAGGTTACAATTTGCTGTTAGTCGGCCAGTGAGAACCCAGCAAAACCTCCACGTCTCCGGCGACAATGAGGTCCCAAGAAGTGCCACCCATTTGTTATAGGAAGGGGAGTCTAGCTGTTCTCTTTCCCTGAGAGACGCTGTATACAATTTCGTGATCAGGCCTGTGCGATCCGCACCTGCTAACACCGCCTGCAGTGCTAACAATGGCTGGGGTTCTGCTGGGTAATCGGGGTAAATGGAACGTATAGCCTGCCTCACAAGCACGTATGTGAACCCGAGCATAAACCCTCGGTCCCTATCACCCTGTATATCAGAGAGCGATCTGAACTGGCCTTGTTTATAAAGGTCCCCCAATTGAGTTACTCCCACCACGCTCAACGCTTTAAGGGCAGCCGGCTCTTTTGCAGCAGAGATTTCCGGGTGCGCAGAAAGTGGTAACCTTTGGGGCGTAGAGATACTGCAATTGTGCATGTGTTGCCAGCGTCTTCCACGCCCATGCCGTACAAAGTGCAGGGTTGATTTCAGTTCTTGGTCCACCACCCCCACCAGACAAGGCGGTCGCAGCCAGAGCCATCGGGTGGACTGCGTCAGCTTCAATAGCTACATGCGGCTGGAATCGTTGTGGGAAGAACCAGTAATGTGCAAACTGGGCCTGTGCAGAAAGATAGTAGAGGCGCATGTCAGGGGCTTCAAAGCCTCCCCTCTCAAACGGCAATACCAACACCTCCCAGCTGCATCGGGCCTTCTTGCCGCCCCCCACACGAAGGAGACTAGTGCTGACTGGAGTGAGTTGAACAACGCAAGATTAAGGCGGATGGGGATATTAATGAACAAGTAAAGAAGTTTGGGCAAAATTGTCATTTTGACTACTGCGATGCGATCCGCTAAAGAGAGCGGGAGGTTGGCCCATCGCGTCGCTCGTTCCGTGATTTGGACCAGGGCCCGGCCATAATTTTCTGAGACAACTACCTCAGGGTCCCTGTGAAGCCATACCCCTAGATACTTTACTGGGTCAGTTGACCATGTTAGTGGGAAGTCTAGCTCAACGCGTCGCGTACTAGCCGTGAGGGGGAACACCGTCGATTTTGCCCAGTTTATGCCGAGCCCTGAGAAGCGTTCGAATTTTATATATTCGCGAAGCAGTTCTGGGAGAAATGTCGCAGGTTCCTGGACATACAGAAGCATATCATCGGCGTACATCGAGACTACCAATGGGCGCTGTCTAAATCGTAGTGCTGCTGGTGCGTGACTTTGGCGGAGCTTGCAAGCCAGTGGCTCCAGAGCCAGCGCGAAAAGCATCGGCGATAGGGGGCAGCCCTGCCGGGTGCCACGCCGAATAGGGAACGCGGTAGATACCCAGCCATTGACCCGGACACGCGCAGCCGGCGCCTCATATGAGAGGTGTATCCACTTCAAGAAAAAGGGAGGTAGCCCCAATCTGAGTAGGACAGTGAGCATAAACTTCCACTGCAGGGAATCAAAGGCTTTTGCATCGTCGAGTAACACAGCAACCGCTTGAAAATCGGCCTCAACTAATGTAGGGTGGAGAAGACCGTGCGCAAATTGTGCGCCGTAGAGCGGGCAGGGACAAATCCCGACTGATCCGGGAGGACCAGGTTAGGGATGAGGGGTTGAAGCCGACTGGCAATCATTTTTGCCAAAATTTTGGCAGCAATATTTATGATGGAGAGTGGGCGGTAGGAATCGCACCGGTTAGCAGGTTTCTCAGGCTTGAGGAGCACAACCAGGAGGGCCTCTTTTAGCGAGGGGGGGGAGAGTGCCACTGTTGTATGCTTCCACAAAGACATCTAAGAGCCTGGGTGCCAGATCATCAGCGTAAGCCTTATAAAACTCACTGGGGAGTCCGTCCAGGCCCATCGCCTTGCATGTGGACAGCGACATAATGGCCACTTTGACATCTTCCACGTCAAAGGGCTGAGTGAGGTATTCACGTTGATTAAGAGAAAGCCAGCCTAATGCGACATCATCTAAGTAATCATTGATGTCGGTAGCCGACACATGCCCCTGCTCTCCGTAGAGGTTGGAGTAGAAGTCCAGCACCACCTCACTGATTTCAGGGGAGGTATATTGCGCTATTCCCCCCGGGTCCAGCATTTCCGTGATGTAGTCCTGAGTCCGTGGCGCAGCCAGTTTCTGAGCAAGCGAGCGACTGGGGCGGCCCCCCATCCCATAATAACACGCAGTAAAGCGCCGTGACCTATGCGCTAGCTCCTGATCTGCTGTGTCGTTATATTCCGTTACCAACTCACGTATGGTAGCTAGTATAGGTGAGGCTGGGTTTTGGGCATATTCGCGCTCTAAAGCGGAAATATTGTCAGCCAGTGTATGCATCTGATGTCGAAGGTCTTTTAGAACCCCCGCCTGCGCTCCCATGCAGATACCCCTGATAGTTACTTTAAATGCCTCCCACAGGGTCCCAGGGCTGTCCACTGAACCTGCGTTTTCTTTAAAAAAATCACTAATGGCCGTGCCCACTGTGCACCTGAACACCTGGTCCGTAAGTGAGGAGGGCTGCAATCTCCATTGAAACGGGGGGCGCTCACAAGTGGGAGCATGCATTTCTAAGAGCACGGGGGAGTGGTCCGATAATGTTTTGGCCAAGTGGCGAACATCTACAACCCATGTGCATGCTATCTCTGAAAGAATCAATAGTCCAAACGGGACCATGTGCCATGCACCGTAGATATGAATGTGCTTTCGCGGATTCCCGGGTGCCGAATGCGCTAAATATCCTGTATAGCCCCTGCATCTAAAAACCAGTAGGGCCTCAGACGCCTGGCTATGTCGCGGTGCACCATTCCCTGTCTGTCGAGTTGTCCGTCTAAGCAGACATTGAAGTCGCCGCCCCAGACCAATTCAGCCAAAGGAAATTTTGAGATGCGGCGCCAAACATCCGTGAAAAAGGAGGGGTCGTCAACATTTGGGCCGTAGACATTCACTAAAAGGACCCCCACCCCCTCAAGATGACCATGGACCAACGCCACCCTGCCCTGTGTATCCGTTTCCGTGTGGAGCACAATGAAAGGGACCCCTCTTTTCATCAAGATCATCACTCCCCGAGCGTAAGAGGAGTAAGAAGAGGCAACCCTCAGCCCAGCGAGCGCCAACATTCTTCTCCGATTGCTGTGTAAGATGCGTCTCTTGCAAGAACGCCACCTGAACGTCTAGTCTGTCTAACTGCGCTAGCACTGACCGTATCTTCTTAGGACTATTCAAGCCACGCACATTCCAGGTAAGGAACTTTATGTTACTGTCCATGGACTTGCAGAGTCAGATGTATTTAGTAGAGTGAGAGATAGTGTTGGAATCAGACCGAGGAGGTACAATAAAATTACAATAAAAAAGTGCCCACTAACCCCCCCTCCACAACCCCCCACCCACTTCAGCGACCCAAACTTGCTAAAGCCATCCCACCCCGGCATTAACAATCCCCAACATGGAGAACAACAGATGCAGAACTGTTTTTGGGGAGCACCCATGGGGGAACACCAGAGTGCTACGAACGTCCTACGTGGCAGGAGGTGGCTGATCAGGTAAAGGAAACGTGCAAATATTTACAAGCAAACGTCAATAAGCATTGCATCAACATGTTCAATCCGAAGTGCGGTGCTGTCCCTACAAGGCAGCTGGACTAGGTGATCGAGTATTGCAATGTATGCGGGTAGCGTGATTATCCCCAGGGAGTGAAACAGTGAGAATTACTGAACCCAGCCCCATAAGTGGCCATCACTGGAGCTCGGGTAATCAGGAAGGCGCAGAAAAGCAGGAACAACCCTCCACCCGCCCCAAGGTTCGTAGAACCAGATCAGGAGGGAGAGAAACATGACGCTATTCCGGAATTTGGGACATAACCCCCTAATGGACCAGAATCTGGGGCGGAACCCGCATCCCCATCGGAATCGGGTCCTGCAACAGAGAAGAGTGAGCATGCAGCATACAAACAATACATGAAAAAGCGACAGGCAATAATCAGCAAGGTATGACCAGGCAACAATGTGAGTGGAGAGATCAAGCATGACGAGTCCAGACACGTCGTGTATGCCAGACAGTATCACAGCTATAGAGCAGACCTAGGTACACCATCACTGTTCCTCATCGTCATGAGCCTCCGCAGTCTCAGATCGTCTACGTTTCAGCTTCTTGACGTGATCCATTGCCGCCTTAGGAGATGTGAAGATTTTACAATCCCCTTCCTGGCCCACCCGTAAGCGGGCAGGGTACAGCATAGCGTAAGGAATGCCTTCAGACTGCAAGAATTTTTTTACTGTACCGAACTCTCGCCTTGCTGCCTGGACGGCCACCGTAAAGTTCGGGAAGAAAGACAGAGCGTTCCCTTGGTGGTTAATTGCGCTCTTGTCTCTAGCGAGCCTCAAGATGACATCCCGGTCATGATAGTTCAATAGGCGTGCTATTATAGGACGCGGTGGGGCACCTGGCACCGGTCTAGCCACCAAAGAACGGTGGGCCCGCTCCACTATGAACATAGGAGATAGGTTGTCAGGCCAGAGTATATCCTTGAGCAGGGATTCAATGAAAGTCTCCATTCTGCCAGTATTGGTGGACTCCGGTAGGCCCGTGATGCGGATGTTGTTGCGGCGGGACCAGGCCTCCAAATCTTCATTCTTCGCTTGAATAAGCGCTAACACCTTCTCCATGTGAAGGGCCTTGTCCGCTACCTCGCTCAGGCCATCCTCGTTTGTGGAGACGCGCTGTTCAATTTCACCCATCCTCACATTTTGTTTCTCAAGTTGGGAGGACATATGGTCAAGTCTGTGATTCACTGCCGCCATAGCCCCTTCGATGGATTGGAGACTCTTCTGCATGGCAAGCAAAGTTGATTCCAGCTTGGAGGGGCCCTCCCCAGGGACATCCGCCTCGGAGTCCGAGGCCGCTCGTTGCTGTGGCTTGGCGAATTTACACGCCTCAAACGTGAGGCGAGGCTGCGTTTTGTCTGTGCGCCCCATGGTGGCAGAGAACAAGGCAAAGGTGGGCTAGTCTCCTCCACCGTCCGAACCCCGAGGTGCCCCAACAGCAGCCAGTAGATCCAGGAAGCAGCAGCCCACCACGCCGAGTTGGGCCCGCCAACTCTCGACCACCCTCCGGGGATTACAAATGAAGCAGGGAAACAGCAGTTCACTAGGCCCCAGTAAATGAACACAGGCAGCTGTCACTGAAGTTCTGGGGCAATACGGGTTGACAACCCCGACCAATGCTGTCAGAATAATGTTGACATGAAGTGAAATGAACAGGCCTCAAGAGCCACTTAACCTTGGACCGGTTGCAACTGGAGTGTGATTGAAATCCGTGGCCCTCGCAAATTGCCCCGGGGATATGCAGCAGGTCGTCACTGGCAGCGCAGGTGGGGCCTGGAAGCTCAAAGTTGAGGGGGAAAACGGAAGTCAGAAGGAATGCGCCAGGGTGCACCAGGTCCCAACTCAGCCACTACGCAGGATCTCACCAGATCTCGCCGACTCAGAGCGCCCCACACCACACACACAGGCCGCAGCTTGCAGAGCTCAGCGTAACTCTCCGGCCCTCACCCACCACCGCAGCTAAAGGCCAAGAGCCCGGCCGCACCCCACTCACCGCCGCCTGCTGTTGGTGCTGTCCGTCCCGCACGGCGTAGGGCTTATGGCAGCTGAAGACGGTCTCGCTCCCAGCCTGGGCACCCGGCAAAGTCTGCACCGATATGTGCAGCGAAAGCAGGCCATGATTCCACAGGCCCCCAAGAGCGCAGCGGCCTCAAGCCGGGACCCGATGCCCACTCCGGCAGTCAAGGGCAGGGCGCGCCGTCTCAGCCCCGAGCTCCGTCAGAATCCTCAGTTACGGGGGCGGATGGCGGCGCACCTCGCGGCCGACCCCGGCCGTTGGAACAGGCACGATGAGAGGTCGCCCCCACCCACGCTCACAGGGCGACACCAGGGATCGGTTGCTCCTCCCCCCTCACGGCAGGATCCACACCAGTAGGGCTCGCCTACCCGCCAACGGAGCTCCGCACGGCGAGGCAGCGGAGACAACTGCAATCAGGACGCGGTGGCCGCCATGTTGCCGCGTGCCAGTCGCTTCTCGGGTCGCAATTTACAGCACGCATGATGGCTTCAGAGCAATGCAGCTCACTTCACCCGCTGCAGGATGTGCTCGCGTTGTAGGGCAGTCAGCGGCGAGCTCCGATGCAATTATTTTGGGCGGTTAATGGACGGATTAGGACTCAGCCGGGCGGAGCAGCACTAAAGTGCATCCATCTTGCCTGACGCCCTCTAGCGCCCCCCCATACATTTCAAGACTTGGGGGAGGTTACCATTTCCCATTTTACTCTTCTGTGGTTGCACCTATGAGTGAACTAGAATATATTTTAGGAATTATCTCTTAGGAAGAGCAGACATATTGATTGATTTATTTGCTTGTCAACGCTTGTCATTGACGTATATAATGTTGATGGACAAATTGAAGTAGACAGGTTTTAGGCAAAATATGAATTATGTACTTCATTGCAATGTGTCATTGTCTGATTGATACATGTCTTCATGCTTTATTTGAGCCATCAGATTGTCTGACGTGTAGCTTAGTCCAGTAAATGACTCCTGATAAATACATTCTACGTGCTAAAAATCATAAAGCTAACTCTGGAACTCTGTGTGCCACTTAAAGAGCTAGTTGTTTTCATTAAGGAGAGAAAGGGTGTGCACATGGTCTGTCAAACTTACCCACAAAGTCATGGTTGTTAACATTCAAGATTTAAGGACTCCAAGGACATTGCTAATTCTGATTTGTCTGATAATGGGAGTTACTGCTGAATGGGATTAAAAGATAATCAATAACTTTGTGGATCTATGGTGCTTAAAGAAAATACTTCTCTTGCTAACGGCAGGGAGTCTTTGGGTGAAATAGCAGGTAAATATCAAGAATTGCCAGAGGAATTAGGATTAGTATTCCTCATTCCTAAAGGGACCCTCAGAGTCTGAAAATACAACCCAGAGTTACAGATGCACCAGGTATAGGTAACTGCTGAGGGTTGAGTTGCTGTTCATAACTGCAGGTCAAGTGTAACGAATGAGTCCCCTAAAGCGAGGGATGAATATCTCCCAGTGTCGTTGAGTTATTTTCTCTCCTGGCCAATAAATTCAAATGCATGGTCTGATCTGTGACTAGGGTAATTATTACCAGCTTTCTAATCACAGGAACAGTGCCGGACTATCTTAAACAAGTAAACAGTTGCTCAAAAACAAAAAAAACAACATTGGATAATTGAATTCAGTAAGTGAAGTACTAGACAATATGGTGTTATTGCCTATAATAAAAAGAAGAGAAGTATAAGGAATTATAATATTAATTGTTTAGTTAAGAAGGAAGGAGTTCTAGCAAAAGCATTTTTTGCTTTGGAATAACACCTTTTTCTCTGTCTAAGAGATTTTTGAATCTGCTTTCTATAAGGTACAGCTAACAAGGGGTGCTCATTGCATGCAGAATGTTCAGGTTTTGTCTATCTTTCCTGAAGAGGATACAGATTAAATGAAGTGCAACGGTAAAGTTAAGCAGAGGGGTTTGGGACTGTCATTATCCAAAGGTACTGTTAGAGTGCTGGGACTTACTTCAGGAGAGACTAGAGACTACTCAGGTGGAGGAAAGGAGGCCTAACCTCACACTGAGGATGAGATAACCCCCAGCCACAATGCCCGCGCACAGTGTTTGGCTTTCATTTAATTTCATACTCTCCTTCCGGTGAACATTCTAGTTAGCAATCTAGAGACTTTTCCCAGTACATGCATCCCAAAGAAGTATAGTTATGCAGTCTTGAATGTGCCTGAGAGTTGTATACTGCAGTGTCAAGTTCTGTGAATGAACAAATGATTTTTGTAATTTCATCTGTCGTACAATGTGTGAAGTCTTAAGCAGTGCTTTAATGGTGAGCTATGGATGCATTGATCACCATATTTCATTACTTTCAGTGGTTTTTAAGTTTTGTATCATAACTATACTACTTCTTGCATTGAAGTTTTTTTGTGGTTTTTAATATATTTCAGAACCAATTCACAAAGGTAAGTTCACAAAGGTAAATTTGCACATAAGTATGGACTTGTGTTAGACCTATCATCCTAAGGGTTGACTTTCCCTCAACTTTTTGCCTTTTGCCTCCCATTTTTGCTGATTCTTTTTGTTGGCATTAGGACTCTGAGCACTTTACCACTGCTAACCAGTGCTAAAGTGCATGTGCTTCTCTCCTAAACATGAAGAGATTGGTGTATACCTGGTTGTCATATGTGTTGTACTGGTAAGGCCATTGTAAAGTGGTACACCCAGAGCCTGGACCTTAAATGCTAAGAGAGGGCTGCAGCACTGAGTGTGCTACCCACAGAAGTAGCCTTTCAAACCTGTTTCTGGCCTACCACTGCAGTGCCTGTGTGTGCAGTTTATTGCCACTTCGACTTGGCATTTAAAACTACTTGCCATGCCTTAAATTCCCCTTTTATTACATATGTCACCCCTAATGTAGTAACCCTAAGGTGAGGGTGCTATGTAAGTAAACGGTAGGGCATGTACCTTTATGTTTTGCATGTCCTGGTAGTGTCAAACAGCCTATTTAGTTTTTCAATACTGTGAGGCCTACCCCTCTCATAGTCCAGCATTGGGAATTCCTTAATACACTTTTAAGCTTTAATTCCTGATCAGAGAGGAGTAGCTTTTTCATGTTTGATATGTTTGGAATGGTAATGATAAATCCTCCTTACTGGTGAAGCTGTATTTAACATTACTGTTTTAGAAATGGCACTTTTAGAAAGTGGACATTTCTCTGTACTTGCTGCTCTTTGTGCCTGAAAGCCTGTCTCCAATACACGTCTGGGCTGGGTGACAGCTACACTTTGTGTGTTCGCTTTAGATGCCCACAAACACAGGAAGGTGATGCCCATCTGCATTCTGAGCACTCATCTGCATTCTGATGGGTCTTCTTGGGCAGGAAGGAATGGGAGGGGCTGACACTGACATTTCAATAGGTAGTGTCCTGTCCACGCACAAGCACTGATTAACCTCCCCCCTCCAGGGTTAGCCTGGCAGGCAGGACTGGGTTGGGAGGGATCCTTGTACACTTCAGAGAGATCTTTTGAAGTCACCCCTTACAAAAAAAAGGTACTTTTGGGTACAAGTACTGGGTCTCTGAACCCCTAAAAGCAGGCACTTCTGGATCTGGAACTGAACCCCTGTCAGAAAGTATGCTATGCTGCTTAAAGGACTCAACTGTATTGCTTTTCTGGAAGGACTGATTTTGTTGCCCTGCTGCCTGCTGCTCCCTGACTCTGCTGGAAGGAGAGTTGGAATCTGCCTTCCCTCCAAGTGATCTCCAAGGGCTTGCTGACTTGCCTCCTGTTACTGAAGTCTCAGGGACACAAAAGACTTCCTACAATCCTGCTGGTCCTTCTGTGAGTCCTACCCTTGCCTGAGGTGTCCTCTCCAAGTTCTGGGCCTCAGAAGTGAGTTCTGCAGCTGATTTCTACAAAAACAGACACATTGCATTGACTGCATGAGAAATTCCATCACATTGTGCTTCGACGCAGAGGCTGTTTGATGGCAGTGGTTCTACAGCCTGCACGGCCCGATGACAACTCTCTGTGTGGCTCGACAACAACGCATTGCCTTCACCTCAGCAAAGCTCAATGGCAACGCAGCGACCCGACTGCATGGAAAATACCGATGCATCATACCCTCAGCGTAGACGTGCTGCTCTATCCAAGGTACTTTCTCAGTGGGCCCTGCATGGGTCCTGTAGCTTGCCTTTCATCCATTGAGGTCGGCTTGAACTTTGGATTTGCACTGGTCTCTCGCGACCTCAAGTAACCTTTTGCCCGCTAGTGAATTCTAAGTACTATTTTTGCATTTAATCTTTAAAAATTCATAGCTTGACTTCTACTGATTGGATTTTTGCCATTTTGGTCTTTTTTTACACAAATAAATATTCTCTATTTTTCCAAACCTGTGTGGAGTTTTTCTGTGGTGTATATATTGTGTTACTGTGTGTGTGTTGCACAAATAATTTACACTTTACATCTTTAGATAAGCCTGACTTTTAGGTTGTATCTAGCATACCCTGACTAGAGGGATGGTTCCTGCCTGGCCTTGGTGCATACCTCAGCCAACAAGGAATCTCATTTCTAACAACTTTGGAGGGGTAAGATTTACTATTCTCACTTCAGTCTGTGCAGCAGTAGTTAAAGTGTGGGACTTTGGAGGGGTACATTTATATTCCCATTCCAGTCTAGCATTAGATTTTGAAGAGTTTACATTTATTATTCCCACTGCAGTCAGCACATCAGTAGGAGCAGTATTGCACTTCGGAGGGGCTAGATTTACTAATTCCACTCCAAACAACACAACAGTAGAAAAGGTGTTGGACTTTGAAGTGGTTGGATTTACTATTCCCACTCCAAACAAGGCAATATTGTGCAACATTAGATTAAGCTTTGGCCTTTGGAGGGCTTAGATTTACTATTCCTACTCCAATATATTCAGCAGTAGAGAAAGCATTGGACTTCTGAGGGGCTGGGGGGTAAGATTTACTATTCCCATTACAGTCTGTGCAACAGTAGGGAAAGTGTTGCATTTCATAGAGGCTACGTTTACTTTTCCCACTCCAATTTGTGCAACAGTAGTGAAGTGTTGAACTTTGGAAGTATAAGATTTACAATTCCCTCTCCAGTCAGTGCCAGAGTAGGGAAAGTGTTGTACTTCGGAGGGGGTTACATTTACTATTCCCATTTCAGTCTGTGTAGAAACAGGGAAACCACTGGACAGCAGAGGGGTTAAATTTACTATTCCCACTCCAGTCTATGCAACTGCCGGTAAACTCCTTCACTCCAAACCCACTGCATATTTGAATGATTCTATTAATTTATAAAAATATAACACTCTAAATATGAATATTATTAATTTATACAAAAATATATATATATATATATCATCAAATTTCTTTATTCAATTTACTAAAGCAATCATAAAAGCACAATACAAACAATTAAAAATCCTCAGTGAATACATGATTGAGCCAGAAACTACAAATTCATATATAAGTATAAAACACCCCTGATAAAAACCTAGATAAGTAGATGCATACATTACAATTATCTAAAAGTTGCAAATACAGTAATGCTGGTCTTGCTTGTTTAAAGTTCAAAGGCAAAAAAGAGGGTGAATATACTTGTATTGAAGACTAGCCCATTTGGGAAAAATAAAAACAATATGCAAAGCGTCCAATACAGAAATCATATTACATGAACAACAAGGGGGAGGGAGGGATCTGAGGGCTTATGCCATCCCACTAGCAGCTGAGGGAATACATTTAAAATAAAATACGTTAGGACCCTTCTGTGCAAAGCCGGCATATCCAGTGTTAAATACAGATCTAATTTATTCATAGATTTTACCATCATAAAGTGCATATAATACTTTTATGCTGAGAGTCTACAGCTCTTGATTTTAGGATCAACACCTTAAACGATCCTTTACCCACACAATATCTGATTTAGTGATCAATTCTGGGGAGTTAAAAGGTTGGGGCTTACCAAAGTCACTCAGAGTAGATTTGATAAAACTCAACCATGGTATATGCTGACTGAATTCCATGCTCATACAATGTTTCAAGATGTTCCTGTTATATTCTAAGTCGCTGTTGAGCCATATAGAGAACCATAAGGGTATGGGTCGCAATTGTAAAATAAATATGTAATAAATCCTAAGCACAGCTCATAATGCACTATCTCTGCAGTCACACTCTCGGGAATCTGCAACAATCTTCTGAGGAATGTATCCTCTGCCACCTGTATGAGGCTTCAGGATTTATACCCCCAGATCTCTGCTCCATAAGCTAAAATTGGAACACCTTTCACGTTATAAAGATGCAATTTGGATTTTATATGTCTATGGCCTAGCCGTTTAGCAAAGCGATACAAAAGGGGATACAAAAGGGGATGATGGACGGAACGTTTGAGCAAATCAAACACTCACCCCCAGTCAACTGATCTGGGTTTAATCCATCATCATTCTTTAGCTCACTCCACCAC
This sequence comes from Calotriton arnoldi, assembly GCA_963921515.1. Lineage (NCBI taxonomy): Eukaryota > Metazoa > Chordata > Amphibia > Caudata > Salamandridae > Calotriton > Calotriton arnoldi. The sequence continues at coordinate 1,124,806 of CAWUFW010004435.1, forward strand.
CCCAGTTCAGACATGGCCATATGCAAATCAGTCTGACCCTGTGCCTCATGGGAACAGTCCAGCCCGAACTGCCAAGCCATGTCTTCCCTGGACCAGAAACAAGCATCCTAGGACCGGTTTCTGGCATTTCAGCCGTCATCAGCCAGGCTTGCTTGAATCCAGTGGCAAAGTGAGCAAGGGACCCACGTCTGGGCATACCCCGCCAACTTAGGGCGACAAAGCGATACAAAAGGGGATGATGGACGGAACGTTTGAGCAAATCAAACACTCACCCCCAGTCAACTGATCTGGGTTTAATCCATCATCATTCTTTAGCTCACTCCACCACCCCAGTTCAGACATGGCCATATGCAAATCAGTCTGACCCTGTGCCTCATGGGAACAGTCCAGCCCGAACTGCCAAGCCATGTCTTCCCTGGACCGGAAACAAGCATCCTAGGACCGGTTTCTGGCATTTCAGCCGTCATCAGCCAGACTTGCTTGAATCCAGTGGCAAAGTGAGCAAGGGACCCACGTCTGGGCATACCTCCGCCAACTTAGGGCGACAAAGCGATACAAAAGGGGATGATGGACGGAACGTTTGAGCAAATCAAACACTCACCCCCAGTCAACTGATCTGGGTTTAATCCATCATCATTCTTTAGCTCACTCCACCACTCCCAGTTCAGACATGGCCATATGCAAATCAGTCTGACCCTGTGCCTCATGGGAACAGTCCAGCCCGAACTGCCAAGCCATGTCTTCCCTGGACCGGAAACAAGCATCCTAGGACCGGTTTCTGGCATTTCAGCCGTCATCAGCCAGGCTTGCTTGAATCCAGTGGCAAAGTGAGCAAGGGACCCACGTCTGGGCATACCCCCGCCAACTTAGGGCGACAAAGCTGATACAAAAGGGGATGATGGACGGAACGCTTGAGCAAATCAAACACTCACCCCAGTCAACTGATCTGGGTTTAATCCATCATCATTCTTTAGCTCACTCCACCACCCCAGTTCAGACATGGCCATATGCAAATCAGTCTGACCCTGTGCCTCATGGGAACAGTCCAGCCCGAACTGCCAAGCCATGTCTTCCCTGGACCGGAAACAAGCATCCTAGGACCGGTTTCTGGCATTTCAGCCGTCATCAGCCAGGCTTGCTTGAATCCAGTGGCAAAGTGAGCAAGGGACCCACGTCTGGGCATACCCCGCCAACTTAGGGCTGACAAAGCTGATACAAAAGGGGATGATGGACGGAACGTTTGAGCAAATCAAACACTCACCCCCAGTCAACTGATCTGGGTTTAATCCATCATCATTCTTTAGCTCACTCCACCACCCCAGTTCAGACATGGCCATATGCAAATCAGTCTGACCCTGTGCCTCATGGGAACAGTCCAGCCCGAACTGCCAAGCCATGTCTTCCCTGGACCGGAAACAAGCATCCTAGGACCGGTTTCTGGCATTTCAGCCGTCATCAGCCAGGCTTGCTTGAATCCAGTGGCAAAGTGAGCAAGGGACCCACGTCTGGGCATACCCCGCCAACTTAGGGCGACAAAGCGATACAAAAGGGGTGAGTGTTTGATTGGCTCAAACGTTCCGTCCATCATCCCCTTTTGTATCGCTTTGTTCGCCCTAAGTTGGCGGGGGTATGCCCAGACGTGGGTCCCTTGCTCACTTTGCCACTGGATTCAAGCAAGCCTGGCTGATGACGGCTGGAATGCCAGAAACCGGTCCTAGGATGCTTGTTTCCGGTCCAGGGAAGACATGGCTTGGCAGTTCGGGCTGGACTGTTCCCATGAGGCACAGGGTCAGACTGATTTGCATATGGCCATGTCTGAACTGGGGTGGTGGAGTGAGCTAAAGAATGATGATGGATTAAACCCAGATCAGTTGACTGGGGGTGAGTGTTTGATTGGCTCAAACGTTCCGTCCATCATCCCCTTTTGTATCGCTTTGTTCGCCCTAAGTTGGCGGGGCATGCCCAGACGTGGGTCCCTTGCTCACTTTGCCACTGGATTCAAGCAAGCCTGGCTGATGACGGCTGGAATGCCAGAAACCGGTCCTAGGATGCTTGTTTCCGGTCCAGGGAAGACATGGCTTGGCAGTTCGGGCTGGACTGTTCCCATGAGGCACAGGGTCAGACTGATTTGCATATGGCCATGTCTGAACTGGGGTGGTGGAGTGAGCTAAAGAATGATGATGGATTAAACCCAGATCAGTTGACTGGGGGTGAGTGTTTGATTGGCTCAAACGTTCCGTCCATCATCCCCTTTTGTATCGCTTTGTTCGCCCTAAGTTGGCGGGGTATGCCCAGACGTGGGTCCCTTGCTCACTTTGCCACTGGATTCAAGCAAGCCTGGCTGATGACGGCTGGAATGCCAGAAACCGGTCCTAGGATGCTTGTTTCCGGTCCAGGGAAGACATGGCTTGGCAGTTCGGGCTGGACTGTTCCCATGAGGCACAGGGTCAGACTGATTTGCATATGGCCATGTCTGAACTGGGGTGGTGGAGTGAGCTAAAGAATGATGATGGATTAAACCCAGATCAGTTGACTGGGGTGAGTGTTTGATTGGCTCAAACGTTCCGTCCATCATCCCCTTTTGTATCGCTTTGTTCGCCCTAAGTTGGCGGGGTATGCCCAGACGTGGGTCCCTTGCTCACTTTGCCACTGGATTCAAGCAAGCCTGGCTGATGACGGCTGGAATGCCAGAAACCGGTCCTAGGATGCTTGTTTCCGGTCCAGGGAAGACATGGCTTGGCAGTTCGGGCTGGACTGTTCCCATGAGGCACAGGGTCAGACTGATTTGCATATGGCCATGTCTGAACTGGGGTGGTGGAGTGAGCTAAAGAATGATGATGGATTAAACCCAGATCAGTTGACTGGGGGTGAGTGTTTGATTGGCTCAAACGTTCCGTCCATCATCCCCTTTTGTATCGCTTGTTCGCCCTAAGTTGGCGGGGTATGCCCAGACGTGGGTCCCTTGCTCACTTTGCCACTGGATTCAAGCAAGCCTGGCTGATGACGGCTGGAATGCCAGAAACCGGTCCTAGGATGCTTGTTTCCGGTCCAGGGAAGACATGGCTTGGCAGTTCGGGCTGGACTGTTCCCATGAGGCACAGGGTCAGACTGATTTGCATATGGCCATGTCTGAACTGGGGTGGTGGAGTGAGCTAAAGAATGATGATGGATTAAACCCAGATCAGTTGACTGGGGGTGAGTGTTTGATTGGCTCAAACGTTCCGTCCATCATCCCCTTTTGTATCGCTTTGTTCGCCCTAAGTTGGCGGGGGTATGCCCAGACGTGGGTCCCTTGCTCACTTTGCCACTGGATTCAAGCAAGCCTGGCTGATGACGGCTGGAATGCCAGAAACCGGTCCTAGGATGCTTGTTTCCGGTCCAGGGAAGACATGGCTTGGCAGTTCGGGCTGGACTGTTCCCATGAGGCACAGGGTCAGACTGATTTGCATATGGCCATGTCTGAACTGGGGTGGTGGAGTGAGCTAAAGAATGATGATGGATTAAACCCAGATCAGTTGACTGGGGGTGAGTGTTTGATTGGCTCAAACGTTCCGTCCATCATCCCCTTTTGTATCGCTTTGTTCGCCCTAAGTTGGCGGGGGTATGCCCAGACGTGGGTCCCTTGCTCACTTTGCCACTGGATTCAAGCAAGCCTGGCTGATGACGGCTGGAATGCCAGAAACCGGTCCTAGGATGCTTGTTTCCGGTCCAGGGAAGACATGGCTTGGCAGTTCGGGCTGGACTGTTCCCATGAGGCACAGGGTCAGACTGATTTGCATATGGCCATGTCTGAACTGGGGTGGTGGAGTGAGCTAAAGAATGATGATGGATTAAACCCAGATCAGTTGACTGGGGGTGAGTGTTTGATTGGCTCAAACGTTCCGTCCATCATCCCCTTTTGTATCGCTTTGTTCGCCCTAAGTTGGCGGGGTATGCCCAGACGTGGGTCCCTTGCTCACTTTGCCACTGGATTCAAACAAGCCTGGCTGATGACGGCTGGAATGCCAGAAACCGGTCCTAGGATGCTTGTTTCCGGTCCAGGGAAGACATGGCTTGGCAGTTCGGGCTGGACTGTTCCCATGAGGCACAGGGTCAGACTGATTTGCATATGGCCATGTCTGAACTGGGGTGGTGGAGTGAGCTAAAGAATGATGATGGATTAAACCCAGATCAGTTGACTGGGGGTGAGTGTTTGATTGGCTCAAACGTTCCGTCCATCATCCCCTTTTGTATCGCTTTGTTCGCCCTAAGTTGGCGGGGGTATGCCCAGACGTGGGTCCCTTGCTCACTTTGCCACTGGATTCAAGCAAGCCTGGCTGATGACGGCTGGAATGCCAGAAACCGGTCCTAGGATGCTTGTTTCCGGTCCAGGGAAGACATGGCTTGGCAGTTCGGGCTGGACTGTTCCCATGAGGCACAGGGTCAGACTGATTTGCATATGGCCATGTCTGAACTGGGGTGGTGGAGTGAGCTAAAGAATGATGATGGATTAAACCCAGATCAGTTGACTGGGGGTGAGTGTTTGATTGGCTCAAACGTTCCGTCCATCATCCCCTTTTGTATCGCTTTGTTCGCCCTAAGTTGGCGGGGGTATGCCCAGACGTGGGTCCCTTGCTCACTTTGCCACTGGATTCAAGCAAGCCTGGCTGATGACGGCTGGAATGCCAGAAACCGGTCCTAGGATGCTTGTTTCCGGTCCAGGGAAGACATGGCTTGGCAGTTCGGGCTGGACTGTTCCCATGAGGCACAGGGTCAGACTGATTTGCATATGGCCATGTCTGAACTGGGGTGGTGGAGTGAGCTAAAGAATGATGATGGATTAAACCCAGATCAGTTGACTGGGGGTGAGTGTTTGATTGGCTCAAACGTTCCGTCCATCATCCCCTTTTGTATAGCCGTTTAGCAAAGGCATTGATACAGTGGAGAAGTGTGGCTCAATGGTTAGAGCGGCAGACCCTGATGCTGAGATCTGGCCCGGGACCAGGGTTCAATTCCCGCCTCGGCGGGTCTTGGGCTCAATTTCCTCAGACCTGATAATTCTCGCCTCAGTGCCTATTCTAATCATGGGTCCCACTCTACAACTCTGGGCAATAGCTTGCTTAATCTCCACAACGGCCCCAACAGCGCTGGGATGCCTGGCTTCACCCTGGGGGTGCCCAGGAGTGGACATTTCACAGGGAAAAGCCAGGAAGGTTTCCACAGCGGTATGCGTACAGCGCCAGGACACCTCTTTGGGGGTATAAGTGCGCTTTACAAGTACAAATTTCATACAGTGAGCAACCCTGATAAAACATCTGCTCTCAACAGAGGATCCCAATTCATTTTATGATCCAACAAAATGCCTAAGTAACAGAACTTATCCACATTTCCTATACAATGGTCCTTTATTCCACAAATCTAGTTCTCTGCATTTATTGGCCCTAATAACACTGTATAAGATTTAGTAAAATTGATATTCAAAGTTCAAACCCAAATTCTCCACAAAATCATAAAAGCTATCCAATAACAACTGTACACCATTAACTGTACACGCCATAAGGACAGAATCATCTGCGTACAACAAAGCTGGGACCATTCTCTTTCCTACCTTCATTACATATTTATAATTTTCACCTAAATATAAATCTAAACGATTGATATAGAGAATAAAAAGCATAGGGGCCAAATTGTAGCCCTGCCGGACCCCCCTTCCCAGCTGGAAGTGCGTAGTGCATTCCCCTCTTGGGCCGTATCTTATTGAGGCTTTGAGTCCAATATGCAAAATATGCAAAAAAGCTTGATCCACCCCCATGTCCCTCAGTACAGTCCACAGTTTAGATCTTACCATGGTGTTAAATGCTGTGCTGAGGTCCGTGAAGGCCAGATGTATACTTTTCTTTTTAGAAACTGTATATTTATTCACTAAGAGGTACAAATTCGAATTTTGCTCTATTGTTCCTCGGCCTGGTCTGAAACCACATTGTATTTCAGACAAATTTCCTTATTATTTGCCCAGCCCATCAGTCGCTTCAGCAAAATCCTTCCCAATACTTTTACTTCTGTGCCCAGCCGAGAAATGGGACGAGAGCACGCTGGATCTGCTCCATTCCCTTTTTTAAAGATTGGCACGATAACTAATTGCTTCCATGAGAAAGGTATATCACCGCCTGCCTCTGCATTCAAATGTTTATTTCAATATATAGAATCCAGTCCCTTCCCACCCAAACCATCTGCTCATGGCCTTAGGCCATGCATAGAAAGCACCAGCCATACTGTATTTTCCCCATTTGTGCCATCACAACCAGCTTGGCAAACCACTGTCTGCCTTGCCAAGCTAGGAATGGAGACACCCGAATCTTAGATGACCTGGTAGGACAGAAGGATGAACAGAAGGATTGCGCTGGGGTGCACTACATACATCAACAGTCCCTTTTGTACCACCCATAGGTGTAATATCAAAACAGAACTCCATGGATTGGGCTTTTGTTGGGGTGTAATAGTGCACCCCTCGCATGGTCATCCTTGCGATTACCAGTGGGCATGCGATAGCCAGGCTTCTGGAGATGCCTGGGGATTCCCTATCAAGTATTGCACCTATGCATAGCTCCAGCAAAGGAAACCTTTGAGATTCCCCTTCTTTCTGGTGCCTCTCCATGTACTATCCACCACAAACCCGCCAGCTTCCAGTAATCGTCTGACCATTCCTGTAATCAATAGCTAATACTACCTCCAAACATGGTGGTAAGTCCTGGGCGGAGGCATTGTCTCCTCTCATATTTAAGTAGAGCCAAATGTTTAATGCAATTTCACATAGACAATAAAGTAGGCATTTGAAGGCTTTTAAATATATTGTTTATCTGTTAATTTTTTCAGGAAACTAAATGATGAGCCTCATAATGAGTAAAAAAGTTACAAATCTCTCTAAAATCTGACTAAATTGAGCAATCTGTCAGTTTGAATTTAGGAAGTTGAAAAATGTTATGAAAAATGTACCACCTACTAATATAAAAATGTGCATTAACATTAAAATAAAAATGCATAATAATATAGACGTTACGAAAATGTGCCTTAATTAAACATGCAAAAGTGAAAATGCTGCTTAATTCTGCAGTAAGCTCTCCTTTCTATCGCTCTCGTACTGCTAGGCCTCACTATTCTTTTTTTCTTCTCTATCCCTTTAAGAATATAAATGCTTTCACAAAATATGAATTAAAATAATAACTGTGTTGTAGAACCTGACCTCTTTATGAAATATACTGTTTCCTGAAAATTGTATTTCTCTTTTACTCATACCATAAGATTTCACTGTATTTCGATTGTTTCCTCTGCCAGATATTCATGATGAACAAGCGTATTTAATGAAAGAAGATGCTTGCTGCACCTTAAATTTTGTGATCTAACTAAGATTTAAATGTTTCACTTCATAGAAAAGCACATTGTTATGTGATGGGACCCTAAGCAGGTAAAAAAGTAGTCTTGCAAAAAGGTTCTCATGAGAACCTTCATAGATTTATCTTATTGTAATAAGTTGTAGGCACATCTGCATCACTTCATATCGATAAGGACGTTTACCGTGGGAATCAAGGATGAAGACGACGGACCATCAGAAGATCTTCCTCCGTTAGACGCTGATGACATATTCGCCTGTTTTTGAAAAAGTTTAGTGGCTTATGTAGTACGTGTTCCAAGCTAGAGAGTGAAGGCATTCTATGCACTCCTACCCTGCAATCAATCAATCAATCATTCAATTGATCAGAGTTCTTATAAAGTGTGACTACTCACTCATGAGGGTCTCAAAGCACTGAGATGGGGGGATCTGCAGTTCAGTCGAAGAGCCAGGTCTTGAGGTCCTTCATGAACTGCGGCAGCGATGGTGATTGCCTGAGGTGCAGAGGCAGGGAGTTCCAGGTCTTCACAGCAAGGCAGGAGAAGGATCTATCTCCAGCCGTGGACTTGCAGATATGTGGCATGGTGGCCAGGGCCAGTTGAGCGGAGATGAATGTTGGGAATGTAGAAGGAAAGGCGGTGGTTGATGTATGCAGGTCTGGCATTGCGGAGGGCTTTGTAGGCATGCATGAGGAGCTTGAAGGTAATTCTTTTGTTGATAGGTAGCCAGTGAAGATCTCTCAGATGGCTGGTGATGTGGCTGTGGCGTGGGATGTTCAGAATGAGTCTGGCAGAAGCGTTCTGGATTTCCTGCAGTTTCTTTTGGAGTTTCTGGGTGGTGCCATCATAGAGGGCATTGTCGTAGTCGAGTCTGCTGCTAACGAGCGCATGGTTGACCGTTTTTCTGGACTCAGTGGGGATCCACTTGAAGACCTTATGAATCAGGCTGAGCCTGTGGAAGCAGGAGGATGAAACAGCAGTGATTTGGCGGTTCATTGAGAGTGAGGAGTACAGGATAATGCTGAGGTTTCGTGCATGTCCATGGGTGGAGGGGGTTCCGAGCACTGCAGGCCACCAGGAGTCATCCCAGGTGGAGGAGGTGGAGCCCAGGATGAGGACTTCGGTCTTGTCTGAATTAAGCTTGAGGCAGCTGTCCTTCATCCAGGTTTTGCTGCCTTCATCCAGTTGTGGAAGTTGCTCTTGGCGGCTATGAGTTCGTCTGTGAGGGAGAGAATCAGCCAGGTGTCATCGGCGTAGGAGACAATGTTGAGTCTGTGGCTTCTGACGATGGCTGCAAGCGGGGCCATATAGATGCTGAAGAGGGTGGGGCCCTAGGAGGATCCCTGAGGCACTCTGCAGCTCATCTCTGTGGGTTCTGAGTTGAACAGTGGAAGTCTGACTCTCTGTGTTCAGCCAGTAAGGAAGGAGCAGATCCATTCTAGGGCTTTGACATGGATGCCGGCATCATGGATTCTTGCGCAGAGGGTGGGGTGGGAGACGGTGTCCAAGGCAGCAGAGAGGTCCAGGAGGCTGAGCGCAGAACGTTACCTTCAGTCGAGGAAGGTGCGGATGTCATCTGTAGCGGTGAGGAGCGTGGTCTCGGTGCTGTGGTTTCTTCTGTACCCCGATTGGGTGAGGTCCAGGATGTGGTTCATTTCAATGAACTCGGAGAGTTGGGCGTTGATGGCTTTCTCGATGACTTCAGCTGGGAAGTGGAGCAGTTCTTGAGGTCTGTTGAGTCGGCAGATGGTTTCTTCAGTAGGGGGAGGATCTCTGCATGCTTCCAGGCTTCCGGTGAGGTGGCGGACTCAATGGAGAAGTTGATGGTGCGACAAAGTTCGGAAGCGATGGAGGTGCCGGCTCTGTTGAAGATGTAGTGAGCTCAATGAACAATGGGGTAACCCTGTGTCCCTCAGAACCTGGGTAAAGGATTATAAAGGTACAATGGTTCTGTCGGGTATAGGCACAATATTTCTTATAAATACAATGTTTTCATCTAATTCAGTTTACATGGACAGATTATTTCTTAAACAAACTGAATGAAAATACATTAAACAAAGGAACACATAATAAGAGTGAGGTAATCCGGTTGTGTGGGAAATTCAATATTTAATATAAATTACATCATTTATATTAACCCACATTTTATATTGCATTAACAGCTGCCAAAATCGTGATCAAGTGACATAGTGTGATAAGTGACACAATAAGTGCATAGTATATACAAAAATGATTAAAATATATACAAAATGTGAAAGGCCAGAATAGATACAATGACCCTACTACTCTGTATAATTTCAGTGTTTTTCGAGTAGGGACTTGAACTGGACCAAAAGGTAGCGTCGACGTTTCAACCCTATATGTGCGATTTTAAATCATCACAGCGGGTCTTCATCAGGACTGAGATAAGGAAAAAATGGCAGCCTAACAAGAACCAGAATTATTACTGGTATGGCTCAGGTCAGGGATGATCAAAGGCCCATCTAGTGATCATCAAGGAACTTGTAATGAGTCCTGTGTGACTAGAAATTGTAAAACGCGTCTTAGTTATTCAATGCAGAATAGAAATCCAACAAGCAGTGGAAACTCCTGCCCGGTGATCGCAACCAGTCGACTTATCTCAGTCCTGATGAAGACCCGCTGTGATGATTTAAAATCGCACATATAGGGTTGAAACGTCGACGCTACCTTTTGGTCCAGTTCAAGTCCCTACTCGAAAAACACTGAAATTATACAGAGTAGTAGGGTCATTGTATCTATTCTGGCCTTTCACATTTTGTATATATTTTAATCATTTTTGTATATACTATGCACTTATTGTGTCACTTATCACACTATGTCACTTGATCACGATTTTGGCAGCTGTTAATGCAATATAAAATGTGGGTTAATATAAATGATGTAATTTATATTAAATATTGAATTTCCCACACAACCGGATTACCTCACTCTTATTATGTGTTCCTTTGTTTAATGTATTTTCATTCAGTTTGTTTAATGAAATAATCTGTCCATGTAAACTGAATTAGATGAAAACATTGTATTTATAAGAAATATTGTGCCTATACCCGACAGAACCATTGTACCTTTATAAAGAAGATGTAGTGAGGGCAGGGCTCCAAGGGGGCTCTGGAGTGGATGCTCTTCATGATCCTGAGGGTGTCGTCAAAGGTGAAGGTGGTCAACTTGGACAAGGTCTGCTGGGGTCTGGAGCTATTGGGTGCCATGCCCCGTGGCACTTTATGGTGCTAACTCAAATTACCATAAGCTATTGCTGACAGTGGTTTCTTCAAGTATCCTTGCTCTAAGTGAGGAGACCTTCTATCCCTATGACAATCATAGCTACTGCTGTGGTTCTTTCCTTCTACCTGTCTTAACGATTACTACAGCAGCTGTTTGGAGACCTCGGCTGAGTGTCCGGAACTACCCTTTATGGGGAGTTCTACCCTTCTTAGTGATCTGCCTTTGCTCCAGAATTCACTTGCCTTTTCCAGAGGGAACTCTTATGGGTTCTCGATAGGATACGATAGGTCATTTAGCTGAGAATAGGGACAAAGGGTCTGATTAGGAAGGCGGGCGGACTTTCGTCCACCCACCACCCTATCATAGACGGGACCACCCGACAGGCTGTCGGCAGTTCCGCACTAGGCATTACGATGCGACAGCCACCACGGCGGTCACAATGCCTATATTTTTCATTGCGGTGGGTGCTGCGTGCTGCAGCACCCTCCGCAATGCAAAAATGGGACACTTTACATATCCCTGCACTACGTGGCAGGCATCATGCGGTGCCTGCCACATGGTGCAGGGATATGTAGGGGGGCACCATAGGTGCCCTCCAGTGCCCATAGCTTAGGGCCAGGGGGGAAGGGTGGCCCTCTACAGGCCCCCAAAGTCCCTGTCTGCCTGCCTGTTCATGGCGGGTTAACCGCCATGAACAGGCGGGTGGAAAGGGACATCGTAATCCCTATGGCGGTGCCTGGTAGGCACAGCCACCATTGTCGGGACTACAAGCCCCTCTACCGCACGGGGGGCTCAAGGAACCCGTCGGATGCATGGTGGTCAGTCTTTCCGACCGCCACACATCCGCCCGTGATTGAAATAGGGCAGGCGGATGTGATGGGTCCGATAGCGGTGGGATGGGACGGGCCGTCGGTGGCGGTCTCACCGCCATCCTAATCGGGCCCTAAATTCTGAATGGAACACGCTGTTATTTTCTATGCTTGTTCTACCAAAACTTATTTGTAATTGGATCTATTTGACTAATCTGAATAAAAAGAACAAAAATACTGACTAATCTCTTGAACAGAAATTAAAACTTTTCAAACTTCACCAAAACACTCTTTATTGGCTAATCATCAAATGCAAATAATGATGGCTATTTTGTGTGATGCTCCATTCTAATACGATGACAAAGATTAATTAACTTAGGATGGTGTGAAAATTCCAAGTTCTCTAAGTAAGTTTTGAGGTAACGGTACTTGTGGAAATTTCAATATGATTTCCGCACTCGCAGAATGTTGCTTTAGCTATAGGAGAACTTCATTTCTTATCGATGAACCAAATGAGACAGGGACTAAAAAAAGTAAATAGGGAAGAGAGTAAAGATTATAGAAATAAACATATAAATAGCTTGAAAAGCAGGAGCATATATACTGCCTAATCTCTCATAATTTACAATATATACCATGTAAATAATTTTCCAAAGCTTTGTTTAGAAGGACAGTTTCATTTTCAGACATAGAGCCTAGGAGACCATAAGTCAAAAGTTAAAGCAAAAATTGTTACATTTTAGCCTTACTATAGAAAAGTTAACCTTTCTGCAAACTCCATCAGCACTTAGAATGTCAGACGATTGGTTACACAAGCTGTTGAACTAGGCCCCACGTTTTCCCATGGTAATTCTTTTCCACTCAGTGCTGCATGATGTCAATAAGAGCGTTTCCTGAATCGTCCTGCAAAAGTTACTGACAACTCACTGGAGACAGAGAAAATCTAGGACTTAGGCCAACAACATTCCATTATGCATTCTGGTATCTTAATTTTCTCTTTCTTTTGTTTATTGCCACTATGCAGTTGTAAAGTTTTATAAGAAAACAGAGCTGCAAAACATTTATTTGCTAGATATAACAGCTACCTTTTTACAAAACACTGACCATATTCTCTTTAAAAATACATTTGAATTACATTTCATTTTTATCATTCAACTGTTTTTTGTTTTTTTATCAAGCTAACTCTACGTCCAGGACCTAGGGGCTGGTTCCGTCTGAGTTTGGATATCTCCTTCTATTGAACATCTTGAGTCAGCCTGAGCTCCCAGGGATGGGTTTGCAAGACAAAAACAGTTCAACGGACATAGTTTGCGCGTTTTTATGCTAGTTTAATTAAAAAACAACTTTATAATTTATATTTATTTTTAAGAAGCACAAACAACTCCAAAATGCCCCGTTTCAATAAGCTTGAAAACAAATACAGGCAAACAAAAATTCAATCGCACTAAAACTAATAAAACAACATATACTCCAAATAAAAAGCAGAAAGTCAGTCAAGTATTGTAAAGTACATTAAGTAAATAAATCCACAATCATAGTTTAAATCTAACACTGCGTGCATCAGTCCATACTGTGGCATTGCCTTAGTTATTATATATGTTATTAAAAAAAATGTCAACCTTTGCCTTGTCACATTTGATGGTTTTTTGGTGGCAGTTTCAAGTTTTATAGCTTGCCGATCTTTACAGGCCTCAAGGTACTCCAGACATCTGCTTGTCACGTATGGTTGGAATTAGGCCCTGTCAAGCTTTACCTCAAAGTTGCACCCTGGTGCCTGTAGATGGTGGCACTCACTAGATGGAGTGATGCCGTTTCTGGTCAGAAAATCTGCTACTTAAAGAGGCTTGTTCAATGACGGATTTTAGTGAAGCAGAATGTCAGTTGCATTAGGCTTTATTCAGCACCTGCTCGCATCGGACAAGAGCTTTTGACTTGACTCATATGGGTAAAGCATCTTTTAAAAAAACCAAGCGTCTTGAATACTTTGCTAGTGTTTGGTCTTGTTCTGTGTTACCTTTGGGAACAAGAATTAGCACTAAAGTTAGTACAGTTGAAGCAGAAATAAAAGCTACAAGTTGTTCTTACAAAAATGATTCGAAAGTATAACAAGCACTGGCAATGCCATTATGTCTTACTTATAACTTCTTATATCATCAGTCAGTGAAAAGTTTAGACATGCAATAAATAACATGTATGTGATCTCTCACCCATCCTTGCACTCAGGAAATAGAAAAAATAACCACCCTCTAAACTTGGTGGTCAATGCTTGAAATAGAAAAACAAAATAAAAAATGGCATCAGGTGGGTATCTTGTATATCTATGGTACTGTACACAGTTTGTCAGTGTTTTAAAGTTCCCAAAACGTTACTATATTAAGAAGCAATGTGTTTCCTAATTTGAGTGTAAAAACAACCCAAACAATATACTATGCACAAACCCATTCCAATAAGGCAGTCCAGTAAGCATTGCACTTAGTGGCTATCTTCAATGCTGAAGTAAATCATGCATCAGTGTTGTACTGATCCAGAGTCTACCACTGTTTTGCTAATCCAGAGTGGGCAACACACAGCTTCTAAACCTTGCAGCTGTCTTGGAAGGGTAAAATAATGATACGCTATGGTAATGCCATTACATGAAGGTCGTCCAGTTTAGAAATAGTTGCCACAGCACAATGCAGATTAAATGAGTGGCAAGCAAGTGGCCAGGAGGACTGTTTGTGGAGATTCACCATCACCAAAACCCTTTCCTACAACAGTAACCGGTGAGTATTTATGTAGCACAATTTATATTTAAATAGGGTGCCCCCACAACCCTACGAGTTATAGACTCATTAGCCTTTCAGATGTGAGTTTAAAAGTGTTCCCTAAAATTTGGCAAGGATGTCAAAAACATCTTACGAGATTTGCATCTGAGCAGTCTTGTTGAAAGCACGGGTGACATCAGTTCTCTTACCAAGGAGATGATCAAGAAAAGGTATTTTTCACATAAAGAGAATGCTAGGATAATAAAAGCACTCAATATGGTCACTATGCAATCATACATGCCACTTTCAACCACTGATGGCATGGAACCATATCTGGTCTGGATAAAGGCCCCTGAATTAAGATTTTATCTCACAGGACTAAGAGTTAACAAGATGCATTGTCTAGAAACCTTTCCAATTACAGGTACTTGGTTCACCTCATTGCCGTGCTAATGTGATGGGGGTCTCCTCAAACAACAAAGCACTTTATGCTATTTTGTACACTATACTGTTCTTTTAGAGAACGTTTTCTTTGACCCATTTATGTGGCAGATCTTTTAACACACATCAAGAGGGCCTGCTCTTTTTACAGTGTCTTGAGTCTCCAACATGTTTCTCAGTTTTGAATTTTATCGTGCATGCCTTGAAATTACAAAAGAATTATCCGTTATGAACTCTAATTAAAGGACTGATTTACGCTCTGATTGCACTGTATATATCATTGACTGGCACTTAGCAAAATTATATGATACCCTGTAAATTGATTGAGAGTGAATTTTTATTATTGAAGTTTGTATAATTATGGCTATTAATGTTTGTGATATGCTGTAATTTATTTTAATGTACTTTTATGGTTATACACATGACCCAATAAAGATGATGGTGATGACTCAGCCACCCAGAAGATCTTTTAGGTATTATGGATTTAACACCGTTGGAGCAAAATGGCTTTAAGAAAGGTCACTTGTCCATTGTCCATTGACCATTGTTTTAGTCTATGGTGGATAGCTAAGAAATTGATAGAGAGGGTTGGCAACCTTTATTGTTTTTTTGTCGATTTTAAGGCAGCTTTTGACTTGGTAAATCAGGATGTACTGTGGGAGCAATTGAGAAATTAGAAAAGTGACAAAGGGATAATTTTCTGAAGGAATTCCATGGGGCAACTGGACAAGAGTTAAACTAAATCAAGACGGTCTGTTGTCCAAACAACATACTGATTAAAAATGGCCTACGACACAGGGTTGTATATTGGTCCCCATCTTGTTCGCCCTTTATTTAATGGAGCTACCCCTCATTTTGTCAGAAGTGTGGGCATTTTCTCCAAAAATGGGAGTACGACAAATACCCTGTTTGTTATATGCTGATGATTTAGTAATTATGAATGTAACACAGACAGTATTGGATTGTAAATGCATGCTTTCACTAAATATTGTGATAAGAAAAAATGGTAATTAACATGGATACAACTAAGACTATGGTTATTGGATATCAAAAGAAAAAATATCAATGATTTATTGACAGTGTAAGGGTGGAAAAAGTTACATCCTATAGGCACCTTGATTACATTTTGGGTAAAATTTAAATTGGAAATTACATCTGAATTCCTTTAAAGAATTAGCACTTCCTTATGTCCTGGGGTTTTGCAAGTTTTACAGGGTTTATGGAGGATACAATATTCCCCTGGTGTATATCAAGACTGGAACAAGTTTGGAAGGTCAGTGTCTAAAAAGTATTTTAAGCATTCTCTAGTAGTCTATGGTCCAAGCGATAAGAACAGAACTCAAACTTGTTCACTGGTGTTTTATCTCAGTCAAGTTGTGGATAAGATTTTGGAATAGGTTATTACAGGATGAAGGGGACAAAATTGCATAACTTTGTAAAATTGAACTTTTAAATAGTGAGTTGCAGTGGGCTGCAAGCGTAAGAGAGATTTGATTAAATGTTTTATTTTGTTTTCGTTACACTCTCTCTATATAGGGTTACCCATAAAACTCTCCTGAATGGACTTGAATATGAAAATGGAGGTCTTGCCTAGAAGCATGATATGTGGTATCAGGGCCGGCGCTAGGCATGGGCAGTGTGGGCAGCTGCCCAGGGCCCCGCGGCTGTCTAACTAGGATGGGGCCCCCTACGAGTCCATCATGCTTTTGAAATGGTGCCATTGTACAAGTTACAGGTGGGCAGCCCCCTCCCTTTGGGTTCGTAGTCATGGTGAACTGTGAAAGACCCAAGGCTCCTAGGCCTGGGTGCCATGGGCTGAAAGGGCAATATGACACTGCATCCCTTTCAGCTGCTGCAGACTGGGCAGGGCAGGGTTTGTGGCCGTGATTATCTTTCCCTGAATCTCTTTCTCTTAGCCTAATCGCTGCATCTGCATGATAACAGCGGTTAGGCAGCTACTTGAACTGGAGTAAGGTGTGAAGTGAGCCCTGCCCCTGCATGAATGAAACACAGAGTATCCTGCAGGGCTCACAACATAAAAACAGAGTGACCTCACGTCACGATGGGCGCTGCTCACTTCCAATGAAGGGAAAGGGAGAAGAGCAGAAAACGGAGAGAGAGGTGGTTATTCTTTTTTTCTTTTTCACAATTCTTTTTTGTTGTTTTATTTTCCAAACAAGCATGTGCATCCAAAAGTAACATGAACAGAGTCAAACATAAATAGTAACTGCAGTCGAGTATAATCGCTTACTGTTTTTTATTTTCATGTAGTTTACATGAAACGAAGGAATATTGAACAATTGGGTCCGTAAAAGAATAGTGGAGATGATAGCATTGAGTTGGCAGGAGGGAAGGAGGGGTGACCCCACATCCATCCTTACCACCCCGAGGTGAGTGCAAAGAACCGTCTAAAATACACCCAAGCTATTTAACCCGTCAAACCACACACCATTCCTTGTTTTGTACATCTGAAAAGGTAGCACTACTCCCCGGCATCATGTTTGATCACATCTGAAATCCCTACTTCCTGTGTTCCTGGGTACATCTAAGGAGGTCTGGTGTTCTCTTTAGCTTTTAATAGAAGTATTGAGGGAGAGGCACATCTAAAAGGGGTTAGGCAAACAAAGGAAAGTAAGAGGTGGGGGAGATGACAGAGTACAGGGGAGAGGGGAGAGCTGAACATAAGGGGCAAAACAGCTATATAGAACAAGACGCTTAAGGAAAGGGAGATGGGGAAGGAGTGATGTGTATGTCATGGCAGAATCAATGAAAGAAGGGAAGAATGTTGGTTAGGCAAAAGGAATAGCATGCAAAAAAAGAAATGTAACAGGCTTGGGGAGAGTGAGAGGGTGGCAGAGGAGAGAATGTTGTTAAGTTACACAAGAGCAGTGGTGTAACACAAAATGATGGGGTCCCTCTCTGCAGAATGTGATAATGGGCCCCTGAGTCTCCCACATCTCACAGATATTCATTGGCCCTGTGCTGAATGGAAAACCCCTGATGGGTTGGGGGCCCATCTGTGCTGCAGGGGCCTGTATTGCGTCCTGGCACAAGAGGTGAAGCAAGGTAAGAGGCCGGGGAGAAGAGTGGTGAATAGCAGCGCATGTAGGGGGAAGCAGAAGCTACAGGGGCAGAAACAGCGAATGGAGGTAAGAGGTGAGAGAGAGAGATAAAACATGAAGAGTTGAGCCTGGAGGGGAGAGGTGGACATGAAGGGGCCAGAACCAGTGAATAAAGTTAAGGCTGGAGAGAAAGATGAAAGGTGAAAGGCAGTGCTTGGATAGGAAAGGTAGATATAAGATAAGCGGAACCATTAGGATAACTTGAGTGTCATGGAGAGGGAATGGTGAGTGTTAAATGTAAGAGGTAAGACAACCAAGAGCAGGTACGAGGCTGGGATAGAGAGGCAGGGGAGAGGTAGATTTCAGAGAGGTAGAACCAGAGAGACTGCAGAGAGATGAGAGGTGAAGGGTTCAGCAGGTAGGTAAGAGGTGGGTGTAATAGAGGCAGAATTAGTGAGTGACCATAGTAGAGATAAAGTGAAGTGTAGAGCATGGAAGGGAGACGTGGATATAAGAGGCAGAAACAGTGAGACAAGGTAAGAGGCAGGGGGCTCAAAGAGGAGAGTTGGATGTAAAGGGGACAGACCAGCAAAAAATGTTAGGAGGCTGGAGGAAGAAATGAGAGGTGAAGGGCAGTAAATGCATGGGGTATATAGATGTAAGAGAGGCAGAACAATCAAGAAACCTTACACAGAGAAGAGAGTGGGAATGGAGAGAGGTGGATGTAGAAGGCCAGAATCGGTGAGAAAAGTAAGAGGCAGGGGAAGAGATGAGGCATACAGCATGGAGGAGAAAGGTGGATATATAAGAGGGACATAACGAGAAAGAGAAGCGACGAAGCTGGGGATAGCAGAGCGATTGATGTAAAAGGGGTGTTGTGAGAGGCTGGCTGGCTCAGTATATGGTGCTCACTTATGTAAGTGTAGCACCCTGCTGTGATACTACATCTTATGCAAATTAGAGGGGCCTCGCATGTTCCTATCCTGCCCGGGGCCCCACAAATCCTAGGACCGCCCCTGTGTGGTATATACACTCAAAAAAGTCGATCACACAAATAATTGGTTCGTGGTGTGATGAGGATTTGTACCCTTACACTTCCGGATTGCCTGATCCAGATTTGTAACACAGCTTTTTGAAATATAGATTGGGTATTAACCCAATGTTGTCTGGCATGAAGTTACCTAACGCAACGTTTAAAGTTGGTGGATACCGTAACTGTGGTATGAATATGAAATCCACAAGTGTGCATATTTTATGGGATTTTTGATTTTAAATTGGGGGAAGGAGTAGAATAGTAAAACCCCTTTTAATGAAATATGGCATCAAAACATGTAAGGTTATTTGGACCAAGGAGCATGGTGGCATTCTTCTAGAGCTTCCGGTTCGATGGGTCCTGGTCGCTGGTAATGACATCCCCCTACTGGGACCCTGCTCAGCGTCAATCCACTTACAGCTGGGGGATGCCCTGGGGCACTTTGTGGGTGCCAAACTACCGGCGGCGTGTGAAGGAGACAGCACATGCTGGAACGGGTCATCTGCCTGGATTTGGCTCACTCTCAGCCCTCCTCCCCTTGACCTGGCTGGCATGCCCTCTGTACAACGCCTGGCAATTTGAAGGGAGTGATGGAGCGAATTTCCTCATTTTGTAAATTAAAACACATTTAACTGAAATGTGCTAATTTCTATGCTGAATAACACATGCATAATGAATGTAAATTTGTGGTAGGTAATCATACTTAGACGTTGAAAGCACACACATAAATTAATGTAATGTACCGACATAAGTTAGCCTGACTACTGGTGCCATATTAAATGTCGACTTTACACGCTAGAGTTGAGGGCTGTTTTCACATTAAACTGTTGTCTTGCAAAATATGTTTTCTCTTCCACTGCAGATGCTGTAACTTTCCAGAAGGCTTTTGTTAGTTAGTGAGTAGGCATTCCAAGGTTTAGATTCTGTACTTTATAGTGAAGATGTCAGAAACTGGTGAGTTTACCTACTCCCAGAGTTTTCTGAGGATTGATTGCTTAGTGGAAATGGGGAATGCAAGCTTTGCTCCAAACATGCTTTGGAAGAATTATATTAATGTGTGATCCTTAGTTTAGTCAGAGCAGGACTGACCAGAAGAGTCCCCATCTGATCCTTTCCCTTTCTCAGTCAGAGACCAGCTATGTCTGCTGATTTATAGCTGAGAATCCTTTCCAGCTTTTCTATTTTTCCATCGCTTAAGTGCTAAGGCTTCATGCCTATGCATTTTCATTCTCTCATCAGAACCCTTCAGTTGGGTTACTGAAGCTGACACCTTAAATTGCTTATTGAAATAACTGCTAGTTTATGCCTAAACCCCTATTAGTTTAGATTAGGGATCTCCTTTATGGAACACACTTGTTGTATTTTCCCTATTTTATTTGTAATTCTTAATAATGTGGCATTTTACCTTGTTTTGAAATATTGACTAATACATTATTTAATTCTGTTATAATGTTGACTAATTGCAATATTTGCTAAATGAATAAATCCATTTTGAAATAATTTGTTAATAAAATGCTTTAACTCACACTAACACTCTTTATTGATTCTTCCAAAGCACCAAATGGATTTAATTGTGTATGGTGTTTGAAGAAAATGATTGCTCCTCACCATCTCTCCTTGTCAATGAACAAAGGTCCATACAACGAATGCAGGGAGTTATTTAATGATTATACTCGATGACTGAGATACAAGAATCCCCGATCCGGCAACACAAGTTGATTTTAAGCACAGGAGGTGGGTTGAATGTATGGGAGACAGACAAACATATATTGATTCATTATGAGGAATTTTTTTCAAATACACAAACTATCACAAAGATTTTCTTAGCTAGGCGTAATCTAATAATTATTAAAGAAGATTGCTTGAAAGTTAAGGGCTTGAATTGTAAGGGTAAACCATTGTGATTGTTACTGGAAATTAGGTATTTCTCCCCAGACATATTTTGCCTTCAGGACGTCTACTTGGTTAAAAATGATGCCAATAAATTACTGAAATTGATGGCCTTTGGTAGGTTAGCTACTCAAGGTGAGGGGTATTCATTAGCAGCAACTCTACTCCGATATTAAACATGAAATGCAAAGAGATACATCCAAACCAGAATCGGTAGGCAGGTAGATAATAACACAGGTTTGAAGTGGAAAATAATTCTTCACTATTTGTTCCCTATACACTCCTAATGTGGATTAACTCAGGTTGTTTCAAGAACTCACAAAATAATTGGCAATCTGGAAGAGTCTCTATAGTGAAAAGGTCTAGACTTAGTAATAAAGATTTGGTGAAAACTTTAGTACTAATGGACTCTCAGCGAACAATGCACCCATTATACTTTTTCCACTGCACCTCATTAACAATATTCACATATTAGGTTAGTGATAGTCTCTTTCACTGTGTTAGATAACTATGGCCCAGATTTACTAAGGACTTGCATTGTCCCAGTGTGACGCAAGTCGTTTCAAGACAACACAAGTACTTATCTGGGATTTACTAAGCCACACATGGAAAATTAGCAAATATGCCTCAATGTTTCTACTATTACCCCTACAAACTATTCTGACCATGCTATAGTGTCCTTTGAGGTCAAAGTTACAAGCATTGAGAACCAAATTTAATGCACCCTCTTTGTATGTTACCATCTAAGGAGAATTGTGGGTATCTCACATAAGTTGAAGCTTGCTTGAGGGTGTTCATTGATAGGTACAAGACCATGCCACAGATAGGACATCGCCCACTTTGGCCCTCTTCTATGTTGATGATGCGGTATTAATGGCTCGTATAGCCAATCCCTATAGTGATTATTGACCTCCTTTGTTGGTTTCATATAAGAGCTGGACCTCAAAGTTAACTTTAGTAAAACCTTCACTATTACCTGTGGGTCCAGCTCAGGTCAGCTCATGTAAACATCACCCTTTTACAGAAAATGTCATCCAACTAAACCAGGGTGGATCTTTTTCAATTTGGTTCAATTTTACTCCTGTGTTACATGGAAGCAGTTAATAATTGCTTGGAAACATCCGTTTGAAATAGCCACAACTGCATTATCTAGATTCTCCCCTGACTTAGGGATGAAGCCCCTAAGAGAAATAGGCCTAATATAACTGGCTTAGTGCTTCTCAAGGGCTACTTATGGGGACGGGGTTATTCCAATTCAACAACCTTCAGAAAAGTGAAAATTCCTGCCTAAGAAGATTTCTGTAATTACCTCCATGCTGCTCCACATATATTTGGCATAAGGAAGCAAGCGTGAGATTTTTAGCAAATCTAATAAGGCTTTGTCCTCTTCGTTTGTGGCACAGGACTTGGACACAAAAAGAGGCTTTGTTTAACAGACATATTGTCCAAGATTGTTTAACCTTGGACTCAGCCTCAGAGATAACCTGGTTGAGATATATTAAGATCCATTTTGATAGGTTGCCTAGACCAGAATTGTATGGGGACCATGAGTCATTAAATAAGATCAGCAAAGGTGACTTTAAATCCTTGTATCTGCATATGTTTGAGGAAGATAGATAAAACAGTGAGTGTCACAAGCTGAGTGTTACCTCTCATTCCATCTTATCAAATAATGAAGGTCTACAACCATCTTTGGAGAAGATAATACATTGTTATAATTCAATCAATCCTTGGGAGTGCTAAATACTCAAAATGGTCCCACCTCCAGGCAGCACCACATCCCTGCTATTTTCCTGGGAAGGGGAAACAGGGTGTTGTAGGGGCCAAGTGATGGGAATCGATTAGGAAAGGTGCAGCTCGGAAAATAATCTGAAATGACAAGGGAAGAGAATTAGAACCTTAAATTATTTAAAGTAACTCAGAACCTACACACCATCCTCCAATAAGGATTAAAACTCCAGTAACTGGAATATTTATGATTGGATGCCTGTTGCATTCTTATATTGATTAATAGGAGAAGTAATACTGCTAAAACACCTTCAATTGTAAATCACCGCAATATTCATGCAGTTCGACACAATGTGTTTCAGGGATTCAAGTTGTAGACTTCAAAGTTCATATCTAATACAGAAAGTTGCTTCCAGTTCACTACAATAGTGGTTCAATAGTTCTATTTACATGTAAGGATAGAATGCTCTTCTGTAGATTCTATTTTCATGAATGAGATTAGGAACTAGTCCATAGGAGACTTAGATAACTTCAAGTTGTGTTGCAATGTAACATGCTTGTTAGAATTCAGTGAGTTTACATAGAACCTTCGCTCATTCTTCACTCCAAACATGTATGCCAGCACTCTACCTTTTTCAGCCAGGGCCATGGCTACTATAAAAACTCTCGGTCGATGGACCTCACTGGGGTCTTTATTCTCACCCCTCTGCCACTGAGCAATGAACAAGTTTGGGAATTCTTTTGCACGGACGTGTGCAAATGAAATGATCTCCACTTCAGGAAGTCTCCAATTCCAGAAGTTGCTGTAATACTAAGTATGGTGGCTGGAGTGGAATTCCTCTTAATAGCTGTAGTTGCCTGAGATAATACTGCTAAGTGTTGCTGGGAAATGTAGTTCGAAAGTCACACATAATTATTGTGTACTCTTCTTTCATCATGAAACTGTTTTAAAAATAATTTTGCTTAAAGGGCGTTTTGAGAAGCGCCATATCTTTAATGTTCCCATGTAATGGGCGACTAACCATGACATTCATGGCACAAATTCACATCAAAGGTTTGTGTTAACACGATTCAGACTTAATATGGCCCATTACCTTCTGAAGTTACCTAGAAGGAATGATTGGCCCAGAGCTTTATCAAACTGCCCATGTGGTGGGAACTTGATACAATGCACTATGTACGTTTTACTGTTCTGTAGGTATTATGATGATCCAACAAGGAGGCTAACTAAACCAAAGTTATTGAACCACAACTTCAGGCAATGTAGACCAGCCTTGTGTTTTTTTACAACAATTACACTCTTCAGATATCTGGGTAGCAGTGTCCAGTTTAATTTGGCAAGCCATCTAAACGATAAGGAGGTCCTTGATTATCTTAAGGAATTTAAAGGCTTCCAGATGCTCGATTAGTCATTCTTATCTCTTTTAGGTCACCATTAATGTCAATTTCTTGTTGTTTATCTTGTGCCATTTGGTTTCAGCTGTTTACCAGAAGAAACATTTTCTTTTAACTGTATTGTTAATGGATTTGTACCATGATTCTGATCGGATCAATGTATTTTTGCATGCTGTTTGCCTTAAGGGATATCTGTAATGTTGTTTGATTTTATATATATTGTACTTTTATGGTTTTATTTGAAACCGGATAATGTATTTACTGACTGAGTTTCAACCCACAAAATGCACCTTTCCAAGCCATCATCTAACAAGGTGTGACTTTCTTACATATCTGAAGGATCATATTCTATTTAGGATGCTCTCAATCTGCATATTAGCATATAAGCATATAAGTGCTTACTCAGCTTACGAATAGGGCAAATGGCGAATAAACACCACCTTTTGTAGAAACTTGTTTAACTAGTCTTTGAACATTAAAGCTGTCTATTAAGAAAACAGATGAATAATATTCTCTATTACTAAATTTGTTTAGCCAAGAGTCAGATCAAAGCAATACATTTAGCAAATATAGATAAACAAGCCTAACCACAGAAGACACCAGTATTTGAGACAGTTGAAATATTTGGGCACATTCTGACATGCAGGGTCACCTATGTTGGAGAGGAAAACACATTTACAATTAATGACATTAAAAACCGAATATGACACTTTCTGAGAGAAAAATAAATAAACGTGCAACAAATACACGTTACAGAAAAGATGACGAAAACAAAGATTTTTAAGTACTGAATCCTAAAAGCATGCAGAAAAAGATTTAGACTAGGTGATAAAATTCGTTGATTAATATAGATTGTGATTCACTAAAGAAAAGAACTATATTTTATTGACGTGTGTTAGAAAAACATGCAAATGGTGAACTCTCACGTTATAAAGTTTATCTCTAATCATATTTAAACATCATTTATGTGAACGAATAACTAATGAGATTTATCAAATATTATGATTAATCCCGATTATGATAGTGAATTTTACTAAAATCTATTTCTTTGGGTGTGCAACCGTGTGCACCGAAGATGACAAATGAAAAGTAGGTGCTACATATTTCTAACTGACAATGCTTCTGTGAAACTTATAGGGAATGTACTTCACACATATATCAATCTTATTTGTGTGAAATGACATCTTAAATGTATAATCTGAAATGTATTTACATGTTGGTACTTACAAATAAATTATTAGTACCCTATACTGGCACGCAATATTTATAATCATACTAAACGAGCCTAAGTGCATCCGAGGTTATGCTAAAATCATGATACCTTCATGTTCTCTTATGAATATATGCTTATAATTCTATATATTCTGTGTTATATTATCCTAAATTAATATGGGCCTGAATGCATTCATGAAGTTTTTTGCCTCACTAAGCTCACCGTTCATGAGAGAATTCCTCAGTATAACAAATTATGTGCAACAGTGTTTTTCTTAATGAGATTTCATGTACTTTGCAAATTATTTGCTACATTTTTGTTACCATTTCAGGACATCTACCTGGGAAACTGTTCTCTTGAACTCTCTCTTAGGCTCTGGCTAAAACAGCATTGTTCTAACGTTTCACATACTGGATGGCTTAAGGACTGCGTAATTGTCCTACCTTTTTCTCTACATTTTGTGTCTTCTTTATGTCATCTAACACACACTCCTTAAGAACTGACCAATTGACTGAGTGGTCTGACCAGATGGGGTGATTCCAGGAAGTGTCACCCCCAGAAACTCTAAGAATACAATATCGTCTGATTTAACAGATTTGTGCGCTTTTGAGCATTCTGCATTATTACAGCAATTTGCGTATATGCAGCTTGATGGTGATGGGGGTCTGCTGTTCTGCATGCATGCTGATTACGAACTGCTAACAGAGATTTGAGAACTTACCTGGCAAATTAACTTGCCTGATGCGGACTCATCTGGCTTCTTTCCCGAGCTGATGCATATGCTATATGTGCTTAGTGGTCTCTTCCTTCGGGATTACTTGAACTGGAAAATTCATGTCCCTTTCTAAACTCTTGAGCTTTTGGTACTTATTTGACCTTTATTAATTCTGTCTTATTACCTAATGCAATCTATTGATGCACTTATCTTTCTAAATTTTTGATAAACTAAACTAAATGTACTAATTTGACTCAGCTGTCATGATTTATCCTTACATAAGTGAACATGCATTTCTAATTTGGATTTACTAATGACTAGTGGAGATCATATTAGGGAGATCTCAGAGCACCAAATTCTAATGTTATTATTCTGTATAGCTTTAGCTGAACTCTTGGTGTGTATGATTTTGGCTTGCCTACATTTCTTCAGGAGATTCGGGCTTGCAGTGATAATCCTATACCTTTATAGTATTGTCTTGATAGTAATCTATATGAGCTTAATATCAAATTTGTAGTTCAGTTGTTCAATTCCTGGTCCTCATTGGATGACTGTTGGGACCCTTTATATCCAACCCTTCTTGACACACACTAAGGTCCATTAGAGGACCAAGAGAGTGGTAGATTCAACTTTGAAATTCCCATCCATAGTTTTTGGGCCCAGTAAACACTACAGCACCTCTATTACATGATTAAATTGCTAGTGAGTTTTGCAGTATTACAGGCAACTATAGAAAGAAGATATGTAGGTATATAGGTAATTGCGGACATATCCTCTAGCCGATCTATGCAAGTTCAATTCTAGGGAAGCTAGTACTTCAAATGGGACCAGTTTAAGTTTTGATACTATAGGAAAGCATATTCTCACCCCCTAAAACCACCACGTATTTGGTTTTGGACCTCTGGATTTTGGACCTCTGCTGTAAGTTCCCTAATGGAGTCTCATTCACTGTGTCTGTTAAAAATTGAAATGAACTTAATGTGTCAGTGCCAAACCTCAACATAAGGCGATATGTTGTGCATAGCTGGGGTAAAGGGCTATGAGCAGGCTTCACTTCATACATTTTCACAATCTTATGGACATCTGTAGAGGCTGAAAGAGGGACTACTTGTCTGACTCAGCATGGTATCTTCGCACAGATAGCACTGTTCTAGATGGGACCTAAAGTAAATTGATAATGGCCTAATAATGCCTTATAATTAAATTGGGAATACAAAAAGAAATATTCTTTTATTTTTTATTGAAATGCCAAATCTGTAGTGTCTTAACTGTTTTTACATCTCGTGTAAAGGTGGTATCAGTAAGACATTTGAACGGAGCTCCCATGTTCTTAAAGTCCATCGGTGAGTAGTCTTGCCTAGGCTAGAGTGTTTGCTTTGCATTCTGGGAGTTGTAGTCCTAATTTTATAATAGGTAAAACCCTTAAACCTAAGCTACCCCTACATATGCTTGTAGAAAATCATGTGGCATGCAATTT
The DNA here is from genome assembly GCA_963921515.1 of Calotriton arnoldi. Classification (NCBI taxonomy): domain Eukaryota; kingdom Metazoa; phylum Chordata; class Amphibia; order Caudata; family Salamandridae; genus Calotriton; species Calotriton arnoldi. The sequence continues at coordinate 1,151,921 of CAWUFW010004435.1, forward strand.
TAAAAAACTAAAATCAGGAGTACGACTTTGTCACAAGGCAAACACAATACATTTAACATTGAATGTGAACAGTTGGATGACAATGAATATTTCAAGATGTTACCACATATATACAGATTTTATGACTTTCACAATTAGAAAGCCAGGCCTAATGACTTTGACCCACTTTCAATCCTAGACTTAGGATAGCAGTGAGCATTTCATGAAAATCTATGCTGTTGAACTAGATTGTCTAATAACCTCTCAGGACACTGAACACAATGTGTTCCAGCACTCTCAAAAGTGGTTAGCATACATTTGTGGCTGGTTCATGAAAAAAAGAAGGAACATTATGTGAAGAGATGTCCACTATAATGTATTGTCCTACTTTTTTGATTCACAAACATTCCTAGGACCATGTCAGTAAAGCTTTGTCAGGTACGGGCTTCTTTCTGTCTTCTTGGGAACGTCGTGCGACTTTCACTGTGGGATTATTTTCCCCTTGCAGTCCTCCATAGTGGAAAACTCCACAGAGAAGACCAGGATTGCCTGAGCAAATGCACATTTTTTTTTACTTTTTACGTCTGCAGGGATACCTTTTTTTCTCCATGGAGAACACCCCTAGGTCTGGGAAGGAGACATATCCCTTCCCGTCCTAGAGAGGGAATGTGCAAGTGTAAATTTCTGATCATTGCAGGGCAGAAAATGGATAGATGGGAGTGTGGGAATGTCCACAAACATACAGGTTTATTGGTATACCCAAAGTTTGAAGGGAAATTACACCTTAGAACACTCGCTTTCCTGCCCCTTCAGTGAGAATAGTTGATATAAGTTCATACTTGCCAGGAACTGATTTGTGAATTGCTGTTAGATGTAAAAAAAATGTGGCCCTCAAAAGACATTAATGACTGAAGTCACTCTGTGCATAAGGCCCATGCTTGTGATTGTTGATGAGTCCCACCTCTTGCCGATTAATATTGTGTTTGCAAGAAATTGGGGCATTAGATGAGGTAATTACCACAATCGTTGTTAGGGTGAACCATTAAAGTCACTAAATTGACCTGAGCTGAACACCCTGGCAGTTATGGCACAGAACAGACAGGTTCAACTTAAGGCAGTGAGTAAAGTATTTTTGCACTACTAACACAGTTATCAAGTCAAAATGCAAAACAAAAAATAAATTAGAAAAGTAGAAAAAAATGTATTAAACAAAATGACACCAAAATCCAATAAGGTGAACCAGAGATGTGAATTTTTAAAACGGAGTAGAAATAGCACCAAGAAGCACAAAGTTCCAATGATAGCCAATGATCGCGGTAGAACAGGACCCAGGAACAATTCACACTGAGCACCGGGCAGCTACACTAACTAGGATCATCTTGGTGAAAGATTTATACCTTCTAAGTTTTGTCTTTTACGTCCAATCCACCACTAGAGTACCATTCTAAAGCCCCCTAGAACCTCAGGAGAGGCACTTACAGATTTCAGTTGCCACCCCCCAGCTGGGCAACTGTTGGAAAGGGCCTTTTGTTGCTTCTTGTGTCCCTGTAGTTTTAACAGGAGGTCAGCCCTATGACCCTTGGAGTCCACTTCTTTGTTCTGGCTGCAAGAGGGAAAGCAGCCAAATCTTGTAGGCTCTTCTCAGGTCTCAGAGAGCAGATTTAATCCTTTTCTGATCTTCCATGGATTCAAGAGTGTTTTGAAGTGGATGTCTGGAGATGAAACATTTATTCTGAGTATGAGTCAGTGGGTGGGAATTACCAATGGGGACACCCTAACCAACCTACCTACTTTGGACATTGTCAATATTGCCATAGTCTTCTGTCACACTAAACTTGGGCTCTGAGGGATGGAGGTGTAGGTGAAGAGTCTGTGGATTACTGTGTTAATCCTAGTATCCTCTTACATCTAATACTAAATTCCACTTTTAGGGAAGCCCTGTACCCCTAACAGTCTCAGAGACAGAAGTCTGGAAGGTCAAAGCGGAGTTTCAGCAATCAGACAGTAGATACACACAAATTGTTTTCGCATTCTGTTTCCCTCCTTTGAAGTGCATCCCCAACGTCATGTGAAAAACCCCAGCAGACCTGTCAAGCAGGTCTTGAAGCTCCAGAAAGATCTGACACTGTAATGTCATCAAGAGGCCTAATGTGATGATGGTCTATCTGGCTGGAACAACAAACGAAAGGTACAGGCATGGGTGTTAACTACATATCCTTGTTATAGGGTATTCCTCTTTGAAGTTATTCGAGTCCTTCAGCCAAGCCCACACGCTATCCTGTCAAGGACACAACAGCACCTCGTACACCCAAGGCCTCTTGTCCCTGTCCTGGGAGCAAGTTCACATCTCATCCACATCCATTGGAATGCTAATTAAAGGCTGACAGAAGGGAGTGTGCAAAATGCAGATTAAGCTTCCAGGGACTTTGGCAGGACAAAGGTGACTTGTCATCTTTCCTAAATATTTATTACAAATCCGACTTCACCAGTGAATTGGGTTTGTAATAAATATTTCTAAAAAATCCAAACATTAGATTTGAAGTTGTTTCAAAGGTAGAGATAACATTTATTAAGCTTAATATCGTATTGCAATGCTTTCTAATGGAACAGTCAACCCTGCATTAGTGAAAATAGCTTTGAGGTGCTAGTGACTGTGAGGGCATGCTTAACATTAGCTTTTACACATCTTACTTTTAATACCATGCACCTAGCCTTAATGGGCAGTAAGGCTTACTTAGACGTTACCTATAAAGGTTTAAAAGGAGGACTTAAGGCCTGTAGCAAGAGCTTATTGTGACAGGTCAAATCAGCAGTTTAAACCTGCATCACCAGGTTACTGGTGGCAGCCTTCAGTCATTTTCCCATTATGACTGCTGTGGGTGGCACGAGTGCAGCAGCCCACTTGTCACATTTAACTTGTAGTCTATATGTTCCCTTGGTACCATGTACTAGGAACTTTTAGGTACGTTTAATATGCCATATATGAGGAGTGAACCAATTTTACCATTTTGAAAGGAGGAGCACAATTACTTTACCACCAGTTAGCAGGGGTGCACAGAGCTCTACAGCCAGCAAAATTAGGATTCAGAAAAAGACACAGAAATAGGGGTGATTCTGCCGGAATGGTAACATTTTCAACAGTGTTCATCATGCATTGTTTTATTGATTATTAAAGAAGGGCTTCTGAAATGGCTTTCTACAACTTACAGCCAAGAAACGGACTTCGAGTTCATGTAGTACAAAACATAGCTTTGTAGCAACAGAACATTAGACTTCAAAGCAGGTCAACACTGTTTACATCAAGTAAGTTTTTGTACACTTCCATTTCATGCGTTTACTGTGAAGTACCTTTTTTGGAATGTGCACAGCTGCGATTCGTACCCATGTCTACTGGCTCTAATGTGAGTAGCTTAATTTAGAGCATATCTTCAACCACCTGTCAGTCAGTCATTCGATGTTAATTGAATCTCATTTTAAGAAGCAATCCTCCCAAATGGCAGTCAAAATCATAAGTCGTTCATTTAAAATCATTGGAAGGGGTCATCCTTATTTTTTGTGAGGAAAAACCTTCCCAGGTGCTGAGGTACACAATCAGTTTTCGCCATGTAGGTGACATATTGACATATGCTAACAGCTTTAATTTAACTTTTTGTGTGACCAGGAGCAATGTGTGTCTCCCAGCATCCGGGTTCATATGATGTCATCACCTCAGCCCTCACAGCAAACAGACAGCTGCGTTATGAATCACCGGTCAGCACACACATGGAATAAGTCAAGCCCCAAGCGTACCCTACAATGTCGGACTCGAAACGGACTGCACTGCGAATTAAATTGAGAAGTTGATAGAAATAGCCTAGGGTTTTGTAAATCATCTTAGATTTTTTGCTTTCAACGTTGTACTCGTGAAAAGAGATTCATCAGATAGAAAAAGGAGCTGGGTAGATGCTGGAATAGGAAAAACATGTTATTGCAAGTAGCATTATTCATTTGTAATGATTAATTGCCTTTTGATTGTGTAGCATTAATATTGTTTTTATGCTTTATTCTATGGCGTTCATAACAAAAGGGGAGGTTAGGTAATTAGATAAGCGGTCCTGCTTGGTTACTAATATTGTCATGTTTTTTTAGGTAGGTCTTAATACTGCATTTTGAAACAGTAGGTATAAGAGGCGCTGGCAGTTCCCAAATCAATGATCATTGATCGACCGCACAAGGGACGAATCTAGAACATGCCCTGTCTGGATTGGAACTTTTGATATGCAGGTCCCTGGCTACCATGTCAGCGAGTATGGCCCATACCAAACCCCTAAGGGGTTTCTCCCTGATGGTCATTAAACGATTCAGTGGCTATAAACTTCGTGTCAATAAACTTCGCAGTGCTTAACCGTTCACATGAAATTACAGGCGGCAAAAACTTGACCTAAAGCTTAAAGTGCAATCTTTCTACTCTGCTAAGAGAGGGAGGGCGATGTTGCCTGAAGCTGATGTAAAAGGTGACAATACACCTATCACTTCATTAGCAATACCTCTTCTTGTAGAGCAACCTAGGCCTTAGGTAAAAAGACTGGTAAACTGAAATTACTTCCACTCCCCCAATGATGCACCTTAGGTACAATTATCACCTCAAAGTGCTTTCAAAAGTCCAGACTTCACCCCTTAGCTGTGGAATGATGTCATAGGAGTCATAGGTGGCTGGAGAGTTAAGGGGAGAATGGAATTCCCACAAATATCAGTATAAAGAGCTGGATGTCAGACTAGAGCCGGAGGCATCTTCCACCGCCTCTATCCCACGCCCACAAACTGACATTCATACGTCTGATTGATGGCTTGGCAGCCGTGGGAAATAGCAATAGGCATGTTGTGATATGAGCAAAAAAAGAGGACATCTCATAGCTTGAAAACCTTAAATGAGATATTTGCTAAAAGAAAATGATAAGGTAACATGGAAGGAAGCGCACAATACAGCCAAACGATCATTTAAGTACTTAGACATTTCAAGTAGCAAAAACCCCTTTTTTTCTCTCTTTTTCTGAATACAGCAAGTAGAGGGGAGAGCCTTCCCTTCTACTACAGCATGCCCCAGTAGGAAGATACAGAGCCTAATATATTTACTATTGAAGTTGTAGTGGTAAAGTTTGGCCGCACCTCGCTGTAGCATGCTTCCTGGCAGTAATCCAGCTAGCAAAAACTATCCTTACCTCTGCATTAAAGTACAGACAGTGAGGTAGAACTATTTAAATCAATGCAGACGAAGTGGCATGATAAATGTTCTTTATGACAATGTTTCAGTCTGTCATAAGATTAGTAGGCCTGGGCAGAGTTCGCGAAGTGTCCCAAAAACTCTGCTGCGTTATGCGGAGTTCAGCAAGCAATGTAGTGCGTTAGGTCGCACCATTTGCATTGATTTTTAGCGCTGGGTGTTTGTCCCACACTGGAAAATCAGTGTGAATGGCACCATGCGCAGCACAAGAGGGTGCTGCTTCTTTCTGCTGCTCAAGTAGATGTTCTACTCGAGCAGCAGCTTCCTTAACGTGAACGGAAGGTTTCTCAATGTGTGCGGTTGCGGCCATCCGTGACCGCCTGTGTTGGGAAATCTCGCCAGGAGGTGGTCTGGAATAAGGTTTTCCTTGCTCGCCAACTTAATGTTGGCGAGCACGAGCAAGGAAAAATCTTCGCTCCGTGGTTTTGGAACTCCACGAGCTACGCTGAGCGCGGAGTGGGAAAAACTCTGCAAACCTGGCGAGCGGAGTTTCACACCCAGGCCTCAAAATTACATTACATATGTTTAGTAATGAGCAACCATATTTTGAACTGAATTGAGCGATGTTAAAAACAGAATCACAAACCTGAAACCTATTTACTGATACCCATTTGAAGTAATCCTGTCACACAGCTTATTAACTGCATAGGAGAGACACGGCTGCATGGAAACAGAGGTGAGGCTGACAATCAGCCAAACTTACAATATTTTGTTTTTTGCAGATCTATATAGTGCAAAATCGACCCAAAAATATTGAAGCGCTTTACATGAGCACCAGTTACATAACACAAGATCACATTCATATTCATTTTTTTTTTTAGGCCCTGGGAGGTAAAGTGATTTGTCCAGAACCACAGGCTGTTCAGCTGACACGAAGACACGAACCTGGTACCCCACCGCCAAATTCGGCAGATCTGGCCGGAACTCCACGTCCTCTTAAAGCTAGGAGTTCAGTGCACAGATAGACATGCTAAACGTGCTCGAGACGCATATAATATGCATGTATCACTTCAGTACAGACCATTGTCATGGAACTAGGCACAGGTCACAGAAGGGAAATACTACCACTGCTTAGGATCACACATATATTAAGTTTATTGAATTACAGGCCTTTGAAAAATGTGCATGCAATACTTATGATGACTTGATCGTGCAATGCCTCATTCATTAACAGAATATATTCACTGGCAGAAATTAGATTGACTCTCCGTGGTATACAGTCCCCATAGGGTTGGCAGATCTAAGACTATAAGAAAGAGGAAACAATGTTGTCATTGGTCCGAAGGCTTGGTGAAGTTGCTGTTATCACCACGACAGCGTAACGCGTTGGCCAGCAATTAAGGTAAGGCAAGCACATGTGATATAGGTTTTTAGACATGCAGTAGGTGAAATACGTGATAAATGACAACTTAACACTGGTGACACATTTTTATCTTTCATTTTGACAGTCAGGTTACTGTTTTGCAGACAAGAGGAGCGATTAGACAGGGGGAATAACATACAAAGAATCAGGCACATGATTGACAAGGAAGAATCTGGTCAGCACTCTAGAGGGCAGTATAGTACAGCTCTCCTCATATCACACTCGCAGCTAAACATACAAAGTGATGGAGTAGGGTTAGGCACCCAACACAGAAGCAGAGAGAAGAAATTGTAGCTTCAGATCAGTGAGAAGAAGTGTGGATAGCAATGGCGCCTCGCAGAAGACCTCCAGATGACAAGAGGACCTCGGACGTTAACTATCCCATGAATGAATGACAGAGACTCTTATATACGTAAACAGTTGAAGGGCAGTGTTTGATACTAACCGTTCTAATAAGTAAAGCGGCTGGAAAATGTGTGAAGCCACCAAGACCAGTCTGGCAGCCTTTTGGATGGATGCAGGGTCAAGATAGCGAGTTGAGAATTGGAGATGACATTCTGGGTGACATGTGGAATCCAGGAAAAGTGAATCCAAGAGGTGAGGGGTAGGGGAATTTATGAACTATGCTCATGGTCTACCTTTATTTATGGGACCCGCCCATGACTGGGCACTTTAGCCATGATGATGTTGCGGAATGATGGAGAACAAAGGTAGCAAATCCCTCAAGCACCTCCTCAAGTTAAGATGCTAAAGAACTGTGAGTTTATCAAGTTTTTTGTTATCTCACTGTTTCTATGTTTGAGTTGTTTGGGCAGGGGTGTGGGGGGGATTCTCCCAACAAAAGACTTTGGTTCTGTGACTATGCATTGAGATATGACTCAGATGCCAGGAGACCCACCTGCTGTAAACAGACCTCTTTATAATGAGACATGGGACATACCTGATCGAATTCTACATGTCAGCGCACAATAAAACTGCAGGGGTGGCTATCCTGGAGAAAGCAGCTTCTTAGATGGACAGTTAAAGTACTCTGGAACCCAGAGGGGAGAAATCTGAAGTGAAGACTTTGAGACATGACTCTTCAACCATGTAGGTAAGTGTTATGCCCCCAATGCAGGGCAAAGCCTGCACTTAAAATCAGTTAATTAAGTGCTCACTGAGCCAGTGGGAGGTGAAATAATTCTCAGCTGCAGTATTAATTTGGAATGAGACCTCACACTTGATAGAAGTAATACTGCAAATAATACCATGAAGTCTTCTCAAAGGGCCTGAAACATCTCTTAGAACAATGAGACTTTGAAGATGTCTGGGGATCCAGTGTTTCTGGGCCCACAAGTAGGAGTTTAGGTTTTATCTCCTTTACTGGATCACTAAACCACTTACCTACTTTCTATCTTGGTCCTCCAATGGATCTTTATAAGTCGCACTGAGGGGAAAGAGAGTTAGCATTTCTTGTCCGATCAATGTTCAGTTTCAATTAATAGTGCAGCCAATTTGGCCACACAATGAGGACAATCAGTAGCCAAGATACAAATTAGTAATTAAGTTTAAATAAATCACCCTTAAGACCATACTGTAGAGATACAAGATGGCAACAGGGAGGCCAAGCCTCCTATAGAAGTTTAGGCGAACAAGAATTAAACAAACAAGGAGCTTGGTTGCTGCAATACAGAACAATTGCATAAGAATCTGATGCTAGGATAGTACCCTCATTTGCTCCTTTCGATGCCTTAGCAATCAAAGTCTTCCAAGTGCAGACCAAGGCACAGAAATACTCAGAGTTCAGAAATCAAATAGCTGTATGGAAAACAATAAAGATAAGGCACAAGAGTATTAGCAACACCAGCAGTAGCATTGCAGAAGCTTGGTCAAGAGTCTTCAGTAGGTTGAAAATAAGTGCAAGTCTAAACCACACTTAGGGAGAACATTGCCACATAAGGGGAATGTTTAAAGAGTCCATTAAAAGGACAATGGGGATGCAGGAAATGGTTCAGGTAAGAGTCCGAGGATGGTTCTGCAGAAAAGCATTCACCAAACAGTCTGGAAGGAAAGTCCGAAGTTATCTGCAGGATTCAGGGGCAAGTCTGAAGAGGCTCTGGCTCAGTTCAACGGGGTGGTCCGCAAGTTGTAATCCACAAGTCCGTAGGGCAAAACCCCTTTGGCTGCATCATCAATAGAAGTCCATTGTATTTGTTTCAATATCTTTGTGAATTCACATGTCGCACACTGCAACAGTAGAGAAAAATCCCACACTGGACATGGGAACACCGTCCCGTCTTTGTCAGGCACTGGAGGCTAGAGCATAATAGTCTTTCTCAGAGTCAGGTTCTCATGTGCTCGTAGTCAAATTCCTTTCTCAGGCATGTATCTATTGCTGTTAGAAGAAATGTATCTTTTCTAAACTAACAATGCATGAGAACACCTGCAAGAAAAGTAAGTCAGCTGAATATGGGAGCACAATAAATTAAGGAATTAAATACAATGAAATACAGGCTTATTGCGACAATTGTAACTTAAGACATTAAATCAATGGTGCACATTTAATATCCGTGTGCACATTTAGACATACAAATATAAATATTTCTTTAGTACTTTTAGTTCATATTGCATAGATCACACAATAAGCAATCAAACTGCACAATAGTAGGTATAGGTACGAACTACGTTGTAAGTACACACGTGTAACATTAATGCATACATTGAATAATTTTAGTCGTTCAACTGGTACTAAGATAGCACACATATAAAGATCACTGAGGGCTAGGAAAGGTATCCCTAACAGTTACACAGACAATGCAGCACACATTTAGGAATCATGAGCAGTGTTTCAGCAGTGAAGTAAAGAGGATGGGTTTTGGAACAATTACATATTACAAAGTTTCATCTTTGCATTGTAGTGCACATTATAACTGCAAATCCATTTAGTTGCAATGCATCATATACGTTTTATTATTGCATGTCAATCACTTTATTTATCAACATGAAATGAGTATTTCTAAATTATTTCAGTAAATGCATCTCTAATTTAGTGAATACAGTTCCTAAGTTAAATATTCAAAAGAATTTCTTTCGACATTAGTAAACATTCTATATGAGAACTGTAAATTCTACAGTAAAAGCTTTCCTGCAACAGCAGTAACATTGCATGAATTATTTTGACACGTAGCCCTCATGTGCAAAGTGCACATTCATTTTGTGTGTCAGGAATCATTTGCACTTAGGTTTCAGTGATGTGTAGAGAGTCAGAAGTTTTGCACTGTACCACTGGCAAATCCATAACTCAGTAGAAAGCGACTTCACCTTTTACTCACATTTGCATAGATCCTACTCAAAGGCTTGATTATATATTTTTGTATCTTCCTCTTATGCACAAAGTCCTGTGGGGATATTTTTCAGACATTTCATTATCTGGTCATGCCCATGTCAACGTTACCAGGGGGATGGAAAGACCTGCATGTCTGGGAACTAATTGTAGAATTATAGACTTATTTAGAGACAGGATCTTGAAGCAAGACGTGGCTCTGAGAATTCAGGAGATTTTTGACCTTAAGAACGCAGAAGACTTTTCTCCCTCAACTAGATGGGATGCCTTTAAAGCCCCTATGAGGGCCAAGGTGATGTCCATGATATCCACTAAATGTAGGTAAGCTCAGCAAGTTGAGGACAATCTCACACCGGACTTAGGGCTGATGAGAAACTAGATAAACGAAACTTGCCCATCCACACCTGCAAAAATGTAACTAATTTGCAGGGGCAATCGAGAGTCCTCTGAATGAAAAAGGAAAAGAAAACGCTCCTACGGTTAGGTCAGGCCTTTTATGATTCATGAAATAAAGTGGGGACCAACTTAGCCCAGCAGTTTTGTGCCCAAACTGCCATGATATATATAAAATGGATAAAGAACGTAGATGGTACCCTTGGGATCAAAAAATCAGATAAATGGGAGGAGTTTAGGAATTTATTTTAAACCTTGTGTGTGCAAGCACCTGAAGAAGGGGTAAAAATATTGAGCTACCTGGGGAATATACAGGTAGGTCTCTATGGGGCCTTCCTTGCTTAGTGAAATGCTATAGATCCCGTCGGGTATGCTAACACAAATTTAATTATTTGCAAAATGCTTTATTAAAAATACAATGTGCAGAGTTCCCATTTAAAAATGAAGTATGTTTGATGCAAAAATTGTAGTAGGCAACAATGCCTAAATCCTTAGGCCTATAACATATGAAAATAGTACAAAATCCAAAACTGACATAAAACTGGAGATGCCATGTTTTAACGTGGAGGCCCAATAATACTGAAATGCTTGTTTTTCACCTTAGACCACAGTTGTGCAAGCTGGTTTTCTTCTCTTTGCTGCAGATGTTGCAATTTTGGAAGCTACTGTTTATTAGGTAATGAATTGACATTTGTTGTTTTAGATGACTGCTAGTGAGGGTAACACCACAAAAGATGCAGACGACAGAGATGAGGATTTAAGGGAAGGCATTTTTGAAAACAAGAATGATGTGCCACAACATTCAGGGAGGCATGGCTAAAAACGATTGTACTCTGGTGAGAAGATGGGGATTAGACCTGTTCTCAGGAGCATGCTGAAATCTTATTGACCAACAAGAAGAAGAAAGCATATTAATGTTGCAACATAGAAAACATGTGTTTATATTAGTGCAGGTTCCTAGACTAGTTTAGGCAGATTCTTCCACACTTTCGATGCAGAGCAGACTGATAGAGTTTTCACTCAACCTTTCCCTTAGACGGAGAGTAGCATCTCATTCTGTTCCTTTTCCTGACTCTCTGAGAGTAGGCTCTGTACTGAGTTTCCCAGACATATCTTTAAGAGAAGTCTTAGATATTTCTTGATCTGCTATTAAGTGAACTGAGAATATTTTCTAGTTCATTCTGCTAAAGCTTTATGGTTATGCTCAATTCTCTCATCAGAGCTCTCCATGGGTATCTGACCTAACACTTTTAATCCTTTTCATATTTATCTTGACTTAGTTTAGAATAGGAAAGTTTGTTTATGGAAGCGCTTATTACATTTATTGTATTATGCTTTATTTTGGTATAGTGAAGTGACTTACCTTATTACTTAATATTGTTTGATTGATTATGTTACACTTTAATGATGAAACTCGTAGGATAATACTTTAAAAAAAGAATGAATAACTAAAAGATTTGAAAATAAAACCCTTTAACTTAACCTTCCTTATTGACTGAATTAAAGTAATAATAATTAATAACGATATATATTAAGATTGAACTTTTACGTCTCAGCTGATCCATCAACCTGTACACGGGCTTCATGTGATGAGTAAGTGCTGAGCGGAACTCAATGCTCCAGCAGTTGGTAGCAGAGGATGGTTCATGTCACGAAACAAGAACTGTAATAATAATTAGCCTTAGTTTAGAAATGCCATGTCCTTACCCCAAAGCCAAACTTGAAGATTTGCTATTTCAATGGCAGTTGCAGTGGTAAAGGTGTGAGTATCAATAGGGTCATGCGTCGCTGTTGTCTTCATTGAGATTTTGTCTTATTGTTGTTCTTGAGAATAAGTGGGGTAAGTGCTACATATTGAGCAGTTGAAATGGGCATCGGACTCAAGGTTGTTTAAGGTCCCAGGATAGATAAGTAAACAGTTGAAGTTGTGTTGATATTGTCTGCTAAGATTTGTGGTATAGATTTGTGAGGCACCATCAAATTGCACAATTGAGATAGGGACTATACCGTTGTGATTGTACTAATATTGATTGGTGTTAGTGGAACCTACTGCGCAAAGGGGAACCTAGAGTGATTTCCTGTAGGTCGAGATTTCATGTGCGTGTGTGTAAGCGTAAGGAAGTCGGAGGCTGTTAAAACCTTATTTCTGATTGATTTATGTGTGATTGAGGTACTTTGATTTTCTTTAATGGAACAGACAAAGTTATCTGTTTATTATGCTTGCTTAGAGTTGTAGAATTTGTGGAAGAGGAAATTGTAAAGGAGGGTGAACTGCTGCGAGGAGTGAGAAAATACATCATAGTTTGACGTGCTGAGATTGTTTGATAGGTGTACTGTTGCGCTGCTATTGGTTGATGACGAGACAGAGTGCCATGCTGGCATAGGTCAGCCATTTTGAAAGTGGTGTGTTGAGACTGGTTAACAAGTCTTCAAGTATTAAAGCTGTAACAGGATTGGAGAAAGACAATGACGTATGCGGAATTAGAAACAGAATCAAAGCATTGAATTTGAATTTGATCACTGCACATTTACTGTTAAATTATTGCAAAAATGAAATGTTTTAATACCCTTAGAGGTTTAATGAGGGGTGATGTAAGAGTCCCAGTTAGGAAAGGCGAAGAGGCACCACAAAAGAGTACGCCAGCTTGTTACATGACGACAAATGTAGGCCACAGCAAAATGTTTAGTCATTGAGAGAAGGAAGGAGGACTGTCTTCACAACACCTATTGCACAGGGAGAGACAGAATAGTTTGAGGATGGGAGTTTTCACCCATGGTTTGAAGAGACTGCAGAGACTAAGAGAGTGGAGAGATCAGAGAGACTACCTGCTAGTCAAGAAAAGGCAAGACCTTTAGATGTGCTGAAATAAAAGATAGAATTAGAGGAGATCATTAGGGGATGTTTGGAAATTTCACATTTGGATCATTATCAGGCAAATGAACTGATATATTTGAGTAAAGAAATCACAAGGAGTACAGCTGCTACGCATGACAGATGAACTGAATTGGCAGGAAAATATGAAGTGGATCTTTCAAAGAGTGTTCCATTGCAGAGAAGCTTTAGTGCCCAATTAGAAAATGAAGCAATTTTGACCATGTGAAGAGATTATATATTGGATAATTGGTTAAATGCATCTGCAAATGGAGTGATTTTAACAGATTAGAGAGCAAGTGGACAAAGAACCAGGAAAAGAAAAATAAACCATCAGATGTAGCACATGAAATAGTAAACCACCACCAGGACCCCCAGAAGAAGATGAAGAATTTACCTATCCCATGAGGGAAATACCAGGTGGAGGGTATGTGCATGTATCATGGAGTGAAGGTGATCTTGCAACATTTATGAACTATTTTCTGAAACCTGCACAGTGGTATGCACAAGTTGATAGATTTGTTAAAATCTCAAAGGTTTTGTGGACAGATTTGAATATTTTCTTTTCCATTGTAGTGCAGAGGGATTTGTGGGCGAAGTGTAAAATAGCTGTAAAATGGCCACGCTCTGAACCTCCAAGAGATGCGTGTAGTTGTGCATCCTCACCTGTGGTAATGGCAAAATGCAATGAGGTTATGACCTTTTTGAAAGGAAAAGTTTCAGCGAGAGACATTGATTGGCTGAAAATCAATAGAACTACTCAAGAGGCAAAAGAATCAGTGCATGATTATTACGAACAATTGTTACAGCCGTTTAAACAACACAGCAGACAATAAAATCCTGATAAAAGTAATATGGGGAGTTTTGTGTCACAGTTTGTTCTTGGGTTGCGACCAGAGATCAGTATGCACATACAGCAAATCGTGATTGTTTGTTAAGATCCTGAGGTATACAAAATACTGTAGTGATGAGGAAGCAATCAAGCAGAAAAGACTTGCACAGACAAAATTGGCACAGAAAAGATTTCAGAATCAGTCATTCAGAGGGAACATTAGTGGAATGCAAGGTGTTAGTTTTCAAGTTGGAGGTCAGGCTGCCCAAGGAGCAGTTGATGTTTCACAGGGTAGAGGTAGTGGTGTTCCAACTGATCCAAATTCTGGGATAGACATTGCAACATTGAAGAAGTTAACTCCTTGTCATTTTTGCAAAACATGGGTCACTGGAAGAGGGAGTGTAGACAGAATCCTAATAGAGTAAGTGGTGATGGGCAAATGCAGGGAGTGGGAAACAGCATTTACAATGCTGTTTCCACAACGCATGGCTTTACAACGTGGTCGTTACAACGACCGTGTTGTTACCACGCGTGCCATTACATTGCAAGTCGTATCAACGGCTTGCTGTAGGGGGCGTGCAACACCAGGGAATGTGTTGGATTTTAAATCCAACAACTTCCCTGCTGTTGCACAAACTGAAGTAGGAATAGTAATTAATACTATTCCTAAGTCCAGCGCGTCCCCTACAGCAAGTCGTTGATACGACTTGCGATGTAATGGCACGCGTGGTAACAACGTGGTCGTTGTAACGCCCGCGTTGTAAAGTCATGCGTTGTGAATGTATGCGTTGAAATGTCATACATTCGCAGCGAGTAAATCAAGGGCAGAAACAGAATATTTCAGTTCCGATGCCTGCACAAAGAATGCAAATGCCAGTATAGTCGCAAGTTTCTATGATGCAGGTTCTGAAAGTCCCAGTGGCCCCAGAGAACATGGAAAATCCTTGATTTAATATGAATCAGATACCAAGAGACAATCTAAACCCATTCCAAAATCAGAGCCCATTCCAACTGTTCCCCATGTTGGAAAACATTAATTTAGACTTTGACAATTCCCAATGAAGGTACCTCAGGGGGAAGGAAGATCGCATACTTGGCACAGTCTCAGAGGTAGACCAAAGTGGACCATTTCTAGAAGGAGAAGTTAATGGCCACCGAGTGTCATTTCTTATTGACACCGGAGCGACCTAATCCACTGTTAGAACAAAGAAAGTCCCAGACCTACCCCTCTACGGAAAGAAGATCCAAGTTGTAGGAGTTACAAATAAACAAATAACAAATCCTGTTTCAGAGAAATTACCAGTAAAAGTTGGTTCATTTGAAGAAAATCCTCAGGGTGTAATATGTGATTCTAGTCCTGTAAACCTATTAGGAAGAGATCTTTTGTGCAAGTTAAATTACACTATTTATTGCACACCGGATGGTGTTGAATTCCAAATGCATGATGTAGATATCGAATATAAAATTGCCCGACAAGGAACAGCTGTCGAATTGTACCCAGTGAGAGCAGGTGAAAATTAAAATCCAGATTTGAAAGATATAGTAAACCCAGAAGTATGGGATTTTACAGGGAAGGATATCAGACTGATAAAAGGTGTAGAACCTGTCCACATTACAGTAAAACCAAATGCAATTTTCCCAAGTATGCCACGTTATATTTTGATACCAGAGACACTTGCAGGAATAACACCAGTGTCAGGCTTTCTTCTCTTTGCCATTGCAAGAGGACAGCCAATCCTTGATCTCATTCATGTTTAGAGAAAGAGTTTTGGCATGGTGCCAAATTCCACAACTGTATACAGAAAGTCCATCAATCTTTAATCATGTCTTGAAAAAGAATGTTAAAACTCTGCAGGTGGCTTGCAACTTAGTTCTTGTGCCTTACATTGATGACCTACTTGTGGCAACAAATACACGAGTAGCTTGCAAAAAGGATACAATTGCTTTATTGAATCATTTGGCTGAGAAGAAACATAAAGTGTCTCTAAACAAGCTGCAATATTTTCAAAAAGAAGTCCAGTATTTGGGACATATAGTTAAGAAGGCATCGAGAAAGGTGTCACAAGAGAGAGTGGAAATAATTTTGACTATGAATCCTCCAAGTACTCAGAGAGAAGTCAGAATGTTCCTGGGAATGGTTGGCTACTGTAGACAGTGGATACCAAACTTTTCCCTAGTGACCAAGACTTTACAGAGGTTGACACACAAAGATGTGCCTGATCCACTTCCATGGGACAATGATTGCTTTATAAACTTTCGTAGAGCTAAGAGAAAGTCTTTGTCATGCCCCAGCACTAGAAATGCCTGATTCTGCAATGAGAGGGAGGGCTGCACTCTCTCGGTGCTTACTCAGAATTAGGGAGATTCACAAAGACCTGTGGCATATTTTTTGAGTGTTCTTGACCCTGTTGCCACAGGATTGCCCAACTGCCTGAAAGTTGTTGTGGCAGTTAGTGTCCGTATTGTGAGATGTGAGAGCATAGTGATGGGACATCCTCTTACAATGATGGTTAATCATTCTTTAGAGATTTTACTCACCCAAACTAAAATAAAGAATTTGACAAACAGCAGACCCACAAAATATGAACAACATATACTTGCAACCGAGATCATGTTCCTCAGGAGATGTTGCACAGGATTGTCAAGATAGTACTGACCTATGCACCAAGCCAAGGCCAGACATAAATGATGAACCTCTTGATGAGCATAATTATGTAATTTTTGTGGATGGCTCATGTTTAAGACACAATGAAGGAACTCTGAGAGCAGCCCATGCGGTTTTCACAATTCAAGAAGTGGTAGAAGCGTCATGGCATTGAAGTGTTACCTCTGCACAAGTGGAAGAATTGATTGCCCTTACAAGAGCATGTTGCCTTTCACACAAATGAGAGTGACTATATTTGCAGATAGTCTGTATGGCTGTGGTGTAGTCCATGACTTTGGACAGTTATGGTCACAAAGCGGGTTTATGACATCTTCAGGGTACCCCCATCAGAAATGGGGAATATGTGAAAGAATTGGCAGAAGCATTACAGTTGCCCCAGGTAATTGGAGTGGTAAAGTGTACCTCTCACAGAACTGCCAATGATTATGTTACAGTTGGAAATCGATATGCAGATGAAGTTGCCTGACATTGTGAACTTGTGGGTTTTCACATTTAATGGCAATTACACAAATGAATCTAATGAGGACACTGCTTTCTCTATGTTGTTGTCAGTAACTGACACATAGGAAGAGATCAAAAGGTTGCAAGAAGAGTTTTAAAAAGCAGAACATCAAGGTTGGGTCAAAACAGGTTGTGTTAAAGACAAGATTATTTGGGTTTTAGCAAATGGAAGATCTGATTTGCCAGAAAGTTTGTTGTTTCCTATGACATGACATTTTCATGGTCCTGCACACATCAGAAGAGATGTAATGGTTAGGTTGCTTAGACAGAATTGGTTCAATTCTGGATTCAGAGTTCTAGCAGAAGAAATGTGGCACAGATGTATATCATGCAAACAGTTGAATTTATGAAGAAGAACACCCATAACCATGAGTCATGTAGGAAGATCTTTGTAGGAAGACTTTATTGAGATGCCTGTCTGTAACTGTCTGAGATATGTTCTGGTTATAGTGTGCATTTCCTCTCAATGGGTGGAAGCATACCCAACACGGAGATATGAGTCTCACTGTAGCTAAACTGCTTTTGCGAGAACTGATACCCATGTATGGATTTCTGGTTGCTCTAGAGCAGAGGTCTTCAAACTTTTTGATGCTGAGACCCCCTTGTCAAACCTTTTTAGGAGTAAGGACCCCATCCTGACAAAAGTTTCTAGAACCTGGTACACCTCATCATTGACAACCATAAACGCCCCTAATTCCCACACTAAATAATTTTTCCAGTGGGGAAATAATAGTAAACAGTGTTTAGCAAACCAAAGGTCAGTGAGCATGGTCAAAGGTATAGCTAAAAACAAAGGGCCTCATTTATGAGGAATTGGGGTAGGGCAGCACTGCAAGTCTTCTTGCTGAGCTGCCCTACACCAATGTCAAAGGGCAGGAATGCAACATATTTATGAAATACGGTCCATTCCTGTCCTTTCCTCCTGCATTGGCACACAAATTGCTGCCTAGCACCAACATAGGCGTGATTGGTTTTTTTGCAGAAAGGGCACCTTCCCTCACAAAAACAATCCTGAGAGATGTTTTCCTCTTTCTATGTGAGCTGCAGAATGCAGCACACATGGAAAGAGGAAAAAACGAGGAGACGTACATTTTTGGTGCTGCCCCAGGTTTAAGTGATTTTGTAAATATGAGGCCCCAACAAAATCCATGGGTGTTGCGTTAGAAAACCCACGCAGCGCACATGGAACACCTCCTTGATGCAGAGTGAAGCAAGGCAGCAGCTTGCCCTGCTTTGTCTTACTCCATATCTATGAGGCCATGCAAAGCCATGCAGGGTGACTTTGCGCCGCCTCATAGGTATGGTTGAGACACTCGCGCTGCCAAAGTGTCAACAAAACTGGTGCTCTGGCAGCGCAAGCCTCTCATAAATAAGCCCCAAAATATTCTGTATGTTTTTTAGGTCTTTCAGGTACCTACATATAAAATAATGGGCAGCGTAATGAAAAATAAATGTAAAAAGTTGTTACTCAGTGGCAAATGCACTGTAGTACATTATGAAACCTCTATTAGGTAATGCACTGCAGAGGTCTGTGTGTGACCAGAGAGACACATAATTAAATCTTGGTTGGTGCAGTGGAGAATAGTGTATTTTTAGTGCTACGAGGTAACAGCCTGTGACAGAAAGCACTGCGAGTATGTAAGTCAGTGAAATATAGACTGGTACAAAATGTGTAATTAATTTTACAATTAAATGGTTCTTCCAAAATGTAGATTTTAGGAATACCAGGGCTTATGTAATGCAATTTCTTTTTTAAATAACTGTCGCTTCAACACCTCCTTGGTGGTACTAAGGGCTGTGTAAGTACAGTTATGATTAAGAGCAATCACTTCACAGCCCAGCATCTGAGTGGACCTACTATTTAAGAAATGTGCCAGGTGGGTCAAAACAAAGTCCAGATGAATTGAGCACCTAGTTGCTTAAGCCTCAATGATATGCCACACTAACAAACAGCATTGATTAAATCAAAATATTTGAAATAAATATTGCAATTGAGAACTAAACAAACATAATTATTTGAACTTGAGACTAAAAGCAGTTTCAACGACAAGTGATTAACTGTGTTAAAGTCAAGAAGTAAAAGAGACTGAACTAATGAAAAGAACTAATAAAACAAATAAAAAGAATTAGGAAGATTTCCTTAGGTCCAAGGTTGCAGTAGAAGAGCAGGGATAACATATTTAGAAGAAGACGGAGTAGGGTTAGGGCTGAGTCACAAAGATTATTTTATATAAACTGAATGAAATAAATGCAAATCAACTTTAGAAAGAAAGAAAAGGTTTTGCTGTTTGCCCAAGTAGAAGTTAAGACAGAGCATAGACTCTGCTTGCTGCTATATTCTTTTATAAGGTTTGACTGTAAACCAGTGTGTTTCCTTCCTAAAGCTAGATGTGGGATCATTTTAGGTGTCACATTAATAGTTGTATTAATAGTAATCATAACATTGTAAGTTGGATTAAATTTTACACCAGAGATGGAGACGCCTGAATCTACACTTGAAACTACAACATCTGCACACACAGTAGACAAAACAAAATTTAAAGCTTAATTTCTAGATTATTCAAATGAAGAATTTTTGAGTTACGTTTATTCTAGATTAGTTCAAGAATACACACAAGCTTCAGAAGCCAAAGATTGCTAAGTTTGACCTCATTTACCTTCTTCAGCCACAGACGATGGTGACTCATCACCACATCCCGCTGTCTTATGAATTTACATGCAGCATACTACTTAACTTATTTTATAGACAGGAATGCTTTGAATATTATTTTTCCAATTAAAACATGATTCTTTCTACAGTACCCCTTCTGAAAAGCATGAATTTACACCCATAGGCAAACGATCAAGACGCTGCATGGTATTTCTTTAGATGACCCAGTGTTATAGACACTGTTAAGGTATGCAACCATTAGAAAAGACATACGATTTTACATTAGAAGAAAGGAGAGCTCAGATCTTTCATAGTAAAGCCAAGGATGATATTTATAAGAATGTTTAGAAAAAAGAAGATGAATATAAAAAGAAAATGATGTATACAAAATTGAATTTAGACAGATGACAAAAAGCTAAATGATGTGTTTACAAAAGAAGGAACCAATTTGGAAAAAGGCAGATTGGGATCAGTAGTTGTGAACACAGATTTGCAGTTTTAGGAGGACCTGTTAAAATTCTTACAGGGTAAGAAGCAGTTATTTCAAGGGTTTATTTTGTTTGTGTACAAGATGCTTATTCCCAGTTATCTGCTAATTGGGAGGGTATTTCCTCTATAGTGTTATTGTTTCCTAAAATGTACCATGTAAATAGCATAGATGCTTTAACGACTACACCATCTCACAGACATACAAGCAGTATTTATGATGAGACAAAGTCAGTAGGAGACATTTGTGCAGCAATCATACCACCTGTAGTGGTGGTTTTCAATGATGAAAAGATTAGACACTGTCAACAGTAGTGGATAAATTAGCAACTAGCACATCTGGTGCTTTGTGGCTCTTAACACAGAATTAGTGGCTATTAGATCAATGGTTTTACAAGATCGATTAGCATTAGATATTTTACTGGCAGAGAAAGGTCGAGTTTGCAGACAGCTCAGCTTTTATGTCCATATTTACCAGATGAGAGTAAAAAGATAGAAGAATGTGCAAAGAATATTTCTGACCTGAAACCTGAACTAGAACCATTAGAAACTGCTGGTATATTAGAATATTTTGGCAACGGAGCTTCTGCTATTGCTAATTGGTTTCCAACAGTAGGAGGAGGAGATTTTAGAATTATTCTTGAACCTGTACCTTTTATAAGTGTTTGCTTGACAACTTTATACACATTATATAAAATAGTTAGATGCTGTCTAAACAGAAGGAAGAATAAAGAAACAGAATTCAAGAGAGAACTAGAATTAGAAGAGTAAAAGAATAGAGAATACAAGAAACTGAGAGAACTTGGAAAACATAAAAGTGAAGGCTTCCCAGGGAGTGAGAGTGTACTTTAACAATTCATTTGCGAAGAAATTGTGATAGTTTTTCAACCATCAGAGGGGAGAAACTGTTAACACGTATTTATTTATTTACAACATGCTTTATTAAAAATGCAATATGCAGAATTTACGTTTAAAAATTAAGTATGTTTAATGCAAGAATTGTAGTAGGTAACCATACTTAAACCCTATAGACCTGTAACCTACAAAAATAGTACGAGTTGTAAAATTAACATGACTGGAAATGCCATGTTTTAACCTGAAGGTCCATTAATACTGAAATGCTTGTTTTTTCACAGACGACAGTTGTGCAATTTGCTGCAGATGTTGCAATTCGAAAGCTACTGTTTATTAGGTTCTGCCATGCTGTCAGACAGGGTTCCGGGCAACCGCTTCAGCAATTGATAACATCACCGCCTTAACCGCCCTGAGTCATCGAGCAGCTCAGAAGAGCCAGCCCCCACTTTTCTCCTGTTTCATTGATTACAGCACCGCTTTTGACAAGGTTGACCGCCCCAAGTTATGGAGAAAACTCAATTCATGGGGGGGAGGGGCGGGGAGGGGTCCCTGTGCAACTGCTCACTGCCATTATCTCCTTGTATTCAAAAACATGGGTCCGGGTGAGAACAGGCCCTCAGACAGTCACCTCCAAAATCTCTATTGACAGAGGTCTGAAGCATGGATGCATGCTTGCCCCACTTCTCTTTAATCTCTACACAGCTGATTTGGGCAAATATTTGGAATGCAGCGGTTTGGCACCTCCACAATTAGCCAAATTGATTTTTACATATATTATTATTATTACAGTATGCCAACGACGTTGTCATAATGGATCATACCAAAGTTGGCATTTAGCGAGCCTTGTGTAAATTCCAGCAATACAATTGGAATTACCTCATGATCAACCAAGGTAAAACTAAGGTGCTGATCCTCGGCCACTACAAGAACAAGACATTTCTAACATGACGCATGAGGGCCGCTGTAATTAAATCAACAACAAGATGCAATTACTTGGGGGTATGGTTCAGTGAGTCCTCCAAACTCTCGGCTCACATAGATGCACAGTTGACTTTTGCCAGTTTTCATTATTTACGTTTTCACTTTTTAAGCACAAGTCAACAGTCTGTGTTTAAATCTTCTAATGAATGCATCGACAACATATACCAACATACTCTGGTTTTTTAGACCACACTGTGTTAAATTTTGTAATCTCTTCTTCAAAGCTATCAACTGTAATATTTGTGTCCTGTTCTACAACTCTTCCTCTTAACTCTTAATTTTCCCTAGAATCCTGCTGAGGACCAAATAAACAAAACTGCACATCATCACAAACCTTTTCTACATCTGCCACAGTACCATACAAAAGTGCTCTATTCATTTCTCCGGCACATATAAGCAGGAGTGAAACTTCCTAACTAAAGTTTGCAATGTTGTACAACTAACATCCTGAAATGATGAAAGGTGTTTTGGCACACTGTCTTTGATAAACAAGCTAGTGAGTGCCCCTGCAAATTTGTATGCTTTCTAATCTTGCAAGGATCCAATCATTCTAAAGTAATTATTTTGTGTTTTAAACTTCACCTTGGAAAGATATGTAGAAATGTCCTTAATATATCAATGGATTGCTGTTGAATACTACAAACACTACTACAATTCCATTTCTATACAGTCACCTGACTCCAGCTTCCTTGTACCTGTTCTCCAATAACTTGTTCTACATTTGTAGATATCATCACCTCTTTCACTATAGGAGTGCCATTCTCAATTTCATATTCAAAAAGAACAATTGATGGACAGAATGCTGAACAATGTCAGACATTCACCCCAGTACTGAGATCTGGGTCTAAATCCATCGTTCTTCATTTCATAACATCGTCCTCTGTAATCAATAGCATGAACTAATCTATTATCCTGGAGGTAGCTTTCTTCATTAAAGAAAGGTTCTGTACTAGAACTATGTATGCATTCTCCACTAAAAACTGTACAAAAGTTACTTCTATTCACTAATCTTTTTTTGGGGGTTTTGTCTCCTCATGCACAACACCATTTTGTCAAGAGTCTTCATTCTATTTATAATCAAGATAAAAAGCTTCCTCTTCAAAGCAAAGGCCTTATCAACTACTCTCTCAACTCATTCTTTCTGTTCCAGTGCTTCTCTCCTTCTTCTATACTTCTTTATAGTTCTTTATAGTTCTCTGTAGATTTATAACTACTCTACTACTCTACTACGAATCATCCTGGCTCTGATTTCCTTGGCCTGCTTCTGTCTCCTGGTTAAGGTGTGTCCATCTCTGTTACATTATTTCCTGTTCTTGTAATAAAGATTTTGTCCACTGTTATTCTTTCTCATAGTTTGAATTGTATTTTCATTATTTTGTAATCTTTGGAAATGTCCACATATATTTTTAAGAAACTACTTTGTTCTCTTAACAGTAGCTCTTTTTTCTTTCACCACTTTTTCTTCATTTTGCCCCTTTTGTGTCACAGTTCTGCATAGATACTGTACTTCCTTCTGTTCCTTTTTACTCCAAGCTTTTGTAGGCATTCTGTCTGAATAATAGAAAAACAGTTTTTATGTTATGGTCCAGTTTTAAATCTACAAATCAACCTACCTACATAACTACAAGCACTTACCTCAATGTACCAATCCCAAACCAAAACAAACAAAACTTAATTTATTACTTACCTTTTAATATTATAACACCCTCTCCTACAACACAGCTGCACCATATTTCAGTTCTCACTTATATACGCTAAAAGACCACTTTATCCCTTTTATACTCGTTTGTAAAATAAACATCAACCAAAGTGTAAAGGTACATACATGGGTCGATTCCGATTCGGGCCTGAAAAAATACCGACCGACTCGGTACGGGATATTAGTCCGACCGACACGTACCGGCGTTGCCCGACCTGGGAAGTACGATGAAATGCATGGGAATCACGACCGACTCACACGGAACTCAAGGCGAACGACCGACCCGGCCGGAAACAAGCTATCCGGCCGGGAAACCACGCGAATCGAACCGACCGACACACATCAGGAAATAATCCGAACGAAACGTACCCGCGAACTCCGACCCGCGCAGTACGATGCAATAGTTGCAAATTCAGACCGATTCGTACGGAGCCCAAGCCGTACGACCGACACGCATACCAAACCCAGCCGAACAAACACAATACTCCGCGACCGACGCGTACGCCGCATATGAAACTGAGCTGAAACACAGCGGGAACGACTCGGAGAGGCGCGCACGAGACAACTGCTATGTCCTACTCAGTCAGAAGAACGACTCCTACATGCACAATAATCACAAATGAAAAAATACAAAAAAAAAGGGCCAAACAAGCAATGACAAAGCCAATAAATACAGGGGGTGAAAAAAATGGAACAAGAACACACCCCCAACTCCACCTACATAAAGGCCACAAATCCCTACCATGATCCTTTGCAAATCCCACTGACCTGCCAGCACAGAACACCATCACACAGCAAACACAGACACACACACAGCTCATCCAACACAAAAGCCACACAACATTAGCACCTCAACAAATAGCACCCTCACACACACACACAGCAAAACCTACACACACACACCCTCACTTGCACACACACACATCAATCACCACCACCACCACCCATCACCATGCCCCTAAAGAAGAATCCAAAGTTCCTAGATAGTGAATTGGAAGTCATGGTAGACGAGATCCTGAGGGTAGAGCCACAGTTGTTTGGCACATTGGTCCAACAGACCCCCATGTCGCAGAAAACCAAGATGTGGGCGAGGATCGTCGACAGGGTGAACGCACAATCACCATGTTTGCGCACAAAGGAAGACATCCAGAAAATGTGGTATGATGTGCGCAGGAGGGTCAGAGACCTACTCAAGAAGGATTACCTCCTGAGCCAGCACACCGGCAGTGGCCCTCCTGCAAAACCACTATACCTCAGGCCCTGGGAGGAGAAGGTGCGGGCCATCCTACCACCAGTGAGCGTATATGGACTAACAGACATCCCAGAGCCTGGTGAGTACACAACTAATATACACAATATTGTGTGCCAATACACACACATCACTCTCAAGGGGACAGTCAAACCATCCACCCCTAGCAAATCAACAGCAACCAAAAGATAATCATCCCAAGATGTGTATGTCAGTTAGATAAACACAATACATGCCATCTCATAGTGATATGTAACTGTGTCATGACATGTACAAACACAACAACAAATAGAGCAAGGCAGTGGCACAAATATAACCAACAAACACTGCCTGATATTTTGCCACCACTACAACACCACCTCAAAGGGAAGCTCACTTAAAGGAAGGATTTCTGTGTATGCTGGTGAAGTTAGTGTAGCCAATAGCATGATGGGAGTTGTAGTCACAGATACTGCTCACCCTCACAATTGGCCCATCAACACCACTCTGAACCATGCTCACATCACAGGGAGTGGATAAGGACTGACAAGATGGCTGACACTGGCTACTGCTGTGGGGAGCACAAGGCCCTGCTGGGAACTGTTCACCAACAAACAGCACAACACCACTGCCTGACATCCTGAAAGCCAACTTGAACTCCCTGCAATGCAAGCACGTTGCATGGTGGGATATCTGGCTGGCTGGGAAGGAGGACTCACAGCACTGACCATAGTTACAAGCAGCTCACCTCACACACCCCTCAACACAAACTCCACATAACCCACCTGGGAGAATGCAATGCCTCACATACCAAATGAAGCTCCCACAAAGAACCACCACCCTGGGTAATGCTGTGTGAAGCACAGGGACACACCTGGGACTTGTAGCCAAACAAACGCAAGGACAACACTGTCAGCCTTCCTGTCAGCACAGGCACACTACCCCACAGGGAAGCACAGTCCAAAGGAAGGAAGTACGGGCATGCTGGGAAGGGGGGTGTAGGCAATAGCATGATGGGAGTTGGAGGCACAGATACTGCTCACCCTCACAATTGGCCCATCAACACCACTCTGAACCATGCTCACATCACAGGGAGTGTTTAAGGACTGACAAGATGGCTGACACTGGCTACTGCTGTGGGGAGCACAAGGCCCTGCTGGGAACTGTGCACCAACAAACAGCACAACACCACTGCCTGACATCCTGAGAGTCAACCTGAACCCACTGCAAGGGTGGCATGCTTCATGGTGGGATAACTGGGCCAGGTGGAGAAGGATGGCTGGATGTCCACCAAATACAACCAATGCTGGCCATGCACACACCTCAACATTCATATTGAAATGCCCCAGGTATGCATGACAATGTGCTACACCAATATCAACCTCTTACTGTGACAACTTAGGACAATGCAATGTACATGCCCGCATCCAGAGGTACAGTCACAACTGTCAGGTGTGTGAACCATTGATGTCTGTAGAAACATTACATACAATGTGTGTCTCTTCCAAATACAGGTGACGATGATGGGGACACAGCAGCAGGCGAGGAGGAGTCCCTGTCCCAGGCTCCGGGGGACACAGAGCTCACTGGTGTGGAACAGCCTCTGCCCTCCTCGGATGGCGAAGACCTACCTGGCACCTCCGGTGTGAGTCATCATGCAGCACCAGCTGGACCAACATCTGCACCCCCTGCACCCACCCCTCCAACAACTGCCAACATACAGACCACCCCCACCGACACGGACAGACCAAGGACCACCGCTGACAACAGCACAGGGCCCCAGGCCCACCGTGGACCAATGGATGACAACACCACTAACAACCCCCAAGTGGGCCTTGGGTCACCTGTGCGTGCCACCGCAGGTCCTGCACGTGTCGCCAGGGGTGGTGGGAGGGGTGGTAGACATAGGTCGCTGCTTGCAGAGGGGTCTGGACTGCATGATGACCCACAACTGGCACGCATCGCTGATGCGTACCAGGAAAGCACCGGAGAGGTCAGACAGGTAGTGGGGATCCTCAAGGACATACAACAGCAGCAGGCTGCCCATCATGCCCGCTTGGACTCCCACATGGCCCGTGTGGAGACACACATGGCCCGTGTGGAGACACACATGTCGGGCATGGAGTCCAAGTGGGACACATTGCAAGAACTCACAGCGGTGCATAGGGACATATTGACATGCCTCCACCAGATTAGCACCAACATGGCCACACCTCCCTGTGTGCCCACAACATCTGGTGCTGCAACAACTGACACCGCCACAGGGAGGGAGGAGGACTCTGGCGGAGAGTCCCCTGCACCGCCGCAGCCTGCACGTGAGGGTCCCCCCCCCAAAGAAGAGGGGTCATCCGAGGAAGGAAAACTGAGAGGTTGATGGCCACGTACATCCCCCAGGAAGCCAACACCTGTTCCGGAAATGCTCCTTTGTGTGCAAAAGTTTCACCCTGTCGAATGCAACACTACTATCCCACATGACATGGGGAGTTCAAGTTGGACTAATGTATCATATGACTGTGGACTTCACTCAGGACATTTCTGCTACCAAGACTTCCAACTCATCTGGGAACTTTGGATCACAATCCCAATGTACAGCACCCACCATCCTGTGCACTATACACACACACATTTCTGTAAATAAAATCACTAGTACACCATACTTGCCACTGTTGTTATTCAAATGTGGATACTGTTATGGTGATGATGTTCTGCTAAATTACACTGTGTATGCTAACTGCTACAGCAAGTACAACACCGTCGTGTGAGTCATGGTGACGTGACACATATGAGGGAGACACACCACTAGGGCTACACAACACAGACACCAGGGCCATCGGACTCATCGCCCACAGTGATGTTGCCAGGAAATACAGTGGAATGCACAGACACCACACCTATTCTGAGTCTGTGTCAACTAGCCCACAGGTGCAGTAAGCAAATGTCAGTCAGATGTGTGACCACAGACAACGCACATCCCAAAGTGAAGCACAGGTTTATTACACATTTGCAACATGTCGTTTCCACTACAAATGCAAGGTTTACCCACGTGGCAGTGGCCACATAGTCAACAAGTGCAGAAGATATGAAGTCCAGGGGTGTGTGGCACATCACTTGTAGGCCAACTACTGCTGCCACCCTGAAAGCTGAATCATGGTGTCGGGGGATCCAAGTTGACCAAAGTACTCAGTAAGCACCCTGTGAAGGACAGACATGACACACAGTTAAAATCACTGTAGAACAGGACAGTACTGCAATACTCATGCCCAATACATGTCACAAGACAACTACACAAAACCAAGTTAGCATTCCAAAAATGTTGGGGAGTTCAGACTACCTTGAAGGACACATTGCTGCACGCATCCAGTCAAGTAGCACATGGCCACACTCAAACAGCACCAGAGCACCACCCACACATATCATGCAAACTCACGTCATTCACATTACATCTCCCTGGATACTCACATTCAGCTGAAGAAGTTGGTGATGAGCTGTGTGCGGACATCATCATCATCATCACTGGCATCGTGGTCCAGGCCAGGATCCTCCACAGGTGGCGGACGTTGGTCATCGTCATCCAGGATGAGAGGCAACTCCTTCCGCACTGCCAGGTTGTGTAGCATGCAGCAGACGATGACAATCTTGCCCACCTTTGCAGGGGCATATGGGAGGGCCCCTCCTGTCATGTCCAGGCAGCGGAAGCGGCTCTTCAGGAGACCAAAGGTCCGCTCTATCACTCTCCTGGTCCGACCATGTGCCTCATTGTAGCGCATCTGGGCTGGTGTAACAGGGTTCCTGAGGGGTGTCAGCAACCACGGCATGTTGGGGTATCCGGAGTCACTTACGGACAGACAAGTGCACATTAGCTGATTTGGAAAAGTGGGTGGAATACTACAGATCAGAACACACACAATGGTACAAAGTCAGTACACACCCACAAGCCAGGCACGCTGGTTCTGCATCTGTGCCATCATCCTCGGGATGCGACTACTCCTCATCACGTAGGCATCGTGTGCTGAACCAGGTAAACGGGCGCACACATGTGTGATGCTCATATCTGCTAAACATACCACCAGAGCATTGATCGAATGGTAATGTTTACGGTTCCGGTATGCCTGCTCATGTGCCTGTGGTGGTATCAAAGCCACATGTGTCCCATCAATGGAGCCAATGACATGTGGCATCCTCCCCAGGGCATAGAAGTCACTCTTGACGTCAGTGAGTTGTTGACGTGTTGGGAAATAGATGTACTGGTTCAGGCATCTCAACATTGCCTCCAAAACATCGCGTAGCACACGGCTGAACATAGTCTGTGACATCCCACCGGCAGTCGCAACAGTGTGTTGAAAAGTACCGGTGGAAAAGAAGTGTAGAGCTTCCATTACCTTCACCTTGGGGGTCAGCGCCGTAGGGTACATCCGGCCAGGTTGCAAATGTGGTGCCAAGCGCACTGCCAAATCCTCAATCAGCTGCCTGGTGAAGCGGTACCGTCGGATGCTGTCACGTTCCACCATCGTTGCCAGGTCAGGGAATGGTCTATGGACAGCTGGAGCCCTGCAGTGCATAGGTTGAAGGAAGAAAGATTGTCAGTCACCCCACATATGTGCCATTCACCATACTCAATTTCACATGATACATCATTACGTGACACAAATACTTGATGTGTGTGCCGTTATGTCGGACATAACTCGCACATACATGGCCATCATCTAACTTCTCAGTACAACATGTGTGCACTACAGCTACCAGGTTGTGCTATGGGAAACCATTAGGCTGTGTCACAGTACCCATTTACTGCTGTCACGTTCCACACACACACCACAGTGACATGTCTGGACAGATGCGCCACAGGCATCACAGATCATTAACAGGTAGATTCCCAGTGACCCTGTCTTGCCACATGGCCACTGGCATGACATGGTGTATCATGTACACGTCAGAAAAACAAACATGACTCCCACAGGTAGTGGCCCCTGTCGCATCCGCAGGACAGACATGGACGCCAGTGACGCACAACATCAAAGTCCATTCACAAACAACGTTGATGTGGAGACTGTCTCCCATCGTGCACATGGAATCAGTGACATCGGAAACACAACATGCACACAGACTGTGGAGGGCCATCACTATTGTGGCAATGGGTCACCCTGTGACGTACATGCCTTCCCACATGGGACTCTGGGGGTATGTGACATGTCATACACATACACAACCTGGAAATGTGACCATGCCACATGCTCCAAAATGAACTGTTGCACATCACAGTGGTCATGTGCACAACACACCAAGGACCATGTCCCCATGAACACATGCACAGCCTGGGTGTGGCTGCCCACAAGTGCCACCACAAAAACCACATGTTAACCCCCATACACAGAGAAGGAAATGCAGCCTTACATGCCTCAGGAAACAGTGTGGACTGGGTGTGGTGTTGTAGGTGTGCCCCTGGGCCTCTGGCAGGTATATGTGGCTGGCATACGTTCACCAGTGACAAGCATGGTGACATATGCGACTGACCTGTACAGGTACGCGTTGTACATCAATGGACCGATCGGTGTGCCAGGCCGGCCCATTGCATCTGTTGCATCCCGAAATATGCGTTGTACAGCAATGGACCGATCGGTGTGCCCGGCCGGCCCATTGCATCTGTTGTGTGCGGGTACGCGTTGTATCCCGAAATACGCGTTGTACAGCAATGGACCGATCGGTGTGCCCAGCCGGCCCATTGCATCTGTTGTATCCCGAAATACGCGTTGTACAGCAATGGACCGATCGGTGTGCCCGGCCGGCCCATTGCATCTGTTGTATCCCGAAATAAGCGTTGTACAGCAATGGACCGATCGGTGTGCCCGGCCGGCCCATTGCATCTGTTGTATCCCAAAATACGCGTTGTACAGCAATGGACCGATCGGTGTGCCCGGCCGGCCCATTGCATATGATGTGTGCGGGTACGCGTTGTATCCCGAAATATGCGTTGTACAGCAATGGACCGATCGGTGTGCCTGGCCGGCCCATTGCATCTGTTGTATCCCGAAATACGCGTTGTACAGCAATGGACCGATCGGTGTGCCCGGCCGGCCCATTGCATCTGTTGTATCCCGAAATACGCGTTGTACAGCAATGGACCGATCGGTGTGCCCGGCCGGCCCATTGCATCTGTTGTGTGCGGGTACGCGTTGTATCCCGAAATACGCGTTGTACAGCAATGGACCGATCGGTGTGCCCTGCCGGCCCATTGCATCTGTTGTATCCCGAAATACGCGTTGTACAGCAATGGACCGATCGGTGTGCCCGGCCGGCCCATTGCATCTGTTGTGTGCGGGTACGCGTTGTATCCCGAAATACGCGTTGTACAGCAATGGACCGATCGGTGTGCCCGGCCGGCCCATTGCATCTGTTGTATCCCGAAATACGCGTTGTACAGCAATGGACTGTTGTATCCCGAAATACGCGTTGTACAGCAATGGACCGATCGGTGTGCCCGGCCGGCCCATTGCATCTGTTGAGTGCGGGTACGCGTTGTATCCCGAAATACGCGTTGTACAGCAATGGACCGATCGGTGCGCACACATTGGCTGGGGCCTGGCATGGCAACGGACGCGTTTTCGAGGCTCCAACGAGTCTGATGCAGTGAATTCAGTTGGCCAGCCACAACAATGTTGCAAAATCATGGGTGTCATGAAGTTGAAGATTTGAAGGATGCTGTGGGCGTGTATTAGTGCTGCTATTCCATGGATTGGTCAGATTCAGAAGATGCAAATGACTTGGAACTATCACTTTGGACACATGGGACAGTATCTGCCTCTGCAGCACACATATAATGCTGGCTGTTCCCCTGAGAGCTCACTTGCCTGCACTACATGCTCCAGGACGACATCTGCCACCAACACTGCTGCTGTTTATGCATCCTCTGGCTCCTGCAATGGCACGTACTGTGGAGAGAGCCCCAGCCTTCAGCCTTGAGGAGAACCAGGCGCTTCTGGGCAGCCTCCTCCCACAGTACAGCAAGCTGTATGGGAAACCAGGGGAGCAGGTGAGTGTGCTGTCCACTGCCTCACTAATTGTGCATGTTGTCTGACTAGCAGGACTTTCAGTGTGCACACCACTGGCTAGCATGCCCACTGAGTAGTTGTCACACCCCAAAGTGTGTAGTTACATGCACTGAACTGGTACAGTGCAGTAACAGTGCATTCCAACTAGATTTACTTCCCATGCAATGATACCATGTAGTGACTGCTGGCAAACTGTTCATAGCCATTGTTGCACTGCCTGTGTACATCATATGCCCCTGTGATTGAGACATGTAAATCCAACTGTGTGATGCACGTATATGTTGCATGTGTAGTAATGGCCTTTTCACTTTGTCATCCTCACAGGTTGATGCCCACCAGAAGCAGGAAATCTGGCTGACCATCGCCCGGAAAGTAAGATCCGTGGGGGTCTACAGGCGCAGGATCCGCAACTGCCAGAAGAGGTGGCAGGACCTTCGTGGCTGGACCCGGAGGCTCGCAAGGGTCCAGCTGAAGCTGTCGCCTCCTCGCAGGAGGGGCGGACACCGGACCCTGACCCCCCACATGCTCCGGATCCTGGCGGTGGTCTTCCCTGACCTGGATGGGCAGCTGAAGGACAGACAGCAGCGAGGGGGTGAGTCCATGACTGCACTGTGCACTTTGTCTGACATGCTATGTGCCCTCCTCTGGCCTGGTTAAACTTCCACAGTACATCAGTCATGTGGTCCAGGACCCATGTCCCTCATTTGTGACATGCCCACTTCTCCTCTGATACGCATATGTGTGGCCCTTATAGTCAGGAAATTGTGTCATTTGGGGACTGTGTCATTGCATTTAGCTTTGCTCAAGGTGGGGGACAGCATTTGTTCCCGTGACTATGTTGTGCGATTCATGGGTGGGTCAATTGCTTACACAATGCCTAAGTTCTGACATGTAATCTGGGTGTAACTTTGATATGTGGTCCGCTTGCTGCTCTGACTCACCATATGTCCCTGGGGAATTTGGCACACACCCATGCTGCAGGTGGGAACAATGTTTGGGCCTCAGGAGTATGTGTATCCAGTGTGTCACACATGCTTAGCCACCTGCCTACTGTCCAGGACTCATCCCTCTTACAGGTGGAGCTGGACAGTCATGCCTACTCCAGGGCATACAATACACTCTGTACTCCCACTCCCGTGTATCATCTGGCATGTTGTGATCAGTGAAATGTACCCTCAGGTGTCTGCCTCTGTCTCATTGTGCTGTGTCTTCGTTGTCAGGACTACTGGTATGTTTATCGGTTAGGGCTCAGCATGCCATCTGAGATGTGACCATGATAGACGATACTTCTGTGACTTATAGGTGTCTGATCACTTGACTGTGCACACAGGTGTTTGCGACTGTGACTTTCAGGCAGCTGTATTTTCATTCACAGCACACTGTGAGGTGCTCATGTTCAGAGAGTTGTGTTTCATGTCCCCCATATGTCCAGTTGGTATGACGTGGACAAATAGTAGTACAGATGATGTGGTTTTTGGGGGATGGACATGTGCACTTGTCAGTCACTTAACTTGCATTCCCCATGCCCTCGGATTGTGACACAGTGCAGACTGTTATTGGCTGGCTGCCATGACCAAGTGGCTTGAGACAGTAATGTATGACTTTGCACGCATTCCTGTGTCATGGCATTAAACTTCCTGAGACTGATCCTGCAGGGGAGTGACATGTGCAACATGCACCCCATTGTGGCATTGACTATCCGGACATGGTTGCATCATGGTGTCTGGTGCTGGTATGCATCACATGCATTTCTATTTAGACTCTGGCCATCCCTTTATCCGGACACCTGCACTGACTCAGTGGCAAGAGATGTGATGTGTGCTTGTTCACATACTTCACCGTGTTCCCTGCAATGTCCAACAACTGTGTAGGTGGTGCATGTGTCCACACTGGGGTCTTACCATCAGACAGGCACCAGACAGATGGGTGCAAGGGCAGGAGGGGTGTGAGTCCCATGGTTGACCATCAGACTGACAATTGGCTTCCCCGAATCTGTGTGAGGACTTTAGGCAATGTTCAACTAAGGATGCCAGGGCTTGCTCTGTAATGTGCTGTACTTACTGTGGTGTGTGCGGTCAGTGCAGGTGACTGATGTTTGTCTGTTTCCCTAATTGTTTGCAGATACATCCACGGCCACAGGAGGGGACAGCTCCACGGACCAGGAGGAGCAGCGGAGCCAGACTGGGTCAGCATCGTACGAGTGGTCAGAGGGACCCAGTGGCACGGAGGGCGAGGGGAGCCACACCGAGGAGTCCTCAGCACCATCCACCTCAGCTGAGGACCACAGCAGCTCGGAGGATGACTCCCTTGTGGAGGCGGGTCTCAGCAGCCACCAAAGGCCAGCTAGTCTGTCTGGCCCCGCCACCACCACCACCACCACCGCCCTCCCATTGGCTCCCATTCCTGAGGTCCGTGGAGGCTCCCGTGCTCGGGAGCGTGTCTCCTTCGTGCCAGGCACCTCACCCCCTGTCCCTGTGTCCCCTGCTGCCCTGAGTGAGGAGTCTGTGTACCTCCTTCGGCAGCTCCATGTAGGGCAGACAGCAATGCTGAGTGTCCTCCATGCACACACCACTCTGTTGACACAGCTGGTGTCGTTCATGGAGGGCATCTCGACGGGTATGTCTGCCCTACAGAGGAGCAATAAGTCCATGGACTCCTCCCTGACGGCAGCAGTGTCCTTCCTCCAACAGTCCCTCACCCCTCCCACCTCTGCCCCATCCACACTTCCTGCCCCCTACCTGTCCAAAGCACATGCACACCTGCACAGTCACACAAACACACAGACACGAGCAGCACAGACACACCCAAGAGAAAGGCAAGACGTGCACACAAGCATCCTCAGGGGACTGATACCACAGACACAGGGGATGGGGAACACACACACACACAGGCATCCACATTCACTCCACAGTCCTCCAAATCCTCTCCCTCCAAGACCCCTTCCCTTGCCTCGCCTGCTACCCCACCTACACAGCAGATCTTCCTGTGTGACCTCGGCCTCTTCCCCTCCAATCCTGCTGATCCAGCATACCAGGGGAAGAGGAAGTCCACCCACACAGAGGGGAGTGCCCCTCGCCCCCGGACACCCTCCCCCAGGTGCAGGCAGACACAGGACCCCATTAGGAAGTCCCCCCGGACCAGGAAGAGCAAGACCCCACCACCACCACCACGCAGCTCCACCGCCCAGTCTCTCTCCTCCATCCCCCAGGCCACCACTGCACAGGTTCCCCCGCCACACCCTGCCCCAGGTTCCCCCACACACCGATACCGCATTCCCAGACTGCTTAGGCCCTCCCCCCCTGCCACTTGCTCTTCCACCCCTAACCCAGATGCTCTGCCTGTTAGTGGCACTGTTGTGGAGACCAGGTCCCCCCCCTCTGTCCTGCCCACCTCATCTGCCCACCCTTCCACTCCCTTGGAGTCATGCACTGCAGTGGAGTCCACAACCACCACGTCTGACTCGGGCACTGCAGTGGGTACCCAGTCCACTACATCAGTCCAGCCCACTGCAGTGGTTGCAGCACCCACACCAACTGACTTGTGTACCACAGTGGTGCCGGACCCCCCTGAGTCAGACACCTCCACTGCACCCACCACCCCTTCACTGCCTCACTCTGCCATCCCCTGATCCTGTCCCTGCGGTGCCTGGCCTGCCCCTTGTATGCCCCTCCAAGGGGGATGTCCCCCAACCGTACCAGTGCAGGCAAGCAATGTGTGACCAGTTGTCACTTCTCACCCCGTTGGGACTGTGATTTTGGACTGGCCATTGGCCTTAGTTTCTTTTGGACTTCCGTGTTTACCCTGACATTTGCTGAATAAAGCCTCTTTTTGTTTACTTTTGGGTTTTCTTTTGATGTACATGATGTGGATGAGTAGCATCCTGCATTTGCAGTTGTAATAGTGTTCACATCAGGATAATGAAGTGTTGCAGTGATGGACTCCATATGGTCCATGGGATATGTGTCCTGTTGTAGTCTGGATCTATGGCATCCTTTGCTACAGTCTGAGGGTGTAATGTTCAGCATTTGACACAGGGATGTCCTTTTTGCATTTGTAAATGAACATCTTTGTCTTACACTGATGCACATCTAGTGGGCTTACCACTGTTCAATGTTCTGATTTCCCGGACTGTGTGCCCAGCTCCACTGGACATGCAGTTTTGCACATCAATGTCGAAGGACTCATCTGTGTATACAGTGCAACTTGCTTGACACGTGTTTTGTGTGTGTGCAGATGACTGACGTGACACTCCCGTACCCAGGCTGATGTGAGCAGAGCCTTCTGTGTGTTGTGGTTGTTGACTCACTGATGGAGTGTTCTGCTGACATGTTTGGGTCGTGCACAGACAAGGTTTGGCACAGCGGACCTTCCACAGGAGTGGAGTGCCCTCATGGCAGTGTGTAATCTGGTGACATTGCGTGGGCCTGTGTTGTGTGTTGTGTAAGCATGTCTGTGCATGTTCCCTTCCCTTTTCCTACACAGGCTGTGTCCCTAGGGATGTTCCTGTTTGTGATGCTTGCTGAGTTGTTCTGTGTTCATCCAGCATCTTGGACCTGGTTTCTCCGTGATGTGGGTGCATGGCAAACTAATGTTCATGAGGTTGTCATCCCAGGTTGTCTTTGTTGTCAGGGCTGGGGATGTGGGCAAACGCAGATGGGACACATTCAGGATTCCCCTTGGCACTTGTTGTTTACACGAGTCATGTGATTTACAGTTTGTGTTAGCTTTCAGTGATTGTGACACGTTGTGTGTGTGACTGCTGCCACTCCTCAGGGTCAGAGCTGCAATGTTGGAAGTTGTGTACGTGTGTTCTTCGTGTGTCACCTTGGCTTCTTCGTTGGTGTGTGACTATGGCCAGGATCCCATTGATTGTGGTGGATTTCACATCATGCCCATGTATGGCATACTGTGCTGTGTGTCAGACATTGACGAGTCTTGTTGACTGGCCATGTGTGATGGGTTTCTGCACCCTAGTTCCCACCACCACCCCTGGTATTGTCATGGGTGCATGTCCAATGTCACCAGTCCATGTGAGCTTCACTGCTGCACATTGTTGGAGATCAGGGTGTGTGGTGTTGAGTGTGTGCAAAAGTGAGTTTTTGCACGGCTAGACCCCTACCTCCATATTGGCCTTGGCTGGCAGGCCGTGCTGATTGATTGGAACTTGTGTAGGTGTGATGGTAGTTAGTTGCTCAGGACACATGGCTGTGGTTCACAGTGTGAATGACATCTAACTTTGTCATCACAGTGGGATTATCATGCAGGCTAGTGTCAGCACAATGTGGGGTCCCTGGGGGGAGTGCTGTGGTGGGTCTGTCTCTTGCTGTGTTAGTTGCTGTTCCTAAAAGCTTGTGTGACATGTGTAATTTGTGCTCCCTCTCATCTAACAATGCCTGATTGCCCACATAGGGGTATCCAATCCATGAGTAACTTTTGTATGGCACTGTATACACATCTGTGTGGTTGGAATTCAGGCCTCCTCATGTGTTGTGTGGTTGCCTGGGGACACTGGCACACCCCCATCACCTGTTGTGTTTGATATGCAGTGTGAGTCTGCCTGTTTGTGCCTTTGCACCACTGCATTGGCATATCTTGAGTGTACCATTGGCTGTATGTTGTTTGGTGGCTTTCCCCTGTGTCCCTGGGACTCCTAGGTCATCAGTCAGCACAATAATCATGGTTTGTATGTTCCATTGCTGCCATGGTATGGTATTTGTTCACCTGACATCTACAGTCTCCACAGGATATCTACATTTGTGTGTCCATTGGTGCAGATATGTGGGTCAGCATTATGATGGTCACTTCTGTCATTGTGTTATTTGTGAATGTTGACAATGTGTGCCCCCTTGGGTGATGTTTGTATGCACATGGCCAAAACGATGTTTCATTGACACTGCACTGTTTCCCTCGACCAATCTATGTTGCTATGGGACACAAGCACTACTATGCCACTGATGTGTTTGTTGTTGTGTGACCAGGATTCATCCATGCAGTTTGGCTTTGGCAGCTTTTACCATGACTACACTTCCCTTTTGGTCACTGTGGTGATGGGGCTTTAGGCCCCATTGCCACAGTGTTCAACATGTGCATCAGCTATGGACACCACACTTCCCTTTTGGTCACTGTGGTGATGGGGCTTTAGGCCCCATTGCCACACTGTTCAAAATGTGCATCAGCTATGGACACCACACTTACCTTATGATCACTGTGGTGATGGGGCTTTAGGCCCCATTGCCACACTGTTCAAAATGTGCATCAGCTATGGACACCACACTTCCCTTTTGGTCACTGTGGTGATGGGGCTTTAGGCCCCATTGCCACACTGTTCAAAATGTGCATCAGCTATGGACACCACACTTACCTTATGATCACTGTGGTGATGGGGCTTTAGGCCCCATTGCCACACTGTTCAAAATGTGCATCAGATATGGACAGCACACTTCCTTTTGGTCACTGTGGTGATGGGGCTTTAGGCCCCATTGCCACACTGTTCAAAATGTGCATCAGCTATGGACAGCACACTTCCCTTTTGGTCACTGTGGTGATGGGGTGTTCGAGCCCATTGCCACAGTGGCCATGGTCTGCTTGCATTGTGGAGGCCACACACATTTATGTGTGACACATGTGCTAGGGGGTCACATTGTATGTTCAATGTCATGTTCAGTGTTGTAGGCATTTGACACAGACTACACACACTTGTCATGGTGTTGGGGGGATGTAATCTTCTGTCATTCCTTATGTGGGAATATGCCAGTTGTATCATGCATTACCCGTCCTATGAGTAGCAGTGGTGTTAGTGGTAGGCATCCATCCCCCCATGAGTGGGGATGGTAGTAGTGACAGGCATCCAGGCCCCCCTGAGTAGGGGTGGTGGTAGTGGTAGGCATCCAGCCCCCCCTGAGTAGTGATGGTGGTAGTGGTAGGCATCCATCCCCCCATGAGTGGGGATGGTAGTAGTGGCAGGCATCAAGGCCCCCCTGAGTAGTGATGGTGGTAGTGGTAGGCATCCATACCCCTAAGGGTGGGGATGGTAGTAGTGGCAGGCATCCAGGCCCCCCTGAGTAGTGATGGTGGTTGTGGTAGGCATCCATCCCCCCATGAGTGGGGATAGTAGTAGTGACAGGCATCCAGGCCCCCCTGAGTAGGGGTGGTGGTAGTGGTGGGCATCCATCCCCCCATGAGTGGGGATGGTAGTAGTGACAGGCATCCAGGCCCCCCTGAGTAGTGATGGTGGTAGTGGTAGGCATCCATACTCCTAAGGGTGGGGATGGTAGTAGTGGCAGGCATCCAGACCCCCCTGAGTAGTGATGGTGGTAGTGGTAGGCATCCATCACCCCATGAGTGGGGATGGTAGTAGTGACAGGCATCCAGGCCCCCCTGAGTAGGGGTGGTGGTAGTGGTAGGCATCCAGCCCCCCCTGAGTAGTGATGGTGGTAGTGGTAGGCATCCATCCCCCCATGAGTGGGGATTGTAGTAGTGACAGGCATCCAGGCCCCCTGAGTAGGGGTGGTGGTAGTGGTAGGCATCCATCCCCCATGAGTGGGGATGGTAGTAGTGGCAGGCATCAAGGCCCCCTGAGTAGTGATGGTGGTAGTGGTAGGCATCCATCCCCCATGAGTGGGGATGGTAGTAGTGGCAGGCATCAAGGCCCCCCTGAGTAGTGATGGTGGTAGTGGTAGGCATCCATACCCCTAAGGATGGGGATGGTAGTAATGGCAGGCATCCAGCCCACCCTGAGTAGTGATGGTGGTTGTGGTAGGCATCCATCCCCCCATGAGTGGGGATGGTAGTAGTGACAGGCATCCAGCCCCCCATGAGTAGGGGTGGTGGTAGTGGTGGGCATCCATCCCCCCATGAGTGGGGATGGTAGTAGTGACAGGCATCCAGGCCCCCCTGAGTAGTGATGGTGGTAGTGGTAGGCATCCATCCCCCCCTGAGTAGTGATGGTGGTAGTGGTAGGCATCCATACCCCTAAGGGTGGGGATGGTAGTAGTGGCAGGCATCCAGGCCCCCCTGAGTAGTGATGGTGGTAGTGGTAGGCATCCATACCCCTAAGGGTGGGGATGGTAGTAGTGGCAGGCATCCAGCCCACCCTGAGTAGTGATGGTGGTTGTGGTAGGCATCCATCCCCCCATGAGTGGGGATGGTAGTAGTGACAGGCATCCAGCCCCCCTGAGTAGGGGTGGTGGTAGTGGTGGGCATCCATCCCCCCATGAGTGGGGATGGTAGTAGTGACAGGCATCCAGGCCCCCCTGAGTAGTGATGGTGGTCGTGGTAGGCATCTATCCCCCCCATGAGTGGGGATGGTAGTAGTGACAGGCTTCCAGGCCCCCTGAGTAGGGGTGGTGGTAGTGGTGGGCATCCATCCCCCCATGAGTGGGGATGGTAGTAGTGGTAGGCATCCATCCCCCTATGGGTGTGTATGGCATTGGTGTTGGCCATCCCACCCCTATGGTTCTGCTGTTGCTAGTGTAAGTTATTTGTGCATCCCTATGAGTGTGTGACATTTTTCGGGTACGTGTAGTTTTTTAGTATTGTTGGTGTTTGACTTACCGTCTGCGCCGTACGCGTCCGTGCCGGTCCCGGTAATAGATGTAGAGTATAGGTAGGACCTGCGCAATGGGATTCATGCTTGGATCGTCTCGTTCAGGTTTCTCGTGTCTTCGAGTCGTACTCGTAGCAGGCTTGTTCGTCTCGTAGCCGTGGATCGTCTTGTGGCGCGAAACGGAGCTTATGTACGGCTCGCCCGGATGCCCCACGTGCCAGACGTAGCGACGGGTTCGGCGCGTACGGATTGCGCATCGTACTAGTCCGGCCGGAAGGTGCTGTGTATTTGCTTCCGTGCGGCTCGATTCGGCGTTCACGGATCCGGCTCGGGCGGGGAACAGGAGCTGGATTGGGTGAGTACGGCTCGCTCGGAAAATGAGTTGTTCTACGCATCATACTTGTTCGTCCGGACAAGTGTACGAATCGGTCGGGAAACACGCATTTGGCTGGTATTTTTTCCGGACGAATACTGTTAGGTGCCCTACCAGCCGAGATCGGAATCGACCCCAGAGTGTCTCAATACTGTAAATCCAAAAACACAACATACAACTATTTCTGTGCCTCTCTACCACTCTGTCACTGGTAGATTTAGTGCTTCAATACTTTTCTACTCACATGTGTCCGATTTAAATTTTGAGAAACACTGCATATAAAAATCTGCACATTAATCTGTATCACAGCATATAGCTCACTAATTCTTCTGAGTACACGCAAACAGGGTGTGACAGGTTACATATATAATACACCACATGGTTCTAAAAGAATAAATGTTCCTCACTAAAACTTGTACATACATGTGTTTCTGGTTGAGTACAACAATACACCCTGGATGATTGGATGAGTGCATAGATAGTGCCTAGGTGATTCCCTCAGAATATAGGTAGTGGCGGCATGATTCCCTGAGTATATAGGAACTACATCAGTGGTTCCATATCTGCATAGTTAGCACCTGGGTATTCACATAACTATACTGCTACTATCTGGGTGATTGGATGAACGCATGGGTGTTGCCTGCGTAGTTCAATGAGTACATATTTAGTGCCTGTGTGACCGGAAGAGTGCATGTGTAGTACCTGCGTGATTGAATAAGTCTAGCTATCACACTTGATATATAATTCCATACATGCCTCTCTAAGAATATACATTGCTCTGTTACTCAGCGTGCACATGCATCAGTAAGTTTCTAAAACTGAAAACAGCAATTCTCACCTTTTGAAAGCACAAAACCTTTTTTTTTATGGCATACCTAGATCATTTCACAAATATTTCTTGTGTCTTTAAAACATATAGTAAGCATTTTGCAAAGAAAAGTTACATGCCAAGTGAAGCTAGCACACAAACTCTCAAAAGACATTCTGCACTATTAACCCTCCCCAATTTTAAACAGAGCATATTGAAAGAAATGCACCACCCTCACTATATACATTAATTTTTCTACAGCCTCGAAAAACATAGCACATCATGTAAACATATATGTGATTTCATAATAGATTTCATATACACCTTCAGGCCATCTTTCCAAAAATATATAGTTCTCTGCATCTTTAAGTAAACTCAACAGTCTCATCATACATATAACTATCTGCAACCAGAAAAATCATATCTTACCATCTAAACATATGAAAACCGGTCATATAAGTTAAAACTCTCATTGACAAATACTTCCTAATACATACCTAACATGTATTACTGCCTTTTAATTTATATACAGGCACAGCACATTTTATTCATGACTACACTACTCCTATTTAACAAATGAGACTAAAAGTTCTATAGTTCCCAGAATGCAAATAACATAGATCTGTCTATTCTGCACATGATGCTTAGATATTTAAAACATTGTCATTTTT
Source organism: Calotriton arnoldi (assembly GCA_963921515.1). Taxonomy (NCBI): domain Eukaryota; kingdom Metazoa; phylum Chordata; class Amphibia; order Caudata; family Salamandridae; genus Calotriton; species Calotriton arnoldi. The sequence continues at coordinate 1,194,450 of CAWUFW010004435.1, forward strand.
AAAGGTATTACTCATGGCAACTTTCAACAGTACTAACATCTTAAACACATACCCTCTACCAGATACAGTTCATCTGCTATATTTTTTTTCATATCACTGTGATACTGTTTTTGTCAAACTCCCATATATATCTTCATTTCTAATCTACATTTTTTTAAATAATTAAAAAGTTATATACATAACAGTGAATTCATTTTGTAGATTATATTGTTGTTTTAGCTCTTTCTGGATAGTTTTGACACTGTTAAGATTTGTACAAACTAAGCAGAAGAATTTTACACCGCTCTCATACAAAGCAACTATAAAATGGCAACCTCTTCAACTTTCCACTCTATGATCATGAGGAAGGCAGCAAATGAAATCATGTCTTTCATATTAGACTACTCTAGCTCCACTTGTGAATGGTTAGCATCTGTTTACCCTTTCACTCTCTTTCAAAACGAGGTTCCTTTCTCTGTGATGTTTTCGTGATCATCGCAGAGTAATTGCATAAAAAAACAGGAGGCCAAACCTATATCTATCTTCAGTTTTTTAAAATTAAAATACTGCACAGCAGTTTATTTCATAGTCCAGAGTTGGAAATTAAAGTTTGCCATTTCTTAAATTGTGTCATAATTCCTCAACTTTAAAAAAAAATGTTATGTCTTTTTAACACCCTTCCCTCCAATGCACTCTTAGCTCAGTGTACCTAGCAACCCAGTGGAACCAGTAGGTCGCAGGTTCACAGTACATTGTAGAAGGAACATGAAACTTCCAAATAAGATACAGCAGTGTGGTTTAGTCCACAGATTAAAAAGCATATCCATATCTGTATTATATTTCTTTTTTTAAACAACAGCCAATAATAGGACTTGTTGCTAAGGCATCCAACACACTACCACATCCAATTAAATGTATGTTTTTTAAATTTTTATAAAACATTTCCATTTTAACTGCTTTTCATTTGGAAAACTACCTCATTCTGCTCCAGCCTTCTCCTGACTGCTACTGCTCCTTCACTTCAAAATACTTAAAGTATGGATTGTGGGCCACAGCTATGTCTATTGGGCTAAAGAGGCTGCAAAAAAGGGTTTGGGTTTGCCAAATGTGCAGATTACTTGGTTTGGCCAGAGAGGGTGAAAGTTTCATCAGATGCTGGCTTTGGTTAAATCCATTGTGAATTTCCAAGCTCCTCACCTCATGATTGTGCACTGTGGTGGCAATGACCTAGGCACTTTGACTGGGGTAGGGCTGGAAATGATAATGAAAGAAACCTTTGCGTAACTGATGTCGCTTTTCCCTCACACTGTCTTGGTGTACTCTAATATATGCCAAAGACAGAAATGGAAGAGGTCAAATCAATTATGTCCACAGATTGACAAAGCCAGGAAACATGTTATAAAACTTTTTCTGCATTCCTCAGTGACCATCGTATGGGCTGTATCTATAACAACAATCTTTGTTTTGACATGCATGGAATTGATAGAAATGATGGAGTGCACTTTCCTTACGAAGGCAACAGGGTGTTTCTAAGTAAACTGAAACTCTACACCCGGTCTTATGTGTAGCTGTCATATACCCACAATCAACCCAAATTCTCTCGTTAGAGATACACTAGTACTCGAAACATTGTTAATTTTTTTTAAAAAGATCCTTTTTTTCAGTTTTTGGGGATCTTTACAACAACTTCGCGATGGTCGCAGATATGTCGCTAGAGAATGCTGAACAAAAGCAGACATTCGACGGCTACCAGCACACCCAAACATAATAAGTAAAAAAATACATTCTAAGCATTGCGCTATATATACTACTATATACATTCTCCTTTAAAAACATGTTCAAACACATTTTTGGTACAAAGTTTCTATAAAATCCATCTTTAAGACATATTTTCTGTTTTTGCGGTTATTTGGGGAGTCACGACAACGTCGTTAACCAAGACGATTGTGCCTTTTCCATAAAATGAAAAACACATATATGCACACATCACAGTATTTTACACACTAGGGGTTTACTTCTGTACACTTCAAACTCATGTTTTTCTAGTGTATTTCTAGAATAACCATCTCTAAAACCTATTTTCTGTTTTCGCGGTGAGGCCGGACATTGCGATGACATCAGTACTCGCATTCCCTGCGAATACTTCGTGAAAGCGGAAGCAAAAGCAAGAATTCAATAGCCACTGCTACATTGAAAAATTATAGCTATATAATTAATTCTAACCATCACATTAGATAAATCACTGTATAAATAACTCTATAAAACACTTCTCAGTATCTCAGTATCTCCATAACAATGCAAATTAATGATTCACTTATTTTTTTTAATATATTTTCCCAATATTTGCAAGGACATTGCGATTCTCGCGATATCCCCACGTTGGTACACAGGGGGCCGTGCTGGCAGTCGCCGAGTTGTCGCGAAGATTGCGCACAATTAAAAAAAATACAATTTTGGACACATAACTTGTGTCACGATCACACCCATTTCTCAAGCATAGGGTCAGAGTACCTCCATCCTGACCCCTTATGTTAGCTTTCCCACAAATTTTCAGCTCCGGGTATCGATCCCGGACAGACTATAAAATGGCGGCTGCAACTTTCTGTTCAGGTTGTGTCCAGCCAATCACAGCAATTCTTGTTGGCATGCGCATTCGTGATTAATCGCGAAACTACCGCGAAATATCAGTGGCCAGAGATATATCTATATTTTCAACTTAAATTTCTCAAAAACTACTGGATGGATTTGCACCAAATAACAATAAGCACAATCTGCGTAGCAACATCTACCTTTCTGCCACATTTGGTGTAATTCCGTCCAGTGGTTCGGACTGTAGGTTCGACAACGCATTCCTATGGGAATTAACATTACAAACACACCCTTTTTTTGCGCCCCTATTTCTCGGTCCCCACTGCACAGATCACCCCCAAACTTTCCATGACAACCATAACCTACTTTGACATTTTTTGGGGAAAATTTCATGAAGAGTGGTCAAACGACGCCAAAGATATATCCAAGTCAAAAATGCTCTTCCTCTGGAAACTAGGTTCTAACTATAACTACAGGTTATATATATATATATATATATATATATATATATATATATATATATATATATATATATAGATACAAATGCTGATTCCTTCTTCCCAAACAGCACGCCGTAGACCAAGAATTGCAAAGCGGTTGTTTATTTCAGGCTTCTGACACACTCAACGCGTTTCGGGGAGAACCCCTTAATCAAGCAAATATATGAAAAGCCTGAAAATCTGCCCTAAGCCTAGTGCGTGTTCCCAAACAGTGGAAGTATTCTTGTAGATAAGACTAGACATTGAATAGGCAGTTAGAGCTATCCACACGGAACTCACTAATACAATCATGACTTCTGGCCACAGACCATAACCCACTAATCAGGGATGAGGCACCTTTTGCATAACACGCACTAGGCTTAGGGCAGATTTTCAGGCTTTTCGGCCAACAATCAGGAGTTCCCACTAACCAGGGACCTTTACAAATACCGTAGCCAAACATCGAGGTCATTTAGCGCTACATTACTACATATCCCAAGATGCACTGCTTGGCATCTAACATGCACTTATATGGAGTCTGACAGTATAGAACTGCAGCATGAGAAGAGTAAAAGACAGATACACATTTTGCTCAGTACAAGAACATGATATATTTGCCAAACATGGGGTATGATTCCTTTGAATGTATGAAATCGAATATGTAAACATGCATGACTTAATGTATTTTGAAATTCAAAGATGGCGCTAATTTACACTTGTTTTTGCTATACCCTGTATGAGTAGTCCATCGTCAGTGTCCATGGCAAATAAGGAAATGTATGTAAGAATTGTTCCATAGTGACACCGTTGTGTGAACAAGCCCCTTTGAGGGTGAAACGCGTCACGGCGGGTTTATGATGAAATAAACCCCTTTTGTTACTTTCCTTGGAGTCTTGATTTTCTGTTACGATCTGAGAGCGCGAACGGAATTCCATATCCTCTGCATATTGATTACCGGTTTTCTCCGCTGGCATCGCGCCACCCCTCAATGGGCCACGGTTTCCAGAAGGAGTGCTTTTGGTGAATATATATATATATATATATATATATATATATAGATAGATAGATAGATAGATAGATATATATATATATATATTTATATATATCCACCCAAAAAGTTGTCTCAGCCGTGGATGCGGCCCCACTGCCATGCAGACCCTGATGACGCCAAAATGACGTCTGTGATGCGGGGACAGGCGCTGCATTTTGAAGCTACGAACGAGTCAGCTGAACGCTGACAGGACTTTTATAGCAACCCACGGTGGTTTTTTATTTTATTTTTAATATGGAGTCGGTCTGATTTGGCAACTCACCTGAGGAACACAAGCGAAGCACTCCAGGTACCATAAGGCTGAGCGCGAAAGAGCGGCCACCCCCACTGGGGGTGGTACCTATGTGGACGATAAGTGCATCCCTTTGCCAACAGCACGAGCTCCAATTGGCCCAGGAAGAAGGGCGGGAGCCCGAAACGCGTTGGCCAGAGAAGGCTTTTAAAAGACTGCCACGTCCAAGCTGAAAGCTTCTTAATAAATTTGTCAGCATACGAACCTGTTGTGGGCCTCGTTCGTTGGAGGCAACTTCTTTGGTGGATTTGTAATGGCCTGTCTCAGCCGTGGATGCGGCCCCACTGCCATGCAGACCCTGATGATGCCAAAATGACATCTGTGATGCGGGGACAGGCGCTGCATTTTGAAGCTACGAATGAGTCAGCTGAATGCTGACAGGACTTTTAAAGCAACCCACGGTGGTTTTTTATTTTATTTTTAATATGGAGTCAGTCTGATTTGGCAACTCACCTGAGGAACACAAGCAAAGCACTCCAGGTACCATAAGGCCAAGCGCGAAAGAGCGGCCATGCCCACTGGGGGTGGTACCTATGTGGACGATAAGTGCATCCCTTTGCCAACAGCACGAGTTCCAATTGGCCCAGGAAGAAGGGCGGGAGCCCGAAACGCGTTGGCCAGAGAAGGCTTTTAAAAGACTGCCACGTCCAAGCTGAAAGCTTCTTAATAAATTTGTCAGCATACAAACCTGTTGTGGGCCTCGTTCGTTGGAGGCAACTTCTTTGGTGGATATATATATATATACACATTCCTTTGCACGGCAAACACTGCCGCTCTCGAAGGATGATGGGTGCCGCTAACTTGCGGAGGCCAATCCGCATTGTAATGCAAACCAGGCCTTACAAAACAGAGGATGTAGCACACTCAGGAGTCTGTCAAAATAGATTTATTTCTCCACAGCTAACAAACGCGTTTCGGCCATTACGGCCTTTGTCAATGTTAGCATTACTTACAGCTCAATTGTTATTTATTGTGCAATCCCCCTCCCACTGTCGTCGATAACATAAAAGACGGACTGCCCTTGTGCAATGATCATTATACAGGCATATGGGTTCGGCCATCTTGAAATTACCCTTCATCTCAATAACCATATGCTGCAACAGCAATGCTAAATTGTGCTACAAGCATAGTGCAATTTCCTTAAACAAAATAATCAAAAAA